>CM043703.1:42788226-43523226 GCA_023935145.1 Bretschneidera sinensis
AACCACTATATGTCCATATACTGGTGCTTTAAAGCACCGAAATAGGACTAAAAAACCTAGCTAAATTGGCCGGCGTGCTTAATTATTCAGTGGGCAGAAAAGAAAATGCAGCGCGCGACCTTCTTCTTTGTCAATCAGTTCGTTTTGCTTTTTCTTTGTCAAGCCACACGCACCTCGTTCGAATCTTGTATGTACTATCCTAATCTTTGTATCTCTAATAGATTTTAGTTAATTTGTAGGCTTTTAGTCTTTTTATACGGTTTTATTGATTTGTTTAGCTTTGGGTAAAATTGGGGGAACAAATTGGGGGAAATTTTGGGGATGATACGATTTTATTGATTTTTATACAGTTTTAGTTAGAATGATGGAATTGTATGAAATTTTAATGGACTGGTTGCATGGCGATGATAAATCTTCTTTCCTCTACGAGAGTTAGATTCTTCTTGTTGTTCTTTCCCCTTCCTTCTCTTTAGTCCTACCTTCGTTAATTTAAAGAAGATAAAAAATTTAAAATGATATGATGTTTGAGATGGTTTGGGATTACACTAGAATTTTGAGGAAGGCATGAAGAGTTGTTCTAGACTCAGATATCTATTGATGCCATAACAATTTACGAGTTAGTGAAGGAAATGGAAGGGTGGGGAGGATGGGTGTTTCCTTTCAAGTTGGTAGTTTATATGTTTTGGGTGGGATAATTGAGAAATGAGAAATTAAGCTTATGTGAGGAATGCACTCTGCAAATTTTATGGCTGTCTAGTTTGGGTGGGTTGTTGGTGCTAGGGCTTCCTTTTATTAGAGTGACAAACCAATGCATTTGAATTTATGCACTACCATTGGTATTGATGCCCAAAAAATGCCTAGTCACCAAAGAGGTTAGCACGTGTGGTGTTAGGGTCTGGACGGAGGTAGCAGGGAGCTGACGAGGGTTAGATACCTGCCCCTTGACTTTCTCTCTCGTTCCGAAGTACTTGGATTAATACTTGGAAGACACTAGGTGAGTATACAAGTTATGATAAACTCGTGTGGAGAAAGAGAGAGAGCTATAGTAATAAAGATGTTGAGCTACTTAGGTCAAACACAGTGTATACATTCATGAAATAATTGAAAGGCCAAATCCATTATCTATATTATGTGCTACAAAACTAGTGTCAAATTAGTTGTAGTCTATAGGTCCTGTCATGTAGAATTTTTGTTCCAAAACATGTCCACACGGGATTTGTATTATGGGAAGCTATTAATAAGTGGGTTAATGAATGGTCAACGAGTTAATGAAGCTATGAAGTATTTTATGGAAATGCTTCAAAAGTGTCTGAAGGTATGGAACTCTAAAGTGTTTGTAGGTTCATTCTTTGATGAAGCTAAATTTACTAGTGTTCTGACTATCTATTCAGATTTGCCAAGCTTACAACCTGGAAAACAAACTCATGTATAGTCAATTGAAATGGGGTTCAATAATTTTATTTATATTTCAAATGAAATGGTCACTATCTATGCAAGATGTGGAAATATACTTTATTCTTTGTTAGAATTCTCTTCAATGCTAAGCCATGATGTCATTTCTTGGAATTCTATAATTTGTGGATTTTCTAACCATGGAAATGTTGAAAATGCTCTAGAGATGTTTGAACAAATGAGATATGCGGATGTTAAGCCTAATCATATAACCTTTATAGCATCAAATTAGTAATAGTATGAATGTATTATAGGTGTGTGTTTTGCTTGTAAATGCACAAATGTAGTTGATAGAAATATCTATGCTGCATCCAAAAAAGTTTTGATTATTGGAAGTTATAATTAATGCACAGTGTAGATATTTTTCTTTCTTGACTGAATATGAAAGATAGTATCATAACATGTAAAACTCTTTTGCCAACGATGTTATAATAATATCATGTTATTGTTGTCCTTAGTTTATTGTTGTTTTAATCTATTTTTGGATTAGTCTTTTGCCTCCAAGTAACATTCTCCAACTTGGGGAACTAGTTTGTTATGCTTATATTATATGCTTTTGTTTCATATTTATATTTTGGAAAGGTGAAAGTCAGCATTATGATGTGGGGTTCACTAAACGTGGACTACTTGGTGCTTCAATGGATGCTAAGAGGATAGCTTAAGACATTGAAAATTGTTGGAAACAAAAAGCAAACCATAGTATCACCTTTGCTCAATCACTTTTCCCTTGATTTTAGGTTTTTTCTTCTTTTTTTATAAGGAGATAATTAGTTATAAGGTTAATTAGAGATTTGATTGAAGAATAAGTAATTGATTAGGTGATTGGAGGATTTTGATGATAAAAAAAAAAAACAAAAAAAAAACAAATGAACAAAAAAAAAGAAGAGAAAAAGGGTAGTACTAGTGTTGATTATGGGAAGGGTGGGGGGGATCTCAAGCTATCTGTACATCTTTTGTACATTACCATTTTCCTCTAGTTAGGTATGACTTTTTTAGAGAGAGAAGGGAGTAGGGTTCTGTTTAGTATTTTTGTTTTCAGAGTTGATATTATTTTGTTTAACCTACAAATTTTCCATGGAGTTTGGGGGTATGATGATTGATGAGAGACTTATAATTAACAATCTGATTCTGATCGATGTGTAGCATTGTATGGTTGATTTTTAATTTAGGTCTTTTTGTTTTTCTATTGTGTTTTTCTTGAGGAAAACTTTATAGAGAAATAAGGGAAAAAAACAAGAATGATTACTAATGAAAATTTATAATTTATATATATTCACTTTGTTTTTTTTTTCTTTTTTCCAACTGGCATATATAGTGAATACTTCAAACCTATGTTACTTGGACTACGTAATGAGTATCAAACATAGGTATGTGTCCGAGTGTCAAACTCATTTATTTTTAATAAATTTTTGTAAATTTTCTCTTAATCTCTTAGTACTAGAGGGGCTGCTACACAACAGCACCCGTGTAGGGGCCGCTGCATAACAGCACTTGTGATGGGGCAACTGGAGCTGCGCCTGTGCAAGGGCTTCTTCACATAGCACCCATGCAGGTGATATAACATAGCAGCGCCTGTGCAAGGGCTGGTGCACAGCAACACCTGTGCAGGGCCTACTGCACACCCCTGCATAGGGTGTGTGCAAACATATTGGGTGAGAAATTGGGTGTATTGGGGGTTTGGTTAAGAGAAGATTTGATATTTTGAACATATTCAGTGATTTTTTTACTTTCATAGTGAAATTCTCTCCCCATGTGAGCAATCCCCTAAACATAAGAATATTAACTTTGAACCATGGAGATTAGTTTTTTTTTCTTTGCTTGTTTCTTGTTGGGCTTGAATATTAATGAAAGAATATTAAAATCATCTTATGATTACTAATGGATCTTAAACTTATTTTGGTGATTTTTGTTCAATTGCATAGGGGCTGCTGCACCTGCCTCTGCATAGTGGCTACTGCGCCTGCCCCTTCACAAGACTGTTGTACCTGCCCCTACACATGGGCTGGTGCACATTATAATGCTCTAAAAAAAAGCCACTTGTAGTGTATAAGTATAATTAACAATAGCTTTGGTTAAGGCAACTCATCACATCTCACATCATCATATGTTTTTTTCTTCTTTTTTTCAATATCATATGTTTTTTTTTATAATTTCTTGACAGATATTAATGTTTTTCTCTCTTAATTTTCCTTAAGACTCCCGAGGAGATATGGAGTGGAAAACCCCCTGAATTAAGCAACCTTAGGACTTTTGGATGTGCTGTGTTTGCACATCAAAAGGATGATAAACTTAGCCCAAGATCTAGGAAATGTGTGTTTCTAGGATATGGTGAAGGGGTTAAAGGGTATAGGTTGTGGTCCTTAGAACCAAAAGGAACTAAACTCATAATAAGTAGGGATGTCATTTTTAATGAGCATTTATTTCCCTATTTGGAGAAAACTAACCCTACAAGGGATAGTGAGCAAACTAATTCGGTATTTGTGGAGCATAGCATCAAGGAAAATTTAGTTCAGGTAGAGCAAGGAAGGCAGGAGGGTTCGAACCAGGTAGAGCCAATTGATGAAGGTCAAGCTCAAGACACTCAAGAGAAGGCTAAACTAGAAGGGGATGATGCAGGGAATCGGAATGATCATGAGCTCACAAGGGATCAGGAAAAGAGGCTGGTCAGACCACCTTTGAGATATGGTTTTGCGCATGCTAATGTAGCAGCTCCTTATTCAGAAGGAGGAAGTGAACCAGAAACTTACATTGATGTCATGGGATGTAAGGATTCGTCAAGATGGAAGCTAGCTATGGAGGAGGAAATGCATTCTTTGAGGAAGAACAACTCTTGGGAATTGGTACTCAAACCAGAAAAACATAGAGTTGTGGATTGTAAGTGGATTTATAAGATCAAAGAAGGGAACACTCCAGGGGATGAAGTCCGGTATAAAGCTAGGCTAGTGGCGAAGGGGTTCACACAAAGAGAAGGCATAGATTTCACCGAAATATTCTCACCAGTTGTGAAATACAAAACGATAAGGATAGTGTTAGCAATGGTGGTCCAATTTAATTGGGAGATCGAGCCAATGGATGTGAAGACAGCGTTCTTACATGGAGAGCTTGATGAGACCATCTACATGAGAAAACCCGAAGGCTATAAGGAAGGAAGGCATGGGGATTTGGTGTGCAAATTAAAGAAATCTCTCTCTGGCCTGAAGCAATCACCTCGGCAATGGAATAAGAGGTTCGATTCCTTTGTAACTAGCTTGGGTTTCATGAGAAGCTACTATGATTCATGCTTGTACTACAACAGTCACAAGGTGGAGGAAATGGTGATCATCCTCATCTATGTTGATGATATGCTATTGGTTGGGAGCAACATAGTGAGGATAGGAAAATTGAAGTCTCAACTTAGTTCGGAGTTTGAGATGAAAGATTTTGGTCATGCACAGAAGATCCTTGGGATGAGTATAATTCGGGAAAGAGAGAGAAACAGATTGAAGATTTCTCAGACTTCCTGTATAGAAACGATGATATCTAAGTTTTCTATGGAAAACAGCAAACCAGTGAAGGTTCCCCTTGCTGGTCATTTCAAGTTCTCCAGTGATCAATGTCAAGATCGGATGAGGAGGAGAAAGAAATGGAAATGGTCCCTTATTCTAGTGCGGTTGGATCAGTCATGTTCATGATGGTAAGCACTAGACCCGACATTTCTCATGCAATAAATGTTCTAAGCAGGTTTATGAGTAATCCCGAAAATGAGCATTGGCTTGGGATGAAGTGGTTGCTGAGGTACTTGAAGGGAAGCTCAGATGTGGGGCTTGTTTACGAGAAGAGGGGTAAGTCCATCTATCTTGAAGGTTATGCGGATTCGAATAACAGAGCAGACTGGGATAAAAGAAGATCAATTACCTCTTACTTCTTCAACTTAAACGGATGTTGTATAAGTTGGAAGGTTTAGTTGCAGCCGATGGTAGCACTCTCAACAACCAAGGCAGAATACATAGCGGCAACGGAAGCCATTAAGGAGGCTATGTGGTGCAAAGGGTTATTGGAAAAGTTGAAGGTCCTAAAAGAGCAGGTGGTGGTGTATTCGGGTAGCCAAAGTGCATTGCATTTGTGTAAGAATCCGGTGTTCCATGGGAAGACAAAGATATGGATGTTCGATATCATTTCATTCGGGAAAATGTTACGGAATGATGCATTCATGTGGACGAAGTGGCCACGGAAGAAAATCCTGCAGATTTAGGTACTAAAGTTGAACCTGTAAGAAAGTTCAATCATTACCTTGGACTTCTTAGGATTGGAGTCGGTTGATATGGTGACTCAGGTTGAGTTTGGATCCTGAGTTCTCTGCACAATGGGTTCAGGTTTAATTGCTTAGAAAAAGGCAGAGTTTGTTGGGATTTGTCAAAGAATTAAACAAGTGAAAATGGTCAGCATCAGGTATGGTTATGCACCGCGGCCCAACCTTGGGGGCCGCAGTCTCCAGTAAGTCCGAAAGCTTCTCCCCTCCAGGTTGCTCTACTGCCTAGCCCATCTGCGCCTCGGCCTCCAGCAAGGCAGCAAGTTTCCCCACTTCTGAGCCGCGGCACACCCTGTTTCAAGCCTCAGCACGAAGCATACCTGACACCAATTAATCAGCACTTTGAGATGGTGCGTGGGACTTAGTTAAAACGCACAGGTTCACTTAGACTCTTAGAGAGCCATAAGTTTTTGGTTCTTGAGATCTAAGGATTGATGTTGATCTCAAAGATTGGATGAGGTGGTCATTGCCCTATATAAAGGGTTATCTAGGAGCAACCAAAGTAGATCAAGACATAACAACAAGTGTGAGAGTGCAAACACACAAAAAATACAAGAGAGACTCATTCAAGAGAGGCTGGTTGTTTAGAGAGAAAGCTCTCAAATCTGGAAAGGTCTTTCTAGTGAGAGAGAGTAGTCAAGATTGGGGATTCAAGGTCTTTGTAATTGGAATTTTCCTTGGGAAAATTACAGGGAAACACTTAGTTCTTATCTCTTTCTTTTCTCTTCTTTCATTCTTCAAGAACAAGAGGTTTCTTGAATGGATGTTGCTGTAATTGTAAGAACTCAATTGATTTAGTGTAGAGAGCTCGAAGGAGCTCACGGAGATGTAGGCACATTGCCGAACCTCGATAACAATTGTTTGTGTTCTCTTTTATGCTTTGATTCTTGTTTCAGTTTTGTACAAATCATTCTGGATTTGGGTGTTTGGGAAAGATCACAACCTGGGATTTCTTGTGGTGATTTTCTCAACATGCTTAAAAGGGACCACATGAGGAACAAAACAAAGCAACAAGTTTTGAGAAATAAATTTCCAAAAGAAGTAGATCAAGACCAATGGAAACAACTTGTGAACTACTTGTTTTCTGAGCAAAGTGAGGTTGTTTATTCTTAATATGTTCATTAGAATTCTTATTGTTTTTATTTTCTTTTAATGAATGATTAGTCAAATTGTTTTATGGTTGTTGTAGAAATATTCTATGATAGGGACAACAGCACGTGAAAGACAACAATGTCCTCGCAAGTCCGGATCAAAGAGTTTTGCTAGAAAAAGAGATGAATATGTGAGTTTATTTACTTTATTCATCCAATTTTTCATTTGAGATGCAGTGTATTGAGTCATTATTTGAACTTGTTTCATAAATGGTAGGCAGATGAAACATAGAACTGAGTCAGGGCGTGTAGAGGTTTTTACTAAAACCTATAAAGGCAAGGATGAAACTTTTATTGATGAAGCATCAAGACAATTTGTGATAAGTTAAAAAAAAAAATAAAAAACTAGTTCTCAAATACTTGACTAGACATTGTTACCTTCTAATATGATAATTATGGTTTATTTAATATGATGTTGCTATGCTTATTTTAAAAAAAAAATTATATTATAAGAACTATTTCAATTCATTTTTTTTCCTCCTTATTCTGTGGGCCTCTCCTTTTCAGTTCCATTACGAACCTAAAACTGCTCAATCCTTTTGATATTGACACATGCATGTTTGTACATATATATAAAAAGATATATGTATCATACTTCAATTATCTCATAAAACAAACAAATATAGCATCTAGTACCTAAAAAAATTATTAGTTTCAAACACAGCTATTGGTCGCTACCATAATGCACAAAAATGGAAGTAGTTAACTAAGGAAAATCTTAAATTTGACAACACTTAAACCCTAATAAAACCAAATATTCTAGTAGTTCACTAAGCTTCAATTCAACTATTAGGTATGCTGTTGAACGTGGTTCACCTCTTGCTAGTAAGTCTATAACTGTTGTTTTTGTTTGGAAGGATCTTTTTGGTCAAAATCAACCCCTGCTGATTCAGACCCTACTCATCAATTAAAGTATTTTGCTCCTTCCATTTCTGATGGCCAATTGATTCCCATCACATCAATTAACATACCCTGACATCAATTAAAAATCGCAAGGAAATTAAAGAGGAAGATATGCTAGCCTAGGAAGATTGTTTGGTAAGGCTGATTTATGGTTCAGCCCCCAATTTTGAAGTCATTCACTCTACTGCAAATATGATTTAGGGAAAGAAAGGCTCCACTGATGTGATTAATATAGGTAATGATGCATTGATGTCATTCACTATCCTACATATTTATTGTTCTTTTGAAAACACTATAACAATAACAAACTCATCGTTTTCTGAAACACTTTAAGAGTAATTAAGGGTGTATAAACAGTCGAAACAGTTAGTTCGAGTAGTTAAAAATTTTAACCAAAATTTTTTAACCAATTTCTTTTAATTGTTTCAACCGAATTAACCTAAACATTGAATTAACTGACTGAATTGATTTCGATCAGTTAACCGACACCAGCAAAGTGACTGGTACGACATTTACGACCGGACCCCAGGCTCACGGCGCCATTCTGCCACGAATCCACCTACCCGGATCCAACTCACCCTACCGGAGCTGACCTGCAACATAGATCTGAGCTGCTAGATACATTCCTCTAAGCTGATCCGAGACACTAGATACATTCCTCCAAGCCGAGCCGAGCCGAGCCGCATCAGCATCTGAGCCAAGCCATTCCTCGAGCCGAGCCATCATTTGAGCCACTCGGAAAAGGAAAACAACATCAAATAAAATAGGTCAGCCCTTCTTATTTGAAACTAGTTAATATTTTAGTGTTTTGGCTTATTTAATTTACTTAATCCAAGTTAATTTTCCACCTTTCATTCTATCCATTATAAAAATAATAAAAAAATAAAATAAAAACAGCCACTAAAAAAGGCAAACAAGCCCATTAAAAAACAAAATATATCTATAAGCCCGTTTCATTTCGCATATCTTTTAGATTAATTTCGAGGTCTTACATGCATGAAAGCAACTTGTTTATTATTTCGTTGTTTATAGAAATTTAATTACCCTCGTTTTCCATATTCCATTTTCACTCACCTTTATAAACTATAACCTCTGGAAAAAACACCATACCACTGCCGTCATCGACACACCAGCCCTAGATGATAGAATCAATGAAATTGAGTACCAAATGGGTCAACTTCAATAAAATCGACCACCAAAATGCTAAGTTGGATCAATTCCTAAATGCCTTACAACTTCGAGATAGTTTAGGATTTCCTAGTCTATCTAACGGATCCCTAACCTCTATCGGGTCCATGCAAAGTCATCTCTCGACCCAAGGACAAAGTATTGGGCCTATCAAGCAAGTCACACCAGTAAACCTACTATAAGATTTCACCTAAATGAGGAAATAAATGATAACATGATGCCACCCCTAGAGGATATCACTAAAAAACCCAATGGTCATACAATAGGCAACCTCCCTTTGGTCGGGCTATAGCTGAAGTTAGGCACGAACCCTATGGTTACCAACAACATAGACATGAGGATAGAACCGATAGACAACCCTATAGGTATAATGACTACCATGACATTACCAAAAAGGTCAAGGTTGACGCCCCTACTTATGATGGTAAGTTGGATCCATATGCCTATACGTATTGGCTTAATAACTTAGAGGATTATTTTGAATGGTATCATATGCCTGATGTTGATTGTGTCCATTTTGCCAAAATGAAGTTGATAGCTCCCACTAGGTTGTTTTGGAAAAATGTTCAAACTCATCTTGAACTTGCGGGTGAATCCCACGTTACCCAATGGAAAGTCATGAAGTAAAAATTGCAGGAAAACTACCTTCTTACGTCATATAGGCATCAACTAATTAGTCAGATGTTGAGCCATAACCAATCCATTTCTAGTGTAATAGATTACATGAGTTGGCTTCCAAAAATTTTTCTCCGGACTGGTATTGAGGAGGATCAGTTCGTCACGGTCACCTAGTTTGTCCGTGGCCTCTGATTTGATATCCGAAATGAGGTTAAGTTACTTTCTCTCACTTCCATGGCTGATGCATATCAACGGGTTATCGAATATGAGGCCTACTTTAAAAATCCATTTGTATGTCATGCAACTTCTCAAGCCAGTATATCTAGGTCTTTCTCTCAATCTGCCTACACTTTTAGAGAGGGATCTTCCAAAAGTAAAGACCACAGTTCTGTCCCCACTCGCTATAGTGGTTCTTTAAGTGAGTCTCGTGTGACCAATCCTTCCACCCAATGTTATCGTTGTCATAAGCACGATCACATTGCCTCTCGTTGCCTTGAGCATACCTTAACCTTAGCCTCTAATACTCATGATCTTTTCGAGAATGAAACCGTAGTGGTAGATCCCATAGACCATTCAGGAGATTAAGCAGACCTGGACAAAGACCTCATTGCACCTCACGTCAATGTGGTCTGATGCATCTTATCCACTACTATGGATGGTGATGTGTGGAAAAGAACTAGTATCTTCTATACAATTATTAAGTGTAATTATAATACCCATAATCGTAAAGTAAGGGTAAAGAAGTAATTTAATAAATATGACATGGAATTAAAATAAAATATATGTGAAAGGACTGGACGTGTGGGGCGTAGTTACAAAGAAAATAGAAAAAAAATATTTCGTGGCAGTATGAACTTGAAAAAAAACAAAGAAATAAAAAAAAGGAAAAAACGTGGCAGCAGGTGGCAACACTTGCTGCCAAAGTAAACCTTTGCATGTTTAACACATTTCACTATCGTGGCAGCATGAGTTGGGGACTGTAGGGTTTTATATATATATATATATATATAAACAGTTTAGTTCGTTCTTTTTTATTTATTTTCTTACCAAATCCGGTTTGGTTTCTTCATTTTAAAATTAAAACTACTTTATTTCTCTAAACACTTGGGGACCGAAGAAATGTTGAAAGAGCAAAATTTTGAAAGGGTTTACGGGAGAATTTTATAGAGAACCACAGGAAGCGCTAAGAAAAACAGAAGGTGATAACATGAAGTTTATTTTTGAAATTTAGCATACATGAAATTTCTCGAAATTCAAAGTGAGAATTTTCAAATGGTGTAAATTAGGAAGAAATGATGAATAAATTATAAATTTAATATAAATATTTTGTCAAGTATTGATGATCAGCAACCAAAAGAAATTGCTGAGAGGAACGGGAAAGGCATGGAGGTGATCCACGAGTAGCTCTAAATGCTACATGGTGAGTTAGATTTACTTTGAGTAATCTAGATAAAAATGAAATACCTAGTGATAAATTAAAATAAATTATTAGCTTATGCTTTGGTGGTAGATGAAAAATTGATTGATAGGTATGAAATAAATTTTGAACATGTAGAAAATTATTATGTGAGAAATAATATTTTCGGAATAATAAGTTGATTTAATAATAAAAGCAATAAGTGAAATTCTTGATGAGCTATGGTTGATGTTTTGATATGAATTATGATGAGATGAAATTTAGTGGATCTTGACAAGCTATGATGGATGAGTTGGTGTGATTTATGATAAGAGAAAATTAGTGGAATTTTTTTTCAATAATAATTTGAGAATAATCAGGATAACCAATTTAAATATTTGAATTAATGTTTGTTTTTATGTTATTGTTCATATGTATATTTCATATCATTGTTCAAATGTATATTCATTAAATAAAAGAACTGGGAGAGGTCCGGTCTAATTGAAAAATCATGACAGTCGATATATTCTAGAAATAAAAGAAAACCGTGACAGTCGGTATATGCTGGAAATAAAATAACCGGGAGGGGGCCGATCTAAGATAAAAACATGTCGACATGTGGGAAAACATTCCCTAAAAATAATTCATACATTGCATCTGTTTTAAATATTGATTGCATTACTAAAATGCTAAAGTGTTGTTTGTTATTGTGAATTTATTTATAGATGAATGAGTCTCACAGAGAGATAGTTATGGTGAGAAAGGATCATAGAAGTATAATATGATTGAAACTATCTAAATGTTAGACTATATGCTATTATTCAGTCATATGAGATATAAATGATTAAATATTAAAGGACTATTTATACAAATTGAATACTTCTAGTAAATTTAATTCACTGAGCTTGTGAAACTTATCCCTCATTGTACAATGATTTCAGGTAGTAGACAGGACAAATAGTCTGGTGGGTTGAAAGTCAGATGAAATCATTTTCTATAAGCCACGTACATGTCCACATCCTCAAACTAATGAGAAAATGAAATAAAAATTTATTTGTAAATATTCATACATTTTACGTTGTATATTATGTTAAGTCAAGATCAGATTGATGCATCTCCCCTGTTGAGAGTTGAGGATTGAAGTGAAACTTTCTGTTAGTATTACTTTTATTGTTGCATATATGTGTCGTGCTGAAATTTTCAAAATGTGATGACACCGTCTCGGGGGTGGCCAACCCAAGATGGGTTGTTACAGTAATGGTTGTTCTTGTAAATTGGTCATTGATTGTGGTAGTACCATGAATGTGGTCTCTAAATCTATTATTGATCGTTTGCACCTTAGGGTAGAACCACCCACAACCCTTCAAGGTCGACTGGGTTGATAACACCACTTTACCTGTTATTGAGCGATGTCTTGTCTCCATACAATTCGGTCACTATCAAGAGGAACTCTATTGTGATGTGCTACCCATGGATGTTTCCCACATCCTTTTAGGATACCCCTGGCTATATGATCTCAATGTTACCAACCATGGTCATGAGAACACCTTGTCTTTCAGTATAAAGGCAAGAAAGTCATTCTCACTCCTGCCAAATTTGTCCCCACTCTCACCAAATCACTTGAGCGAGACAATAGAGTCTACTCCGAGCCTCCTACCCTGATTGTTTTTGACAAAAGCCTTCACTTTCTATATCATAAATCTTTTGAAAGAGAGGAGGAAGAAAGTAAATTTTGGTTAGCTGTCTTGGCTAGGGAGGTTCCCTCAGACCAAGCCCCCTGAAATAAAAAAAGTCCTAGACGAATTTTTCAGTGTCATCCCTAATGAGTTACCTAATGACCTAACATGTATGTGGGATATACAACATGCCATTGACTTAGTTCCTGGATCTTAATTACCTAATTTTCTACATTATAAGTTGAATCCTAAGGCATGTACTGAGTTGACTAGACAAGTGAAAGACCTGTTAGATAAAGGGATAGTTTGGCATAGCCTCAGTCCCTATGCTGTGCTCGCCCTTTTAACAACCAAGAAGAATGGTTCTTAGAGAATGTGCGTAGATAGCAGAGCCATTAACAAGATTACTATTAAGTATAGATTTCTCATCCCTAGGTTAGAAGACATGTTGGATATGTTGGCTGGTTCCAGTTTATTCTCTAAGATTGATTTGTGTAATGGGTATCCCCAGATCTGGATTAGACCCGGGGATGAGTGGAAGACTGCTTTTAAAATCCAAAATGGGTTATTTGAATGGCTTATTATGCCTTTTGGACTCTATAATGCACCCAGCACTTCCATGCGAGTTATGACTAAGATATTACATCCTTTCACAGGCAAGATCTTAGTGGTCTACTTTGACGACATCCTAGTGTATAGTAAGTCTAGAGAAGAACATTTGGATCATGTTTGTCAAGTTTTCATGGCTCTTGGGACAGCTAAGTTATATGCTAACCTCAAGAAGTGTACCTTCCTTAAGCCCCAAGTACTCTTTCTAGGATTCATAATCTATATGCATGGGATCATGGCCGACACCGAAAATGTTAGAGTCATTAGAGAATGGCCCACCCCAACAACCATTTTCGAGGTTCGTAGCTTTCATAGCCAAGTCACTTTCTATAGGAGGTTCATTCGAGGGTTTAGCACTATTACCGCTCCCATCACAGACACTTTAAAGAAATAAGAGTTTCATTGGACTCCCGCAGTCACTAAGGCCTTTGAAGAAATTAAACAAAAGATGACTGAAGCCCCTGTTTTGAGGTATACTGACTTTGGGAAGGTATTTGAGGTTGCATGTGATGCTTCCGAAGTCGGTCTTGGAAGAGTTCTGAGTCAAGAAGGTCACCCTATCGCCTTCTTCAATGAAAAACTTGATAAGGCTAAACAACGATATTCAACATATGACAAAGAGTTCTATGTCGTGGTTCAGTCCCTCCACCATTGGAAGTATTACTTATTGCCTCAAGAGTTTGTTCTATACTTTGATCAGCTCGCCTTAAGATACATAAGTTCACAAAAAAACTAAACCCTAGGCATATCGTATAGGTCGAATTTCTCAATGATTACACTTTTTGTTCTTGAGCACCGCTCGGGTGTTAAGAACAAGGTGACGCGATGTCAGCCCAAGTGGTTGGCTTGGATAAGATGAAGGTCGATTATGCAATCTGTCTTGATTTTGGGGTGATTTATGAGGAGGTTGGGAACGATAACAGGGCAGATTATGTTGATTTTGTCATATATAATGGTTACTTCTTTTGGGTTACAAGGTTATGTATCCCCTGTACCTTTCTTCGAGAATTTCTTGTTTGGAAGATGCATATAGAAGGATTAGCAGGTCACTTAGTGTTGTGCGTTTATCTAACTAAATAAATAAGTAAATAACCATATAGTTTTACTTGCAAGTGCACAAGGTCAATAGTAGCATAGTGTGCAAGTGCAAGATCATTTCCACAGGGATTGGTGAATTTCGGTTTTAGAATCAGTTTCTCAATAAAAAAAAAATAGAATTAACAGTTGAGTGTGATTTTAATAATAATAAGGACATAGGGCTTTGACATCCACCTCTAATTATACTTTCCCAATGAGTAATATGTCAATGCACTAGCCTTATCATGAATACCTAATGGTTGCCAACCTAAGGGCATGGTATCTACTCTTTAAGCTATTGATTTCCCTAAGCACCGAGTTAGGCATGGTATCTACTCTAACTCTTTTCTTTTCTAAGGGATTCAGCATGGTATCTACTAAGTTGTCCCTTAAGAAAGCATAAGATTTATGGAAATCGACAACCACATGAGACCTAGGGCATGGTATCTACTCCCGGTTTCCCATGTTGATTAACCCAAGAATCCGATGTGGATTTCTTTTGTTACTATTGTCAGACCCAGAACTCGGTCATCCAAATTGGTATAACTAACTAATCCATACCACATGCACATATTGATCAGACATACACATATGAGGAATTTAAATAAACACAGGCATTAATCAAGTTAAGCATCATAATCAAGGCTATTGCAAAGATAATCAATGAATGTATATATGGGAAAGCATAACTAGGGCTTCAATCGAGCCCTATAAAGAGTTAGTTACACATGCTATCTAAGATAAGCATCATAACATAAACTAAACATAAAATATAAAACCTGAAGAATACTGTGGAGACGGGTTGTGAATCCTCTCCAAAGTTTACAACTCTGAGCTAAGCAAAAGATAAAAGAAGAGATATCTTTTGTGTGTGTTTACAGGTGTATTTATAGGATTTGAATAACCTTAGAAGACTCTGGAAACCCTAAACTTCCTAAAACGTAAAACCTCCTTTATTTCCAAAACTGGTTCTGCTGTTTAACTATTCATGCCCATACATGTGCGCTCGATCGCATTAGTTGTGCGCTCGATCGCACTTTAGCCAGCAACTACTCCAGGATTTCCAGATTTCTTCCTTTAGGTGCCAAAAGTGCTTCTTTTTTCTCCAAGACCTTATAAAAACATGTGAAACACATAAATGAAGTAAAATTAACTAAATTAACATAACTAAGGACCTAACAAATGTAAATAAAGGGGCTTAAATATGAATATTTAAGCACCTATCACACCCCCAAACTTACATATTGCTAGTCCTTTAGCAATACAAAACTAAAAAATGAAAAATAACGACACACAGATAAATCCAATATTCATAGCGTCCACAAAAGTTTTGGTCTCACACAAAACTATGATGCGCATTCATGAGCAAGCTTAACAAAAATAAACACATCTTTTCAATGAATAAGAGTTTTGAACGCAAATCACTTTCATGAGGTAATTTAAGACATCACAAGTTTGACTTTAGTGTGGTGAACTAGCACATAAAAGATTAGGTTTCCAAATAATTCTAATGTGTAGTGTTTCAATGTCTCAAGATTCACCAAATTTCCTATTAGAATCAACAAAGATGGCACAGTTTTTCTTCTTTTCTTTTATTTGTGAGACTTTTGCCATGTTTAGTTCCCTTAAGCTTTCTATTTGACTCATGTAGTAAGCTTTTAGCCAATGACTCTCAAACTAGATGGTCTTAGGGCATTAGGTGTAAAGACACCCCTAAGGACTTATTAACTCGAGTCAAAAAGGCTACAAAACTAACTGGTCTTAATGCTACCAATCTGAATTTCCATCTTTTGACATGATTCTTACTGCTTACTGAGGCAAGAGGGTCAGTTACTCAGTGGAAAGTTTGTTTAATGATCATTAGGAGCATTTTTTTTTTCTTTTTGAGCAATAATAATCTTTTTTCTATTTTCTTATGCCAAAGCGTTAATCTAACAGGTCATCTGGTTCACAGTCAAGCAAAAGAAACATACAAATTAAAATTACATGTCATACCCCACACAACTATGTGCTAATGTGCTCGTGTTAGTTTAGGTCAAACTTGTGAATCTTTAAATGCCTAAAAGTAAGTGATCTAGGTTTAAAACTTAATTATTGGCCTATATGTTTAAGGTGTTAAGCTCACTTATGAAGTCAAATCATATTGTTTGTTTAGATCACCCAAAATTTTTGGAACAAAATGAACATGCATTTATCTATAAAAACAAAAATTGGGACATAATGTGTGTGTGTGTGTGTCCCCATACCCCCAAACTTAATTTGCACATTATCCCCAATGTGTGAGAAGCATGGAAGGATTTGACCTGGGAGATGTAGAACTCAATGGCTGGCATGGCTCGTAGCACGCCCCCAAACTTGAACTGGATGCGCTAACTATATTCTTGAAAAAGAAAAACAAACATAAACTGGAAAACAAGTAATAATAAACAGATATAAAAATTTAAATACTAACAATAAAATAAAATACTAAAAAGGATATGCTTTGAGGTGCCTCCCATGAGCGCTAAGTTTAACGTCTTCAGCCAGACGTGGTATCCTCTCACTACTGATCTTCAGGTGGTGCAGTCGAAGAGGTACCGGGTGCTGGAGGTAGGCGGTCAAGGATGGCCTGTAGCATCGCCTCTTATCGTGCAAACCGCGCCTCCAAACTATCTATGCGCTGGTGCACGAGTGATGTAGCTGCAGAGACCTCGCCTTGGAAAGAGGACAACTCAGCGAGAAAGTGTTGGGACTCTATGGGTCCCATGTCCGGATGGTCCTCCTCTCGTAATGGGCTAACTGCAGGGGTCTCTGTCTCCATATGATCCTCCTCAACCCTCTCAGCTGCAAGTGCAGGGGCTGGGAGTCCTCGAGGCTATGTGTCCACTAAGCCTTCCCGAAGAAGGGATGCTCTCGCACTGGTCCGTCGCTAGTGGTCCCCCTAATCCTTTTCTTCTTGAAGATGTGTGAGAGTAGGAATGGGAATGGGAGCCCCCATGAATTGGCCGTGGTGGTCTGACGGCCATGGACATGATCTCAAAATTTATGAAGCTGGCTCCACATAACAGCTGGGAGAGAGTACTAGTGGCCTCTGTGGAAGGCATACAATGTCTGTAGAAACTGGTCTCTCCTCTGTGTCTTGTGCCCCAATGGACACGCATTGCGCTGGAAGATGGTGTCCACGAGCCAAAGCCGTGGAGGCAACTTTGACTGGCTTGCTGTGTTGTTGTGTCTATCAGCGTACTGGCTAGCGCACATGTCCTCAATAATCGTGGATAGGTCAAAAGAGTCCGGCTGCTCCTCGATATCGGTGTCCTCTGGAGGGGACTCATCACAGCAATGAAGAGCAGCGGCGACGTCGACACTAGTCACCTCGATGGATGTGCCCTGGACTGAGGAAGTCAATACTCCTGGTCTGCTGCAGTCAAAAGACAGTCGCTCATAGAACTGGACTACCAGCTAGGTGTAAGCAGTCGAGCAGACTAATTTAAAAAGCCTCTTTAACCCCCGATGTTTAAACGCTTTGACCGCCCATTGAGTGGCATTCATGTGCTTGAAGACTTCATCGATGGCGAAAGTGGTCTCGAATAAGAGCTCTCTTTGCTCGAAGCTTGGCCGGGATGACTGGGCATGGCTACTCGAGGCACGGGAGGTGGAAGCGGAGTGTTTTAACATGTGGATTCTAGGTTCTGTCAAAATCGCGATCGATCACGAATATGTGCGCTCGATCGCACATAGTCGATATTCCTCACGTCGAAATCGGATCCACTGGTTGTGTTTCCAACCTCATGGAACGTGTTCTAGCAATCGATATTAGCTAGGTTCCCTTTCTTCGATCAATTTTGAATCACGAGAAAAATAGAGGATTTTGGGTTCACTAATAATGGGAAGATCAAGACAAAACGACGTGGAAAAGCATGCTATTATTTTATTGACAGTTATCCCACATCGCCTAGTTAAACATAGTGGATCTAGTTTATAAGTAAATTTAGTAGTACTAACTAATTTTCCCGGGCTCAATGGTGGGAGCACATATAAACCAAGCCACAGAAAAAAGTTAGCCGCTTTGTGCTGCTAACACAGATCGCACCATTTGGGGGCATTTGGAAAATATTCACTAATCACATCGAGATATAAACTAATCTAACTAATAAAATGTGGACTGTGAAGACACTGACCTAGACTCTGGACTGTGAAGAATCTAGGACTGAACTGGAGTGCGAAGAAATTCATCTGGACTGCACTGGACTTGGACTCGGGGAGAAACATGTGGACAGTTTAGATATTAAAAAATTCCTAACAGCTCAATTTTATTCAAATTCCCAAATCGGGTTGGTGTCCGGCCAATTTTTTTCCCCTTCTCATTCACGAATCCAAGGCTAAAGGCTTCATTGTCCTCATTGTGCACCAATAGAAATGGGTAAGTTTTGTGCCTGAGCATATGGTGTTCAGTTCGACCATACATAAGCCACAGACAAAAGACAATCTTTTCAAAGAACAAGCTTTGAATCTGAACATTCTAGAAATGTGGTATCTCCACAATACGAGCAATATATACTTGAATGGCTTTTGCTTGGATCTCTGTGTAATACAAGAATTTTTAGATCAGCTGCAATTAGAGCTTAAAAATCCCAACATCTTTTTTTTTGGGGATAAATGCAAATTTTATCACCTAAGAACAGAAGTACAATGCAGAAACCTGAAACAAAATCAAGAACACTAGAAAAGGCTAGACAATACTACACCCAAGGAGAAAATAAAGCTCCCAAGAACAAATCCAAACTAACAAAAGGTGGACAAAACAACTCAAGCAAGTTTAATGCCCCAATAAACAGCAATCTCTTCATCAAAAGACTCTGCATCGAACTGACTAATTCCTAGAATTTTGTCTCTAACATCAGCCATAATGAAAGTAAGAGCAATATCTACACTGGAAAGAACTCTGGTGAAGCCTGAAATTTCTTTCCTTCCAGATGTGATAAATATATGCCCACCAGGCTATCCTTGTCAAAACAACAGCACAACTTTTTCCCTTCAGCTGCTGAATTTCCCAAGAGAGCTCATCATCCCAATGGTCTATAATAGTCTTGTTTATCTTTGATAGCTGTAGAATATCATCATTGAAATAGCCTCAAATCAACTTCAATCAAATCCTAAAACAAACCATATCTCCATATCTCCAAACCTACAAAATCATAGGAAGTTAATCAAAATAAGCGAACATCCATAAAAAAAATAACTTGTTCCTCACATCTCCAAGCAGAAATTTCAAGTTTCAACCTCTAAACCCACAAAAGCAGATCCCAAAAGATGGAAAAAAAATTAGAAATCTATAAAAACAAAACACACTAATGCTCAAAATATCATCCAAAAAAGCTAAGACATGCTAAAGACAACAACTAAAAGCACCTCGATTAATCCCTAACTGCCATAAATCAACAATCTGCATGGTGTCCTGATGTAGAAAAAAGATAAATAAAAAAGGAATAGAGATAGAAGCCAAGCTACCCTGGAGATTGGAAAAGAAAACTTGGGATTGAGAAAGAAGCCAAGCCACCTTGGAGGTTGAGAGGAAATTGATAACCAATATCAATCTGATTTTTATTTGTAAAAGTCAATTCGAAAAGTAACATAAGTATCTCTTATATAGAGATCTTTTGGACGGTAAATAAAGAAACCCTAATCCTAATACAAATTTGACCCATATTATAAAATCACAATTTGCCCCCATATTACAAAATTACCAACTTGCCCCATACCCTTTTGTACCTCATCATTCTCCACCACTTAGAAAAAACTTGATCTCGAGTTTTGAAGTGAAGAAACAGCAAGATCTATATGATGCTTGGAGAAACAAACTAGGGTTATGAAATTCTTGAAGAACAAGCTCCCTACCAAATGAAAAAATTTCGATTGAGAATCGCTGTTGTGGAGATGCTTATGACCAAATAAGCAAGATAAAATCAACAATAGGAGGATGCATATCAACCATTGCCTCAATCATGTCTTCAATCTTTTCTCTTGGCTTGGAAGTTTGTTCCTGCATACTTTCTTCATTGACCATCTTTTCAATATCTAGATTACCCAGTTCAACATTGCTCAGCTCCTTATCCTTGTCTTGGGCATGCTTGTAATCCAACTTGCTAGACGAAAACTTCCAACGTGTTGTGAGACGTGTCTAAGTCAATGATCTTGGAAACTTCATCTTCGTGGTTCTCAAGTTGGAATTGAGCATAATTAACTTGTGATGGACTAGGAATAAAACCACAGTTGCGATTAAAATTGCCGGTGAAGCTTTCTATTATCTTAGAAACCTCATCAAGTACTTTTTGGAGCTTGAGAAAAGCCTCGTTAGGCAGAATTGGTTCTCTCGTTAGGCAGAATTGGTTCTCTAGGTGAGTAATACCCAATCTTCATCTGACAACACTAGTCGTAAATACAACGACCATTTAACTTTGTTTTAACCCAAAATGGATAAAGATAGAAACCAGACTACCATGGGGATTGTAAAAGAAAGCAAGTTACCCAGGGAATTGGGAAAGAAGCCAAGCTACCCTAGAGGTTAAGAGAAAATTGATACACAATATCAATCTGATTTTTATTCATTCAAAACTATTCGAAAAGTAACATAGGGGTCCTTTATATAGAGATCTTTAGGAACTCTAACAATGGACTAACACTGTAAATTAAAAATGATTAAATACTATATTTTAAGTCTATTCTAATAAATTAATAAAATATAATTCTTTAAAGATTAAAAAATTACAAATTTATCCACATACCTTTCTGTCCCTCATCATATCCTCATGGTATAAAATTGTAATCTGGTTCAAAAACTAATTTCCGTCGTGTTGCCTCTTTTGTTAACGGAGCAAAGCACAAAGTTCGATTTGAGAGGAAAGAAGTCCTTACGGTATAAATTAAAAACCAGTAAATTTTATAGAACTGAGCCAATATTTAATTTGACTACTTTGGCCATGTTCAGATAAAGAGAACAATAATTAACAGAACGGAGGGAAAATGGGAGGGAATGAGAACGTACTCCAAATCTCTAGAGAAAACATGTAATCGGCCCAGAATCCCTCATTTCTATACTTTGCCAACTTAAGAGCCTCCAATTAGCAAAAGCATAAAAAAAAATTAAAAGTTGCAATGTTTAAATAAGTACCAAAGATACTATATGTTTACTCGAATAAATGTTAACTGAATAATACAAATTGACAAGGTTTCCCTGTATTGATTTTACTATTATTATTCATCTGACCGAACTCAAGATTTTGAAATAGGCATCATTAGTTCTTCATTTAATACCCCACAGACCATGTACTAATGTGTTCGTGGTGAAATCAATATGAAACATGTGAAATATCCTAAGGCAAAAGTAAGTAACCAGACTAATATTTTCTATTGAATTGATTATGTGTTCAAAAATTTAAGGTCGCCAATGAAATCAAATCATAGTTTCAATTTAACCAAATTCTTACAGATAACACTATTTAGGCGATCAAACAGGTGCACAATGCTCACATAAGGACATACAATTGTTTTCCTACACCTGCAAACTTAAATCACACATTGTCCCCAATGTGTAGTAAGAGATACAATAACGGGAGGAGAAAGAAAAGTTGTGAAGGGTAAAGCTCCCCAGAAAACACCTGTCTTGAAAAATCAAAGCTAAAAAAAACATAGCATATATGTGCATAAGATGGCGAGAAACAAAAACAAAAATGAAACACAAAAAGAGAGTTTTTTTTTATTTTAATTAAGAATGGTGGAGTTTGAAACGAAAACAATCACGAACACGCAAATTGGGCTACCTCCCAAGTAGTGCTAAGTTTATAGTCTTCACGTCTCTTAAGGACAAGCTACAAATGGTTAAGACACTCATCAAAGTTAGAACCAAAAACACTAAAATCATTCATAAATACCTCGATGAATCTTTCCACCATGTCTGAGAATATGCTCATCATGCACTTTTAAAATGTTGCAGGTGCATTACATAACCCGAATGGCATCCTTCTGTATGCAAATGTGCCAAAGAGGCATGTGAAAGTGGTATTCTCCTGGTCCACTGGTGCTATAGCAATCTGGTTATAGCCACTATACCCATCTAGAAAACAGTAATGGCTTTGACCTGCTAACCTCTCTAACATTTGATCGATAAACAAAAGAGGCAAGTGATTTTTCATGGTTTCCTTATTGAGTTTCCTGTAATCGATGCGACTCTCCAACCTGTGGTCATCCTGGTAGGAACAAGCTCATTTTTCTCATTCTTCATCACTGTGATTCCACTTCTTAGACGCCACTTGAATTGGACTCACCCACTTACTATATGAGATGGTGTAGATGATGCCAACATCCAACAAGTTAAGAACCTCTGCTCTGACTATATCCTTCATATGTGGGTTAAGTCTTCTTTGTGCATCTCTGGTCGGCCTTGAATTATTTTCAAGGAGAATCCTATGCATGCACTTGGCTGGACTTGTGCCCTTGATGTCAACAATAGTCCACCCTAATGCAATCTTGTGCTCTCTAAGAACTCTCATTAGCTTCTCTTCATCCCCCAAACTTAAGTTTGCAACAACTATCACTGGTAGTGTCTGGTTATCTCCCAAGTAAGCATATATCAAGTGTTCAAGCAACTGCTTCAATCCCAAATCTAGTTCCTTGATAGTAGAAGTGACAAGAATAGTATTAGTAGGCACAAGAGTTTCAAATGGAGGTGTGTACTTACTTAGATAAGGCTTAAGAGCCTCAAGGGAGGGTACGACCTCAATGATGTCAGCATCAACACTTTCACAATCCTACTCAATGTTAGGCATTGTGAAACTGTGAGTTATGGTAACCTCCAATGGATTAATGCTATGTACCTGAAAGACTTGGTCAACAACATTTTGAACCACACAAATATTGAAGCAATCATGATTATCATGTGGTAATTTCAATGCATCAAACACCCTAAACTCTATCTTTTCACCATTTACTTTCATGCTTATAGTACTTTTTTTAACATATATTTTTGTATCAGCAGTACCCATAAAGGGTCTACCTAAAATAATGGGTAGGGATGATGGCATAGGTGATTCTTCCATATCCAAAACAACAAAATCAGCAAGCAAAATATCCCAACTAAACCAAAAGCATCCAATGTATCTGCTCTTAACAAATCACAAAGGAAATCCAATTTAATCAAAAAGTATTCAATGTATCCATCAGATGAAACACAAAGAATATCCAACAAACAATTTAAACTCAATCAATTATAAGATTAACTCAAATAATTGACAGAACATTTATACTAAAAATTGTCAGATTTGTACAAGCAAATCTGAACTACTACACCAAACAACGGCGGGGCTTCATCTTCAACCTTAGCTGAAGAGTCTAGCCACTCATAACTACGAAACTACAATTCATAATAAAAGTGCTAAACATTTAAACTAAAACAACTAAATGTAAAGAAATAAATAAATAACTTTACATAGGAGAAATTCCACTCGCTGACGGGCGGTGCTTCCCCTCGTGGTGACAAAGCCTTCGAGATCCACTAGAATGCTAGCGGACATCCACCGGTAAACACCAAAGTGGCTCAGGAATTGTACATTAAAGATGAAGTGAAGAAGGGCTTATATAGGGAAATATCACAAGTGTAATATGCTTCCAATCCGATGTGGGATACTGCAGATTCCAGTTTTTTCTCTTTGACCTTTGTCTACTAAAACTATCATAACTTTCTCTAGAAAAATCATTTTATTGATCTGTAAAATTCTCCAGAAAATAGACATCGGGATCTTTCCAAGCATATATGGCTCATCTTGTGGTTCTTCCTGAATCAATACAGTTAAATCCTCAAAAATGGCTGATCTGTCACGCTGAAATCATGCACAGCCTGACCTTTGTCTACTAAAACTACCATAACGTTCTCTAGAAAATTCATTTTATTGATCCGTAACATTCCTCAGAAAATAGACATCCGGATCTTTCCAAGAATATATGGCTCATCTTCTGGTTCTTCCTAAATCAATACAGTTTAATCCTAAAAAATGGCTGATCTGCATGAGCAATTCTGGCAATTTAGTGAAACTTCTTTCCAAGCTTGTAAACCTGTAAAACAACGAAAACAACTCAAAGTAACAAATTCCTAAGCTAACAAATGTAAATTAAAGGGCCAAAATATGCAGTATTTTGCACTCATCAAATACCCCCAAACTTACAATTTGCTAGTCCCTTAGCAAAACAAAATAATAAAAAAAAAAAACCTAAATGAAAAACAAAGAACATAAAGATAAGTTCATCACTCATGGTATCCAAAAATTTAAGGAGCACACATCACCATGATATTCATTCATGAGCAAGCTTAAAAAGATAACCCATCTTCGCAATGAATAGAAATGTTAAAATCTAATTACTTACAAAAGGCAGGTCAAGGCATCACAAGTCTGACACTGTGTAAAGTGAATTAGCATATAAAAGTGAAACTTCCAAGTAACTCCAATGTGTAAGGTCTCCATGTCTCAAGATCCACCGAATTTTCCGTCAAAATGAACGAAAAAGACAGATTTTTTTTTTTTATAATAATAAGGCACGGCTATGTTTAGTTCCCTTAAGCTTTCTAATTGACCCATGTAGCGAGTGTTGAGTCAATGATTCCCAAACCATATGGTTTTAGGGCATTAGGTGTACAGACACCCCTAAGGACTTACTAACTCGAGTCAAAAAGGCTACGAAAATAAACCGACCTTCATACTACCAATCAAAATTCCACCTTTTGACGTGAACTGGCTTACTGAGGCAAGAGGTCCAGTTACTCAGCGGAAAGTTGTAGTAAATTTTTTTTTTATTTATGCCCAAGTGTTCATCCAACAAGTCATCCAGTTTCAGTTAAGATAAGGAAAAATGCACATTAAAATCACATGCCATACCTCCCATAATTTGTGCTAATGTGCTCGTGTTAGATTATGTCAAACATGTGAATTCTCAAATGCCTAAGGTAAGTAACTAAATTTTAAAAATTTATCACCAGATCATGTGCTCAAAATGTTAAGCTCACTAATGACATCACATCACAGAAAATGTTAAGATCAACCAAAATTTCACGACAACATGAGCACGCATTTATCTCTACGACGAAAAGACAACAAATTAGGACAAAGTGTGTGATGTGTCTCCCATACCTCCAAACTTAAATTACACATTGACCCTAATGTGTGACTAATATGGAAAGAGCTGACCTGAGATATGGAGAACTAGCTGGATAGGTATGGCTCATAGCATACCCCCAAACTTGGACTGAAGTACGCTTTGTCCCTGAAAAATAAAAACTGGAAAAAAAAAACACTGGAAACAAACATTAATAATAAAATTGCGAAATAATAAATAAACAAAAAAGATAAGCTGTGGGGTGCCTCCCATGAGCACTAAGTTTAGCGTCTTCAGCCAGACCCAACATTAGTAAACAGGCCCAACTAAGCGCTCCACTATCTGATCAATAAATGGAAATGGAAAATGATCAGGCCTAGTGGCAGCATTCAATTTACGGTAGTCTAAACCCTTTCTCCATCTTGACTGCACTCGAGTTGGGACCAACTCGTCGTCTTTATTTACTACCATCAATTTAGCACGTTTGGGCACGACTGGAATCAGGCTCACCCACTTGCCATTTAGAGATGGGATAAATGATCCCTGGCTCTAACAGCTTATATCTTCTGCCCTCACAACCTCTTGCATAGCAAGGTTGAGCCTTCTTTGTGGCTCCCTCGATGGCTTGGCATTCTCCTTCAACTGTATCGTGTGTATTACCAATGAGGGGTTGATTCCCTTGACATCCTCAATAGTCCAGCCTATAGCTTCCTTATGCTCTCTTAAGATGTCCAATAATTTCTCCTCTGGAGCATCACCCAAATCTAAAGCTATCATTATAGGCAAAGAATCTGCTGGACCTTGGAACTTATACTTAAGATTGTCCGATAAAGGCTTAAGTTCCTTCTTGGGGGGTTCAGGTGTTGTGGTTTCCTCCGTCTCACTGATCTTTTGAGGAGCAGACTCAAAAGTAGCATTTGCTTGCTCAAACAACTTATCTAAATCCAAATCGTCTTCAAATTGAGCAAAGCATGCCTCCAAAATGTCCTCAGACTTCCTTTTTTTCTTGGGCGCTTGAAGTCTCTCAGGGTAAGGCGCTTTAGGTAAAAACGACCTAGAGAGATCATTAATAATAGGTGTGGCTGTAGATGGCTCAGCATCTCTCTTCTCATTGTTGCCACTTTCTTGCCCTTGGTGCATAGCAGGGTTCTCTTCCACTTGATTGTGCACTTGTCTCCCAGACCTCAAGGGGACAATTGATTGCACTTGTTGCTACCAATGCATAGGAGTTAATAAATTTCCCACCGCAAACTGTTCCTTTGGGTTAGGATCAGTTTGACTGGGGAACGTTCCTTCCTCTCCTTCACCCACGTAACTTGCGTTTTGATCAATTTGACTCTCTAGTGTGGCAATCGCTTGGGTGTTTTCTATTGTTGCACTCATCACTTCACTCATAGATTGGCTAGTCGTTTTCATGAAATCATTGAGAACGTCCTCCAATGACTGTGAAACCGACGCTGGCGCTTGAATGGGAGCTTGGTATGCGGGTGATGGTGCTGGATAAGCTGAGTGACCATAACTTGGAATTGGTGGAGGAAATTCGGGAGGGTATTGATTGTGAGCATGATAAAGGTCTCCTCCCTGATTCCTAGTTGGTTCTGCATCCATGAAACATTAGAGTGGTCCCACCACCCTGGATTGTATGTTTCAGAGTAAGATCCATTTGATTGCCAACAACACTCATTGAAAACATTCATTTGTTCCATGGGATACTCGGCAAAAGCCGACATTGATGGACAATTCTGTGCTAAATGCAGAGGACTAGCACAGATGGAACATCTATCAACATTGAATGTGTTGGCAGCATTGAGGGATGGGCCAGTCATTTTAATGAAATCCTTGAGGGCGTTCTCTAAAGACTGTGAAACCGGTGCTGGATTCATCCACATTTTTAAAAAAAAAATTAAATTAAATTTTTTTTTAAATTGATAACTCACTAGTAGAAAAATAAAATCAATTCAGACAAAAAAAATTTCACAAACCAAACAATTCCCCGGCAACGGCGCCAAAAACTTGTTGTGAGTTTTAAATTTACTCGCAAGTGCACGAGTCGTTTGCAATATAGCGTTGTGCAAGTGCGAGGTCAAATCCACAGGGAATTGCGTTGTGAAAATATAAATTTATCTAAACTAATCTTATCTTAACCTAGTTTCGAATTGTGAATGATATTGCAAAAGAAATATAAACTAAACTAAGTTGATTTAAAAACTAATAATTAAAAACACTAAGGTTTCCGAATCCACCCCACCAAAGTTAAGCATATATGTTCTAAAAATATAGCCTATCAAAACATTTCATGAATCCAACTATAAGACAAAAAACAAAGAATATCCCAACTAAACCAAAAGCATCCAATGTATCCGCTCTTAACAAATCACAAAGGAAATCCAATTTAATCGAAAAGCATTCAATGTATCCATCAGATGAAACATAAGGAATATCCAACGGACAATTTAAACTCAATCAATTATAAGATTAACTCAAATAATTGACAGAACATTTATACTAAAAATTGTCAGATTTGTACAAGCAAATCTGAACTACTACGCCAAACAACGGCGGGGCTTCATCTTCAACCTTAGCTGAAGAGTCTACCCACTCATAACTATGAAACTACAATTCATAATAAAAGTGCTAAACATTTAAACTAAAACAACTAAATGTAAAGAAATAAATAAATAACTTTACATGGGAGAAATTCCACTCACTAACGGGCGGCGCTTCCCCTCGTGGTAACAAAGCCTTCGAGATCCACCAGAATGCTAGTGGACATCCACCGGTAAACACCAAAGTGGCTTAGGAATTGTACATTAAAGATGAAGTGAAGAAGGGCTTATATAGAGAAATATCACAAGTGCAGTATGCTTCCAATCCGATGTGAGATACTGCAGA
Source organism: Bretschneidera sinensis (assembly GCA_023935145.1). NCBI lineage: Eukaryota > Viridiplantae > Streptophyta > Magnoliopsida > Brassicales > Akaniaceae > Bretschneidera > Bretschneidera sinensis. Next base: position 42,816,595 of record CM043703.1, read on the forward strand.
TTCCAGTTTTTGCTCTTTGACCTTTGTCTACTAAAATTGCCATAACGTTCTCTAGAAAAATCATTTTATTGATCCGTAAAATTCTCCAAAAAATAGACATCGGGATCTTTCCAAGCATATATAGCTCATCTTGTGGTTCTTCCTGAATCAATACAGTTAAATCCTCAAAAATAGCTGATCTATCACGCTGAAATCATGCACAGCCTGACCTTTGTCTACTAAAACTGCCATAACTTTCTCTAGAAAATTCATTTTATTGATCCGTAAAATTTCCCAGAAAATAGACATCCAGATCTTTCCAAGAATATATGGCTCATCTTCTGGTTCTTCCTAAATCAATACAGTTTAATCCTCAAAAATGGCTGATCTGCACAAGCAATTCTGGCAATTTAGTGAAACTTCTTTCCAAGCTTGTAAACCTGTAAAACAACGAAAACAACTCAAAGTAACAAATTCCTAAGCTAACAAATGTAAATTAAAGGGTCAAAATATGCAATATTTGGCACTCATCAGGTGGTAATATCACCTTATCATTCTTACTTACCTTTGTGGAGGTCGTAGCTCCTGTTGGAGGTGCTTCCACTTTCTTATCCATTCCCACATTATTGTCAATGACTTTACCACTCCTAAGGACTGTCATAGCCTTGAGCTCCTCTTGACTTCTTAGGTTTGGTATGGTCTGTGATGGGAATTATCCTCTCTTTCTCTCACTCAGTTCATTGGTCAATTGCCCTACTTGTGCCTCCAATCTCTGAATGGTCTGACTAGTCTGAGCATTAGTCTGTTGTTGTGTAGTCAAGAACTAGAGTATGGCACTTTCAATATCATTCTTTTTCTGCTCATGATTCTATTGCACCACATGTGGTGGGGTCTAATAATTACTGCCCTATTGGAAATTCCTCTGCTGCCCTTGTGGATTCAAAACGTTCTGATTGTTACTCCAAGAAAGATTGGGGTGATTTCTCCACCCTACATTGTAAGTATTTGAATAGGAGTTATTCTTGGTAGGATGGTTGCTTTGTCCCACATAATTTGCATGCTCTTGCTATGTAAAAGAAGACATAAAACAAGTCTCAATAGTATGATTAGAGTGAGAGAATATAGCACATACCTCGACTTTCGCAACTTGTTGAACTTGAGAGATGTTTTGGGTTGACATTGCTCTTACTAGAACATCTAACTTCCTCTCCATTGCCACCGTATGAGTCTGGATTCCACCATTGGTGCTTACTTCATACACACCCTTATTTTTTTATCCTTGCCTCCCTCTTGATGAGAATTGTTGAGAATTTTCACTTAAGGTCTCAAATAGCACAATAGCTTCTTCACTGTTCTTTTCCATAAGCATACTTTCACAAGTTGAATCAATAAAACTTTTATTAGTATCATTTAAACCTTCGTAAAAATCTTGTACCTGATCATCTTGAGATAGATTGTGGTATGGACACTTGAGAAGCAACTCATTAAAATGTTCCCATGCTTCAAAGAAAAAATCTCCATCTTTCTGTTGAAAGGTTTGATCTCCCTTCTAAGTTGCTTTGTCTTTTGAGCTGGGAAAAACTTTTTTAGAAATTTAGTGGCCAATTCCTCCCAACTGTTAATGGAACCTACAGACAAAGAGTTAAACCACAACTTAGCATTATCTTTTAAAGAAAAAGGAAAGAGGATTAACCTGATTCTTTCTGGAGTTAAGCCCTAAATATTATGAGTCTTTCAGAAATCAAAGAAATCTCTAATATGCAAATATGGATCCTCGGAAGGTGTGCCTCTATAATGTGGTACCATACTAAGTAAATGAGGAGATAGAGTGAAGTTTCTCTTCACAGTTTGTTGGTAGGCGATGCATGATGGTTGATTAAGGTTTTGTGGAATAAATGAGCTCTTTATTGGCTTTCGAACTAGTGGATTTTCTGCTTGTTCGTCCTCCATTACTTCCTCAGATTTTGATCTTTCTTTTTTTTAGATTCTCCTTTTTGCCTTCGATGTCGTCTAAGGTTTCGTTCAATCTTTGGATCGTATACAATAATGGCTCAATTCTGGGACCGACGACCTTGCATAAACGAAATTTCAATCCTGCAATATATCATGTAATCAGTAAATATATATTTTGATTTTTTTAATATGAAAATTAAACACGATTTAGTGCAATCTCCGGCAACTGCACCAAAAACTTGTTATACAAATATCAACCTAAATAATAAGCTTCTAAATGTATGTTTTAACTTGCAAGTGCACAAGATCTAAAAAATAGTATAGCTAGCAAATACGAGATCCCATGAGGATTGGATTAATTGTGTTTACATATAATTTCCTAAATCTTCTATCTAAATGAAACAAAAATAATAGACTTGAATAAATAGCAAAGATTGCACTAGTGAAAGAAAATTGTGAAACAGTTTTGAAACTATAATTGAAATAATGAGAAAATAAGTTAAGGCTTCGATATTCACCACTAATCATCTTCGTTAAAGAAAACGACTTGCACAATGCTACAAACTAGATTTAGATGCTTAATATTTACCAACCTAAGGGCATGATATCTACTCCTTAAGCTATTGATTTCCCTAAGTAACAAGTTAGGCATTGATGTCTACTCTAACTCTTTTCATTCTCAAAGTATTTAGCATGGTATCTACTAAGTTGCACTTCAAGAAAGCATAAAACAATGGAAATAAATAAACACACGGAACCTTGAACATTGTATCTATTCTGATTTTTCATGTTGATTAATCCCAAGAACCCATAATTGGTTCCTTCGTCACTTAGTGTAGGCACAAGCCTCGGTCATCTAAATTTACCTAGCTGACAATCTCTATACAAAACATGTATATGATGATCAAGCATAACACATAAACCGTATGAAGAATGAAATACAACCAGAAATTAATCAATTAAGCATCACAAAAAAATATTTTGTAACAAAGACATGACTATGGCTTCAATTGAGTCCTAACTAAAATATTTAATTACACTAATTCTAATGAAAAATATCCTCATCATAATAACAAAATAAAAAATAAATTGAACTCCTCTATGATGATAATCCTCAGAGAATTAGAGCTCCCATGCTTAAAGACGGTTACCATAGAAGAAAATATAGTAAAAAAAAACTTGTCCTCTTTTTGGTCTCTTAAACATGTATTTATAGAACCCTAAACAAAACCCTAGCAATTGAACGTGTGCCTCTTTTTGTTTTTTTTATTTTTCCTTAGACTTATTTAGGCACTCAACTTCCTTTTTCCAGCCGTGCAAGTCCCAAAAAAAATCGGAATTTAATAGCTCATTCATGTCTGCCACGTTGAAATCACGCACAACCTAACCTTTGTCTACTAAAACTGCCATAACTTTCTCTAGAAAAATTATATTTACGAGCTGTAAAATTCTCCAGAAAATAGACATCCGGATCTTTTCAAGCATATATGGCTCATCTATTGGTTCTTCCTGAATCAATACAGTTTAATCCGCAAAAATGACTGATCTGTACGGCAATTTAGTAAAGCTCCTTTTCACCCTTTGCTAGTGACAACATGACTTAGCAAAATGCTCAATTTATCTTTAACAGTCTAGAAATGATGGGTTTTGTTGCACTCCTCTTGAGAAACCTATAAACATGTAAAACACTACAAAAGATCAAATTATAACAAGGGTAAAGGATTAATGTATGCAAATTAAGAGGCTTGAATGTATGACATTCAGCGCTTATCAAGCAACAAAAGCAATGCTGCATAACTAATTTTGAAGAGGGGTTCTATTACCAAGTTGAATTGGAAGGATAAATTTTGGATATAATAACTTCGGATAACTTGGATTTAAAATTAATATAATTCTCGAAAGAAACAGATAGGAAATTACTTCTATTATTTTGATTCCTAATAGAAAACAGAGATCAACAAAGATTGTAGATATTTTTTATTTTATTATTAAGTAATAAATGATTTTATTAATATAAAGTTAATGATCATTATTAGTTGTATATCTTTAAGCCATGTCTATTTTAGTAATTTTACTGTTTCATAGCACCACTAAGATTACAATTACCAAACATTATTATTGATCACAACACTTTCACTTTGCTTTTCCAAGACAGTTCACCAAACACTACACTAAGCTTTTAGCAACAGCACTTCTCACAATTCTTTTGGTACTAACACACTCACAACACTTTTGATATCAACGCAACTACAACACGACACTCCCAAACGCACCCTCAATGTGATTGAAGCCCTAATGGCCCATTGGTTGTATAGCCCTAGCCGGGTTCGTGCCCGGCCAATTTTTTCCTTTCCTAATTCTTTCGTTTACATTGTCAAGTCATAATCAAAACTTTATTCCAAATTTATGCATTAAATATTACAATAAATAAAGTTTTGTAGCTAGGATTCCTCCAAATTTTGACATGAGATGTTAATCAATAACCATGGTTAACTCAAAGTTGTGGTTTCAAAATATTTAATATATTTTTTCTTTTTGTCTTTTTTTCAGTGGTATATTTTACGTATTTGTCAAATAATTGAAACATGTCGTGTTCTAATTGATGTTGTCTATAATTAACATGGTAGATGATAGATCGGGTTGATATACGAATTTCTCAACAAAAGAACATTTTATTTACTTATTTTTATTTACTTGTAACTTAATTGTAAATTAACCGTTAACTTACTCATTTTTTTTTCTAGGGATCTGTATAAAAACAAAGCAGTAATCAAGACAATATTTCCTGACCACTAACAATATTAAGCATTTAAATATAAAAAATAAATCTTGGGTGAAAATTAAAACAGGCAAAATTATTTTAACCTTTTTATTTCTTTTCCGTTAAATTTAACAATGTAAGTGGTTTGAGCATAATCCGGTTAACAATCACACATTTTTTTAAAGAAAAGATCTCAAATTCAAATCCTTTACCCTAAATAAAATAAACAAATTTTAGGGAGGCAAATGAAATTACCACACTATAACCACAATGTGGTTAAATAAATCCTTTAAATTTGGTACTAATTGCAACATAATATAAAAATTTTGAAAAAAAATATGCCCTTTCTTAAAATTTTAGTTAACGTGGCAATTACATAAAAAATAACTCACAGTGAGAGCAAAAATAACAAAGATTTTTATGTCAGCTATGTAATATGATATTTGCTTTGCTTGTTATAACATATGATTGGATATTAATTGAATGACATTTGTTTTTTAAAAAACTATTCTATTAATTCTTAACTACAATATGAATTTATTATTTCTTCAAAACTTAAAAATAAATTGTAATTAATATCAAATCTGATAAATGTAATTATAGTTTACCTTTGAAAAATAGAAATGAAGCTGGGCCGAAGGTCGCAAGTCCATCATACTGGCAATAAATCGTTGTAGCCCAAACTGAAAGTATCCCAACCAGACGTTCCCAAAGTTAATACTTTTTCCATTTAGTTGCGCCATTTGTAGAAGGCTTCTCTGTGATGAACTGATAAATAGGAGTACTACATTTTGACTTCTTCTGTGTCCAGTCCTTTTAGCAAGAGCAAGGACATTGCCAAATTTGTCCAAATTGATAGATAGAAGCGATTTAATTTTGAAATAAATATTAAAAATATTATGGTCAAAGTTTTTAACATTATGTTTTTGACATTTAACATGGAATTTTGAGATGAGATGTTATTAATTTGTTTTGAGTTTTTGACATTGAAATGGAAATTGTCAATGGGAAAATGAAAGGGACTGACTGCTATTCGATGTATTCCTCTAAACTTTTTTTTTTTGACCTTTTTCCAATTAATTAATAATTGAGGGTGAGGGTGAGGGTGAGGGTGAGATGTAATTAATCTTTTTTTAAAGAGTTGTGATTTAACATATCTGATTTTATGGAAATTACTACGGAATCGGAAAAAATTATTTGTAATTATGAAAAAATTAAATAGTAATTATTTCAAAAAATTTAAAAATAAAAATTTTAAATACTAAATTTAAGTGATTATCAATAAAATTTCTCGATTTCGTAATAACTTTCACATACCCAAATCTGTAGTATCATTTTTTTTTAAATCAATTTTAATTAGTCTAATACTACCACTATTGTTTTTTCGCTTGTTATTACATGTAAGTTATAATTACACATATAACCTAATGTAACTCGATGAAAAGTCAAAACGAACAAGTTCTTATGTTTTAATGGGTGGAGAAACTTGATTCATTTGTCTCAACCATGAATGACTGTAGGAGATGGATTATTTAATTTGGGTAATGATGTAATTAACTTGGTAAGAATGACTTTATTTTGTTTGATAAGACTTACCATCTTAGCCTAATCCGGAAAGTAATTACTTACCTTTAGATGCATTAATACCATGACTTTAAACACAATATACATTTCCAATCCCCCATATGTGATATGAGATAGTGAGATTGTATGGAGTACCTTTGAGCATAGTATTAGATTGAGATACTAGATTTACATCTAGATTCTGGAGAGACTTTCGTAAAGCCATGGGTACGCAGTTATAGTTTAGTACATATTTTCATCCTCAAACAGATGGGTAGACAGAAAAGATTATCCGAATACTATAGGATATGTTAAGGGCTAGTGTAATGAGTTTCTCAGTGAATTGGGATGCGTACTTACCCTTAATTGAGTTTGCATATAATAATCAGTATCAAGTTAGTATTGGGATGACACCTTTTTGAGGCTTTGTATGGTAGGAGATATAGAACTCCTGTATGTTGGAAAGAAGTGGGAAAGAGAAAGAAATTTGGTCCAAAAATTATTGAATTAACAACTGAGATGATCAAACTAGCTATAGAGAACCTTAGAGCGGTACAAAGCTGACAAAAAAGTTATGCTGATAATAGATTAAGACCTCTTAAGTCTCAAGTAGGTGATTGGGTGTATTTGAAGATATCTCTATGGAAAGGTGTGTTGAGGTTTAGAAAGAAAGGAAAGTTGAGTTCGAGGTATGTGGGACCTTATGAAGTATTGAGAGAGTGGGGCCAACAGTGTATAGACTGATTTTGCCTCCAGAGTTGAAGCAGTTGCATAATGTATTTCATGTTTCAATTTTGTGAAAGTGCTTACATGATGAATCCCATAGTATTCTGAGTCAAACTATAGAACTTCAAGAAGATTTGACTTTTATATAAGTTTCAGTCAGAATTTTAGATAGAAAATAACAAGTCTAACATAATAAAGCTATTCCAATAGTTCAAGTAGTATGTCGGAATAAAGATTTTGAGGAGATTACGCAGTAGTGTGAGGTGAGTAGAAAGGATTATCCCAAACTTTTTCATGAGATAGGTAAGAAAATTTTGATGACGAAATTTTTTATGGTGGGTATAATTGTAACACGCGTACCCTCAATTTAAGGGTAAAGAAGTAATTATGAATAGTAAACTAAACTATATAATGAATTGGACGTGCATACATAAAGAAAGTAGAAATTGAAATAATTTTTGAAGAAATATGTTGAACATTTTAATGGAAAAGAGTTAGAAGTTTTACAAAGAAAGAAAGTACTAAAATTTTTGAAAGTGTAATACTTGTGTTCTTAAAGTAAGGGTAAAGAATTAATTTGATAGATATTATATGGAATTAAATAATATATACATGAAAGATTTACTATTGAATGAAATAATTCTTTTGGACAAAAAATACACTGGACGCTTGCTGTAAAAAAAAGGCGAAGGGGGAGGGGGACAAACACCTGGACGTCCAGGTGTTGTCCACACAACATGCAAAGATGTATGTTGGACACTAAGCAATAGAAAACATAAGGAATGGCAATACGGTTTGGTATAAAATTAAAAATTAAGCTTATGTTAAGTTTTAACAAAATTTTATTCTCTCTCATGAGGAGATTACGCAATCTAAAAAATTTCAAACGTACCCAATACATGATGGGTTCCAAAATTACATAAATCTAATAACCAAAAATATTAAAACATAAATAACTCCCACTAACAAAATACATCAAATGACTCTAAAATACTAAGATAGTAATTTAAATAATGTAACTCTCTTACTTAAGTACCTAGCTTTTGCCTAAGGCTCAAATTGCTTCAAAAATGGTTTCACAAATATCATTTTGACTGGAAAACAAAACTGAAAATAGAAAACTATGTTTCAAGTCATCTAGTCGACTAAATGAATTTATTTAATTGACTGAATGAGATCCAATCAACTTAATGATTCCTTTAGTAAATCTTTCAGTCAATTGAATGAAGGTTAAAAAAACATTAAACTTTTTGATCCAGTCGACTAAATGAAATACCTGACACAAATATTTGAAATTCAAATACCATCCAGTCGACTAAACAAGCATCTAGTTGACTGGATACTCGAAATAACGAAAATTTTTCAAAAACTAAAGCGTTGTTCAGAGCATTAAATGCTCCAAACCACTCCCAAACGGGATCGTTGTGAGTAATGGCTAGTAGAGCTTTAAACTATAAATGTCCATCATAAATGAGAGAAGATAACCACATTTCATTATTATTTGTATTTCAAACTTTAACTTATATATTGATGCCTTTGCTTTTGTTATTCAGGTCCATGAATGTCAGCGGTCAGTAGAAAGACTCAAGAACTTTCAAAATGCTTAGCCTTACTAAAAGAAGCTACACTTTCTACAAATCAACCCCCACCTCACCAAGTAGGGAGAGTAGAGTCGGAGGAGTCAAATAACTCTTCACATCGTGTTGGAAATCACCTTGACAAGATGCCCTGGTGGTGATCTTCCAAACACCCAAGTCTAGAATGACTTGTAGAAATAATTTCAGCAATCGAACACAAGAACATAAAATCAAAGAAAGAAAGAAGACAAGCAATTTGTTATCGAGGTTCGGCAATGTGCCTATGTCCTCGTGAGTTCCTCCGAACTCTCTGCACTATCTCAAATGGTTCTTACAAGTTACAGCAATCCCCTTCAAGAAGCTCAAGTTCTTGAAGAAACCAATAAGAGAAGAAAGAAGATTACAATGCTCTCTCTCTATACTACTCTCTCTTGTTTACAACCAGCCTCACTACAAAGAGTCCCTCTTGTGTTTATGTCTCTCACACAATTCTCTCTTGTATTTACAATTGATCTCACAATGTCACAAACTTATGTGTTTCTCCTCTCATAAAAATGAGGCTTGAGACCCCTTTTATAGCTTTTCACTTCTTGGACATTCTTGTGAATCAATTTCCACCCTTTGATCATGATCTCCACTTAATCATAGCCCTTCATCACTTCCCAAGTGGTGCTGTACATTTTAATCTTGCACTCACGCACTTAAAAGGGTCTTAAAATAGGCTGTCCATGTGTGCAGCCCTTTGCCTAGCGCCTAGGCGCTCAACAAGGGGCGCTATGGTGCTGGGCAGGGCACCTTTGCACACCTTTTGGATGCCATGGTGCTGGTGCTGGGTGCCATGGCACTGATGCAGTACTTCAGCACATCATTCTGGATGCCATGGTGTTGGTTGCTGGGCGCCATGGTGCTGATGATGCTGCTGCTGTGTGTACACTTCCCTGATTGTGTGCAGAAGTGCGCACACTAGTGCGTATGGCCTTCCCTTGCTCCAAATTTATGCCCACACATGTGTGCAGTCTTCTAACTTGCTGAACTTTGATATTACACCTTTGGTTTGGACTTTAACCATTTTAAAACCATGGTTGGACCTGTTTGAACCTTAGACAAATAACAACAATCTCTACCTTTGTCTAAGTGTTCAAAAAACCTGAACCATTGTGCAGAAAGCTTCGGGATCCAAACTCATCTTGAGTCATCAATTAACCAACTCCAATCCTAAGTAATTCAAGATAATGATTGAACTTACTTAGAGGTAGAATTTTAGTACCCAAATCCGTAGGACTTTCCGCCGTGGTCTTCTTGTCAACATGAATGCATCCTTTCGTACCATTTTCCGGAATGTAATGACACCGAACATTCATATGCTTTGTCCCCTCATGGAACACTGGATTCCTCCACAAGTACCACATACTTTTTCTATCCAAATACACCACAACCTGCTCTTTTAGGACCTCCCACTCGTCTAACAACCTTTTGCACCCCATAGCCTCCTTTATGGCTTCCATAGCCGCTATGTATTCTGCCCCAGTTGTTATGAGTGCTACCACCGGCTGCCACTGAGCCTTCAAATACCTCAGCAACCTCTTCATCCCAAGCCAATGCTTCTTTCCGAGATTACTCACAAATTTTCTGAGAACACCCATTGCCCAAGAAGCCCTCAACTGGTTTCTCTCCTTTTCTTGGATTCTACACATCCCAAGGTTCTTTTGTGTAAGGCTGAGATCCTTCCTCTCGAACTCCTCACTGAGTTGAGATGTAAACCTTTTCATCCTTTTTCTGCTGTTCCAAACCAACAGCCCATCAATGACATAGGTGAGGATACTCACCATCTTCTCCACCTTGTGTCCAGGTGAGAAAGTTTATGTGAAACCTATGTCTTCTCTTCTTATGAACCCATTCGCCACCATCCTAGCCTTGTTTCGGACTTCATCTCCTGGAGGGTACCCTTCTTTGATCTAGTAAGTGCACTTACATTCTACAACTTTCTGCTTTCCTGGAATTTTCACCAATTCCCAGAAGTTGTTCTTCATCAAAGAGTCCATTTCTTCCTCCATAACCAGCTGCCACTTTGACGAATCCTTACACTCTATGGCATCCATATAAGTTTCTGGTTCAACCTCTCATTCTATCTAAGGAGCTACTATATTAGCATCCGCAAACCCATATCTCAAGAGTGGTCTAACCACTCTCCTTCCCCGGTCTCTTGTGAGCTGGTAGTTATTTACTGCATCAACCTCTTCTTGTTCAGCCTCTTCTTGAGTTTCTTGAGTTTATTGAGCTTCTTAGCCTTCATCCAAGGGCTCAACCTGGTCCGAACCCTCTTGCCTCCTCTGCTCTACCTGAACCGAGTTCTCCTTGATGTGATGCTCCATAACTTTCGGTTTGGTTTGCTCACTAGCCCCTGCAAGGTTAGTTTTCTCCAAGTAGGGAAATAATTATTCATTAAAAATAACATCCCTACTTATAATTAGTTTCATGCCCTTCTTTTCTAAGAACCACAACCTATATCCCTTAACCCCATCACCATATCCTAGAAATACACATTTTCTAGATCTTGGGTCAAGCTTATCCTCCTTTTGATGTGCATATGTAGCACAACCAAAAGTCCTAAGGTTGTTTAATTCAGGGGGTTTTCCACTCCACATCTCCATGAGAGTCTTGAGCTCTAAAGCTCTAGAGGGTGATCTATTTATCAAGTATGCTGCTATAGCTACAGTTTCTCCCCAAAAATATTTTGGTAAACCGGATGCATTTAACATGCACCTAACCTTTTCTATAAAGGTCTTATTCATCCACTCAGCAACTCCACTTTCCTGAGGGGTTTCCACAACCGTCCTATGTCTTAGAATCCCATTTAACCTACAGAATTGATTAAGTTCTTGGTTAAAAATTTCTAAGCCATTATCGGTTCTTATCCCCTTAACTACTCTACCCATTTGAGTCTCAACCAACCCTTTCCACACCACTAACTTATTCAAGGCATCTGATTTATTTCTAAGCAAATAAACCCACACTCTTCTTGAATAATCATCAATTAAAGACAGAAAGTAAACGTTACCTCCCTGTGTTGGTGTCCTTGCTGGTCCCCAAAGGTCCGTATGAATGTAGTCAAGAATCCCCTTAGATTTTTGCACTCCAGTGTTGAAGCTGACCCGGTGTTGCTTCCCAAGAATGCAACTCTCACAGAAATCAAGTTCCTTTACTTTTTCTTCACCAAGTAGGCCATCATTGCTGAGAACTTCCAGGCCCTCTTCGCTCATATGTCCCAAGCGAGTATGCCAAATGGCTACCTTGTCCATCTCAGCCATCAAGCTTGCTACTTGCTCATTGATTTTTGTCTCTCTGATCATCTCATAGAGTCCATCGTTTCTTATTGCCTTGATCACTACCAAAGATCCCTTGGCCACCTTGATCTTTTCTCCCTCTATCTTGCATGTGTACCCCATGGAATCTAACTGCCCCAATGAGACCAAATTCCTCCTCAAATCCGAGAGATACCTCACATTTTTCAGCAGCCTTATGACTCCATCAAACATCCTCACCTGGATGTCTCCAATCCTTCTTACTTGGCAAGAATTGTCATTCCCCAAGAAGACCCTTCCATCATTGATCTCCTTGAAATTCTTGAACCATTCCTTGTGAGGGCACATATGATAAGTGCACCCGGAATCAAGAATCCATTTCCCGCTGCCTTCTTGCCCCTTGCTCATATCTGAGCACACAATAAGAACATCATCACTTTGCTGTTCTTCCATGGCAACCGAAGCCTCTCCATTATTGGTATGGCTTCTCCTCTCATCCCATAACCTCTTCTTGTAATCTTTCTTGAAATGGCCCTCTTTGTTGCAGTAGAAGCATCTTCTTCCTCCTCCAAGTCTTGTCTTGGAATGAGATCTCCCATGGCTCTCTTCTCTACCTTTGTCCCGGTAGTAGCCATTGTTGCTGCCATTCCGAGTTGCTGGCCTTCCTCTTATGAACAGCCCATTACCACTTGATGTCTCATTCATCTTGGCTTTGAAATCACGTGCCTTTATGGCATTGATCACAATCTCCTTTGTTAAAGTATCCTTTCCATACTTAATAGCATTAATCAAATTATCAAAGAAATCAGGAAGAGAATTTAATAAAATAACAGCCAATTGTTCATCCGGAAAAATAATGCTACAACTATTCAAATCTTGAACTAGCTTATTAGAGACATCAAGATTATCTTGTAACTCTTTACTAGGATCCATTTTAAAAGCAAAGATTCTTTTAAGAAGATAAATCTTGTTAGGAAGAGTTTTGGTAAGAAACAACTCATCTAGTTTCTTCCATATGAGAGCCGGATCCTCCGAGTCTCCACACTCCCTTGTGACACTATTCGACATGTGCAAGAAAATGGTGCTGTAAGCCATCTTCTTTATCTCGGTCCGCTGGTCCTTCATGACACTTGCTGGAAAAGCATCATCTTCTCCAATAGCCAAGTCCACTTTCTGTTGCATTAGAACCACCTTGATCTTCCACTTCCAAAGGGCAAAGTCTCCCTTTCCATCAAACTTCTCTACACAGAAATTTGAAGCCATCTTTTGCTGACAAGATTCTAGATTTATGCACTACCCACAAATGCTTTCTTCAACCTCAAGAACACAGATCAAAGATGGATCTTAACACCGTTCTTGAATCAACCTTCAAGAACACGACCGAATCTTGATCTTTACACCGTTCTTGAATCACCCAAGAAGTTAATCTTTGATTCTTGGAGTCTTGGCTCCGTCACCTTCTACTTTTTGATCCGATAACCAGCTGTGCAGCTCTGATACCACTGTTGGAAATCACCTTGACAAGATGCCCAAGTGGTGATTTTCCAAACACCCAAGTCTAGAATGACTTGTAGAAAGAATTTCAGCAATCGAACACAAGAACAGAAAATCAAAGAAAGAAAGAAGACAAGCAATTTGTTATCGAGGTTCGGCAATGTGCCTATGTCCTCGTGAGTTCCTCCGAACTCTCTGCACTATCTTAAATGGTTATTATAAGTTACAGCAATCCTCTTCAAGAAGCTCAAGTTCTTGAAGAAACCAAGAAGAGAAGAAAGAAGATTACAATGCTCTCTCTCTATACTACTCTCTCTTGTTTACAACCAGCCTCACTACAAAGAGTCCCTCTTGTGTTTATGTCTCTCACACAATTCTCTCTTGTATTTACAATTGATCTCACAATGTCACAAACTTGTGTGTTTCTCCTCTCATAAAAATGAGGCTTGAGAACCTTTTTTATAGCCTTTCACTTCTTGGACATTCTTATGAATCAATTTTCACCTTTTGATCATGATCTCCACTTAATCATAGCCCTTCATCACTTCCCAAGTGGTGTTGTGCATTTTAACCTTGCACTCACGCACTTAAAAGAGTCTTAAAACAGGTTGTTCATGTGTGTAGCCCTTTGCCTAGCGCCTAGGCGCTCAACAGAGGGTGCCATGGTGCTGGACAGGGCACCTTTGCACACCTTCTGGACGCCATGGTGCTGGTGCTGGGCACCATGGCGCTGATGCAGTCCTTCAGCACATCATTCTGGACACCATGGTGCTGGTTGCTGTGCGCCATGGTGCTGATGATGCTGCTGTTATGCGCACACTTCCCTGATTGTGTGCAGAAGTGCGCACACTAGTGCATATGGCCTTCCCTTGCTCCAAATTTATGCACACACATGTGTGCAGTCTTCTAACTTGCTGAACTTTGATACTCCACCTTTGGTTTAGACTTTAATCATTTTTAAACCATGGTTGGACCTATTTGAGCCTTAGACAAATAACAACACATCATTTTTCAGACGAGGGAGAAGATGTACCTAACTTAGAAGATGTAAGTGAGGAAGACGAATTACCAATGGCTGAAACTATTAGGAAATTGGCTTTTTCAACTAATGGGGGAGCTGCACTAACTTGTATTACTTATCCAGAACCAGCAGTTGGCAAGGTAGCTGAGTTCGAGCTGAAGAGTGGGTTCTCGAACCATTTGCCCAAATTATATAGGCTCACTAATGAAGATCCTCACAAACATCTCAAAGAGTTTCAGTTTGTGTGTTCAATTATATGCCCACAAAATGCGGATCTCAACATTCTGAAGCTGGATTCATTTCCCTTTTTCACATGAAGATAGGGCAAAGACTTAGTTGTTTGATCTACCCTCAGGTTATATCAACATATGGGAGAAGTTGATGACTGTGTTTCTGACTAAGTACTTCCCTGTCTCAAAGATTATTGTCTTAAGGAAGCAGATAACTGGAATTGAGCAAAGAAAGGATGAGGCATTATGTGCCTACTATGAGAGATTCAAGAGCTTAGTTGCATGTTCTTCACATGGGATGAAAGAAGGGAATCTCCTCACTTACTTTTATGAGGGACTTCTCCCTCTCGAACGACAATTGTTAGATGCTGCTGCTGGAGGTTCTTTTATGGATAAGACGCTTGAAATTGCTAAGGAGTTGCTCGCCCAACGTGCTCTTAATTATCAACAATACGAGGGAGTGTTAAACTCCACTCGTGGGGTGAATGAGGTATTTTCTAACTCTGTTCCTGAGGAAAAAGTTAATCAAATGTCTACTCTTCTGTCTCAGGTACTGAACGTGAATGGAGCACAAGCACAACAAGTTGCTCAAGTCTGTGGTGTGTATTGTACTCAAGGGCATTCAACTGACCAATGTCCCCAACTGATCAACAATAGAGGATGGGAGTCTCTTAACACTGTTGGGTTTCAAGGTAATCAAGGTGGACAAAGGTACAACCCTTTCTCTAATACATATAACCCTGGGTTTAGAGATCACCCCAATTTTCGTTGGGCCAACAATGATAATGTTCGGAACCCTCAAGGTCAAGGGCAAGTGTTTCCATGCCCTCCAGGTTTGTTTATGAGGCATCAGGTACCTCAAAACTTTGTCCCTAATCCTCTTGTGACTACAAACTCTGCTGCGTCTAATTATGATGAAATTTTAAAGTCCCTTGCTCAAAGGAAACAGAATTTAACTGCTGCTACTTAAGCTCTTATTACAGGTCAACAGGCTCACACTAAGAATATTGCAGAGCTGAAGAAGCAATTGGGACAAGTGGTGGACTTCTTGGGGAAGATAATTGAGAGTGGAAAATTGCCTAGCAACAATGTTCCCAACCCAATTATCAAGCAAGCTAAAGCTGTTACCACAAGGAGTGGTAAGACCTTTGTGGATGTGCTTAAAACTCAAAAGAAAGCCCAAGTGACCCATGATGAGGAAGAGGACATTGAGAGCATTAAGAAGGAAATACAGAAAGATCCCACCACCTCAATGGCGGAAGTGATTGGTCCTTCATCATTTGAGAATGCTTTGAAACCTCGAGGTAACGAACAAAACTTAAACACTCTTTTGATTCTAATCCTTTTGCTTGTGTACCTTTTCCTAGTAGGTTTGCCAAAACCAAGAAAGATGAATCTGATCATGCCATCTTGGAGATATTTAAGAAGGTACAAGTCAACATGCCTTTGATTGAATGCTTGAAGCAAGTGCCAAGATATGCCAAGCTTCTGAATGAGCTTTTCACTACAAGGAGGCAGACTCATGAGAAGGAGGTGGTGAAGATGAATGAAACATTATTTGCTGTCATCCAAAGGAAATTTCCATCAAAGCTTAAGGATCCAAAGAGTTTTTCTGTTCCTTGTGTGATTCGTACCAACAAATTTGATAATGTCATGCTAGACTTAGGAGCTTCAATTAATGTGATGCCTTATAGTCTTTATGCTTCTTTAGATCTAGGTGTACTTAAAAGTGATAATGTTGTTATCTAATTGGCTGATTGATCTAATAAGTATCCTAAAGGATACGTTGAGGATGTTCTTGTGCAGGTGAATCAACTCATTTTTTCTGCTAACTTCTATGTCCTTGATATGGAAGATTCGCCCCTAAATTCCACTCCATTGCTTTTAGGGCACCCATTCATGAGGACCGCAAGAAAAAAGATCGATGTTTATGAGGGAACACTGACTATGGGGTATCCATTGACTGACATTAAACCCTGTTTTTTCTATTGATGATATTGATTCACTTGCGCAGAGGTTTTTGGAAACAATGGAAGAGGATGAGTTGAAAGTAAACCTCTCTCAAAGAGTTAGTTATACTGAGAATGGAGAATCTATTTCTAAGGCTGAGCTGGAGAAGGTTGAAGAGCCCATTGTGATCAAAATCGTAGCCTCCTTTGAGGCTCGACCCATATTACCAAGGTCTATTCCTCCTTTGTCCCTTCCTATTTCCACTAACAAAATGTTACATTCAGTGATACAGATCCCTACACTTGAGCTTAAGGATTTGCCAAATCACTTGAAGTATGTCTTTTTGGGGGATAATGAGATGTTGCTTGTTATTATATCCTTGAAGTTGGAGGAGGACCAAGAGAAGAAGCTTGTGGACGTTTTGAAGAAGTATAAGACCGCCATTGGTTGGTCTTTGGCAGATATCAACGGAATTAGCCCAACTATGTGCGTCCATAGAATCTTGTTGGAGGATGGTGCCAAACCCACCAGAGAGGCCTAGAGACGCCTACATCCACCTATGATAAAGGTAGTGCAAGATGAGGTAATTAAGTTACTTGATTGTGGTGTTATTTACCCTATTTCAGATAGCAAGTGGGTGTCTCACATTCAAGTTGTGCCAAAGAAGTCAGGAGTTACTGTGGTAAAGAATGAGGAGAATGAGCTTGTACCTCAAAGAGTGGTGACTGGTTATCGAGTTTGCATACTCTATAGGAAGCTCAACGCTTCAACAAGGAATGATCATTTTCCTCTACCCTTCATCGATCAGATGCTTGAGAGGTTAGCTGGTTATCCTTTTTATTGTTTTTTGGATGGATATAGTGGGTACAACTAGATCTGTATAGCTCAAGAGGACCAAGAGAATACCACCTTCTCTTGCCCTTTTGGCACTTACGGTTACAGATGTATGCCATTAGAATTGTGCAATACACCAGGTACGTTTCAACGTTGTATGCTTTCCATTTTCTATGAATTCATTGAGAATATCATTGAGGTCTTTATGGATGATTTTAGTGTCTTTGGTAGAGATTTCGATGCTTGCTTAGGAAATTTGGAACTTATTCTGAAACATTGTGTTGAATCTAACTTGGTTCTAAATTGGGAAAAATGTCACTTCATGGTGACTCAAGGGATTGTTTTAGGACATATCATATCTGCTAGGGGGATTGAGGTTGATAAATCTAAAGTAGATCTTGTGCGTTACTTACCCTCTCCCATAAGTGTGAGAGAGGTTCGTTCATTTCTCGGTCATACAGGATTTTACAGGCGGTTTATCAAGGATTTCTCCAAGGTATCAAGGCCTTATGCCGTTTGCTCCAGAAGGATACTCCCTTTGAGTTTGATGAGGCGTGCAAGAAAGATTTTGAAAAGCTGAAGGAGTTATTGACTACTGCTCCCATCATGTCTCCACCTAATTGGTCCTTACCTTTTGAATTGATGTGTGACGCCTCAGATTACGCTATTCGGGCTGTTTTGGGACAAAGAATGGATAAGAAGCCCTACACCATCTACTATGCCTCTAGAACGCTCAATTATGCTTAACTGAACTATTCCACAACTGAAAAAGAGCTCCTTGCTGTCGTTTTTGCCTTAGATAAATTTCACTCTTATTTACTTCAAATTAAAGTTGTTGTTTATATTGATCATGCAGCTTTGAAGTATCTGATGACAAAGAAGGAGGCCAAACCGAGGCTAATTAGATGGGTGCTTTTGCTTTAAGAATTTGATTTGGAGATCAAGGACAAGAATGGGAGTGAAAACTTGGTAGCTGACCATTTGAGCAGACTTGTTCATGAGGAGGATGTCCTACCCCTACAAGAATCATTCCCTAATTAGCAGCTCTTTTGGATTGAAATAAGTGAGCCTTGGTATGCTAACATTGTGAATTATTTAGTTACTAGGAAATTTCCTTACACTTTACCTCGTTCTAATAAAGAAAAGCTTAAGAATATGACTAAGTATTACATATGGGATGAACCTTATTTGTGGAAGCATTGTAGTGATCAAATCATTAGGAGGTGTGTCCCTGAATCTGAGTATAAATCGATACTTGCCTTTTGTCATTCTAAGTCTTGTGGTGGACATTTTGGTGCACGTAGGACAGCCCGTAAGTTATTAGATTGTGGTTTCTTCTGGCTTTTTATTTTTAAGAATGCATACTTGTATTGCATGACTTGTGACAGGTGCCAAAGAACAAGTAACTTAGGCTCTAAGGATCAGATGCCCATAGCCCATATTATAACTGTTGAGATTTTTGATGTTTGGGGCATTGATTTCATGGGGTCGTTTCCTTCATCTAATGGTTTTCTTTATATTCTTTTGGCTGTTGATTATGTGTCCAAGTGGGTGGAGGCTAAGGCCACCAGAACTAATGATTCTAAAGTTGTTGCAAATTTCTTGAGATCTAGCATATTTACTAGGTTTGGAATGCCTCGTGTGATTATTAGTGATGGTGGATTACATTTCTACAACCGTACGATTGAGGCCCTGCTCAAGAAGTACAAGGTGACTCATAAAGTGGCAACACCTTATCATCCTCAGACGAGTGGACAAGCAGAGGTCTCAAATCATGAGATTAAGGGGATTTTGGAGAAGACTGTTGGCCCTACACGCAAGGATTGGAGCAAAAGACTTGATGATGCGCTTTGGGCTTATAGAACAGCTTACAAGACGCTAATTGGGATGCCTCCATTCAGACTCATCTATAGTAAGGCGTGTCACTAACCAATTGAGCTTGAGCATAGGGAATGGTGGGCTGTTAAGTCTTTCAACATGGACATTGATAAGGCTGGTTTACATATAAAACTTCAATTAAATGAACTTGAGGAAATAAAAAAACGAGGTATATGATAGTGCATGGATCTATAAGGAGAAAACTAGATCTTTTCATGATAAGATGATATTGGCAAGGCCTTTGTTGTGGGCCAAAAAGTTCTTCTCTTATATTCTAGACTTAAACTTTTTCCTTGTAAGTTACGTTTTAGATGGGTTGGTCCCTTCATTGTCACTAAACTTTTTCCTCATGGTCCTGTGCAGATAAAAAGTGACAAAACTGGAAATGAATTTAAGGTAAATGGCCATCGCTTGAAGCCTTACTATGAAGCTTTTGAGGAGCACGCTGTGGAAGAGGTACCCTTCCTACAGGCACCACTCACAAAGACTAAAAACGAGGTACAAAGTTTAGGCCGAAAGACTGTAAACATTAAAGCGCTGCTTGGGAGGCTACCCAATTCAACCGAAGCTGTGGAGGAGCCATCAACACAGATTTGCATTCTCTTTCTCTCTTCCATTTACTTTGGTTGATCTTTATATGTTATTTGTTTTGTGTGATTTTCGTAAATACCTTGCCCATGTTTATATTCTATATTACATGCTTATTCTGATATACATTGAGGAAAATGTAGGATTCAAGTGTGGGGGAGGGATTTACATCTTTTTGAGTCATATCGTGTTTTTTTAGGACCCTTTCCAACTCAATGATGAAACTGATTCTTAAGATAGATGGTTTTTAAAAGAGTTAGAGCATACTTTTAAAGATAAAACAAGAAAGGGAGTTAATTTGCTTATACTATAGTCATACTTGGAAATTTTGATGCACATTAGCCTTGATTTGAGTAATTTGTTGCTTTAGAGTGAAGCATGAAGACATATTGAATGATACTTGCATAATTCCGCAATAATTGTGAGTTTTTCGAGCCTTAGAATTTATTCATTATGCATATTAATTCAAATTCTCTTCTTAGTGCATCTTGTGAATATAATGTTTTCTAGAACTTGCTTTAAAACCGCTTGAGATGATCGTACATGTTCAGATTTAGAGAAGACAGAGGCAAATTAGGATTTTACCACCATAACTAAATGACCTTTGTCTTGATCGTGATTTGACCCCTAGATAGCCTTTTGAGCCTGAATTAGCCTATTTCTTCATTAACTCACATTCACTTACCCTTATGAACTTAAACACTTTACCTACCCTCTTTCCTTGGAATTAATGAGCTTGGATCTTGTTTATGTTGATTTGTAACGTGGAGATGGTGGAAAAGCATAAGTATGGGAGAATTTCATGTGGTTCTAAGGTGGTTGTGAAAAAAAAAACGAGATAAAAGGAGTAGTAGGGACATTAAAAGAAGTGTTGTGATTCAAAGAATACAAGTTCTGAAGAATTGGGAGCATTATGAGTCTTTAAAGTAAGTTGAAAGCCAAAGTGATGAAATCTGCCCTGGAGTGATGGAAACGTGGTACTTAATAATGATGATGTTTTTATGACGTTTTTTAATGCTTTCTAGTTCTGAGGAAATTTTGTGATATCCTTTCTCTTCTTTCTTATGAAACATTGACCCCTTTAGCCCCATTACAACCTTTTCAAAGACCTTCTGATCCTTTGATGTTCTGTTTTTGATGTGGATAGTGGGTGCACATGCAAGCATATAGTTTAAACTGTTTTCACAAGTGTTTGAGTGATTAGTATAGCTAGCACCACATGTAAATGAGTGAAAACCAAAGTGATGCATTGTGAAAAGTAAAATTTGATACTATTTGCGCATTAACTTGAGGGTGGCATATTACACTTATTCTTGGCTGATTAGTCACACACACACATTCAAAGTACGAATGTTATATAATCTTAATAACTCTGTGGCTTGTTTTTGAGGTAAACTTGTGCTCTCCCTACTTTATTATGCCATATTGCCTAAAGAATCTCTGAGATGTAAGTTGGAAGGATTAGAGTCATTTAATTTGTGTTATCTTAATGTTGTGTCATTTAGTTAGTTTCTATCGTTTCCCTTGAGATTCTACTAAGTTATATATTGTTTTATTTTGCTAAGGGACTAGCAAAAGCTAAGTGTGGTGGAATTTGATAGGAATACTTTGTGTGACGTTTTTAATACCTTTCCTGCCCTATTTGGCTTTGTAATTCTCTTAATTTTGTTATTTTGAGCTTAGTTTCTATTCTAAGTGTTTAGAGAGCTTGTAAACGTGGGAATGACAAAAGAATGTGCAAAAATGAGTTTTCCTAGTTACTTTATGAAATCTAAGTGGATCAAGAAAATAGTTTTATCATTCTAAGAAACTTTCCTAATTTGGAAGCTTGTCTTTTTGATATCTTTTCTTTTCTAATTATGGAAACTTTCCTTATTTATTATTTTCTGATTTCTTTGTAGGGAATTTCCACCTTAGAATTATTTGGATGATGTGTCAAAACACGAGGGAATATTGAAATCCACTAGGAATCCTATGCAGGCCATTTGTTTAGAAGAACCCTAATGCATGCATTTGTATATGATTGCATGTATCTGGACATGATTAGAAGCTTGAAGAGTTTTCGGTTCAGCTTGGGAATAGATATTTGCGCATAAGGAAAGAAAATAAGCCACCGGCCACCTTAATTTACCTTATAATTAAGCCAACCCAAAAAACCCCAATTTCTCTTCTAAATTAAGCCCAATCAACCACCTTAATTTACCTTCCAATTGTGCACAGCTGGCCACCCTATTTTCCTTCTAAATTCAGCCCAGCCAAAACCTTAGTTTTATTTCTACTTAAGCCTAACCGGCCACTTAATTTTCCTTCTAAATTCAGGACAGCCAACCACCCTATTTTCCTTCTAAATTCAGCCCAGCCAAAAAACCCTAGTTTTATTTCTACTTAAGCCCAACCGACCACTTAATTTTCCTTCTAAATTCAGCCCAGCCGGCCACCTTATTTTCTCTTCTATATATACAAAGCCAAAAACCCTTCTGAGGGGATCTTTTCTCTGAGCTCTCTACTAAAAAATTCAAGAAGTAAGAGGCTGAAACACTCCACCATTCCATCTCCAATTGTGAGCACATAAGGACTTCTCAAAATTATGTTCTCCTTCATCGATCATGATAGCCGTGAGGATCATCACCATTAACATCTCAAGCTTCCTTGAGTGTGTTAAAGAAGTGTAACTCTTACGGCTATTCTTTTTAATTGTTTCAAACCTGGTTGTTATTGGATTAAAGAATACTGAGTTGGATTCTTATGTTGGAGATTATTATTAATTCAATGAGTTGGTTAATTTTCTTATTTATTTTTTTATGTTTTCGAATTGTTCATGATATGTAGATATATGAATTCGTGATCTTTATTACATATGTTGAATTTTCAGTTCTGTTATATTGAAAACTTTGATATTGCAAATCATTGAAGCCATAATCGCACTTTCGATCACCTAATTGATATAGAGTACGATTTAAAGTGGCAAAAGCTATGAACAGTAGCCAATGTTTTGGAAATTGCATGTTCTTTATCCATATTGAATTTTTGGTTCTTTATCCATAATCGCACTTTCGATCACCTAATTGATCTGGAGTACGATTTAAAGTGGTAAAAGCTACAACTTTGATATTGCAAATCATTGAAGCCATAATCGCACTCCCTTTCACCTAATTGATCTGGAGTACGATTTAAAGTGGTAAAAGCTATGAACAATAGTCACTGTTCTGTGAATTGCATGTTCTTTATCCATGGACTTTTTCATAGGAATAAGGAACAGGTTATTGAATCATAATTCTTTTTTTTATCTTAATGATTTGTTTAAGTAATTGTAAAGATGTGTTTAGTATTAACTTGATTGCTTAAACAAAATAAGTAGCTGATGGATTTTTTCCTAAGCTTAGGGATTATCTAAGTAGGGATTTATAAAATGCATGATCTCTTTATGCTTGCACTTTGATTCAATTCTGATATGTGATTGATGCATAAATTCGTTTTCTACATTGAACCATTTTGATTAGTCATTTAATAAATTTAATTTTCTGAATTGTGAGAGAAAATGATCAATTGTAAATAATTGTTCTTTAATTTCCTTAGTAAAATTCGTATAAAAAATCAGATCATAAAAACCCCCTAATTTTGTGTAATATGTTAATAGATATAGATTTATATTTGTTTATAAGCATGCTAATTAAACCAACCAAATTTGTTTATTGACTCTTAAGTGTAGGAGTACCCGTAATCCCCGACCAATAACGATACCCTACTAATCACTTTACTACAATCTTCTGTAGGGTTTGTTGATGACCAAATTAATGGGTCTATCACGTAGCCTCATATTAAATGGATCAATTCGTCAGTTCTTTAACCATAAGCTAACAACAGAGATTCAATAGTTTTCCACTATTCACAAGATTCATCAATTCCTATTATAGATACCAATAATTAAGATCAAAATATATACTCACGCAACCAGGTTAATTACAAGCCAAAAAAGTCCATTATTCTTTGAGATTATGATGCTCAAATTTCTTAAATGAACCTAGGGTATTAATACTTATGTTATGATTATGCCTCAAACAATTATAAATCTTTGATAGTTATGCCTATAGTATTTGTGCAAAAATTGAAGCATTAGGCTGGACCAACTAGTCTTATGTGCTATTTGGGGTTAGTAAATGAAGCTAAAGATCTAGTATAACTTTATATACTTATGGCCTTAACAGGTGTTTAACTCTTCTACCTCTGTTACTATGGAAAGTCCTTATAGAACCCTGTCAAGATAAAATCATTGAACAGTAGGTTGTGACATAAACTAGTCTTTCTTTCTTTCTTATTGCCTTGTTGGATGGCATGAAGAATTGTTCACTCTCATCTTCTAATCCTAACATTGCATTGCTTGACTTGTTAGAAAAAACATTGCATTTCTAAAGTTCTTCAATAAATTTTTAAACGAAATCATTTTTCTCCCTTTTCAGTGGATGCCAATTGAAGACTATGCAGCTCAATCAACTAAACGAGAAAATGAATTATTTAATTACATAACAAAAAAATGCGTAATAAAGTTAGAAAATGATTATTCTAGCTTTTCTCCATTTTCGACGACCATAGCCTCTGGTAAGATGAGCTACTTGTACTATAGCACGAAGGATATGAAGCTGCTACTAATCTCCGGTAATAAACAATAGTAAGGTTCACTAACATAGTGCATAACTCTATTGTATTCGATCCAAAAAGAAATGTTACGATAAAAACTCCATGCAATAACCCCATAAAATAGGTTTATGTATTAGTTCATTTTGTTTCTTTCTATTTTTTCCCCTTAATCTCAACGATCTAGAAAAGATGCAAGTACAAATCCATTTATTGTTTGTATGCAATATTCCTGAATTAGATTCCAAATTCATGTATGAGGCTATGATACCACATATAGGCTAAATAAACAAAAATAATAATATCATACATGAAATTAGAATACATACAATTACATAATTAAATCACGTACTTGATTAAGCCATCGTCACAATAGAAACTTGAATTACCTCACAGCTAAAGCTTGATTAAGGTTAGGTCTTCATCTTTGTACTCCCACAACAGTAGCTTTCTCAAATGAATAGAAAACTGAATACTTTGACGTACTAGGAGCCAAAGAGGGGACCTAGCCTATTTATATACACATCAGTGACCCTAGTTACTGAAAGTCCAAATGGGTCCTTCCATCCACGGGTCAATATTGGACTAAAACCTACACTAGCTACTGACCCACATTAATTAAATAAAGATGTGTACAAATCCAAACCACATTATCACTGATTAAACGGTATAAGAGCTATCATACTTTTCTCATTGGACTAAATTCACTGACCTAGTTTTATAAAACTAAGCGTCTTGAGTCTTTTACTCTTGAGCGTGCTTATATATATAATCATATATACATATAAAAACACATGCAAAATTTATATCTATAAATATAACTATTTGAAAAGATTTTTTAGAAACTTTTAGATGATGTCATGTGTCCAGTTTATTTTTAATTTAAACACATGAAACTATATAGTTTTATTTTATAATTAATTAAATATATAAAGCCCAATCCATAAACTCTATAGAGCTTAAAATAATACAATTTAATAAATTAAAACTAAATGTAATTTTTTTAATAAAATTTAAATATAAAAGAATCTAATCAATTTGATAGTTAAATTGTAAAGCAACTTAAATCTATTGGTATAACTATTTCAAAAGATTCTTTTTTATGAGGCATATTATTTTGACATGTGTAGTTTAATTTTTTAATCAATCAAAACTACGTAGTTTTGGTTTTATGAATATTTTGGATACAAAACCCAAATTGTAATCCTTATAAAGGCCCAAAATAATAAAGCCTAACATAAAGAAGATAATCAAGTAAATCTTGATTTAAAAAAAATAAAATCGCATAAGAAACAAAATTATGAATATATATATATATATATATATATTCAATTGAAACGATCTTTAATATCCAATTAACTATTTAAGGATGCATATTTACATATATCAAATGAAATTAATCATGTGAATATAAAACTAAGGTATAGAAATATCAATGCATATAAAAAGCAAAAGATTTAAAAAATTATATGATAATTCAATAAAAAAAATCAAAATTTTCAACTATATACATATGTAAATGAATATTGACTTATGATTTAAATAATATAAACAAAATAAATTATTTTTAAAAAAAATATGAGATATTTAAACTTTTAAACATGAGATTAAAGATTAAAATCATAATAATATCTTGGTATAAAATTAACCAATTTAAACGATGGCTCTCACATTTTTCTAAAACATTATTAGCTCTTTAAATTATTTTAATCAAATAATTTTTTAAAATAACCATGTGCATTGCGTGGGTACACGATTAATCTATAATAGCTAAATTATATTTTCAAAATATGAAATTTATGTGATCAATTATATCTTACTATCAACTATAAAAAAAATAAAATACTTTCGAATTTTAAAATTAAATTATTTATGTATACTATTGAAATTATCGTCGTCTTTTTAGTGTTTAGGGTTTTAGACTTTTAGGGATTAATTGACTTTAATCTCATTTGATTCATTTTTTTTTGTAGATTATTAATCAATCTTTAGATTGCACAATTAAATTATAACAAATTGTATTAAGATGCGATATTAAAAAGTAGACAAATTCATCTCTTAAAAAAATAAAGTACTAAAAAATAAACCTCATCCGGGTCTGTTTTTATAAAAAAAAAAAAAAATGGGTATTTGAACCGAAATGCATACTATCCGAGTCAAGCTTGACCCATCTACCCTAAACCACAACCCATTTGAAACCCTAGAAGTGTTTAAACCCAATTTCTATGAGCACCTGCTCTGTTCCTACTTTACCACCGTCAGTTTAAAGTGTTTACCTTCATTTTATTTATAATTATGACTATATATGAGGTAATGAAATAATAATTTATACTTTACTACCATCAGTTTAACAAAAAAATATATTTTGTTACAAAAAAATAAGGTTAATTCGGGTTTTTGAATCGGGTTGTTTCGGGTTTCGGGTGAAGTCGGGTTCGGGTTCTCTTGGGTTTCAAGTCGCTTTGGTTCGGATCGTTTCTACCATGGGTCATTTGGGGTTTCGGGTTCGGGTCATTTTTCAGGTTTTGGGTCGTTTTGAGCACAAGTTATTTCGGGTTTCGGGTGTCTCGGTTTTAGATCAAATCGGGTTCGGATCACTTTATTTTAAAATGCTTTTGAGTTTAAGATGAATCAAGTTTTGGGTTAATTGGGTTGAGTTTTTGTATCGAGTCAGATTTTATTACCTCTAATTACAACCTTAATTACATCACAACTTCCATTACATGATTTCATTACCGCAACCACCTTAGAGAAGACCTAGGCCACAAGCTTATGGTGATTTTTTTGATAATGGCACAAATAATATTAAACAGAGCAGAAGGGAAATCCGGTCGAACAATAAGCCACACGCTATTTGGGACTCAATAAACCATACGATAAGCCAAACACGATTCTGCTTGTGAGCAAGGGTTAAAATTGTGATAACGAAACTTTCTGTTAAATTATATATTATTTTTATGTAATAGTAATAAAAGAAAAATTTAACTAGCTGTAGTTGGTATTCTACTGAATTTTCAAAATGAAGGGATTCATTAGTTTCAAGTGGCTTATAAAGAAATGTGAAATAAGGAATTTTTTTTCTTCAAAAAACATTAATTTTACATCAAAAAATTGTGATCAAAAGAGTTATATAAACATTATTCTGTGATAAAAAAATTGAATATATATATTTTAAAATAACGTGTACATTAACTATAAAAAAAGGAAAGAAAAAAAAAAAAGACACGTAGTACTAGTAGAAAATTTTCAATTATCACACACGTGAACTTAAAGATTGGGTGGTGGTGATAATGTATTTGATCATTTTAATCTCTCCAATGGTCAAACAATTTCACTTTAAAAATATTTGATATCACCAAAATGTCAATAATCAAACAAAACAACCGCATAGATTGCTTCACTTAAGTACTACTTGTTGTTGTTAATTGTTAATCAACGCTTTTAACTTTGGGAGCTGGGACCACCTCTTAGTTGTTGAACCATGACTAGTCCCATTCCAGATGTGAACTTCTGTCTATTGAATTATGCCCATGCAGGTTTTCTATCTACACGTGTGAACAAATCGCGCAAGTACCATGGCACTCAATGTAAATAACATGAAAAACCCTGGAAGTTATATGATCAGGAGCCCAAACGCGCAGTTTAGTTCCCCCTTAACTGAGGTCAATGCCCAAACCACTGAATCCATTAACCACGGTTAAGTCGTCTCTCCTGTTATCAAATCACTCCTTTTATAGACCTGGCGTACACACGAACCGCAGATAGGAAGTGCAAGAAAATTAGGGAAAGTGCGAGAAAGCCAGTACATATTTCTAGGAGAGGGAGACACATATCTTGTGATGATTTCATCTACTTTGACCCAAATCTAAGAAGAGAGAGTTGTGAAGGAGCTTAGCAGACTTAGGAGAGCCATAGGATGGAGTATAAGTGACATCAGGGGTATTAGTCCTGCTACATGTATGCATAAGATCATTTTAGAGGACGGTGCCAAACCTGTGAGAGAAACTCAAAGGAGACTAAACCTTAACCTATAAGAGGTAGTGAAGAAATAAATTTTAAAACTCCTGGATACAGGAGTTATCTACCCTATTTCAGATAGTAGATGGGTTAGTCCAGTTCATATTATGCCTAAGAAGTTTGGGATTACAGTGGTGCGAAACGAGAAGAATGAGCTAGTGCCCACTAAGATGATTATGGGATGGAGAATGTGCATTGATTACAGGAAACTGAACTCAGCTACTAGAAAGGATCATTTTCCACTTCCTTTTATTGATCAGATGTTGGAAAGACTAGCAGGGCATGATTTTTATTATTTTCTTGATGGTCTTTCTGGTTATTATCAAGTGCTGATTGCGCCGGAAGATCAAGAGAAGATAACATTCATATGCTCATTTGGGACATTTGCCTTTAGAAGGATGTCGTTTGGCCTATGCAATGCTCCAGCCACATTCTAAAGATGCATGATATCAATCTTCTCGGATATGGTGGGGAAATTCATTAAGGTATTTATGGATGATTTTTCAGTTTTTGGAGCCTCATTTAATAACTGTCTGCATAATTTGACTTTGGTACTTAAAAGATGCATTGAGTGTAATTTAACACTCAGTTGGGAGAAGAGTCATTTTATGGTACAATAGGGCATTGTATTCGGGCATATGATTTATAGTAAAGGTATTGAAGTAGATAAGGCTAAAATTGACTTGATTGCTAAATTGCCACCCCGACTTCAGTTAAGGGGATTAGGAGTTTCTTAGGACACACAAGTTTCTATAGGAGATTTATCAAAGATTTTCTAAGATAAGTCGCCCATTATGTAATTTGTTGTCTAAACATGTTCCTTTTACATTTGATGATGATTGCCTTATCGCCTTTAATGCTTTGAAAGAAAATTTGACATCGATACCTATTATCATGGCACCTAACAGGTCAGTTCCTTTTGAGATAATGTGTGATGCATCTGATTATGCTATAGGGGCTGTTTTGGGGCAACGAGTGGATAAGCGTTCACATGTGATCTACTATGCTATTAGAACACTTAATGATGCCCAACTCAACTATTCCACCACGGAAAAAGAGTTTTTGGCTGTTATTTTTGCATTAGACAAGTTCAGGCCTTACTTAGTAGGGTTTAAGGTCATTGTGCATTCGGATCATGCGGCAGTGAGACACTTATTAACTATGCCGAATGCTAAGCCAAGACTAATTCAGTGGGTCTTGCTTTTGCAAGAATTTGACCTAGAAATAAGGGATAAGAAGGGTAGTGAGAACGTTGTTGCAGATCACCTTTCAAGGTTAATTTCGGACATTGATTCACATAAGCAAGAAGAATATACGAAAATTGTTAACACTTTTCCCGATGAACAATTATTTGCTATAAGTCAAGAGCCATGGTATACTGATATTGTAAATTATTTTGCTTGTGGTGTCTTGCGACCTAACCTCTCTTTTCAAGAAAAGAAGAGATTCTTGTCTTCTTGTAGGAGTTACTTTTGGGATGAGCCTTATTTGTTCAAATTTGGTCAAGATCAAATCATTCGGATATGTGTACCTGAGGCTGAGCATGGGATCGTTCTTTCTTTTTGCCACGAACTTCATTATGGGGGTCACTTTGGAGATAAGAAAATAGCCCTTAAGGTATTGCAATCTGGATTTTATTGGCCAACTCTCTTTGAAGATGCTCATAAGTTTTGCATGTGTTATGATAAATGTCAGAGGAATGGTAGTATTGGAAAGAGAAATGAGATGCCTCTGACTAATAATCTTGTCATTGAATTATTTGATTTCTGGGGAATTGATTTCATGGGCCCTTTTCTGCCTTCACTTGGATATGAATATATATTAGTTGCGGTTGATTATGTGTCCAAATGGGTTGAGGCTATACCAACCCGAACCAATGATGCTAACTGTGTTGTGAAAATTTTGAAGGATGTGATATTTAGCAGGTTTGGGACACCGAGGGCCATAATCAGTGATGGAGGAACCCATTTTTGCAATAAACTTTGTGACGGGTTATTGAAGATGTATAACATCACACACAAGGTGGGGACTTCATATCACCCACAAACTTCGGCTCAAGTTGAGGTAAGGAATCGACAAATCAAAGGTGTTTTAGAAAAGACGGTGCGACCATCACGGAAAGACTGGGCAACCAAGCTTAATAACGCATTGTGGGCATACCACACGGCGTATAAGACACCCATTGGGATGAGCCCTTATCGGTTGGTTTTTGGAAAGGCATGCCACTTATCGGTTGAGCTTGAGTGTCGGGCGTATTGGGAAATCAAGAAGTTGAACATGGACATGGCAATGGAAGGAGAGAAGCGGTTACTACAACTCAAAAAGTTAGAAGAGATTCGTGATGAAGCCTATAAGAATGCAAAGATCTATGAAGAACGCACTAACTGTTACCATGACCAAGGCCTTATCCGTAAATCTCTTTATCCTGGAATGAAAGTTCTTTTGTTTAACACTTATTTCAAATTATTTCCAGGAAAATTGAAGTCAAGATGGTGCGGGTCACTTTCAATAGTCAACATTTTTTTCTGATGGAGTGGTAGAGTTGCTGAACCCGAAGACTCAAGTGACATTCAAGATCAACGGGCATCGTATGAAACCTTACTTGGAAGAAGTCTATGAGAAGGGGGTTGTTGAGTGCAATGAGGTACATAATCCTGAATAGGTTCAACCAACGTCTTGCTAAGACGTTAAAGAAAGCGCTTGGTGGGAGGCAACCCACCCATTTGATAGAGTATGTTTTCTGTTCTTTCATTTTCATTGTTCTTTTCTAAATGTTTTTCTAAACGCGTGTTTGATTTTATACATTGAGGATAATATTTAGTTTAGGTTTGGGGGTACAATTAGAACTTGTTGAGACAAAATTTTCATGCTACAATTTGGTTTATGGTTTGTAGTCAAGTCTTTTATGCATGTTGAGTTTAGTTTCTTTAACACTGATAAGTTGTTATGAGGATTGATGCATATTCATATTCAATAGACCGTGCTCTTGATGTTGATACTGAGATGAACCTAGATCTAATGATTGAGAATCAAATAGTGGAGACTACCTAGTGAGTTATTTGAGCCATAAGCGTTTTATTATGAGAGTTAGTTTCTTGGTACTCTTAAACACTCTTCGTTATGACCTTAATTGTTAGATGATCTCTATAGATTTTACATTGAATTCTAGGATTATATAAGTCACTTGAAGTATCGTATTGTATATTCTCATTATTTTAGTTGAATGACTTGAGTAAGAAGTTTGAGTATGTGCCTATCGTTATACGCCCTAATTGTCACTGTCTCTGGAGAAGAATCCACATTCCTATTCAAAAAAAAAAAAAAAGAAAAAAAAAGGAAAAAAAGTATATATATGAGAAACATGTCAAAAAGGGATTTGGTTAGACAAGAAAGAGGACCTGAGATACTTCAAGGGAATTGAAGTCGCCTCTTATAAAGAGTTGAAAAGAAAGAGCTTTGGTGTAAATTAGGTTTGGCCAACCATGCCCATCTATGCACAAGTTCATACTCAATATGTTTTGCTTGAGGTGTTTGACTAGGATATGATATAGGCAATGTGATAGCTTTGCAATCCTAATATTTGATTCCTTTCTTGAGATCTATTTTGTGAACATATGAGTGTTCTTTGATGATATCCATATCCATACGCGAATTTATATTTGAAATTTCTTGTTTACATAACTTCTATTCGCATATGCTTGATGAGTGTTTGAAACCTAGGTTCAGTGTGCTTAATGAGTGAATCCTCTGAGGCCTAGAATCGAAACGAATTCGGATTTTTTACGTTAGGTTTGAGGCTAATTGAAGTGAGGTGTTTTGAGCATTGGAATATGGATGTGCGATGTGTGCTTGATTTGAGCAATGAATTGTGAAGTGTTGAGACTATGAACATAATTGCACATAAGATATCTAGATATGAGTCATAATAAGAATTAAGGCATGAGGGTTTTGTTGATTTAAGTTTTTAGGTTTGTATTGTTTATGTTTTCTTTTAGTTTTGCTTAAGGACTACCAAAATCTAGGTTTGGGGGTATTTGATGAATGAATATTTGTTCTAGTATTTTGTATGTTTTTCAAGTATTTATTTATATGTTTAGCTTAGGAATTTGTTACTTTGAGTTGTTTTTTGTTGTTTTATCATAAGCACTTGGAAAAGAGTTTCATTAAATTGCCAGAATTGCCCGTACAAATCAGTCATTTTTGTGGATTTAACTGTATTGATTCCAAAAGAACCAGGAGATGAGCCATATATGCTTGGAAAGATTCGGATGTCTATTTTTTGGAGAATTTTACGGCTCATAAATATGATTTTTCTAGAGAAAGTTATGGTAATTTTAGTAGACAAATGTCAGACTGTGCGTGATTTCAGCGTGGTAGAAATGAATTTTGTGGATTAAACTATATTGATTCAGAAAGAACTAGGAGATGAACCATAGACACCTAGAAAGGTCCGAAAGTCTATTTTCTGGAGAATTTTACGGCTCATAAATATGATTTTTCTAGAGAAAGTTATGGCCGTTTTAGCAGAACTGGGTTTGGACAGCAGCAGAAGCACACAGCCCGAACAGAAACCCTAAGGCGACTTTTTTGTCTACAAATCCATCTCTATACAGCTATATATAAGAATTTTAGACTCAAGGCAGTTCTAGGAAGACGATTGCAGTTCTTTGAGAGATATTATCAAGAGGAGTTTTAGGAGATTGAAGGAGGAGACGGTTTATTTCATCAAGACGGCTTATCAAGAGATTGGAGATGATGATCAATCGCTTCAAGTCTTTGAGGATTCATCTTGTAATTCAGGAAGAAATTCTATGTTTGGTCCTTTTGTCCTTCAATATGCTTGTAACCCTAGTATTTGAATTATGTGATTGAGATTTAAACATTAGCGACTGAATGCATAGTTGAGCGTTTGGTTTAGCTGCCTTAATTATTTTGGATATTTTGGTGGATTTAGCTTTATGAAATTTTCCAGATGATTTCTTATTCAATATCCTTCATATCTTTGATTATTGCTTGTGGATTGGCCATGTATTATTGATAGTAAATGTTAATATTTGAGATTAGGTGGAGGACAAATCATCTAGACCTAATTAAGCTTTTTTGAATAGGAATTTAAATTAGGATTCAAATCAAATTGAGATTTAACTAATTAATTGATGAACACAATCCACAGGATTTAATTAATTAGTTATAAATTGAGAATAAGCACGATCAATGGCATTTTCGAGTCTTAGTGGGAAATACCAATAATCTTGGATGCTGATTAATTCTTTATATTCACCAAATGTTCCAATTCATGATTGGATAGCAAGCTAAACTCCCAATTGTTCTCATTGATTATACTCATCTCTTCATAATTCATTTTGTTTAATTTACTCAATTGTTTTTATTTCAATTTTCTCTTCACCAATCTTTTAATTATAGTGTTTAGGATTTAATTTCAAAGTTTGTTTTAGTAATTTTAAGAAAGTAATTTAAGATTTAAACAACTACTATTCCTAGAGAGATCGACCTCGAGAGTAAACTCATCGCAATACTATTTGCGATTTGTGCACTTGCGAGCATTTAAAATTTGCGCATCAGTTACTCAACCGGTCGACTAACCTGTAGGTTGGCAGAGGTGATCAATCGATTGACCGATCAAATGGCAAGCTGATTGGCAATGTGGAATGGTACTATGGTGATTTTTTGAAAGAGTGGCAGTCTGTTGGTTAGTGGACCAATCGACTGGCGAAGGGGCTGGTCAATTGACATGTCGGCTAGCTAGCCGACCGATCGGTTGGCTAGTTGAAGGACCCGACTAGTAGTCAACTGATAGTATCGTGGCAGTTTCAAAATTTTTTGAGAAGGTCGAACCGGTTAACCGGACATACCAAAAAATTTCGTATATAAAGAATTTTGAAGTTTGAAAATAGTTTACGAATTCGTTCTCTATCTAAAATTACTCTCTCTCTATAGAAAAGTTAATAAACACCTACAAACACTTTGAAATTGAAGGATTTGATACTCCGATTTTGAAATCGTTGAAATTATGGTAGGATTTCTGATAAATTTAAGGAAAAACTTTGAAAAGGTAAAGTTATGAATTTAATTATGAGAAATTAAGTTTTAAAGACTTGTTCTTCTACCTTTCCTTAAAAAAAAAGGACTTGGTTATAAATTTAAGTTGAAAAGAAAAGAGTTTCTGTTAGAAATATTGAAATTGAGAAAGATAAGCATGCATATATAGAAATTAACTTGGTACAGGGTATATAGA
The DNA here is from genome assembly GCA_023935145.1 of Bretschneidera sinensis. NCBI lineage: Eukaryota > Viridiplantae > Streptophyta > Magnoliopsida > Brassicales > Akaniaceae > Bretschneidera > Bretschneidera sinensis. Next base: position 42,851,356 of record CM043703.1, read on the forward strand.
TTGAAAAATAAGATAAAAACTTTAACGAGTACATTATGGTTAGGTGATGGTGGTCAGCAATCTAGTACAGTTGTTGAAAAGAGCAGAAAAGGGAAAGAAGTAGTCCAAGAGTAGATTTAAGTGCTTTTAAGTGCTACTAGGTGAGATGAATTCATTTTTAGAAAATGAGACCAACATGAAAAGTATATAGAGATTGAAATGATTGATAATACGAAATAATTATTGAAATTTTTTGGTATTTGCCTAAGGTTTAAACATGGTTGGAAGAGGTTCAAGCACTTGTCCTAGGCGCTTCAGCACACTAGGAGTGCCTCAACACAAAGCAACAATATTGGGTGCGCATCAGGTCAGGCCGTGGTGCCTAGAAGGTGGAGTGCTGGAGGAGGAGGCCAAGCCGCAGCGCCCAGAACCTTGAGGAAGTGTGATCTGCCCTGGGCAGCGGTGCCCCATGTTCTAGGCCACGGCGCCAGGCACACTGATGCACACATGTGTAAACCTCTTCCATGGTTCGTGAGACATGTCCAAAATGCACAGCTTGACTAAGGAATGATCAAAGGCTATGGTTGAGTGGTCATCAAGATCTAAGGGTGGATATTAACCCTCAAGATTGGAGAAGAAGTTGGTGCACTATATAAAGGGTCACCTAGCCTCATTCTCAACAACAATTCCAAGGTTAGTTCTTATCACTTTCTGTTTCTTCTTTTTCTTTGTTTCTTCAAGAACTTAGGCTTCTTGAAGAGGGTTGCTGTGATTGTAAAAGAACCATTGATTAGTGCAGAGAATTCAGGTGAACTCATGGGGATGTAGGCTATTGCCGAACCTCAATAACAAATTGCTTGTCTTCTTTCTTTCTTTCTTTCATTTCTGTTTCTGTTTCCGATTCCTAATCTTTACAAGTCATTATAGACTTCGGTGTTTGGAAGATCACCACCTGGGCATCTTGTCAAGGTGATTTCCAACAGTGGTATCAGAGCCAGAGGAGCTAGTACAGCCGAGTGTCGGAGCAAGATCAAAAAGTATCGGAGCAAGACTCCAAGAATCAAAGAACAAAATTCTTGGGTGATTCAAGAACGAAGTAAAGATCAAGATCAGATTGTGTTGTTGAGGTTGATTCACGAACGGTGTTGAGATCAATCTTCGATCATGTTCTTAAGGTTTAGAAGAAGTTGAATTGCATTTGTGGGTGCTGCACATATCTGGGATCATCTCCGCAAGATGGGTTCAAATTTCGTTGTTGAGAAGTTTGATGGAAAAGGAGATTTTTCCTTATGGAAGCAAAAGATCAAGGCTGTTCTTATGCAACAGAAGGTGGACTTGGCTATTGGAGAAGATGATGCTTTTCCAACAAGTATCACAGAGGACCAACGGATTGAGATGAAGAAGATGGCTTACAACACCATTTTCTTGCACATGTCAGATAGTGTCACAAGGGAGTGCGGAGACTCGAAAGATTCGGCTGTCATATGGAAGAAACTAGATGAGTTGTTTCTTACCAAAACTCTCCCTAATAAGATTTATCTTCTTAAAAGAATATTTGCTTTTAAAATGGATCCTAGTAAAGAGTTGCAAGATATTCTTGTTGGTATTTGTCTAAGGTTTAAACATGTCAAAACATGGTTCAAAGATGGTTAAAGTCTAAACCAAGGTTGGAGAATTAAAGTTCAGCAAGTTAAAGGTCTGTACACATGTGTGTGCATCACTTTAGAGCAAGGTAAGGCTAGGCGCACTGGTGTGCGCACTTCAGCACACAAGTAGAAGGGGTATGCGCACAGCTGGGTGAAGGGGCAAGCATCAGTGTGCACCACACTTCCCCTTCACCAGCACCGTGCATCACAGAATGGAGACTCCAGTAATGCACCAGCACCTCACTCGCCCATCTACCAGCACTGCATCGCCCCAGTAGGTGTGCTGCTTGATGCGCACCAGCACCGCACCGCTCACCACTAGCGGCGCACCGCCCAGAAGGTGTGCAAAAGAACTCTGCCTAGCACTGCACCATGCCCCTACTAAGCGCCTAGGCACCAGGCACACTACTGCACACATAGGCAGCATACATAAGGGCTCTCTCAGGTGCTTGTGTGCAAGGTCAAAATGCACAGCTCCACTTAGAAAAGTGATGAAGGGCCATGATTAAGTGGTAATCATGATCAAAGGGTGAGGATTGAATCTCAAGAATGACCAAGAAGTGGTTGGCTATATAAGGGGTTCCCTAGCCTCATTTTTCAACAAGAGAAAAACACAAGTTTGTGACATACTTTGAGATCATTTGTAATACAAGAGAGAATTGTGTGAGAGACATAAACACAAGAGGGGACTCTTTGTAGTGAGGCTGGTTGTAAAAAGAGAGAAGTCTAGATTAGATAGAGAGCATTGTTAGTTCTCATCTTTTTCCTTTCTTCTCTTCTTGGTTTCTTCAAGAACTTGTTGATTCTTGAAGGGGATTGTTGTAACTTGTAAGAATCATTGATTTAGTGCAAAGAGTTCGGAGGAACTCACGGGGACGTAGGCACATTGCCGAACCTCGATAACAATTGCTTGTCCTTCTTTCTTTCTTTGATTTTCTTTTCTTGTCTTTGATTGCTGTATTTCTTTCTACAAGTCATTCTAGACTTGGGTGTTTGGAAGATAACCACCTGGGCATCTTGTCAAGGTGATTTCCAACAATTCTTGATGTCTTTAATAAACTAGTTCAAGATTTGGCTAGTTGTAGTATTAAATTCCCGGATGAACCAATTGGTTGTTATGTTATTAAATTCTCTTCCTGATTGTTTTGATTGTTTAATTAATGCAATTGAATATGGAAGAGATACACTAACCAAAGAAATTGCGGTCAATGTTATAAAGGCTCATGATTTCAAAGCCAAGAGTACGGAGGCATCAAGTGGGGAAGGGTTGTTCGTAAGAGGAAGGCTAGCAACTCGGAATGGTAGTAGCAACCATGGAAACTACCAGGAGAAATCAAGTTGTAGAGGGCAGAGCCATGGGAGAGCACATTCCAAACCAAGATTTGGAGGAAAGAGGTGCTTCTACTGCAACAAGGAGGGTCACTTCAAGAAAGATTGCAAGAAGAGGTTATGGGATGAGAGAGGGAGAAGCCATACCAACAATAGAGTGGCTTCAATTGCTAAAGGAGAACAGTAAAATGATGTTCTTGTTGTGTGCTCAAATGTGAGCAGGAGGCAAGGCAACGAGAAATGGATTCTGGATTCCGAGTGCACTTATCACATGTGCCCTCACAAGGAATGGTTCAAGAATTTCAAGGAAATCAATGATGGAAGGGTTTTCTTGGGGAATGACAATTCTTGCCAAGTGAGGGGGATTGGAGACGTCCAGTTGAGGATGTTTGATGGAGTCACAAGGCTGCTGCGGAATGTGAGGTATCTTCCAGATTTTAAGAGGAATGGGTATACATACAAAGTAGAGGGAGGAAAGATCAAGGTGACCAAGGGATCTTTGGTAATGATCAAAGCAGCAATCAAAGATGGACTTTATGAGATGATCAGTGAGACAGAAATCAAGGATTAAGCAGCAAGCTTGATGGTTGAGATGGATAAGGCAGCACTTTGGCACAATCGCTTAGGACATATGAGCGAAAAAGGGCTGCAATTTCTCAGCAAGGATGGTCTACTTAGTGGTGACAAAGTAAAGAAATTGGATTTCTGTGAGAGTTGCATTCTTGGGAAGCAACATCGGGTCAGCTTCAACACCGAAGTGCACAAGTCTAAGGGCATTCTTGACTACATTCATTCAAACTTTTGGGGACCAGCAAGAACACCAACACAGAAAGGTAAATTTTACTTTCTGTCTTTAATTGATGATTATTCAAGAAAGGTTTAGCTTTATTTGCTTAAAAATAAATTAGATGCTTTGAATAAATTTGTTGTGTGGAAAAAGTTGCTGGAGACTCAAACGGGTAGGGTAGTTAAGGCTTTACGAACCGATAATGGCTTAAAATTTTGTAATAAGGATTTTGATAAATTCTGTGAATTAAATGGCATTCTAAGGCATAGAACAGTTGTAAAAACACCTCAGTAAAATGGAGTTGCTGAGAGGCTGAATAGAACCCTTATGGAAAAAGTTAGGTGCATGTTAATAGGATCCAGTTTACCAAAATATTTTTAGGGGGAAGCTGTGTCTACTGCAGCATATTTCGTAAATAGATCACCTCTAGAGCTTTAGAGCTCAAGACTCCCATAGAAATGTGGAGTAGAAAACCCCCTGAGTTAAGTAACCTTAGGACTTTTGGGTGTGCTGCATTTGCACATCAAAAGGATGATAAACTTAACCCAAGGTCTAGAAAATGTGTATTTCTTGGGTATGGTGATGGGGTTAAGGGATATAGGTTGTGGTCCTTAGAACCAAAAGGAATGAAACTCATTATTAGTAAGGATGTTATTTTTAATGAATTGTTATTTCCCTACTTGGAGAAAACTAACACTATAGGGGCTAGTGAGCAAACCAGTCCGAAATTTGTGGAGCATCGCATCAAGGAGAATTCAGTTCAGGTAGAGAAAATAAGGTAAGAGGGTTTGCACCAGGTAGAGCCCATTAATGAAGGCTAAGCTTAAGGCACTCAAGAAGAGGCTGAACTAGAAGAGGTTGATGCAGTATGTCAGAATGACTACCAGCTCACAAGGGACCGGGGAAGGAGGGTGGTCAGACCACTTTTGAGATATGGGTTTGCGGATGCTAATGTAGCAGCTCCTTGGACAGAAGAAGGAATGGTTGAACCAAAAACCTACATGGAAGCCATGGAATGTAAGGATTTGTCAAAGTGGCAGCTAGCTATGGAGGAAGAAATAGATTCTTTGAGGAATAACAACTCTTGGGAATTGGTGCCCAAACCAGAAAAACAGAGAATTGTGGATTGTAGATTGATCTACAAGATCAAAGAAGGGAACACTCTAAGGGATGAAGTCTGGTATAAAGCTAGGCTGGTGGCGAAGGGTTCGCACAAAAAGAAGGCATAAACTTCACCGAAATATTCTCACCAGTTGTGAAGTACAAGATGATAATGGTGGTCCAATTTGATTGGGAAATCGAGCAAATGGATGTGAAGATAGCGTTCTTACACGGAGGGCTTGATGAGACCATCTACATAAGGCAACCCGAAGGCTATGAGGAAGGAAGGAAGGAAGGCAGGGAGAGTTGGTGTGCAAATTGAAGAAATCTCTCTATGGCCTGAAGCAATCACCTCGACAATGGAATAAAAGGTTCGATTCCATTGTAACTAGCTTGGGTTTCATAAGGAGCTACTATGATTCGTGCTTGTATTACAAGGGGCACAAGGTGGAGGAAGTGGTGATCATCCTAATCTATGTTGATGATATGTTGCTGGTTGGGAGCAGCATAGAGAGGATAGGAAAATTGAAGTCTCAACTCAGTAAGGAGTTTGAGATGAAGGATCTTGGCCATGCACAGAAGATTCTTGGGATGTGTATCATCCGGGAAAGGGAGATAAACAGATTAAAGATCTCTCAAACTTCCTATATAGAGAAGATGATATCTAAGTTCTTTATGAAAGATAGCAAACCAGTGAAGGTTCCCCTTGCTGGTCATTTCAAGTTCTCCAGCGATCAATGTCCGAGATTGGAGGTGGAGAAAAAGGAAATGGAAAAGATCCCCTACTCTAGTGTGGTTGGTTCTGTAATGTTCGTCATTGTAAGCACTAGATAAGTGTTCTCAGCAAGTTTATGAGTAATCCCGAAAATGAGCATTGGCTTGGGATGAAGTGATTGCTGAGGTACTTGAAGGGAAGCCCGTAAGTGGGGCTGATTTATGAGAAGAGAGGTAAGTCCACCTGTTTTGAGGGTTATGCGGATTTGGACTATGGAGTAGACTAGGGTAAAAGAAGATTGATTACCTCCTACTTCTTCAACTTAAACAGATGTTGTGTAAGTTGGAAGGCTCAGTTGCAGCCGGTGATAGCACTCTTAACAACCGAGGCTGAGTACATAGTGGCTATAGAAGCCATCAAGGAGGTTATATGGTGTAAAGGGTTGCTGGAAGAGTTGAAGGTCATAGAAGAGCAGGTTGTGGTGTTTTCGGATAGTCAAAGTGCATTGCACTTATGTAAAAATTCGGTGTTCCATGGAAGGACAAAGCACATGGATGTTTGGTATCATTTCATTCGAGAAAATGTTACAGAATGATACATTCATGTGGACAAGGTAGCTACGGAGGAAAATCCTATAGATTTAGGCACCAAGGTTTTACCCCTAAGTAAGTTCAATCATTGCCTTGGACTACTTAGGATTGGAGTCGGTTGATTGATGACTCAAGATGAGTTTAGATCCTGAGTTCTCTGCATAATGGTTTTAGTTTAAACACTTAGACAAAGGTGGAGATTATTGGTATTTGTCTAAGGTTTAAACAAGGTTCGAAGAGGTTCAAACACTTGTCCTAGGTGCGTCAGCACAAAGCAGCAAAATTGGGTGTGCATCAGGTCAGGCCATGGCCCAGACTACCCTAGGCCACGGCGCCCAAAAGGTGGAGTGTTGGAGGAGGAGGCTAGGCCACGGCGCCTAGAACCTTGAAGAAGTATGATCTGCCTTGGGCCACGGCACCCCGTGTTCTAGGCTGCAGCACCAGGCACACTGGTGCACACATGTGTAAACCTCTTCCATGGTTCATGAGACATGTCCAAAATGCACAGTTTGACTAAGGAATGATCAAAGGCTATGGTTAAGTGTTCATCAAGATCTAATGGTGGATATTAACCCTCAAGATTAGACAAGAAGTTGGTGCACTATATAAAGGGTCACCTAGCCTCATTCTCAACAACAATGTGACATAACTTGTGATCAAAAGTGAGAGAATTGTAAAGTGTGCAAAGATACAAAACAAGAGAGACTTATTTGTAAGGCTGGTTGTTTAGAAGAGTGAATAGAATAGAAAGGAGATTGAAGGGCTCGTAAAGGGAATTTTCTTGGGAAAAATTCCAGGGTTAGTTCTTATCACTTTCTGTTTCTTCTTCTTCTTTGTTTCTTCAAGAACTTAGGCTTCTTGAAGAGAGGTTGCTATGATTGTAAAAGAACCACTGATTGGTGCAGAGAGTTCAGGTGAACTCATGGGGATGTAGGCTATTGCCGAATCTTGATAACAAATCGCTTGTCTTCTTTCTTTCTTTCTTTCATTTCTTTTTCTATTTCCGATTCCTAATCTTTACAAGTCATTCTAGACTTGGGTGTTTGGAAGATCACCACCTGGGCATCTTGTCAAAGTGATTTCCAACAAAAATATATGGTGAATATGATATATATGTTATTTGAATGAATAAATAGAAATATGAAGTATAATGAAATTGAAATAAGGTGATGAACGATAAATTGATAAATTGAGATTCTTGAAATTGTATTATTGAATGAGAAGTTGATGAATTATATGATGAAAGAGAAATAAATCTCTTGAAATGATAATTAATGAATTGATAGTATAAATATGAAAAGTTGAATTGATTAATATAATGAAAAGAAAGATCTTATGAAGGAAATTGATTATGAATTGTATGATGTGATAATATGTATGCTTGTATGTGATTTTGATCCTATGCATAGAGGGAAGACCAGAACCATGACTGGTCTAAATGAAACATGTCGACTTGTGAGAAGATGTTCCCAAATGATATACCATAGATTGATATTTCCCATACATTGAGAGTATGGAGTGATATATGAAATCATGATGAAATAACGAGATAGAATGATGTGAGGAGAAAAAAAGGAAGATGAAATGGGAATGTGGATGCACGCATTTATTTAATTTTATTATTATTATTAAGATGTTAAAGCATCAAAATGATTGTGATGTGCTGATAGAAAGATGAGTCTCATAATGAGACAACTATGATGAGGAAATGATTGAAAAGAGATTTAATATGATAGACAATAAATAACTATTTGTATGTTGTGAACCTCATGATGAGGTAATTATGATGAAAATGATATAAAGATGATAGTTTGGAAATTGAGAAAAGATATATGAGGAAATTTGAAATGATAGATACATGATGATAGAAATGATTTAAATTATATATATATGACAATTGATAGGTGAAATGATATCTGAAATTATAATTATAATTAAAATATGAAATATGACTAAAAGTATATAAATTGAGTACATCTAGTAAACCGAATTCATTGAGCTTCTGAAGCTCACTCTTTATTGTTAAATAATTTCAGACAGCGAGCAAGACTGATAGACTATTGATTTGAGACTCAGAGTGAGTAGCTTATGTAAGTCTTCATGGTCAGCATCCTCAGATTATATAAAGAAAGATATATTTTTTTTAGACAGATAGTATGTTCATGCATTGTATATATTTGAAAGATGTAACTTATATGAAAAGAGTTGAGGATGTTGTTGTAATTATTATTTTTAGTTGATGATGTTTTAATTGTTTCATATATGTGTCATGCTTGGAATCTTAAATGTGACGACACCTTCTCAGGTAGGCCAGCTCGGGATATGTCGTTACAGTCAGGTCCACATGTGTTTGCGACCATGATCTTCACCTAGAATCTCGTTTAAGTGACAATATTTACAACAATCCAATAGCTTCCTTAAGGTCATAGAAATTAGCATTCAATGTTGCTAATAAATGGAAGCAGAATAAGGTAGCCTTCAAGAAACAAATGTTTCAAAAACTTTTAAAGTTCTTGCTTTGAAATATTACCTCTCAATTGCACAATCATTCATATTTTTATTTCACTCCTTGTTGCGAAAAGAATGTGTATGCCTCAATGTCCTTACGTGGATAAACTAAATCATGACTCGCATGAGCTATTTCTACTCAATAGAGACCAATTATGATACTATCAAGTATGCTATAGAAACATACTATAAATAGTTGCAATCTTATTTATGATACTTGAGTCATCTTTATTAACAACACCTGAGATGTATGATATACTTCATCTCTTTAAATCATCTATAGGTTTACTCAAATCCACAATTTAAATGAAATAGAGTTTACGAAACCCATCATCTATACCTATCAAGAAAACCATTCTAAGAGACAATTTTTCTTTTAATATGAACAAAATATACTCAATATATGTGCTATTTTAGAGGATCATTCATGGCACACCAAGATTCCTTATCGTAAGCCCGTAGCTTTATAAGGTTCGGTGATCTTCCTCAGATGATTGTCCTTAGTTTCATCTGAAGTTCACTAGTAAAATTATTCCATGCTCTTCGTAAACTACATAATCATCTATGCCATTCGATGTCCATCTAGAAAAGATTTAGTTACATTAAGTGACAAGTACGTAAGAAAACGAACTTTCCAATCACTAACGTACGAATTCATATCATTTAAAAAATTATTTCATCAAGCACCACACTCTTCACAGAGGCTTTTACTGGTGCTAGAACATGATCAACAACTCTAAGTTGGATCACACGAAAGAATCTATTTCAGTTCACTAAATGTTAACCATTCATCTACAGAGCATGCAACTTTATGATATTTTCCAACTAAGACTCATAAAGCGTAAGCAAGTGATTCTCTACCAATTTTTTGATAATGAGAGAATCAATTATCTAGTAATCCTATGTTGATGAGAGAATCTCATTATATTACTTTCTCAAAGATTTTAAGTTTCTAGAATATGACACTGTGAAGCACATACACAAAAATTCTCTGCTAACCTCTCATAGGTAAAAAAGAATCTACTATATTTCTTTCACTTATCATAATTTGGACGAGAATCACTTCCTAATGGTACACTCCCATTAGGATAAATAAATTGCTTCACACTCATTAAGTGGAGCTACACTCCCACTATTCTTGGCAACTTCATTTGAAAAACTTTATAGCAATAAAATATGAAATAGGGTTTTAGAAATTTTATAAAAAAAATTTCCACAAAAACAGTTTTCATATTTTAAAATAATAAATTCCCCACCTTGCCAAGAATAAAAGTTATTTTCGTAGATTCTCTAAATCGCTCTAAAACTTATTCATTGATCTAAGCGTACTCGGAACAATGCCACATAGGTGTTCATATTGCGCTTTGAGTCTTTCTATATTCAGTCACTCATTAGTTGGCGAATATGGTCAACATGAGGATTTATGTTAAAGATAAGATACCAATCTATAACATCTACCCCAATGATGATGCTAATGCAATTGCATCTATCCACACAACACTAACATCTTATACTTAGCTTTCATATAATGATAACTTACGAAGTTACCTTCATAATAAAATTTTATACTTTGATTCTTCTAATAAACATCCATGCAAATCCATTCGCCTTCAGATGTCATGAGAATCAAGCTGACTATCCTAATAATTTAATATGATGAGATAATTGTGTATTGTATGCCCTTATATTATATTTTCCAATGCTTCATTACTAAAAAAATGATTAACCCTAAAGATGCTCATACTGCTTATCATAACAGTTTTTAATTCACCAGCTAAGTCTATCTAAAGATGTTTAGACATTCAGTATAGATCTTTATAATCAACTTAACAAATATGAACTTTCTTAGATTCACAATTTTAAATGAAATTTAAACCAACTGAAGCTAACAAATTTCAGTGAATTTAAGCGGTTAAGGAAATAAGATAACCCTATTTATCGGGTTTAGATCATTTCCATAAGCAATACTTTACGTTTTACAATGAATCCATTTTACCTTGCACTTGGGATTTTTAGAACATATTCCTAATTTCCCTATATGATGTAGGACATAATATAGTATTTTATTTTTGTTTTCCTTTCCTTATTAGGAATAAATTCTAATTTCTCTAAAACTATTTTCTTTATTAGGATTAAGTATGTTTACTTTTCCACTAGGACTCTATGTTTACTTTTTTACTAAGACTAGATTTACTTATTTTACAAGGAATATAATTTTTCTATCACTATAAATAGGTGATCCCATTATTGTATTTTTCAAAACTTTGATCAATAGAATTATTAAGAGAATTCCTCTCAAAACTCTGCTAAATGTTATCTTTGGGTAAGAGATGTTGTTTTCTTCTCCATTCTAGGGTGCACCCAGACGTTGTTCTTCTTTCCTCCTTGGTGTGCTAAGGTTAAACTCAAGTCTTTCACTACGTCAATTGGTATCAGAGTTGGTTTTATCCTAATCATAGCCTACCAACATAACGGAGACAACCTATGTAATGATGACTTTTGTGATAGGGAGGCTCCTTCGAGATTTGAGTTCTAGAATCTCCAGCAGTCTGTTCAACAGTTGCAAGAGACTTTGGAGCTGATTCAGGTTGGGTTCAATCAACATCACCGAGACTATGACACTCGGGATAATGATAGAATCTGGGTAAGGCCAGCCTACCACTTTCAACCTAGGCCTTGAGGCAATCCAGTCCATGACAATAACAGTGATGATGAAGATTATGATGATAGAGTCTTTGGTCATGATTCCAGGGAATACTGGATGAAGATAGACTTGCATTTGTTCAATGGACATTTTCACATTGAAGATTTCTTAGATTAGGTAACGGAGGTAGAGACATTATTTGAATATATGAGTATTCTTGAGGAATGAAAGGTCAAGTTGGTGGCGTATAGGTTCAAGGCAGGAGCATCCACTTGGTGGGAACAGTTGCAAGTTTCTCGATCTTGGTAGAGGAAGGAACTCATTACTTCATGGCTAAAAATGAAGCTGCTTCTCAAAGCTTGGTTTCTACCACCTGACTTTGAGCAACGACTGTTCTAACAGTATTAAGAGTGTCGCCAAGGGATCGATATAGTCCAAGTATATGTTGATGAGTTTTATAGACTGTCAGCCAGGAATGATCTTAGGGAGACCGAAGCCCAACAAGTGGCTAGGTTTATTGGTGGATTGCATATGGTAATTGAAGACAAGGTGTCTATGCAACATGTTTTCACTTTTACTAAAGCTGTTAGCTTAGCCACCCGAGCAAAGAAACAGTTGGAGCGTCCAAGAGCTTTAACCTGGGAGCGAAACCCGAGTGATTCAATGCAATCTGTACAATCTCGGGGAAAGCAACCAATGGTCATTCTCGATAGTCAGGGACCATATCCCCTTCTAACAACCCTTATAAATGACCTGGGCCAGACAAATGTTTCAAGTGTAACCAACCGGGGCATAGATCTAGTCAATGCCCGAGAAGAAAGATGGTGAATTACATTGATATCGAAACTGGGGAGGTGGCAGAGTAAGAGGAGTTTGAAGATGAAGATGCTCTCAAGGAAGAGACATCCGAGTACCAAGAAACATCAGCCAACACCAACGAATGAGCTCTCATTTCCCGATCCTTGGTAATTCAATAAGTACTCCTATCCTCGAGACATGAAGACCAATCACGGAGGCACAATATCTTTCGCACAAGTTGCACCTTCAACTAGCGAGTATATGATGTGATCATTGATAGGGGTAGTGGAGAGAATATAGTGTCCCGAATTATGGTGATGAAGTTAGGCCTAAAGAACGAGAAGCACCCAACATCTTATAAGATTGGATGAATCAAGTAGGGTACCAAGACACCAATTATCTAGCAGTGTTAGTTCACTTTCTCAATCGGTAAACATTATTCAGACTTTATTCTTTGTGATGTTGTTGAGATGGATGCTTGTCACATAATTTTAGGGAGACCATGGCAATTCAATGTAGATGCCCAACACAAAGGCCGTGACAATGTATATATTGTCTTCTGGGAAGGTCAGAAGATAATATTTATACAACTGAAAGAAGACTCGGTTGGGGCACCTACCTAAACCGAGAGGAAGTAGGTTTTGTTCACTGAGGGGGTTGAGTTCTTAGAGAAGGTCAAGGAAGCCCGAGAGATCATTGCATTGGTAGCTGAGGGAACCATTGTGCCTAAGTCACAAACCATTCCCGAGCCAGTGCAAGAGATGCTAAAAGCATTTTGGGACATCTTCCCTGAGCAAATTGTATGGATAAAATATTCTAATAATAATAATGAAAAAATAATAATATACAATTAGGTCCTTGTGGCTTTCTAGGTGAGTTGAGATTTAGATATTTTTACCCGAAGATTTGCGCATTGAATAAATTAGTGAATAATGACATACCACTTGGCAGCGCGGAGGATGATTAGGAGCATATTGAATTTTCAAACTCGCGACTCGAAAAAAAATTATTTTCACTTATTTACTTTAGTGCTGCAAATATAAGTATGTGACATTTATAAGATCAAATTGAGTTGCGCATAATACATTTAATGGAAAGTGGAAAGAAATTAAATTAAAAAATTAAAATAGAGACGAAAAGGGTGTGACATCTATGGCGCAAAAAGTCTCTACATGAGTATAAATGGGAGTAGTTGTAGAAATAGTACAAAGTGTATAAGCTGCTTTAAACCAGCACATTTAGAGGTGTATAGATCAAGTAACTCATTTAAATTATTTAGCGCACATGAGCAGCTGCTCTTTCAATTTAATGAATAAAATCACCTGATAGAATGTTGAACACATAAAAAATTCACTAAAGTGACATTTTAAATATGAACATAAGTTGTCTGTTTTGGTAGCATAAATGACACGAAAGCTTAGTTGCACCTATTATGTCACGGTTAAGCATAAAGGAGCACTGTCATTTAAAGCAACTTAAATGAATACTTTTTTCCTTGGTGGTTGTTTTGTCTTGTGGGGAGCTTGCAATGCTCATTATGATGCACACCTAATATATTTGATATCCTTGGTGGGGATATTATTTTGAGTGTACAGTGACGCGCTTGCAGATTGCACATCACACAATAAGTTAAATTTTATCGACTTTATTACTTCATGTCATCACATGTTAAGTCACACTTGTTGAGATTGAAGCTAGGTGACCCTTTATATAGTGCACCACTTCTTGACCAATCTTGAAGGTCAATATCCACCCTTAGATCTTGAGGACCAATCAATCATAGCCCCTCATCAATCCTAAGTGATCCTGTGTATTTTGATCATGCCTCACGCACCACTCAAAAAACTAAAACATGTGTGCACCAGTGTGCCTGGCGCAGCGGCCCAGAACAGGGCAGGCCACGGCCCAAGGCGGAGCACACTTCTTCAAGTTTCTGGGCGTTGCGGCCTGGGGGAGGCTGAGCCGCGGCGCACACCTCCTCCAAGACTCTTCCATGCTGGGCACCGCGGCCTGGGAAGGCTGATCTGTGGCTTGACCTGATGCTGAGCCCTTTTTCCATGCTGTGTACTGAGGCACCAAGTCCTGATGCTGAACCTCTTCAAACCTTGTTTAATCCTTAGACAAACACTAACAATCTCTACCTTTGTCTAAGCGATTAAACCCGAAGCCATTGTGTAGAGAACTTAGCATCTAAACTCAACTTGAGTCACCATATCAACTTGGGGAACCTTCACTGGTTTGCTATCTTCCATAGAGAACTTAGATATCATTTTCTCTATGTAGGAAGTTTGAGAAATCTTCAATTTGTTTCTCTCCCTTTCCCGGATTATGCTCATCCCAAGGATCTTCTGTGTATGGCCAAGATCCTTCATCTCAAACTCCTCACTGAGTTGAGACTTCAATTCTTCTATCCTCTCCATGCTGTTCCCAACCAATAGTATATCATCAACATAGATGAGGATGATCACCACTTCCTCCACCTTGTGCCCCTTATAGTACAAGCACGAATCATAGTAGCTCCTCATAAAACTCAAGCTAGTTACAAAGGAATCAAACCTCTTATTCCATTGCCAAGGTGATTGCTTCAGGCCATAGAGAGATTTCTTCAATTGGCACACCAACTCTCCCTGCCTTCCTTCTTCATAGCCTTTGGGTTGCCTCCTATAGATGGTCTCATCAAGCCCTCCATGTAAGAATGCTGTCTTCACATCCATTTTCTTGATTTCCCAATTGAATTAGACCACCATTGCCAATCCCGTCTTGTACTTCAGAACCGGTGAGAATATTTAGGTGCAATATATACCTTCGCTTTGTGTGAACCCCTTCGCCACCAGCCTAGCTTTATACCGGACTTCATCCCCTGGAGTGTTCCCTTCTTTGATCTTGTAGATCCACCTACAATCCATAACTTTATGTTTTTCTAGTTTGAGCACCAATTCCCAAGAGTTGTTCTTCCTCAGAGAATCCATTTCTTCCTCCATAGCTAGCTGCCACTTTGACAACTCCTTACATTCTATAGCTTCCATGTAAGTTTTTGGTTAAACCATCCCTCCTTCTATCTAATGAGCTGCTACATTAGCATCTGCAAACCCATATCTCAAAGGTGGTCTGACCACCCTCCTTCCCCGGTCCCTTGTGAGTTGGCAGTCATTCTGACTTGCTGCATCAACCCCTTCTAGTTCAGCCTCCTCTTGAGTGCCCTGAACTTGGCCTTTATTAATAGGCTCTACATGGTCTAAACCCTTTTGCCTTCCTTGCTCTACCTGAACTGAATTCTCCTTGATGCGATGCTCCACAAATTCCGGACTGGTTTGCTCACTAGCCCCTGCAGGGTTAGTTTTCTCCAAATAGGGAAATAACAATTCATTAAAAATAACATCCCTACTTATTATGAGTTTCATTCATTTTGGTTCTAAGGACTACAATCTATACCCCTTAACCCCATTATCATCCTTTTGATGTGCAAATGCAGCACACCCAAAAGTCCTAAAGTTGCTTAACTCAAGGGGTTTTCCACTCCATATCTCCATGGGAGTCTTGAGCTCTAAAGCTCTTGAGGATGATCTATTTACCAAGTATGCAGCAGTAGACACAGCTTCCCCCCAAGAATATTTTGGTAATCCGGATCCTATTAACATTAACCTAACCTTTTCCATAAGGGTCCTATTCATCCTCTCAGCAACTCTATTTTATTGAGGTGCTTTTACAACCCGTTCTATGTCTTAAAATGTCATTTAATTCATAGAAAATCCTTATTACAAAATTCTAAGCCATTATCGGTTCATAAAGCCTTAACTACCCTACCCGTTTAAGTCTCCAGCAACTTTTTCCACACCACAAATTTATTCACAGCATCTGATTTATTTTTATGCAAATAAACCCACACCTTTCTTGAATAATCATCAATTAAAGACAGAAAGTAAAAGTTACTCCCCTGTGTTGGTGTTCTTACTAGTCCCTAAAGGTCCGAATGAATGTAGTCAAGAATGCCCTTAAACTTGTGCACTCCGATGTTAAAGCTGACCCGATGTTGCTTCCCAAGAATGCAACACTCGCAGAAATCCAATTTCTCTACTTTGTCACCTCCAAGTAGACCATCCTTGCTGAGAACTTACAGGCCCTTTTCGCTCATATGTCCCAAGTGACTGTGCCAAAGGGCTGCCTTATCCATCTCAGCCATCAAGCTTGCTGCTTGATCCTTGATTTCTGTCTCTCCGATCATCTCATAGAGTCCATCATTTATTGCTGCTTTGATCACTATCAAAGATCCCTTGGTCACCTTAATCTTTCATCCCTCTGCTTTGTATTTATACCCCATGGAATCCAACTGCCTCAATGAGATCAAATTTCTCTTCAAATCTGGAAGATACCTCACATTCCGCAGCAGCCTTGTCACTCCATCAAACATCTTCAACTGAGTGTCTCCTATCCCCCTCACTTGGCAAGAAGTGTCATTCCCCAAGAAAAACTTTCCATAATTGGTTTCCTGGAAATTCTTGAACCAATTCCAATGAGGACGCATGTGATAAGTGCACCCGAAATCCAGAATCCATTTCTCGTTGCCTTGCCTCCTACTCGCATTTGAGCACACAATAAGAACATCATCTTGCTGTTCTCCTTTGGCAACCGAAGCCTCTTCATTCTTGGTATGGCTTCTTCCCTCATCCCTTATCTTTTCATTGCAATCTTTCTTGAAATGACCCTCTTTATGGCAGTAGTAGCATCTCTTCCCTCCAAATCTCGGTTTAGAGTGTGCTCTCTCATGGCTTTCTCCTCTACTTCTGTCCCGATAGTAGCCATGTATGTTACTATGCGCTCTCCCATGGCTTTCTCCTCTACCTCTGTCCTGGTAGTATCCATGTATGTTATTGTGCGCTCTCACATAGCTTTCTCCTCTACCTCTGTCCCGGTAGTAGCCATGTATGTTACTATGTGCTCTGCCATGGCTTTCTCCTTTACCTCTGTCCTGGTAGTAGCCATGTATGTTATTGTGCGCTCTCTTATGGCTTTCTCCTCTACCTCTGTCCCGGTAGTAGCCATGTATGTTGCTACTATACCGAGTTGCTGGCCTTCCTCTAACGAACATCCCTTCTCTGCTTGATGCTTTCCTTATCTTGGCATCAAGATTATCTTGCAACTCTTTATCAGGATCCAAAGCAAAGATTTGTTTACGAAGATACCTCTTATTAGGGAGAGTCTTGGTAAGAAAAAACTCATCTAGTTTCTTCCAAATGACAGTTGGATCTTCCGAGTCTCCGCACTCCCTTGTGACACTATCCGACATGTGCAAGCAAATGGTATTGTATGCCATCTTCTTCATCTCATTCCGTTGGACCTTCGTGATACTTGTTGGAAAAGCATCATCTTCTCCAATAGCCAAGTCCACCTTCTGTTGAATAAAAATCACCTTGATCTTCCGCTTCTAAAGGGCAAAGTCCCCCTTTCCATCAAACTTCTCAACAATGAAGTTTGAACCCATCTTGTAGAGAAAATCCCAGATTTATGCAGCACCCACAATTGCTTTCCAACTTCTTCTAAATCTCAAGAACACGATCAAAGATGGATCTCAATACCGTTCTTGAATCACCCTCAAGAACATGATAAGATCTTGATCTCTACTCAGTTCTTGAATCACCTCAAGAACACGATCAGATATTGATCTCTACTCCGTTCTTGAACCACCTCAAGAACATGATCAGATATAGACCTCTACTCCGTTCACCCTAGAAGTTGACCTTTGATTTTTGGAGTCTTGCTCCGATAACTTCCTCTTCTTGCTCCAATACCCACCAATCTTGGCTCTAATGCCATTGTCCAAAGCTCTGATACCACTGTTGGGAAATCACTCTCAAGATGCCCAGGTGGTGATCTTCCAAACACCCAAGTCTAGAATGACTTGTAAAGAAAAGAGATTGCAAACGAAATAAGAAAGAACACAAGCAATTTGCTATCGAGGTTCGACAATAGTCTGTTATCACAAATGTTTTTCGCTAATTTTGTTTCACCAAGTGCTAATGTAATCTCTAAATATTAACAGTCCATTTTCGCCAAGTTTTTAGTTTCTCCTATGCCAAGGAGAAGGTCCAAAGCCTTTCCCCCTCAAACTCCTATTTTAATTACAAGAAAAGTATGGATATTGAACAAATTGAATGGAAAACAAAAATATAAATCTTCGTTAACTTAGAATTTTTTTTTATAAAGGGTGTTGCTGGCCAAGAGTACAAAAAGCAAAAAAGGAAATCCTAATCTACATCTACCTCATCTTCCTCCTCAGTAGCAAAGGTCTGGTCCTCACCGTTATCTCTAGCACCCTCGTCATCAGAAGGAATCTCTGAATTCAATGTCAGAACAGGTCGTCGAAGCCTGTTGCTTGGCCTAAGTGTGAACTCCTCATGGATTCTATATGTAATCCTTATCTCCTCGAGCTCATCCTCCTTCAGCTTATTAGGAGCAAGTGTTGTGCATTTATCTACCTAAATTAATAAGCAAATAATCATACTTGTTTTGCTTGCAAGTGCACAAGGTCAATGGTAGCACAATGTGTAAGTGCGAGATCATTTCCACAGGGATTGGTTAATTTCAATTTAGAATTAGTTTCTCAAAATAAAAAGAGATAGAAATAAATGTTGAGTGTGAATTAATAATGATAAGAACATAGGGCTTTGATATCCACCACTAATCATACTTTCCTATTAAGTTAAGTTCCAATGCTATAGCTCTATCATGAATACCTAATGGTTGCCAACCATAAGGGCTTGGTCCACTCCTTAGGTTATTGATCTCCTTAAGCAACGAGTTAGGCATGGTGTATACTTAAACTCTTTTCTCTCTTAAGAGATTTAGCATAATGTCTACTGAGTTGTTCCTTAAGAGAACATAAGGACTGTGGAAATCGACAACCATATGGGACCTAGGGCTTGGTCCGCTCCCGGTTTCCCATGTTTATTAATCCAAGAATCTGGCGTGATATCTTTTGTTACTATTGTTAGACCCAGAACTCGATCATCCAAATTGATCTAACTAAATTATCCATACCACATGCATACGTTGATCAGACACACACATATGAGGAATTTAAATAAACACATACATTAATCAATTAAAGCATCATAACATGGCTATTAGCAAAGCTAATCAATGATCATATATACAAGAAAGCATAATTAGGGCTTCAATCGAGCCCTATTAAGAGGTTAGTTACAGATGTTCAGTAAACTAAACATAATAACCATAACTAACTAAAACAGAAAAATAAAACCCGAAGAATGCTGAGGAGACGAGTCATCAATTCCTCTTGAAAGCTTACAACTTCAAGCTTAATCCCAAAAGTGTGGTTTTTGTGTTTTACAAGGCTATATATAGGGCTCTAAGGGTGCCCCGAAACCCAAATTTCCTATTTAAGGTCTGGAGACTTCTTTCTAATTTTGGCTCTGTCGCCTCTAAAGTATGTGCGCTCGATCGCATGAGTCTGAGCTCGAGCACATGTATGTGTTCGAGCCTTTTAAGTGTGCGCTCGATCACAAGGGAGTTGTACTTGAGCGCACCTTCCTAGTTTTGTAGATCTTCACTTTTTATTCCTTAGAACTCCAAAATGTCTTCTTTTTGACAAAGCCCTATGAAAAACACATAAAACATGAAAATGAAGTAGAATCTACTAAAATAGGTAAACAAAGAGCCTAACAAGCGTAAATTAAGGGGTTTAAATAAGACTATTTAAGCATCTATCACACCCCCAAACTTACATATTGCTAGTCCCTTAGCAATACAAAATGAAAGACTATACAAAATTAAAGATAAATTCATTCTTCATCATATCAAAAAATTTGGGTTGCACATAAAACCATGATGACCGTTCATGAGTCAGCTTATAATAAAAACACATTTTTGCAATGAATAAGGATTTTAAAAGTTCATGTTACTTACCTAAGGTTGGCTTAAGGCATCGCAAGTTTGATTTGTGTGTGGTGAATTAGCACATAGAAGATGGAGCTTCCAAATAATTTTAATGTATAGTGTTTCAGTGTCCAAACCTTCATCGAATTCCTTATCAGATAGAACAAAAATGGTATGGTGTTTATTTCTTTTTCTTGCTTACTGAGGCAAGAGGCCCAGTTACTCAGTGGAAATTTTTATGATCATTAAATACTTAATTCCCACCTTTTGACGTAAACATTCACTGCTTACTGAGGCAAGAGGTCCAATTACTCAGTGGAAAGTTTTTAATGATCATGAGAAGCATTTTTCTTTTTGCATGATAGACAGTTTTTTCTTTATTTTTCTTATGCCAAAGTGTTCTTCTAACAAGTTATCCGATTATAGTTAGGCCATGCAAACATATACATAAGAATTATATGTCATACCCCACACAAATGCATGCTAATGTGCTCGTGTTAGATCTGGATCAAACTCGTGAATTCTTAAGTGCCTTGAGGTAGGTACTAAACTTTTAAAATTCCTATTACAAGACTATGTGTTCTAGATTTTAAGTTTACTAATGAAGTTTTATCATATTTTAAATCAACCAAAATTTTTAACACAAAATGAACATGTATTTATCTTATCTGAAAAAAAAAAGGGACATAATTTATGAATGTGTTTCAAGTGCGTGCATGTGTCAGTGTCTTCTACTACCCCCAAACTTAATATACACATTGTCCCTAATGTGTGTGTGACATGAAAAGATCTAACCTGGGAGATGGAGAACTAGATTGCTTGTATTGCTCGTAGCAGACCCCCAAACTTGAACTGGATGCACGAACTCAGTTCCTGACAAAGAAAAACAAAAGTTGTGCCGGAAAACAAGAAATATGGATAATAAATAGTTAAATATAAACATAAATATTAATAAAAGAAAAATACTATAATTAAAAGGATATGTTGTGGGATGTCTCCCATGAGCGCTAAGTTTTACGTCTTCAGCCAGACGGGGTATCCTCTCACTGCTGATCATCAGGTGGTGTAGTTGAAGAGGTACCGGGTGCTTGTGGTAGGCGATCGAGCATTGCATATCAACCTAAGGTGGAAAGAAATTACTACGTATCTCCCCAGATACAAAAAACTTGTTGTGCGTTTATCTACCTAAATTAATAAGGAAATAATCGTACTTGTTTTACTTCCAAGTGCACAAGGTCAATGGTAGCATAGTGTGCAAGTGCGAGATCATTTCCACAGAGATTGGCTAATTTCAATTTAGAATTAGTTTCTCAAAATAAAAAGAGATAGAAGTAAACGTTGAGTATGAATTAATAATGATAAGAATATAGGGCTTTGATATCCACCACTAATCATACTTTCCTATTAAGTAAAGTGCCAATGCTATAGCTCTATCATGAAAACCTAATGGTTGTTAACCATAAGGGCTGGGTCCACTCCTTAGGCTATTGATCTCCCTAAGCAACGAGATAGGCATGGTGTATACTCTAACTCTTTTTTCTTTTAAGGGATTCAGCATGATGTATACTGAGTTGTTCTTTAAGAGAGCATACGGGTTGTGGAAATCGACAACCATATGGGACCTAGGTCTTGGTCCGCTCCCGATTTCCTATGTTGATTAATCCAAGAATCTGGAGTGGATGTATTTTGTTACTATTGTTAGACCCAGGATTCAGTCATCCAAATTGATCTAACTAACTTATCCATACCACATGCATACGTTGATCAGACATACACATATGAGGAATTTAAATAAACACAGGCATTAATTAATTAAAGCATCATAACATGGCTATTAGCAAACGTAATCAATGATCATGTATATAGGAAAGCATAATCAGGGCTTCAATCGAGCCCTATTAGGAGGTTAGTTACACATGTTCAGTAAACTAAACATAATAACCATAACTAACTAAAACAGAAAAATAAAACCCAAAGAATGCTGAGGAGATGAGTCGTCAATTCCTCTCCAAATCTTACAACTTCAAGCTTAATCCCCAAAAGTGTGTTTTCTGTGTTTTACAAGGCTATATATAGGGCTCTCAGGGTGCCTCGAGACCCTAATTTCCTATTTAAGGTCTGGACACTTCTTTCAATTCTGGCTCTGCCGCCTCTGGAGCATGTGCGCTCGATCGCATGAGTCTGCGATGCGCTTGTGTGCCTACGCGCTCGATCATAAGGGAGGTGCGCTCGAGTGCACCTTGTTGGTTTTGCAGATCTTTACTTTTTATTCCTTAGAGCTCCAAAATGTCTTCTTTTTGTCAAAGCCCTATGAAAAACACAAAAAACACGAAAATGAAGTAGAATCTACTAAAATAGGTAAACAAAGAGCCTAACAAGCGTAAATTAAGAGGCTTAAATATGACTATTTAAGCACCTATCACACCCCCAAACTAACATATTGCTAGTCTCTTAGCAATACAAAATTAAAGATAAATTCATTCTTCATCATATCAAAAAATTTGGGTTGCACATAAAACCATGATGGCCGTTCATGAGTGAGCTTATAATAAAAACACATTTTTGCAATAAATAAGGATTTTAAAAGTTCATGTTACTTACCTAAGGTTGGCTTAAGGCATCGCAAGTTTGATTTTTGTGTGGTGAATTAGTACATAAAAGATGGGGCTTCCAAATAATTTTAATGTATAGTGTTTTGGTGTCCAAACCTTCATCGAGTTCCTTATCAGATAGAACAAAAATGGCATGGTGTTTACTTCTTTTTCTTTTTCTTTCATCATGAGATTTTTGCCATGTTGAGTTCCATTAAGCTTTCTAGTTGGCCCTTGTAACGAGCGTTTAGCTAATGACTCCCAAACCAGATGGTTTTAAGGCATTAGGTGTAAAGACACCCCTAAGGACTTACTAACTCGAGTAAAAAAGACTACAGAACTAACAGATCTTAAAGCTTGCTAAGTGAAATTCCCACATTTTGACGTGAACACTCACTGCTTACTGAGGAAAGAGGCCCAGTTATGTAGTGGAAATTTTTATGATCGTTAAATGCTTAGTTCCCACCTTTTGACGTAAACACTCACTGCTTACTAAGGCAAGAGGTCCAGTTACTCAGTAGAAAGTTTTTAATGATCATTAGAAGTTTTTTTCTTTTTGCATGATGGACAATTTTTTCTTTATTTTTCTTATGCCAAAGTGTTCTTCTAACAAGTTATTCGATTACAGTTAGGTCATGGAAACATATACATAAGAATTATATGTCATACCCCACACAAATGCGTGCTAATGTGCTCGTGTTAGATCTGGATCAAACTCGTGAATTCTTAAGTGCCTTGAGGTAGGTACTAAACCTTTAAAATTCCTATTATAAGACTATGTGTTCTAGATTTTAAGTTTACTAATGAAGTTTTATCATATTTTAAATCAACTAAAATTTGTAACACAAAATGAACATGTATTTATCTTTTCTTAAAAAAAAAAACTAGGATATAGTGTGTGCCTGTGTTTCAAGTGCGTGCATGTGTCAGTGTCTCCTATTACCCCCAAACTTAATATACACATTGTCCCCAATGTGTGTGTGACATGGAAAGATTTGACCTGAGAGATGGAGAACTAGATTGCTTGCATTGCTCGTAGCACACTCCCAAACTTGAACTGGATGCACGCACTCAGTTCCTGACAAAGAAAAACAAAAGTTGTACCAGAAAACAAGAAATATGGGTAATAAACAGTTAAATATAAACATAAATATTAATAAAATAAAAATACTATAATGAAAAAGTTATGATGTGGGGTCCCTCCCATGAGCGCTAAGTTTTACGCCTTCAGTCAGACGGGGTATCCTCTCACTGCTGGTCATCAGGTGGTGCAGTCGAAGAGGTACTGGGTGCCGGTGGTAGGCGATCGAGCATTGCGTATCAACCGGAGGTGGAAGGAAATTACTATATATCTCCCCAGATACCAAAAAACTTGTTGTGTGTTTATCTACCTAAATTAATAAGCAAATAATTGTACATGTTTTGCTTGCAAGTGCACAAGGTCAATGGTAGCATAGTGTGCAAGTGCGAGATCATTTCCACAGGGATTGGTTAATTTCAATTAAGAATTAGTTTCTCAAAATAAAAAGATATAGAAATAAATGTTGAGTGTGAATTAATAATGATAAGAATATAGGGCTTTGATATCCACCACTAATCATACTTTCCTATTAAGTAAAGTGTCAATGCTATAGCTCTATCATGAATACCTAATGGTTGCCAACCATTAGGGTTGGGTTGATTCCTTAGGCTATTGATCTCCCTAAGAAACGAGTCAGGCATGGTGTATACTCTAATTCTTTTCTCTTTTAAGGGATTCAGTATGATGTATACTGAGTTGTTCCTTAAGAGAGCATAAGGGTTGTGGAAATCGATAACCACATGGGACCTAGGGCTTGGTCCGCTCCCGGTTTTCCATGTTGATTAATCCAAGAATCCGGTGTGGATGTCTTTTGTTACTATTATTAGACCTAGGACTCAATCATCCAAATTGATCTAACTAACTTATCCATACCACATGCATACGCTAATCAGACACACACATATGAGGAATTTAAATAAACACAAGCATTAATCAATTAAAGCATCATAACATGGCAATTAACAAAGGTGATCAATGATCATGTATATAGGAAAGCATAATCAGGGCTTCAATCGAGCCCTATTAAGAGGTTAGTTACATATGTTCAGTAAACTAAACATAATAACCATAACTAACTAAAACAGAAAAATAAAACCCGGAGAATACTGAGGAGATGAGTTGTCAATTCCTCTCCAAAGCTTACAACTTCAAGCTTAATCCCCAAAAGTGTGTTTTCTGTGTTTTACAAGGCTATATATAGGGCTTTCAGGGTGCCTCGAGACCCTAATTTCCTATTTAAGGTCTGGAGACTTCTATCTAATTCTGGCTCTGCCGCCTCTAGAGCGTGTGCGCTCGATCGCGTGAGTCTGCAGTGCGCTCGTGTGCCTGTGCGCTCGATCACAAGGGAGTTTCGCTCGAGTGCACCTTGCTGGTTTGGCAGATCTTCACTTTCTATTCCTTAGAGCTCTAAAATGTCTTCTTTTTGTCAAAGCCCTATGAAAAACACATAAAATACGAAAATGAAGTAGAATCTACTAAAATAGGTAAATAAAGAGCCTAACAAACGTAAATTAAAGGGCTTAAATATGACTATTTAAGCACCCATCACACCCCCAAACTTACATATTGCTAGTCCCTTAGCAATACAAAATGAAAGACTATACAAAATTAAAAATAAATTCATTCTTCATGATATCCAAAAATTTGGGTTGTACATAAAACCTTGATGATCGTTCATGAGGGAGCTTATAATAAAAACACATTTTTGCAACGAATAAGGATTTTAAAAGTTCATGTTACTTACCTAAGGTTGGCTTAAGGCATCGCAAGTTTGATTTGTGTATGGTGAATTAGTACATAAAAGATTGGGCTTCCAAATAATTTTAATGTATAGTGTTTCGGTGTCCAAGCCTTCATCAAATTCCTTATCAGATAGAACAAAAATGGCATGGTGTTTACTTCTTTTTCTTTTTCTTTCATCATGAGATTTTTGCCATTTGAGTTCCATTAAGCTTTCTAGTTAACCCTTGTAATGAGTGTTTAGCCAATGACTCTCAAACCAGATGGTGTTAGGGCATTAGGTGTAAAGACACCCCTAAGGACTTACTAACTCGAGTAAAAAAGGCTACGGAACTAACATATCTTAAAGCTTGCTAAGTGAAATTCCCACCTTTTGACGTGAACACTCACTGCTTACTTAGGCAAGAGGTACAGTTACTCAGTTGAAATTTTTATGATCGTTAAATGCTTAATTCCCACCATTTGACGTGAACACTCACTGCTTACTTAGGCAAGAGGTCTAGTTACTCAGTGGAAAGTTTTTAATGATCATTAGAAGTTTTTTTTCTTTTTGCATGATGGACATTTTTTTCTTTATTTTTCTTATGCCCAAGTGTTCTTCTAACAAGTTATCTGATTAGAGTTAGGTCAGGGGACCATATACATAAGAATTATATGTCATACCCCACATAAATGCATGCTAATGTGCTCGTGTTAGATCTGGATCAAACTCATGAATTCTTAAGTGTCTTGAGGTAGGTACTAAACTTTTAAAATTCCTATTACAAGACTATGCGTTCTAGATTTTAAGCTTACTAATGAAGTTTTATCATATTTTAAATCAACCAAAATTTTTAACACAAAATGAACATGTATTTATCTTTTCTGGAAAAAAAACTGGGACATAGTGTGTGCATGCGTTTCAAGTGCATGTGTGTGTCAGTGTCTCCCACTACCCTGAAACTTAATATACTCATTGTCCCCAATGTGTGTGTGACATGGAAAGATCTGACCTAGGAGATGGAGACTAGTTTGCTTGCATTGCTCGTAGTACGCCCCTAAACTTGAACTGGATGCCTGCACTTAGTTCCTGACAAAGAGAAACAAATATTGTGCCAAAAAACAAGAAATATGAATAATAAACAATTAAATATAAATATAAATATAAATATTAATAAAAGAAAAATACTATCATGAAAAGGATATGCTGTGGTGTGCCTCCCATGAGCACTAAGTTTTATGTCTTCAGCCAAATGAGGTATCCTCTCACTGCTGGTCATCAGGTGGTGCTGTCGAAGAGGTACTGGGTGCAGGTGGTAGGCGATCGAGGATGGTCTGTAACATCACGTCCTGTCATGCAAACTGTGCCTCCAACCCATCCATCCGCTGATGGATTAATAGTCTCGCCTCCCTATCCTCTCTATGAATATCAGGGAGCCCAAGCCGAAGGGAGGACAGCTCCTCGAGAAAGTGCTGGGAGGCGGTGGATCCCATGTCTGGCTGGTCTTCCTCTCTCAGAGGGCTTACTGTCGGGTGCTCGGTGTCCATAGGATCATCCGCTACAGGCTAAGCGACAGGAATATGCACCTAGGGTCCTCGGGGCATGTGGGACTAGTTGAGGCTCCACTGAGCCCTCCCAAAGAATGGATGATCATTAACTAGCCCGTCTATAGAGGAGCCTCTAATCCCCTTCTTCTTGAAGATATGACTGAGCAAGAAAAAGAAAAGAAGCCCCCACACATTAGTCGTGGTGGTCTGACAGCTATGCACATGGTCCCAGAACTTGTGTATCTGACTCCATATGACTGCTGGGATGGAGTATCAATGACCTCAGTGAAAGGAATAGAGAGCCTATAGAAACTGGGCCCTTCTCTGTGTCTTGTGCCCCAAAGGACACACGTTACACTAGAGGACGGAGTCCACAAACCATAAACGGGGGGGCAACCTCGACCAGCTCCCCGTATTGTTGTGTCGGTCCGCATACTGGCCCGCACACATATCCTCTATGATGTATGGCAGAGGAAACGTGTCTGGCTACTCCTCTATATGGCTATCCTCCGGAGAGGACCCATCACAGCAATGGAGGGAACTGGCGATGTCGGTGGTGGTCAGCTCTATAAATCTGCCCTGGACTGAAAAGGATAAGATCTCTGGTCGGGTGTAGTCATAGGTCGGGTTCTCGTAGAAGCTGACCATGAATCTGGTGTAAGCCGTCGAACAGATTGACTTGAACAACTGCTTGAGACTCCAGGCCTTAAACTCTTGGACCGCTTATCCCATGGCATCAAAGCTCTTGAAGTCCTAATCAATGTTGAACACAATTTCAAACAGGATGTCACGCTGCTCGAAACTGGGCTAGGTGGCCTAGTGGCGGCTGTTGGAGGCTGCCTATTGAGACATTTTAGGTGAGCTACTGTTCAATGTGCGCTCGATCAAAACTAGTGTACGCTTGATCGCACTGGGTGCACTGCACTCAATCGTAGGAGTCTTGCACTCGAGCGCACCGGGTCAGGTGTTTTGTCGAACAGATTATGGGCAAAAAAGACACAAAGCTATGAGAGTTGTACAAGCTCGAACGCAACCTCCTGCAAACGTCACAGATAATCACAACACATGTTGGAGATAGGTAAATAGTACAATGTAAATCAAACCGTGTGTGATTGTGTGTATCTAAGTTGAAAAGAAAATAACAATGGCTATGGGCATACCTTATGGGTACCGAGGGGGGGAGATGTGTGTGTGAGGAGATGTAGAATGATGATGGGGGAATGAAATGTGGGATGGGGAGGTGTTCTTGACGGGAAAATGATGGAGTGAGAGGCTGAGAGGTTTAGAGTGCGAGAAGCGATGTGCGAGTTTAAGAGGGCGAGAGTGTGAGAGATAGAGCTGGGCAGTGCGATTGAGCGTAATGAGTGAGAGTGAAAGGGAAATGTTTTAAAAACCATCACATGGACTTTCTGCCCCGAATGCACTCGAGTGCATTGTGAAGTGCACTCGATCACACTTGTGCGCAAGTGTATATGGTGATGTGCTCGCGCGTAATGGAGTGCAGGGTGTAAATGCACTCGATCACATTATGTAGTGCGCTTGAGCACAAGGTAGAAATTGCTGATAGTGATGAAACATAAAAGAAATAAAAATAATGAAATGACAAGGAGCAGAACTGGTAACGATACAACCATACCATACTTTAGTGGCCTCAGTGCCACTACCCTCGATAGAGGCGCTTGAGCTACATGATTGTCAAAGGTGGAACGGCTCAAGCGGTCTCTTGATGCAGTGCTATTCTTTTTGAAGGGACCACTTAGGGCCCATCTCTTATGGCTCAAGTGCTCTCTGTTTTCTCTCCAATTTTTGTGCCTAGACAAGAAAAGTAGCATAAGTTGGGTCTGGAAGTTCAACTAGAGTAATAATCTTACTTGGGTGCTTTTGTGTGGCCTTAAGGGGTTGCATAGCTGTATTGAGGTCTTTAATCACATCATCATCCTCCAGCTCAATACCCAATCTTGTGACACCTTGGTGGAGTTTGGTCACTAATGGATCATTGTGATGGACCTGAGCAACTTGCTCAACAACACCTTGCATCAAGCTTACATTAGAATATTCCTTATCATCTTTGGTTGATTTTACTGTATTAAATATTTTGAATTCTATCTCTTCATCATTTACCTTCATCGTGACAATGACTTTTTTTACATTAATATTTGTGTCGGCAGTTATCATAAAGGGTTTTCCTAAGATGATGGGTAGAGGTAATTGTATAGTACATTCTTCCATATCCAATATAATAAAATCAGCAGGTAAAATAAATTTACCTACTTTTACCAAAACATCCTCGAGAATACCTCTCGGTCGTTTGATGCTTCTGTCAGCCAGTTGCAAAGTGATGGAGGTTAGTTGAAGTTCCCCCAAACCTAGTGTCTCGAATACATTGTGTGGTAGCAAATTGATGCTCCCTCCCAGATCCAATAGTGCATGCTCGAATAGCTGGTCACCTAGTCTGCAAGGAATAGTAAAACTACCCGGATCTTTTAGTTTTGGTGGTAGTTTTCTTAATAGCACAGCACTTACCTCTTCAGTCAAGGCTACTGTCTCATGCTCCTGAAACGGGCTTTTATTAGTGCAACAATCTTTCAAAAATTTAGCATATGCAGGAATTTGTTTAATTGCAAATAATAAATGAATGTTTATTTCCACTTTTCTCAAAATTTCAAAAATATCAATCAGTTTAGTCTCTTTCTTAGATTTTCCTAACCTTTGAGGGAAGGGTGGAGGTGTGATGAGTGCCAATATTGCATATTTTGGCCACTTAATTTATATTTGTTAGCTTAAGAAGTTGTTACTTTGAGTTGTTTTCGTTGTTTTTCAGGTTTACAAGCACTGGGAAAGGAGTTCACTAAAATTCCCAGAATTGTCTGTTCAGATTAGTCATTTTTGTGAATTTTACTGTATTGATTCAGGAAGAACCAGGAGATGAGCCATACATGGTTGGAAAGATCCGGAATTCTATTTTCTGAGGAATTTTACGACCCATAAAAAAGATTGTTCTAGAGAAAGTTATGGCCGTTTTAGTAGACAATGGTCGAGCTGAAGATGTCTAGTGAGATCAATCGCACCAGACTTGCGATCGATCGCAAGTGCGCACTCGCACATCCCACATCAGTTAAAAATGCTTTGCAGTGCACCAGCATGCGATCGATCGCACCATGCTGCGATCGAGCGCACTCGGGCAGTATCCCACATCGAATTTGCAACCCATTGTGCTCCGGGACTCCCCCTATAAAAGCACCATCTCACTTTATCATTCAGTGTGTAATTCTTGGGCCATTTGGTGTAATCCAGTGGACGTCTACTAGCATTCTGGTGGATCCCGAAGGCTTTGCTACCACGAGGGGAAGCGCCGCCCAACAGCGAGTGGAATTTCTCTCATGTATAGTAATTTATTTCTTTTTATTTAGTTTTAAAGTTTAATGTTTAACACTTGTATTGTGAATTTTAGTTTCATAATTATGAGAGGCTAAAATCTTCAGTTAAGGTTGAAGATGAAGTCTTTCCTTTGTTTAGCATTATATTTTCAGATTTGCGCATAACAATTCTGATGTTTTTAGTATAAATGTTCTGTTCAATTATTTGGGTAGATCTTATGATTGATTGCTTTTAATTGTTAAATTGGATATTCCTTGTGTTTCATCTGATGGATACATTGAATTGTTTTCGATTAAATTGGATTTCCTTTGTGATTTGTTAAAAGTTGATACATTGGATGCTTTTGGTTTAATTGGGATATTCGTTGTTTTTTGTTTAAAGTTGGATTCATGGAATTTTTTCATTACTTTTATATAGAACATGAAAATATATGCTTTACTTTAGTGGGGTAGATTCAGAATCCTTAGCTATATTATCATTTGCATTAAAACAATTTAGTTTAAGTTTATATTTCTTTTGCAAAAAATACAATTCAAAATTCGGAACTAGATTAAGATAAGGTTAGTTTAGATAAAATTATATTTTCACAACGCAATTCCCTGTGGATTCGACCTCGCACTTGCACACACTATATTGCAAACGATTCGTGCACTTGCGAGTAATTTAAAACTCACAACAAGTTTTTGGCGCCGTTGCCGGAGAGTTGTTTGGTTTGTGAAATTTTTGTCTGAATTAATTTTATTTTTCTACTAGTTAGTTAGCATTGTTTGTTTGATTTTTCTTTTTGGCAATTTTATTTTATTTTATTTGTTTCTATTTGCATTGTTAAATAACAAAAAAAAATATAAAATAAAAAACATTTTTTGCAAATTTCTGCTGGTTAGGTTATTTTAGTGCTTTTTGTGCGGTGTATGCTTGGTCGGAGATCCCTGAATTTAGATTTGATACATTTAGATCTCGACTTAGAAAGAACTCTTAGGAGACAGTTGAAATGGGAGAAAATTTTAGGAATGCAAATCATCCGGAACATGCAGAACAACCTAGAGCTTGGAACGTGGACTCCACTACATCCCTTAGGGATTTGTTCGCACCTGTTGCGACTAATTCATCTTCTTGCATAGTGTTGCCACCTACTAATGCAACCCGTTTTGACTTAAAACCACATGTCATCCAACTCCTACCCTCATTTCATGGCTTAGATCTTGAAAATCCTTATAGTCATGTAAAGAAGTTCAAAGACATTTGTGCCACATTCAAGTTTCAGAACTTCTTGGAGGAGTCAGTCCATCTTCAAATTTTCCCTTTTTCTCTTCATGATAGAGCTAGGGCATGGTTGGATTCAAACACGCTCGGGTCTATTACATCTTGGGAAAATCTACTTAGCAAATTTTATCATAAGTTTTTCCCAATGTCTAGAGTGAATGAGTGCCGAAGGGAGATTAGTGATCAGATGCCCTCCACATGGATATGAGGAGTGGAGACTCGTTCAATTCTTCTACCAAGGGTTGACTCAACCCAACCATAGCATGATCGAGTCTATGAATGGGGGGGCATTCTTAAGTCTGACGGGAGATGAAGCATACAACGCATTGGACAAGTTGTCTGATAACTCGCAGTAGTGGGATTTTTCAAGTTGTCGAGATAAGTCCATTCGTGCTCCCAAGAAAGGAGGCATCTATGAGGTTAAGGAAGATATTGATTTGAGGATAAAGTTAGATGCTCTCACTAAGAAGATTGACGCTCTCGCTGTGGGCCAATCTATCAATGCTGCCAACACATTCAATGTTGATAGCTGTTCCATCTGTGCTAGTCCCATGCATCTAGCACAGAATTGTCCATCAATGCCGGTTTTTGCCGAGTATCCTATGGAACAAGTGAATGCTTTCAATGACTATCGGAGGCAGTCAAATAGATCTTACTCCGAGACGTACAATCCAGGGTGGTGGAACCACCCTAATTTTTCATGGAAGCAGAGCCAACCAATGAATCAGGGAGAAGCCCCGCATCATGCTCAAAATCAATACCCTCCCGGATTTGCCCCACAAATTCCTAATCATGGTCGCTCTGCCCATCCAGCACCATCACCTGCTTACCAAACTCCCACTCAAACGCCAGTGCCAGTTTCAAAGTCACTAGAGGACACCCTTAAGGAGTTCATGAAGATGACTGGCCAATCCACGAGCAAAGTAAGGAGTGTAACAATGGTAAACACCCAAGCAATTGCCAAACTGGAAAGTCAAATAGGGAAAATTGCAAGTCACTTGGGTGAAAGAGAGAATGGAAAGTTCCCCAGTCAGCCCGTACCCAACCCGAAATGACAGTTTATGGTTGGAAATTCATCAACTCCTATGCACGGGGAGGAACAAGTGCAGTTGATTGTCACATTGAGGCCTGGGAGACAAGTAGACAATCGAGTGGAAGAGAACCCTGCTATGCAGCAAGGGAAAGAAAGTGGCAACAAGGGAAAGAAAGTGGCAACAAGGACAAGAGAGATGCTGAGCCATCTACAGCCACACCTACTGTGAAGGACCCTCCTAGGTCACCTGCACCTAAAGCACTATACCCTGAGAGATTAAAAGTGCCCAAGAAATGAGAGAAGTATGAGGAAATTCTGGAGGTATTCAAGCAGGTCCAAATCAATATCCCATTTTTGGATGCCATCCATCAAGTGCCATCATATGCCAAGTTTTTAAAGGACTTAGTCATTATCAAGAGGAGGAAGAATGTCCCAAAGAAGGCATTTTTAACCAAGCAGGTTAGCTCAATCCTTCAGTGCAAGCTACCCATTAAGTATAAGGACCCGGGGTGTCCTACCATCTCTTGCACGATAGGAGTCAGCCAGATTGAGAGGGCTCTCTTGGATCATGGAGCAAGTGTGAACCTTCTACCTTACTCAATCTATTTGCAGTTAGGGTTAGGAGAACTTAAGCCCACAAACACAACACTTTAATTGGCTGATAGGTCAGTGAAAATACCACGGGGAGTAGTTGAGGATGTTTTAATAAAAGTGGATAAGTTCTATTTCCCTGTGGATTTTATTGTGCTTGACACAGAGCTGGTTCAGAATGTAGGGATTCAGATACTGGTTATTCTAGGGTGACCATTCTTAGCCACGACTAACGCCCTGATCAATTGTAGGAGAGGGGTGATGAAGATTTCCTTCGGAAATATGACAGTGGAGTTGAATATCTTTGATATCACTTAGCAACCACTGGAATATGATGAAGTGAGAAATGTATGCTTGATAGAGGAGATTCTTGAGGAGACTGTGAATGAATCAAGCATTGAGGACCCCCTGGAGGCATGCTTCGCTCAATTTGGAGAGGATTTGGATCTAGATAAGTTGCTCGAGCAAGTAAGTTTGGAGTCTCCTCCTCGGGAGAGCAATGAAACGGAGGAGACCGCAGCACCTAAACCCCCCAAGAAGGAACTTAAGCCTTTACTAGATAATCTTAAGTATAATTCCTAAGTCCAGTCGAGTGTTTGCCTATGATTATAGCTTTAGATTTGGGTGAGGCTCAAGAGGAGAAATTATTAAATGTTTTAAGAGAGCACAAGGAAGCTATCGGCTGGACTATAGAGGATATTAAGGGAATCAACCCCTCGTTGGTAATGCACAAAATACATTTAGAGAAGAATGCCAAGCCATCGAGGGTGTCACAAAGAAGGCTCAACCCAGCTATGCCGCAAGAGGTTGTGAGGGCATAAGTAATTAAGCTATTAGATGCAGCCCATCTCTGACAGCAAGTGGGTGAGCCCGATTCATGTCGTGCCCGAGCGAGCTGGATTAACGGTAGTGAAGAATAAGGACGACGAGTTGGTGCCAACTCGTGTTCAGTAAGGGTGGAGAGTGTGTATAGACTACCGTAAACTGAACACTGCCACAAGGAAGGATCATTTTCCACTCCTATTTATTGATCAGATGGTGGAGCGTTTGGCTGGGCACAAGTATTATTACTTTTTGGATGGTTATTCTGGATATAACCAGGTCCCCGTGGACCCCAAAGATCAGGAGAAGACGACGTTTACCTGTCCTTTTGGGACATTCGCCTATCGTCGCATGCCCTTTGGGTTATGCAATGCACCCGCTACTTTTCAGCGGTGCATGGTCAACATATTCTCTGACATGGTAGAGCGGTTCTTAGAGATTTTCATGGACGACTTCTTCGTCATCGGTTCAACATTTGAGGAGTGCCTGCACCGTCTCACTTTGGTTTTAGTGCTGTGCAAGGAGAAGAACCTGGTGCTTAATTGGGATAAGTGTCATTTTATGTTTAACTAAGGTATTATACTAGGGCATGTCATATCTCATCAGGGGATTGAGGTCGACAAAGCAAAGGGGGACCTAATTTCCAATCCTCTACCCCCACGTACAGTGAAGGAGGTTCGATCTTTTCTGGGCCATGCAGGCTTCTACAGGCGATTTATCCAAAATTTCAGCAAAATCGCCAGGCCCTTGTGCAAGTTATTACTGAAGGATGCCCCATTTGTATTTGATGAAGATTGTAAGAAATCATTTGGGGATCTGAAGAAGATTCTGACGTCTACACCCATTATTCAGCCACCCAACTAGGGTGTGCCTTTTGAGATTATGTGTGACGCATCAAACTATGCTGTTGGGGCAGCATGTTGATAAACTTCCCCATGTTATCTATTATGCAAGTCGAACTCTAAACGACGCACAACTTAATTACTCTACCACTGAGAAGGAGTTACTAGCAGTCATTTTTGCATTAGACAAGTTCAGATCCTACTTGTTAGGATCTAAAGTCATTATCTACTCGGACCATGCAGCATTGAAGTATCTTTTCTCTAAAAAAGATGCTAAATCTCCTCTTATCTAATGGATCTTGCTACTTCAAGAGTTCGACATAGAGATTCGGGATAAGAAAGGTTCTGAAAATGTGGTGGTGGATCATTTGTCTAGATTGATTGTGAATTTCACTGAGGCCGCCACTCCCATTTCTGAGACCTTTCCTGATGAGCAATTGATACACATTGCTCACAATCCCGCTCCATGGTTTGCTGATATAGTGAACTATCTTATCACCGGTCAAATGCCTTTACATTGGGGGCGACAAGATAAATCAAAGTTTTTGGCCATGGTAAAATATTTTTTCTGGGATAATCCTTACCCGTTCAAGTATTGTCCCGATCAGATCATCAGAAGGTGTATTCCTGAGCATGACCAATCTAATGTCATCGCCTTTTGTCATGATCGTGCTTGTTGAGGCCATTTCAGTGCTAAAAAGACCGCTACGAAGATTTTGCAGTGTGGATTCTATTGGCCTATCCTGTTCCGAGACTCTCACACTTACTGTGCATCTTGTGAGCGTTGCCAAAAGCTATGGAGTCTTTCTAGGAGGAATATGATGCCCCTCAACCCTATCCTGATTGTTGAGATTTTTGACATGTGGGGTATTGATTTTATGGGACCGTTCTCAAACTCCTTTGGCTACCTGTACATTCTGGTTGCGGTGGACTATCTGTCCAAATGGGTGGAGGCCGTTGTATGCAAGACCAATGACCACAGAGTTGTTGTCCAGTTTTTGAAGGACACTATCTTTGCTCGTTTTGGTATGCCTCGAGCAATCATAAGTGATGGAGGTAAGCACTTTTGCAACTGGATTTTTGAGCAGTTGATGAAGAAGTATTTCATCACACACAAGGTTGCCACCCCATATCACCCTCAGACGAGTGGCCAAGTGAAAATTTCCAATCATGTGATCAAGCAAATTTTGGAGAAGACTGTGAACCCTAGTAGAAAGGATTGGTCTCTGCGATTGACTGATGCACTATGGGCATATTGGATAGCCTTCAAGACGCCAATTGGCATATCTCCCTATCGTATTGTGTACGGAAAGGCATGTCACCTTCCGGTAGAATTAGAGCATCGTGTGTATTGGGCTATTAAGCAGCTGAACTTCAATCTGTCAAAGGCAGGCTCACAAAGAAAGCTTCAACTCAATGAATTAAAGGAGCTGTGGAATGATGCATACGAGTGTGCACGGTTATACAAGGCACAAATGAAGAAGACTTGTGACCAAAACATTTTGAGACGAGCTTTTGAGCTGGGTCAAAAAGTTATTCTTTACAACTCACGCCTGCATCTTTTTCCAAGCAAGCTTAAATCTCGATGGACAGGCCAATTTATTATTCGGATGGTTTTTTCTCATGGGGCCATCGAGATTGAGGATCAAAAGAATGGTAACACGTTCAAGGTAAATGGACAGAGGCTAAAACCATTCTTGGAGTTGAGGAGTCCGGACATTGAGATGATATTGTTGAAGGATCATATTTACTTAGATTGAATATCGTCTATTATGGAGAGTCTGGTTGAACACTTTAAACTTAGCACTTATGGGAGGCATCTCATAGCTTATCCTTTCTGTTTATTTATTATTTTACATATTTATGATTAATGTTTGTTTCCAGTATTTTTTGTTTTCCAGTCTTTATTTTTCAGGGACAACCTTCAATTCAAGTTTAGGGGTATGTTATGAGCCATACCAGTCCAGATAGTTCTCCATATCCCAGGTCAGCTCTTTCCATATTATTCACACATTGGGGTCAATGTGCAATTTAAGTTTGGGGGGTATGGGAGACATATTTCACACACTTTGTCCTAATTTGTTGTTTTTTAGTGAAGATAAAAGCATGTTCATATTCGTCTGAAAATTTTGGTTGACTTCAAAAATTGTGATGTTGTTTCACTGGTGAGCTTAAAAATTTTGAACACATGATCTGATGATAGAGTTTTAAAACTTAGTTACTTACTTTAAGCATTCGAGAATTCACATGTTTGATCTAATCTAACACGAGCACAGTAGCACATATTTGTGTGAGGTATAACATGTGATTTTAATGTGTATGTTTCCTTATCTTAATTGAAACTAGATGACTTGTTGGATAAACACTTGGGCATAGAAAAGCATGAAAAAAAAAATTTTTAAAAAAGAAAAAAAAATAATGATCATCATCAATAAACTTTCCACTGAGTAACTGGACCTCTTGCCTCAGTAAGCAGTGAGTGTTCACGTCAAAAGGTGAGAATTTTATTCATAATGATCATTACGAAACTTTCAGCTGAGTAACTGGACCTCTTGCCTCAGTAAGCAGTGAGTGTTCACGTCAAAAGGTGGAAATTTTGTTTGGTAGCATTAAGGTCAGTTTAGTTTCGTAGTCTTTTTTACTCGAGTTAGTAAGTCCTTAGGGGTGTCTTTACACCTAATGCCCTAAAACCATCTGGTTTGGGAGTCATTGACTCAACACTCGTTACATGGGTCAATTAGAAAGCTTAAGGGAACTAAACATAGCAGAGTCTTATTAAAAAAATAAAAATAAAATAAAATTATGCCATCGTTGTTTATTCTGATGAGAAATTCTGTGAATCTTGAGACATGGAGACATTGTACATTGAAGTTATTTGGAAACTTCATCTGTATATGCTAATTCACTTTACACTGATTCAAGCTTGTGATGTCTTAGTCTGCCTTTTGTAAGTAATTAGGTTTTAAAATTGCTATTCATTGTGAAGATGAGTTATATTTTTAAGCTTGCTCATGAATAAATATCATGGTTTTGAGTGCTCCTTAAATTTTTGGATACCATGAGTGATGAACTTATCTTTATGTTCTTTGTTTTTCATTTAGTTTTTTATTTTGTTTTGCTAAGGGACTAGTAAAATGTAAGTTTGGAGGTATTTGATGAGTGCTAAATATTACATATTTTAGCCACTTAATTTACATTTGTTAGCTTAAGAAGTTGTTACTTTTTGTTGTTTTTCAGGTTTACAAGCACTGGGAAAGGAGTTCACTAAAATTGCCAGAATTACTTGTTCCGATTAGTCATTTTTGTGAATTTTACTGTATTAATTCAGGAAGAACCAGGAGATAAGCCATATATTCTTGGAAAGATCCGGAAGTCTATTTTCTGAGGAATTTTACGGCTCATAAATATGATTGTTCTAGAGAAAGTTATGGCTGTTTTAGTAGACAATGGTCGAGCTGAAGATGTCTAGTGAGATTGATCACACCAGACTTGCGATCGATCGCAAGTGCGCACTCGCATATCCCACATCGGTTAAAAATGCTTTGCAGTGCACCAGCATGCGATCGATCGCACCATGCTACGATCGAGCGCACTCGGGCAGTATCCCACATCGAATTTGCAACCCATTGTGCTCCGAGACTCCCCCTATAGAAGAACCATCTCACTTCATCATTCAGTGTGCAATTCTTGGGCCATTTGGTGTAATCCAGTGGATGTTTGCTAGCATTCTGGTGGATCTCGAAGGCTTTACTACCACGAGGGGAAGCGTCACCCAACAGCGAGTGGAATTTCTCCCATGTATAGTAATTTATTTATTTTTATTTAGTTTTAAAGTTTAATGTTTAGCACTTGTATTGTGAACTTTAGTTTTATAATTATGAGAGGCTAAAATCTTCAGCTAAGGTACTCCTCCAGTACCTTCAACTCTTCAAGCAACCCTTTGCACCACATAGCCTCCTTAATGGCCTCCGTAGCTGCTATGTACTCAGCCTCGGTTGTTGAGAGTGCTACCACTGGCTGCAACTGAGCCTTCCAACTTACACAACATCTATTTAAGTTGAAAAAATAGGAGGTAATCGATCTTCTTTTATCCTAGTCTGCTCCATAGTCCAAATCAGCAAAACCATTAAGGCAGATGGGATTACCCCTCTTCTCATACACCAGCCCTACTTCTGGGCTTCCCTTCAAATACCTCAGCAACCACTTCATCCCAAGCCCATGCTCCTTTCGGGATTACTCATAAACCTGCTGAGAACACTCATTGCATGAGCAATGTCGAGTCTAGTGCTTACCATGGTGTACATAACAAAACCAACAGCACTAGAGTAAGGGACTTTCCTCATTTCCTTCTTCTCCGCCTCCGATCTTGGACATTGATCGCTGGAGAACTTGAAGTGAGCAGCAAGGGGAACCTTCACTGGTTTACTATCTTCCATAGAGAATTTAGATATTATCTTCTCTATGTAGGAGGCTTGAGAGATCTTCAATCTGTTTCTCTCCCTTTCTCGGATAATACACATCCCAAGAATCTTTTGTGCATGGCCAAGATCCTTCATCTCAAACTCTTCACTGAGTTGAGCCTTCAATTTATTTATCCTCTCCATGCTGCTCCCAACTAGCAACATGTCATCAACATAAATGAGGATGATCACCATTTCCTCAACCTTCTGCCCTTTATAGTACAAGCACGAATCATAGTAGCTCCTCATGAAACCCAAGTTGATTACAAAGGAATCAAACCTCTTATTCCATTGCCTAGGTGATTGTTTCAGGCTATAGAGAGATTTCTTTAATTTGCACACTAACTCTCCCTACCTTCCCTCTTCATAACCTTCAGGTTGCCTCATGAAAATGGTCTCATCGAGCTCTCTATATAAGAATGTTGTCTTCACATCCATTTGCTCAATTTCCCAATCAAATTGGACCACCAATGCTAACATTATCCGGATCGTCTTGTACTTCACAACCGGTGAGAATATTTCGGTGAAATCTATGCCTTCTTTTTGTGTGAACCCCATCGCCACCAGCCTAGCTTTATACCGGACTTCATCCCCTGGAGTATTCCCTTCTTTGATCTTGTAGAGCCATCTACAATCTATAACTCTCTGGTTTTCAGGTTTGGGCACCAACTCCCAAGAGTTGTGCTTCATTAAAGACTTTATTTCTTCCTCCATAGCCAGCTGCCACTTTAACGAATCCTTACACTCCATGGCATCCATGTAAGTTTCTGGTTCAACCTCTCCTTCTATCCAAGGAGTTGCTACATTAGCATCCGCAAATCCATATCTCAATAGTGGTCTAACCACTCTCCTTCCCCGGTCTCTTGTGAGCAGGTAGTCATTTACTGCATCAACCTCTTCTTGTTTAGCCTCTTCTTGAGTTTCTTGAGCTTAGCCTTCATCCAAGGGCTCTACCTGGTCAGAACCCTCTTGCCTCCTCTGCTCTACCTGAACCGAGTTCTCCT
The DNA here is from genome assembly GCA_023935145.1 of Bretschneidera sinensis. Lineage (NCBI taxonomy): Eukaryota > Viridiplantae > Streptophyta > Magnoliopsida > Brassicales > Akaniaceae > Bretschneidera > Bretschneidera sinensis. The sequence continues at coordinate 42,891,678 of CM043703.1, forward strand.
TGATCCGATGCTCCACAACTTCCGGTTTGGTTTGCTCACTAACCCCTGCAGGGTTAGTTTTCTCCAAGTAAGGAAATAATAATTCATTAAAAATAACATCCTTACTTATAATCAGTTTCATACTCTTCTTTTCTAAGGACCACAACCTATATCCCTTAACCCCATCACCATATCCTAGAAAAACACATTTTCTAGATCTAGGGTCAAGTTTATCCTCATTTTGATGTGCATATGTAGCACACCCAAAAGTCCTTAGGTTGCTTAATTCAGGGGGTTTTCCACTCCATGGGAGTCTTGAGCTCTAAAGCTCTAGAGGGTGATCTATTTATCAAGTATGCAGCTATAGCCACAGCTTCTCCCCAAAAATATTTTGATAACCCGAATCCTATTAACATGCACCTAACTTTTTCCATAAGGGTTCTATTCATTCTTTCAGCAACTCTATTTTGCTGGGGTGTTTTTACAACCGTCCTATGCCTTAGAATGCCATTTAATTCACATAATTTATCAAAAGTATTATTGCAAAATTCTAAGCCATTATCGGTTCGTAAAGCCTTAACTACCCTACCCGTTTGAGTTTCCAACAACTTCTTCCACACAACAAATTTATTCAAGGCATCAGATTTATTCCTAAGCAAATAAACCCACACTCTTCTTGAATAATCATCAATTAAAGATAGAAAGTAAAAGTTTCCTCCCTGTGTTGGTGTTCTTGCTCGTCACTAAAGGTCCGAATGAATGTAATCAAGAATCCCTTTGGACTTGTGCACTCCGGTGTTGAAGATGACCCGGTGTTGCTTCCTAAGAATGCAACTCTCATAGAAATCCAGTTTTTCTACTTTATCACCACCAAGTAGACCTTCCTTGAGCACTTGCAGGCTCTTTTCGCTCATGTAACCCAAGTGAGTGTGCCAAAGAGCTGCCTTGTCCATCTCAACCATCAAGCTTGCTGTTTGATCATTCATTTTTGTCTCTCCGATCATCTCATAGAGTCCATCGTTTCTTGCTACCTTGATCACTACGAAAGATCCCTTGGTCACCTTGATCTTTCATCCCTCTACTTTGCATGTATACCCCATGGAATCCAACTGCCCCAATGAGATCAAGTTCCTCTTCAAATCTGGAAGATATCTTACATTTCGCAGCAGCCTTGTGACTCTATCAAACATTTTCAATTGAATGTCACCAATCCCTCTCACTTGGCAAGAATTGTCATTCCCCAAGAAGACCCTTCCATCATTGATCTCCTTGAAATTCTTGAACCATTCTTTGTGAGGGCACATATGATAAGTGCACCCGGAATCAAGAATCCACTTTCCACTGCCTTGCTTCCTGCTCGCATTTGAGAACACTACAAGAACATCATCTTGCTGTTCTCCTTTGGCAACCGAAGCCTCTCCATTGTTGGTGTGGCTTCTCCTCTCATCCCACATCCTCTTCTTGCAATCTTTCTTGAAATGGCCCTCCTTATTGCAGTAGAAGCATCTCCTTCCTCCTCCAAGTCTTGTCTTGGAATGAGATCTCCCATGGTTCTGCCCTCTACCTTTTGATTTCTCTCCGTAGTTGCCATGGTTGCTACTACCATTTCGAGTTGTTGGCCTGCCTCTTATGAACAACCCATCACCACTTGATGTCTTCTTCATCTTGGCCTTAAAATCATGTGCCCTTATGGCGTTGATCACAATTTCCTTTGTCAAAGTATCCCTTCCATACTCAATGACATTAATCAAGTTATCAAAGCAATCAGGAAGAGAATTTAACAAAATAACAGCCAATTGTTCATCCGAAAAAATAATGCTACAGCTATTCAAATCTTGAACTAGCTTATTAAAGACATCAAGATTATCTTGCAACTCTTTACTAGGGTCCATTTTAAAAGCAAAGATTCTTTTAAGAAGATAAATCTTGTTAGGAAGAGTTTTGGTAAGAAACAACTCATCTAGTTTCTTCCATATGACAGCCGGATCCTCCGAGTCTCCACACTCCCTTGTGACACTATCCGACATGTGCAAGAAAATGGTGTTGTAAGCCATCTTCTTCATCTCAGTCCGCTAGTCCTTCGTGACACTTGCTGGAAAAGCATCATCTTCTCCAATAGCCAAGTCTACTTTCTGTTGCATTAGAACAACCTTGATCTTCCGCTTCCAAAGGGCAAAGTCTCCCTTTTCATCAAACTTCTCCACACAAAAATTTGAAGCCATCTTTTGCGGACAAGAATCCAGAATTATGCACTACCCACAAATGCTTTCTTCAACCTCAAGAACACAGATTGAAGATGGATCTTAACACCGTTCTTGAATCAACCTTCAAGAACACGATCAAATCTTGATCTTTACACCGTTCTTGAATCACCCAAGAAGTTGATTTTTGATTCTTGGAGTCTTGGCTCCGTCACCTTCTTGTTCTTGCTCTGATACCCAGCTGTGCAGCTCTAATACTACTGTCCAAAACTCTGATACCACTGTTGGAAATTACCTTGACAAGATGCCCAGGTGGTGATCTTCCAAACACCCAAGTCTAGAATGACTTGTAGAAATAATTTCAGCAATCGAACAAAAGAGCAAAAAATCAAAGAAAGAAAGAAGATAAGCAATTTGTTATCGAGGTTTGGCAATGTGCCTACGTCCCCGTGAGTTCCTCTAAACTTTCTGCACTATCTCAAATAGTTCTTACAAGTTACAGCAATCCCTTTCAAGAAGCTCAAGTTCTTGAAGAAACCAAGAAGAGAAGAAAGAAGATTATAATACTCTCTCTCTCTATACTACTCTCTCTTCTTTACAACCAGCCTCACTACAAGAGTCCCTCTTGTGTTTATGTCTCTCACACAAATCTCTCTGGTATTTACTATTGATCTCACAATGTCATAACTTTCTCTTGTTCTATATGTGTATACTATGTATGTAGAATAAGGCTAAAGAACCCTTTTTATAGTCATTCACTTCTTGGACATTCTTGTGAATCAATCTCCACCCTTTGATCATTATCTCTTTTTAATCTTAGCCCTTCATCACTTTCCAAGTGGTGATGTGCGTTTTAGTATTGCGCATACACACTTTGGAGAGCCTTTAAGCCTGCTGCCTATGGGTGCAGCAGTGTGCCTGGCGGTGCGGCGCTCAGCAGGGCGCGGTGAGGCGCTGAGGCAGAGTGTGCTTGCATGCACACTGGGCGGTGCATCGCGGATGGCTGAGCAGTGCAGCGCTGGTTCTGTCTCAACAGCACCCTTGCTAGATGGTGCACCGCTAGTGGATGGCCGATGCACCACTGGTGCGGTCCTGGAGCCTACCTTCTGGACGGCGCAGCGCTGGAGAGGGAGCAGTGCACCGCTGGTGCACACTGATGCTGCCCAGCAGTGCACACACTCCATCAGCTTGTGTGCAGAAGTGCACACACCAGTGTGTCTAGCCTTCCCTTGCTCCAAATTGATGCACACACATATGTGCAGCCTTCTAACTTGCTGAACTTTAATCCTTCATCCTTGGTTTAGATTTTAACCATATTTGAACCATGGTTGGACCTGTGAAAACCTTAGACAAATTCCAACAATGGCTTTAACTAACAGATCTAGTTTCCTCTCCACAGCAGCTATCTGAGTAGATGATCCTCTATTTAAGTTTACTTTATACATACCCTTGCTCTTGGTTACATGTCTACCTTGAGAGGAGAACTGCTGAGTGTGTTCACTTAGGGTTTCGAAGAGCTCCATAGCTTCTTCGTTGCTTTTCTCCATCAGCACTCCTCTATAACCTGAATCCATAATACTTTTGTTAGTATCACTTAAACCTTCATAGAAAGCTTATACCAGTTCATCCTGAGGTAGATTGTGATGTGGGCATTTGAGTAGCAGCTCATTGAAGTGTCCCCATGCCTCAAAGAACAGGTCTCCATCCTTTTGTTGGAAGGACTAAATCTCCTTTCTCATTTGCCTTGTCTTTTGAGCTAGAAAAAACTTCCTTAGGAACTTACTGGCCAACTCCTTCTAAGTGTGGATCGAAACTGCAGGCAATGAATTGTACCACAGTTTAGCATTATCTTTTAAGGAAAAAGGGAAAAGAATTAACCTTATTCCTTCTTGGTCTAAGCCTTGGATATGCTGGAACTTGCAGAGATCGAAGAACTCTCGAAGGTGCAAGTGTGGATCCTCATTAGGTGTACCCCTAAAGTGAGTCAGTGCACTTAGTATCTGTGGAGATATGTAGTAATTTCCTTCCACCTCAGGTTGATATGCAATGCACGATGGCTGATCAAGGTTCCATGGGATGAAGGACTGCTTCATCGGTCTTCGCTCAGGTGGCTGTAGGTTTTCGATCTGTTCCATTATTGGTGCTTCCTCCTCGATCTCTTCTTCTACCTCTTCGGGAGTGTCTCTAAGCCTTTTTCAGATGGTCCACTCAAGCTCGATATCGAGAGGAAAGAATGTTGGATGTCTGGATCGAAGCTCGTGCAAGAATCGGTAACCAGTGCCTTAGTGCAGCAGTTTAACACTACTGCCCGGGTAACTCTTTGCCTCAAATGTGCTCGATCGCACACAGGGGTGCGCTCGATCGCAAGTGGCACAGAAAGTTCTCCTGGTGTGCTTGAAACAGAAAACAAAAAGGATTTAGATTAGGGTTTTTAATGAAAAAAAAAAAAGATAAAAACATAAACTTTGAGATAAAAATAGAATATAATGAAAAAGAAATAACAATGATTAAACTAAATGAAAAAAATAGTTCTAAAAAGAAATTTAAACTCAATCCCCGGCAACGGTGCCAAAAACTTGTTGCGCATTTATCTACCTAAATTAATAAGCAAATAATCGTACTTATTTTACTTGCAAGTGCACAAGGTCAATGGTAGCATAGTGTGCAAGTGCGAGATCATTTCCACAAGGATTGGTTAATTTCAATTTAGAATTAGTTTATCAAAATAAAAAGAGATAGAACTAAATGTTGAGTGTGAATTAATAATGATAAGAGCATAGGGCTTTGATATCCACCACTAATCATACTTTCCTATTAAGTAAAGTGAAAATGCTATAGCTCTATCATGAATACCTAATGGTTGCCAACCATAAGGGCTTGGTCCACTCCTTAGGCTATTGATCTCCCTAAGCAACGAGTTAGACATGGTGTATACTCTAACTCTTTTCTCTTTTAAGGGATTCAGCATGATGTATACTAAGTTGTTCCTTAAGAGAGCATAAAGGCTGTGGAAATCGACAACCACATGGGACCTAAGGCTTGGTCCGCTCCCGGTTTTCCATGTTGATTAATCCAAGAATCCGGCGTGGATGTCTTTTGTTACTATTGTTAGACCCAAGACTCGGTCATCCAAATTGATCTAACTAACTTATCCATACCACATGTATACGTTGATCAGACACACATATATGAGGAATTTAAGTAAACACATGCATTAATCAATTAAAGCATCATAACATGGCTATTAGCAAAGGTAATCAATGATCATATATATAGGAAAGCATAATCAGGGCTTCAATCGAGCCCTATTAGGAGGTTAGTTACATATGTTCAGTAAACTAAACATAATAACCATAACTAACTAAAATAGAAAATTAAAACCCGTAGAATGCTGAGGAGACGAGTTGTCAATTCCTCTCCAAAGCTTACAACTTCAAGCTTAATCCCCAAAAGTGTGTTTTCTGTGTTTTACAAGGCTATATATAAGGCTCTCAGGGTGCCCTGAGACCCTAATTTCCTATTTAAGGTCTGGAGACTTCTTTCCAATTCTGGCTCTGCCACCTCTGGAGCGTGTGCGCTTGATCGCATGAGTCTGCGCTCGGGCGCATGTGTGCGCTCGAGCCTTCTGAGTGTGCGCTCGAGCACACCTTGCTGGTTTTGCAGATCTTCACTTTTTATTCCTTAAAGCTCCAAAATGTCTTCTTTTTTGTCAAAGCCCTATGAAAAACACATAAAACACAAAAATGAAGTAGAATCTACTAAAATAGGTAAACAAAGAGCCTAACAAGCGTAAATTAAGGGGCTTAAATATGACTATTTAAGCACCTATCAGCAAGATTCATCGCAAATCCTATGTTTGGCTTTTCATCCTCTCCCAGCTCCTCTCAAAGCTTGCATAGGGCATAGTTTCCCCTTGAAGAGGTAGAAGATGACTCATCTCCCTCATAAAGAACTAAGGCACAAGAGTCTCCCAAAGTATCATCTACCTCTATTTCTAAATCATGACTACTCCTACTATTCTCATTACCACTACCACTCCTATCATCTCCACTACCCCTACTGTCATCCCTACCACTTTCACTACCACTATCACTACCACTATCCTTATTGTGGTAAATATCAAAAGTAGACATGGGGAAAGAAAGATGAGACTCACCAATTGAGAACTTCGAGAAGTTTAGCTTCTTCAAGACTCTGAGTTTCCTACGGTGATAGAAACTCTGAGGCTCCCAAACTCCAAAAGCTTCTAAACTCTGAGATTCCTAAACCCCGAAAGTTTCTACAACTCCGAGCTCCCAAACTCTGAGGGCTCTCAAACCCCGAGGGCTCTTAAACTCCGAAGGCTCTCAAACTCTGAAGGCTCTCAAAATCTTTTGATAGTTGCAAATGAAGTGAAAAATAAAGGAAAAGCTTTTCTCTTATATAGTGGTCCTCACACAAAGAACAAGAAGTCATTATTACCCTAGCCATATTCTCAAGCATCGAAGATACACTTTTCTCCAAAACTAAGAAAGATTTCGACTCTCCAAAAACCCTAGAACATGCGCCGTCACTTATCAACATTTAAAGATGACGGCTCAAGGCATCCTCATTTAAAGTCTATAAATCCAAACAATGGGCCAGATCTGAATTACAAGCCCTAAAGTGCATTTTGGGCCCAATGGGAATCCTGGCCCACTACAAGAACGCTCACAAAAATCAGAAGGGGTAAAAGGCCCTAGAAAAAGTTAACTCTGTATTTTCAAAATAACCAAGTCCTTTCTCCCTAGATAGAGTTCGCATTCGCCAAAACTCCAACCAGTTGGAGTCCATGTCTTTCTCTTCAGACTTTTCCAACAAATTTTAAGTAGTTGGAGTCTATGAATTTCTCCTTGGACTTCTCCAACAAACTTTGAACAGTTGGAGTCCATGTATTTTTCCTCGGACTTCTTCAATAGACTCCGAGCATTTGGAGTCCATGTCTTTCTCCTCAGACTTCTCTAATAGACTCTGAGCAATTGGAGTCCATGTCTTTCTCCTCAGACTTCTCCAAAAAACTCCAAGCAGTTAGAGTTCATGTCTTTCTCCTAGAACTTCTCCAACAGACTTCGAGTAGTTGGAGTCCATGTCTTTCTCCTCGGACTTCTCCAACAAACTCTGAGCAGTTGGAGTCCATGTATTTCTCCTCAGACTTCTCCAACAGACTCCGAGTAGTTGGAGTCCATGTATTTCTCCTCGAACTTCTTCAACAAACTTCGAGCAATTGGAGTCCATGTAGTTCTCCTCAGACTTCTCTAACAGATTCCGAGCAGTTGGAGTCTATGTCTTTCTTCTCGGACTTCTCTAACAGACTCCGAGCTGTTGGAGTCATTGTCTTTCTCCTTAGACTTCTCCAAAAAAAACTTTAAGCAATTAGAGTTTATGTCTTTCTCCTCGAAATTTTTCATCTAACTCCGAGCAGTTTTTACTGAATGTCAACTCCTCGAACTTAATCACCAAACTCCGAGCAATTTTCACTGAGTGTTAACTTACTAGACTCAATCGCCAAACTCCGAGCAATTTTGACTGAGTATCAACTCCTTGAACTCAAATGCAAAAATTTGAGCAATTTTAACTGAGTATCAACTCCTCGAACTCAAAAGCCAAACTCCGAGTAGTTTTGATTGAGTGTCAAATCCTTGGACTCAATCGCCAAACTTTGAGCAATTTTGACTAAGTTTCAATTCTTCAGACTCAAACACCAAACTTCGAGCAGTTTTGAATGAGTGTCAACTCCTCGGACTTAATCGCCAAAGTTCGAGCAGTTTTTCAACTCATCGGACATGCTTAGTAAACTCCGAGGGTTACTAGCCTAGCGGACCTCCTCACAATCATCTCTGAAACATGTTCAAGCCACCATTCTGAGTTGCACAATATACGCCATGCTACCTACTTCCTCAAGTACATAAATGCACTTAAGGAAGTGGCGGGCATCTAATGTAGGGGAAAATTCCCTCTCCAATAACATGATGACACGTGTCAATTTACAAAGGTAAAAATAGTAATTTTATAACCACGACAAGACAGACAATCTCTTCCAGACACGTAGCAAGAGGCAAAATGGTAATTTTGTACCAAAAAACCGATGCTATTCCGCCACTTCGACTTTTGGATAAACTCATGCGGCTTATATAGATAACTCCAAAAGAATGCTACTCCTATCTCAACATTACAGTTGTTCTCCTAATCAGACTCTACTCCGACACGCTATAAAAATAGGTCTTCATATATAAAAAAAGTACACACAATTCTCAACTCACAACCCCTTATTTTTTACAGCTCCCCTTATTTCTCCAAAAAAAACCCTAACTTAGGGATCGAAGAGTCCTCTAGAGGTACACCCCCTCCGACCTCCGTGACTTTAGGTTTTTTTCTCGTTTCATGTGTGCAAGTCCCTTTCCTCAACTATCCAGATTCCGATAGATTTTCAGCATCAACATTGAGTTTTCAAGTCAGCGACAGTCGTGGCTACCGGTGATCGTTACCATAGACCACTGCCATTTGAGGCTTACAGCCACACAACTCACCGATTAAGGCTTGCAGTTAGCTAAGAGTCTGGGCTAGCTGTGACTTAAGGATGCAATTCGTCGCTAGCCGCATCATGGTTGTGACTACGACTGACATTACAACCAACAACCGTTGACAATCTTATTTCAAGGTTGATTGAGGAGTGTGAAGGAAAAAAGAGAAAAAAAAAAATCTTAGATAGTTGAGAGGCATTTAAAGAAATTTATTTCTTAACTTTCCATTACCATGGAAATGTCGCATGCCCTCATGTTACATGGTAATTATAAGATTCTCCCACTTAAAGGCAAATAATATTTCTAGAAATGAAGTGATACTTATATAAAATCGTGGATAGATTATGTGGCTCAAGCTCGAAAGGAATACCCGAATATCAAGTGTTGTTGAATCCTCATGCTCAGCTGCACACGACTCAGACGAGCACCAAATTACTTCTTGATGTTGAACCAAACAAGGTAAATTCAAATTCCTCACAAATTGATGGGAATGTCAACGAGGTTTGGTGAATCAAATTACATATTAAATATCAAAATTTAAAATTTTATAAAAAATATCGAAATTTTATTTTGAAAATTAGAAAACTTGATTAGATCAAAGAGTAAATTCGGTAATAGTAGTCATACTGGATTTGATACAATATCTAAACAAGAAAAGTTAAAACTGAAATATAAAGACCACATTGTAAAAATAAAATAAAAACGTAATTATGCACTTCCATTGCCATTAAGACAGTGAGTCGCTCTAAATCGCGGTTCAGGCAATGAGAGTTGGATTAGGGGTGAAGGTAAAGTATGGTGTGTTTACAGACTTGCAGCGTGTGCCCCTGCCCCCGGCTATTTCTGCCTCTGTTTTAAGGAAATTATGAAGAATTAATCACTAAAAAACAAATGAGCTGAGATAAGTATAAGCTTCGTGCGATTAATTACTCGTATAGAATGAGTAACAGTGTTAATATGAGTACATCTCCATGTCACAGCAAGTTTTATAGGAGATCCATTAGTAACTATTTTATTTTTCATTAATAACATCAAGAAAATCTATTGGTAACGCGCAAAGACTTAAAAAAAATATCAATATACGTTTGTGTGGCGAACTCTCACTGGCTTACTTGCACAATGGACACATTCGTTGTGCGAGCCTATTGTTCTGTAATTATTGCGCATTGAGTAACGATCAAGAGAAAAAGAATTAAGATTGATGGCCATCAAATTTAGTCATCAGTCTATTCAATCAAAATGACTACGACACGTCACGCAGAGTTCAAAATACTCGTTTTTTTTTTTTGATCTGTAAATGTAAATATATTGATAAAAAAAAACATAATGAACCAAATACACTGGGCATACCCAGGAGATACAGCTTTGTAAGCGATTACAAAAATCAAATTACATCAAAAGTCTTAGCTCAGGAAATGTAGTAAATACTATCCTATACATATGAATTTTAACTTTCCTGACTATGCTAATGGGGTGGGCAGCAATGCCATCAAGCACTTTGGCATTTCTAGCCATCCAAATGTGGTAAACTATCCTGGCCTTAGCAGAAGGCCTTTTCCCTTTTGCTTCTTTATGGATCCATTTGGTAGCACATTTGATAGTGTTCATTCTTCTTCTAATACCCAGCCATCCTTTGATGTCTGACGATATGGCACAACTGATCCAATAAGCAAAGAATAGATGGTCAGAGGACTCCGCAAACTCACTACATAAGAGGCACCTTCTGTCCATTTCAATAAACTAAAGCTTGTCCTTCGTGAGGAGCTTTTCCTTCATTGCCAGCCATAGGATGAATGAGTGCTTAGGAGTACAGCTGCTATTCCAAACTGTTTTGGCCCAAGGAACTAGGGTACCACTGGACCTGAGACTATTGTAGACCTTTTTGACACTGATCTGATCATTCTCTTCCCATTCAAGCATCATAGATTGGGCTTGCTGCACAGACCTTGCAGAAGCTATCAACCCATTTTTTATTTCAAGAATCTTCTTCCATAAGGTTGAGTCTTCATGTTTGGAGATGGCAGTCCAAATAGAGCCACCTTGCAGATAAAAGTGGCGCACCCACCTGACCCATAATGAGTCTTTTTTGTGGTGGATGTTCCATAGAGTTCTTGAAAGTAGGGCATTGTTCCAGCTTTTGAGCTCAATGAGGCCAAGGCTTCCTTCAGATTTAGGCATACAAACATCTCTCCAAGCCACCAAGGCCTTTCTAGAACCAGAATTCTTGCCACTCCAAAGAAATATTCTGCAAAGTCTGATAATTCTTTCCAAGATGTTAACAGGAATGGGGAAGATTGCTAACCAGAAGCACTCCACACCCTGCAGAACTGATTTAATCAACTCTGTTCTACCAGCATAAGACAAACTGCTGCCAACCCAAGCATTAATATAAGCAGATAATTTGTCAATTAAAGGCATATAGTGAGTAGAGTTGAGTCTAGAAGAAGCCAATGGAACTCCCAAGTATTTGAAGGGAATGCAACCATCATCAAACCCAGTGATACTTCTGATATCAATGAGCACATCCATAGGAATACTAGCAGAGTAGATATTTGACTTAAGCCCACTGGCCTGCAGCCCAGAACACTCACTAAAACTCTTCAAACAATTCATTAGAAGTCTTACAGACCTAGAGTCCCCCTTGCCAAAAGAATGAGGTCATCTGCAAAAGCAAGGTGGGTGATATTAAGTTGCCCACACTTGGGGTGAAACTTGAAACCAGGCTCATCCTTCAGTCTAGCAAGTAATCTAGAAAGATACTCTATACACAGAACAAAAAGGAAAGGAGAGAGGGGATCTTCTTGTCTAAGACCTCTCTTTTCTTCAAAAAAACCGTGGAGGCTCACATTAATGGAGACGGAATAGGAGGGAGTTGTGACACACTCTATCACCCATCTTATGAATTTATCAGGGAAACCAAGGCTTCTTAGCATGCTGTTCAGGAACCCCCAGTTAACTGTGTCATAAGCTTTCCTGAGATCAATCTTCATCATGCATCTAGGGGAAATCCTTTTTCTGTTGTACTTCCTGAGAAGCTCCTGCACTAGATATATACTTTCAGTCATGCTTCTATTCTTTATAAACGTAGCCTGAGCTGGGTTGATGATACTGACCAGGATAGGAGATAATCTAGCAGTTATAATCTTAGAGATAATTTTGTAGACCACATTACAACATGCAATAGGTCTATAATCCTCCACTTTTGCAGTATGCTTGCTCTTTGGGATCATAACAAGAGCAGTATGGTTAATCTGTTTCAGGAGCTTCCCATTCCTAAAAAATTCCTGAACAGCCCCTAATACATCCTGTTTGATAGATTCCCAAGCCTTTTTGAAGAAAGAGGAGGAGTACCCATCTGGTCCTGGAGACTTGTCATCTCCAATGCTGAACAAAGCTGCTCTTATTTCTTCATCAGTAATCTCTTTAATCAGAGAATCAGCTTGCTCATCTGAGACTTTAATCCCTTCCTCGATTGCATCCCTGTCTATCGGCCAGCATGGGCTATAAGAACCCAACAGGGCTTTATAAAATCTGAAAAATTCATTGACCACCTCATCCTCTGATGATGTAAGATGGCCCTCCACAGATTCCACTGCAGCAATATGGCTTCTATTGATCTTCCTTTTAAACATAGCATGAAAGTACTTAGTCCCCCTGTCACTGTTCATGAGGAATCTGCACTTAGCCTTCTGGGAGAAAAAGCTCCTTTCTGCCTCAGCCAATTTGAAGGCTTTGAGTTTCTGAGCAACAACCCTCACTTGAAGATCAGAATCTGATACATTATCATGCAACTCCAGTTGCATTCTGGATAACTCTTTTGCTGCTTCCAAAGTTCTAGCGGAGATGTGACTAAAATGTTTCTCATTCATCAACTTGAGAGGGCTTTTTAGAAGTTTCATATTTTTCCACACCTTGAACATTTTGTAGCCTTCCAGGTTACTGTTCCAGTTGTCTCTTACTGTATCAATAAATTTTTCATGCTTAGCCCACATATTGAAGAACTTGAAGGGTTTTCTCCCACCTCTTTCCTCAGCAAAAAAATTAACAATACAATGGGAGTGGTCAGACAAACACCCAGCAGGGGGAAAGTTAGCATGAGCTTGAAGCCCCATCTAAACCCAAGTACTGTTCATCATGGCTCTGTCCAGCTTACACCAGGTATGGTTATTCGACCAAGTAAAAAGACATCCTGAGTAATTGATATCAGTGAGACCAGTCTCACTGCAACAAACACCAGTATCCCTTAGTTCATAAGCTATAACAGGCAGCCCATTACCTTTTTCTTCAACTGCAAAAACATTGTTAAAATCACCCATAACCAACCAAGGCTCATTTATCCTGTAGCTAAGATTACAGAGACTTTCCCGTAGAGGCCTTCTTGATACTATTGTGTTAAAACCATAAACAAAACTTACAACAAAGCTAGTTGAAGTAATTAAGCATTTAGCATTACAATGAATAACTTGATGAGTGGTTTCTATAATAGAAATGTTGACCTTAGAAGGGTTCCAAAGGATCAGGATTCTGCCAGCTTGATGAGATTGAAAATTGTTGGCTTGCTGCCACAATCTGAATTTGTTTCCCACTATTCTTCTCAGCTTTCCTTCATCTAGCTTAGTTTCCAAAATACACATGATGTCAATTTTGTTGCTACTCATGAGGTGAGCTACCCCATTGTGTTTCAGGGGTTTGTGAAAACCCCTGATGTTCCAACTTGAAACTCTCATGAATCAAGGTGGGAGGCATCCCCTCCCATCCCCTCTTTATGTTTCTTTTTCTTTGCATTGGTTTGAGACCCTTCTGTGAGCAAAGGCAGATTTGCTTTGCCCCTTGCCTGGTTTCCTTTCAAAATTTGGTTGGAACCATCTAGTGTAAGGCCATCCTGGTGAATAGCCTATTGCCTACTGTTCTTTTGCAGCTTTGCCTCTGCATCAGCCTTGATTTTCCCTTCAGGGACTTTACTCTCTAGCATGACCCCCCTTGACTGCTTACCAACCACTTTTGAGGGAGCTTGAGGTTTAGGCACATTCTGCTGCATAGGAAGTGCTCTTTTACTGTTCCCATCAACTAGAGGGGCATCTACTGGACTTGATCTGACTGTAGGAAGGATAGAGCTAGTAGGTTGGTCACTTTAAACATTGGGAGCCTCAGTATGCTTCACAAAGTTCATATTTATTGGGACAGACTTAGAATTATGTCTACAACCTGACTCAGAGTGCCCAATCACTTTGCAACATCTGTAAAACTTTGGCAGATTCTCATAGGTTATTCTTTGTTCCACTGACCTTCCTCCAAGAAGATTAATGGTTACTGAATACTTAATCTCTTTTGCAATGTCTATCTCTACCAAAACTCTAGCATAAGATATCTTTTATTTCATGGAAGAGAGTTTATCTGTATATAGGAGTTTGCCTAGTCTGGATCCTATCTTGCTAAGAAAGTTGGATGACCACAGCTCAAGTGGCAAGATCTTCAACAGAATCCAAACAGGCATAATACTTATTTCTTCATTATTAAACTGAAAAAAACTGGGCATAGTCTTAATCAACAATGGTCCACCATAAATTATATACGGCCCCTCTTGTAACACCTTCATCATACATTCAGCAGACTCAAATTGAAAAACTATCCAACCACTATCATGAAATTGAGTGAGAACTCTTACCTTCCATGAGTGTGTGACTAGCTTCAAAGCTGCTTTCCCAGGGAATTTGCCAGCAAAGTATCCAATCAGGCAATGAGGCATTGTTTCAAATAAATCTTCCACATCTTCTTCAGAGACATCAATTTCCTCGTGGTCAAACTCCACAAATGAAAGTTGCTTTCCATTACTGGGTTGTCTATTGTCTGCAAAGAGGCTAACCTAAGATGCCTTCTTTACCTCATTTCCATGATTCAGGTTACTGTTCACGCGAGGACCCTGATCTTCTGAACGTTGATGGATGGAGTTTTCAGCTTTACTCATCAAAGAATCTTCCTTGTCTGATCCGGAAGCCTCATGCTGCCTCTTAGTTACTGTTCCTGGCTGTTTACAGATTTCTCCATCGGAGCATAAATCTTCAAGTTCCTGGCTGAGGGAGCAGGTATCCTCCTCACCCAACGTACAGGAGACAGTTTCAGATTCTGTAGTTGCGTCGCAGCGATCAGTTCTGTTGCGAGAAGCTTGATTTTTTTCCCCTGCCCCATCTTGAATAGAAGCTCTTAATTCCTTGACTGTCAGAATAGGCTTCCTGGTCTGCTTTTTCTTCTCCATAGCAGATCAGAGAAGAAGGCCCGGGAAGGAGGTAGAAGAGGGGGGGGGGGGGGGGGGGGCACGAAGACCAACGGCTCTTTATGGGTAGATCTTCCGCATACCAGTTTCCGGGGGCGGGGAGGGGGTAAGTGGAGGTGCGGTGGAGCCGAATGACCGGGAGAGGTAGCGGGGCTGTTCTGGAGGCGGCGGTGTTCTTTTTAGGTTTGTCAAACTTAAGAGGAGATGCTTGTTGTCTACCGTTTTGGTGGTTTCTTCAACTGATACCAAGATGCTGTTTTCCGTTGCAGGTTTTCAAACTTCAACAGTTAAAAAAAATATATAAGTATTTAATGACTTGTATTGTCAAACTTCAAAATACTCGTTTTTGCTTTTATTTGAATCTGCATATTACTGCTCAAAATTTTCAAAATTAATATTTGAACATTAATAATTGCTTCGAAGGATAAAAGGGATGAAAAATCGAAAGACCTCTGTTATAGAAGAAACGTTATTTTGTGTTGATCTTACCAGACAATAATTAAAAAAAAATTCTGTCTGTGATAGCAAATTACTGAAAAAAAAAGTATTAAAAAAAACATTTTCACAACTACGCAACCAATCAACCCCACAATGATTTGACAGTTAGTGTTTCCTCTTCAAAGTCTTCAGACAGCAAAGATAGCTGATTGGAGAAGCAATGACATTTGAAAGTTGAATGCGAAGGGATTCTTGATCAGCTCTACAGAGCTGTAGGATCATTAGCTTATGGATATTAATTAACCCCAAAAAGCTAGAGAAAGAGTTTGTAAAATCACATATACACTAACTGTTGACAGAGTTGCTTTTAAGAAACAGACAAACAAGCCCTTACAAACGCTTGATCAAGGTTTTAAAGACTTGTTGCACACTTAACGCACCAAGATCAAGCCTTGCACGGGAGCCCTCCCATAAAGGATCTCATCTACAATAAAGCCCTTTCACGGTATGTAATTAGTAATTACACATTGTAAGCACCCTCTTGTAAACAAGAGTTGTTAGGCATCAACTCAATCTCATATGAAAAACAAATAAAATTATAAAAGAATATATAAATTAATATTTTTTTATAAAGTATTAATTTAAATTTAACGAATGTTATGTTTTGTGTGATTCGTGGATGCACGCTTGTTTATATAACGTAGTTTGAGTGCATTGTAAATTGTCTTTCACTGTTCAAAATCTAAAAAATGATTGACACAATTAAGATTGATTGATCATGTCAGTTACAAGTAATCGTAATATTTCTCTTGTATACAAAAAAAAAATATAATCATCTGATAAAACATTTGAGGTTGTAGTAATACTTTTTTATCTTCTTAATTTATTATCAAACAATGAATAAAATAATTTCATACTGTTCAACCGACGCTGAACTTTAAACAAACGTTACATTATTTTGAAAGAAAAATATGTTTTTACCATTTCTATAAGAGTAATTTTTTTTCATATATATATATATATATATTTTTTTTTTGTAAGCATTAGGTCATCATAATATCATGTGACGCAAGCAATTATATAAGAAAAATAAGTAAAACATATGATAGTCTTAGTCTAGAAACTACGTACCAATTGAATAAGAAAAAAAGAATTAGAAATATGATCGTTTACAGTCTGCATTCAACAAAGTAACACACAAGAATATTTCCCCTTCTTCAACCCAAAAAATCATAAGTACGAAAATGAAAAGAGCGAAAGAAAATCTGCTTTTGAGAAGTTAGCTAGATTTACATTCATAGAAACCCACAAGTCGCAGTAATTGGGACCAACCTGTGACGAACAACAAGTCATGTGGCTCGATGCCCCACCGTACACGTGACGGTGACGTTTCCAATTTGGTCGCACATAAAAACTTTCCAACTTTAATCTAATGTTATGCTTCTTTTTTTCTTTACTAAACAAAATTTGTTTATCTCTCTTCATTTTTTAGACAGACAACAAACAAACATCTTTTCTTGACTTTTTTTTATTTCACTTTTGACGCATTGTCTTGGACTTGTGCTTCTAATGCCTGTTGCAGAAACAGGTAGCGACAAACATTTCACAAGCACACGCACACTCACACTCACACTCACACTCACACGCACACATACACATACACATATATATACATATACACATACGTATACATCATTTTTAATAATTTATAATATTATAATGGAAGGATTTATGATCGCCTGAAAGACAAACTATCTCCCTATCTTATGTATTCCAATGAGGAGTTAGCGCTGGACAGTCTTTTCGTAACGTTAGTAAAAGAATAAAGATAGTGGAATATCACTTTTACACTCAAACAAGCACTTCAAACAGTACTTTGATAAGTATTGGGGGGAGCATCTAACCTGATATAACAGTCAATTTGATCTAAATCAAAGTAATGGATTAATGAATTAGTTTCAGTTTTTAAGAAATTAGGTTGGTTTTAGGTTGAAAATTTGATGAATTAGTTAAGTTTGATTAGGTAACGGGATCAAAAAAATTTAATCTGAACCAAGTCGATAACTCCATCATTATATATATTTAATATTTATTATGTAATTATATATATTATATTTATTTTTATGCTATATATATATATATATATATATATATATATATATAATTTTAAAACTAATCCCAGCCTTTCAAAATCTAGCATTTATTTTGTATAATTTTATATTAAATTAAGATTATTCGAACTTTGTGCTAAGTGATATACGATACTTTATAAATGATGGATTTATGATTTAGTATATTCTTGTATAATGAATGATAAATATATTGTTGTTGTAAAATAATTTTTCTTTTGTAACATGTTTAAATTATTTTTTAAGTGAAAAAAAATTTAACTGGTGATTCAGACCAATCCAAACCAATTTAAATGGATTAAATTGATATTGGACAAGTTTATGGTTTGGTTTGGGTTAAAAATTCTCCAACTTTTCAAGTTTCGATTGAGTTGAGTTTTTAGGTTAATTCAACTCATACTCACCCTTAAAAATTACGTAAGGAAAAGTATAGTAATTATTATTATTAAGTTTTTTAATATATATATATATATATATATATATATATATATATATATATTTTGTTTCATTCATAGGATATAAAATCAGTGTCCTAATAGGATGTCTCAATAATCTCACTTATGAGTAAAAACAACTTCAATATATATGGTTTGGGTTTTGCTTTTTATTCCAATTTAGAGCAAAATAATTTAATCTCATTAAACTTTGTTTTTTGCTTTTTTGGACTAAAGCAAAACAAAACGCCCCAGCAGTGGGTCTACATTACGACGTCATTTTTAGAGCGCTTTCTGATTGTTCTATTTGGTCCATGCCTTTTGGATAATTTTCTAAAGTAGCATTGTGCAAATGAACATGGCACGGCTCTCTTGATAGAAATGAAAAGTTAAATAATTGTTTTTTTCTCAAATAAATCATAATCCTTACTAAAGAGATTGAAATAGAAATTTATGGTTTATATATTCTGACTTTTTAATATTGCAATATTAGTAACTCATATTTATAGGGTGTTTACAGAAGGGTGTCTTAATAGGACTATGGTATATCAGAGTGTTCTAATAAGATTAATTTTTCCAATTTAGAATAAACTAGAAATTCCTAATGTTATTTACATTAGGAGTATATACATTTACAAGTCTCTTTAATCTGAATGAGGTAAAACCATAGAGAGATTGTTTTTATGTTGAAAAAACCGAGTTGATGACAATCATTTTGTGAAGATATTTGTAAGTTGGGCATCAGTAGGAATATATCGGATATGGAAATCTCCTTGGGATACTTTTTCGTGAACAAAGTGAAAATCTATCTTAATATGCTTGGTACGAGCATGGAACACTGGATTAGCAACAAGATAAGTGGCACCAATGTTATCACAATACACTCGAACTTGACGAGTTAAGAATATATGTAAGTCATATAGAAGCTAGCGAATCTAGTAGGCCTCAGCTACAACATAGGCAAGTGATTGGTATTCAGATTCAGTGTTGGAATGTGACACAGCGGGTTGTTTATTTGTTTTCCAATAAATAATATTTGGTCCAATGAAGACAATATAACATGTGGTGGGCTGACAACTGTCAAGGCAGCTGACATATGCATAGCATGAAAGAAAAAAATCATTTGCAGAAGCAAGAAGTAACCCATGATTAGTAGTACCAGATAAATAGCGGAAAATGCGTTTAACAAGCTGAAAATGAGCCATGCGGGGAGCATGCAAAAGCTGACTAGCTAGATTAACAGCATATGCAATATCAGGTCAAGTCATGGTTAAGTACTGAAGACTTCTAACCATACTCCTAAATTCTGAAGAATCTGTTAGTAGGTCACCTTAGTGTGTAGTGAAGGTGCGGTATGGGAAAGTAGAGGAGTTTTAACTAGTTTGGCTGAAGACAAAGAAAATTTAAATAGAAGGTCATTGGTGTATTTAGCATGAGAGAGAAACAAACCAGTGGGACTACAAACAGCTTCATTACCAAGGAAATAATAAAGATCACCAAGATCTTTCATAGCAAATTGATTAGATAAAGTATGAATAAAATGAAAAAGAAGAGTAGAATTATTACCGGTGAGAATAATGTCATAAACATATAATAGTAAGATAAGAAGACCGTGAAATGACGCAAGAACAAACATTGAAGTGTCTGCCTGACTACAAGAAAAACCAAGAGTAAAAAAGAAAGAATTGAAGCGGTGAAACCAAGCCCGAGAAACCTGTTTCAGACTATAAATGGCTTTGCATAATTTACAAACATGAGTGGGACAAAGGGTATCAACAAAACCAGGAGGTTGTTCATATACACCACTTCATTAAGATAACCATGAAGAAATGCATTCTTAACATCAAGTTGTCGAATCACCCATGAATAAGAAATTGCCAAGGATAAAACAGTGCATATAGTGGTAGGTTTAACAACAGGACTAAAAGTTTCATGATAGTCAATACCTGGTTGTTGATGGAATCTCAGAGCGACCAACCTCGTTTTGCAGTGCTCCACAGACCCATCAGCCCGATATTTAATTATGCAGATCCACTTACACCCAACTAAATTTTTCGTTCGATTATATGGAACCAAATCCCAAGTGTGGTTAATTAAAAGTGCATTAAATTCGTCAGACATAGATGACCGCCACTCGAGATCTTTATTTGCCTTAGAAAAGCAAGTTGGTTTAGTTTGCTGGGTAGTAGTGGAAAGAGATAGTAATTGTTTGGGTTTGCGAATTCCATTTTTAGAACAAGTGATCATGAGGTGACAAGGGGCAAGGTGGGATGGTGGTGGAAAAGTGGAGGTAGAAGGAGCGGTTGGTTCAGGAGAGGGAATGACAATGGGAATGGAAGAAGCTGAGGTTGAGGCGACGGATAAAGGAGATGGTAAGGGAAGAGACATTGGTGGGGTGGGTTGATTGACAGGAGAGGTAATTAGGGGTCCAGGGGTAAAGACTGAAAGGTGGAGGCAGTGAGACAATGGGAGCTGGTGGTGGAGAATGAAGGTTAGGAACAAGGAGACTAAGAACAGGAGTTACCGGAGACATAGGGGGGAGGGACAAGATTGATGTAGGTGTTTGACCGTAATAAGAACAAGTGGAGGAATTGATAAGTGGTTAGGTGTAAGGAAAGGGACAGGTGCAGTGAGAGTAGGATAGAGAAAACATAGTTCATGGAAGACAACATGATGATTGGTAATGACACAACCAGTGGTGGGATCTAAGAACCTATATCCTTTGTAATTTTGAGTATAACCTAAAAATATGTGTTGTTTGGATCGATGTGCTACCTTGTGGGTTGCATTGGCAGTGAGGTTAGGATAGCAAGCACACCCGAAGGCACGAAAATAGGAGTAATCAGGAATTTTAGACAATAATTTTGTATAAGGATCTTGATTTTGTAAAACATGAGCAGGGAGACGATTGATGATGTATAGTGCAGTGTATGTAGCATCGACCCAAAATGACTCAAGAAAAGATGAGTAAATTAGGGTGCGTGCCATTTCACTAATGTGTCTATGCTTACGTTTAGCGACACCATTTTGTTGAGGAGTGTCCGGGCAAGACATGCAAAAAGTAATGCCATGTTGCGCAAAAAATTGTTTGAAAGGCGTTTGATCAAATTCTTTACCATCATCACTTTGAAAAGTTTTTATTTTTGTAAAAAATTGATATTTAATAAGAGCTTTAAAGGAACAAAAGTGTTGAAAGACTTCAGATTTTTTACGTATAAGAAAAATCCAAGAATAACGAGAAAAATCATCCACAAAAATAACATAATATCGATAACCCAAATTTGATAAAATAGGAGATTGCTAAACATCATAATGTATTAATGCCAAAGGTTGGTTAATACAATGCTGAACAGAATCAAAAGGTAAATGTTTAGACTTGTCTAATTGGCACTTCAAACAAAAACCAGAATATTTAGAAGACAATGAAATATTCTTGTGAGTTTGTAAAAGAGAAAATACACGGGGACCTAAATGACCAAGTCGACGATGCCAAACATCACCAGAGACTTGACAAGAGACTAGTGCCAGAGGAGAGAGAGTGACTGAGCCGGGTAGAAGAGGGTAGAGGTCACCATTACTGGAGGATTTGAGAAGAGTTCTCCTCGTACTTTTGTCTTTAATAACAACATGAGATGCATCAAAGTTAGCAGAACAGTTGTTTTCAGAATAGAAACGTTTAACAGAAAGTAAATTGTGAGATAATTATGGGACGTGCAGGAAATTTTTAAGGTGTAGTCGTTTGGTAGAGGTGTGTAAGAAAGTAGAAGTAACATTATTAATATCAAGCAATTATCCATTACCAAACAAAATTTTGGTTTCTCCAAAATAAGCTGTAAGGTTAGTAAGTATACCTGATTAAGGAGTCATATGAGTGAAGGCAGTCGTATCAGGGTTCCACTGAGCAGCATTACACTTACCAAGTGACATGGCAACAAAAGATTTTGGCAAGTCATGAGAGACAACAACATGTTTGAATCGATGAGGACAAGTTAAGGCAAGTGAACTATGGTGTGACAAATTTGACATGACATGGAGGATGCGCCAGGATACGATGCCAATAAACCTTCACGACTGTAAGAGGAAATACCAATAGATCAATTAAATATAAGAGAGAAGTGAGAGGACTGATTAGTACTTGAACCATGTTAGGATGAGGCTCCACGACCAGTATTACGGCCACGTCCGTAGCCACGATCCTGATAACCAAAACAACCCCTGCCACGACCACGAGAAGCGCCAGAGCTGGTAGTGGTGGCAAAGACTGTAGGAGGGTTAGAAAGCTGAGAATGGACCTGAAGATGCTTCAGGGGTTGTTCCTAGAGAAACAGCTTAATGTGCAGATTGGCAAAGGTAAGAGCGATATTGGTGTTAGTAACCGTGGTGATAAAGCTTTCATACTCAATAGGCAAACCTGTTAAGGCATAAGATATGAGGTCTTTGCTGGAGAGAGGTGAATTGATGGCAGCAAGAGCATCAACTATAGCTTGGAGGTCCCGAAGATATTGTTCCATAGATTTGCCAACTTTAGTATGCTGATGAAGCTTCAGGTGAAGGCCAAACTCATTTGCATTAGATTGATTAAAGTAATGTTGTTCCAAGTCCAGCCAGACATCCCGATAAGTACGAAGATTATAGACGTCTTGGAGTATGTCTAAAGTAAGGGTTACATTAATCCAAAAGCGAAGGCATTGGTCCGTACGGAGCCAGGGTGAGAAGCAGGGTTAAGAGTTGTGTTGCCATCACTGGAATAATAATACTGGGTGGGAATAGGGAAAGTGCCATCAATGTACCTCATAAAGTCATAACTTATAAGGACTAGAAGAAATTGAGAGCGCCAAAGAATATAATTAGAATTATGGAGTTTAATATTAACTAGGTGTGTGATACTAGGAGCGAAGAACAGAAAGAAATTAAGGAAATGTGGATGATTTGTGGAATTAATGAGGGAGGTTATAGACCCTGATGGTGGAATTCATTATGTATTAGGCATTGTGTTGGTCGGTGAGGTGGGAAAAATAGGAAATTGTGGTATTTATGGTAGTGTGGAGTCGTAGGGAATGAGATATGTGGGACCGGGTGCTGTAGAAAATTGATGGGTCTGTGGAGAATAAGTGGCGGGCAAAAGGAAGAGGTGATGGGTGTGGGACAAGGTGCTGTAGGGAGAGTAGGACAGTTGGCAGGTGAAAGGGAGAGTGAGTAACTAAGTGAAGAATAGGCTATAGTAACAAGTGAAAGACCGACTGTAGGTGTAGGCATGATTATGACAAGACTAGCTGATGGAACAGAGGGGACTGAAGAGTCATGTGTGGCGCTAGGCACATGGGTGACGTCAATCGTGATGCTATTGGGGACCACAACAGGGTAGGGGATTTCGATGAAGAGAGAGGTAATTAGAGAAGCGTTTTTCATGATTTTGGATTTAGAAGAAGAGAAACAAGTGTTTAGGGTTTTTGGATCTTACTGTTGTGATACCATGAAGAGATTGAAATAGAAATTTAGGGTGTGTATATTCTGACTTCTTAATATTGCAGTATTAGAAACTAATATTTATAGGGTATTTACACAAGAGTGTCCTAATAGGACTAGGGTATATCAAAGTGTTCTAATAGGACTAAGGTTTCCTATTTACAGTAGACTAAAAATTTGAAATATTATTTACATTGGAAGTATATACATTTACACTTACGAATGGAATAATGATATATTGGGAAATTGAAGTTAAAATAAGTTTTTTTTTTTTTTTTTTGTGTGTTTGATGAGTGAAAAATATTGCATATTTTGGCCACTTAATTTACATTTGTTAGCGTAGGAATTTGTTACTTTTAGTTGTTTTCGTTGTTTTTCAGGTTTACAAGCATTGAGAAAGAAGTTTCACTAAAATTGCCAGAATTGCCTGTACAGATCAGTCATTTTTGTGGATTTTACTGTATTAATTCAGGAAGAACCAGGAGATGAACCATATATGCTTGGAAAGATCCGGAAGTCTATTTTCTGAGAGATTTTACGGCTTGCGAAAATGATTTTTCTAGAGAAAGTTATGGCAGTTTTAGTAGACAAGGGTCAAGCTAAAGATGTCTAGTGCGCTCGATCGCACCAGACTTGCGATCGATCGCAAGTGCGCACTCGCACATCCCATATCAGTTAAAAATGCTTTGTAGTGCGCCAGTATGCGCTCGAGCACACCAGACTGCGATCGATCACACTCGGGCAGTATCCTACATCGAATTTGAAACACATTATACTCCGAGAATTCCTCTATAAAAGCCCCATCTCCCTTCATCATTCGATGTGCAATCTAGTGGATGTCTGCTAGCATTCTGGTGGATCCCGAAGGCTTTGCTACCATGAGGGGAAGCACCGCCCAACAGTGAGTGAAATTTCTCTCATGTATAGTCAGTTTTAATTTACTGTTTTTTTTAGTTTAATGTTTAGCACTGTTATTGTGAACTTTAGTTTCATGATTACGAGTGGCTAAAATCTTCAACTAAGGTTGAAGATGAAGCCTTGTCGTTGTTTGGCATAAGATTTTCAGATTTGTTTATACAATTCTGATTTTTTTTTTAGTATAAATGTTCTGATCAATTGTTTGAGTAAATTCTTACGATTGATAGTTTTTAAATTGTTCTCTTGGATATTCCGTATGTTTCATCTGATGGATGCATCGAATTGTTTTTGATTAAATTGGATATCCTTTGTGATTTGTTAAAAGCGGATACATTGGATTATTTTGGTTTAATTGGGATATTTGTTGTGATTTGTTTAAAGTTGGATTCATGGAATGTTTTGATAGATTATTTTTATAGAACATGAAAATATATGCTTTACTTTGGTGGGGTGGATTCAGAAACCTTAGTGTTTTTATCGTTAGTTTTTAAATCAATTTAGTTTAGTTTATATTTGTTTTGCAAAAGACAATTCAAAACTTGGAACTAGGTTAAAATAGGCTTAGTTTAGATAAAAATATTTTCACAAAGCAATTCCTTGTGGATTCGACCTCGCACTTGCACAACACTATATTGCAAACGACTCGTGCGCTTGCGAGTAATTTAAAACTCACAACAAGTTTTTTGGCACCGTTGCCGGGGAATTGTTTAGTTTGTGAATTTTTTGTCTAAATTGATTTTATTTTTCTACTAGTTTAGTTAGCATTTTTGTTTTATTTTTCTTTTGCAATTTTATTTTAGTTTATTTGTTTCTATTGGCAATTGCCCATAAAAAAATAAATAAAATAAAATAAAAATTAGAAAAAAAATGTGGATGAATACAGCGCTAGTTTCACAGTCTTTAGAGGACGCCCTCAAGGATTTCATGAAGATGATCGGCCAGTCCATCAATATAACCAATACATTCAATGTTGATAGTTGTTCCATCTGTGCTAGTCCTATGCATTTAGCACAAAATTGTCCATCTACACCGGCTTTTGTCGAGTATCCTATGGAACAAATAAACGCTTTCAATGACTATTGGTGGCAATCAAATGGATCTTACTCCGAGACGTACAATCTATGGTGACGGAACCACCCTAATTTTTAATGGATGTAGAACCAATTGATGCATCAGGGAGGAGCCATTTATCATGCTCATAATCAATACCCTCCTGAATTTCCTCCACCAGTTCCAAGTTATGGTCACTCAGCCTATCCAGCACCATCACCCGCTTACCAAGCTCCTATTCAAGCGCCAGCGTCGGTTTCATAGTCATTGGAGGATGCCCTCAATGATTTCAGGAAGATGACCGGCCAATCCATAAGCGAAGTAAGGAGTGCAATAATAGTAAACACCCAAGCAATTTCCAAGCTAGAGAGTCAAATGGGTCAAATCGCAAGTCATTTAGGTGAAGGAGAGAAATGAAGGTTCCCCAGTCAACCTGAGCCTAACTTGAAGGAACAACTTGCAGTGGGAAATTCATCAACTCCTATGCACGAGCAAGAACAAGTGCAATTGATTATCCCAGGTTTGGGAGACAAGTGGATAATCAAGTGGAAGAGAACCCAGCTATGTAACAAGGGCAAGAAAATGGCAACAAGGAAAAGAGAGATGCTGAGCCATCTACAGCCACACCCATTATTAAGGATCTCCCTTGGTCGGTTGTACCTAAAGCGCCTTACCCTGAGAGATTACAAGCACCCAAGAAATGAGGGGAGTCTGAGGACATTCTGGAGGCACACTTTTCTCAGTTTGGAGAGGATTTGGATTTAGATAAGTTACTTGAGCAAGCAAATGCCATTTTGGAGTCTGCTCCTCAGAAGGGTAGTGAGACAGAGGAGACTGTGGATGAATCCCGCAGTGAGGACCCCTTAGAGGCATGCTTTGCTTAGTTTAAAGAGGATTTGGATTTGGATAAGTTGTTTGAGCAAGAAAATGTTACTTTGGACTCTGCTCCTCAGAAGAGCAGTGAGACGGAGGAGACCACAACACCTGAACCCCTCAAGAAGGAACTTAAGCCTTTACCGGACAATTTTAAGTATAAGTTCCTAGGTCCAGCAGATTCTTTGCCTCTGACTATAGCTTTAGATTTGGTTGATGCTTAAGTGGATAAATTATTGGACGTTTTAACAGAGCATAATGAAGCTATTGGCTGGACTATTGAGGATATCAAGAGGATCAGCCCCTCGGTGGTGATGCACAAGTTATATTTGGAGGAGAATGCCAAGCTATCGAGGGAGCCACAAAGAAGGCTCAACCCAGCTATACAAGAGGTTGTGAGGACTGAAGTGATAAAGCTGTTAGATGTAGGGATCATTTATCAAATCTTTTATAGCGAGTGGGTGAGCCCGATTCATGTTGTGCCAAAGCAGGCTAGATTGACGGTAGTGATAAATAAAGACGACGAGTTGGTTCCAACCCATGTGCAATCAGGATGGAGAGTGTGTCTAGACTACCGTAAGTGGAATGCTACCACAAGGAAGGATCATTTTCCACTCCCATTTATTGATCAGATGGTGGAGTGTTTAGCTGGGCACGATTACTAATGTTGGGTCTGGCTGAAGACGTTAAACTTAGCGCTCATGGGAGGCACCCCACAGCATATCCTTTATGTTTATTTATTATTTTACATATTTATGATTAATGTTTGTTTCCAGTATTTTTGTGTTTTTCAGTCTTTATTTTTCAGGGACAACGCGTACTTCAGTTCAAGTTTGGGGGTATGCTATGAGCCATACCAGTCCAGCTACTTCTCCATCTCCCAGGTTAGCTCTTTCCATATTATTCATATATTGGGGGCAATGTGTAAATTAAGTTTGGGGGTATAGGAGACACGTTACACACACTTTGTCCTAATTTATTGTTGTTTTTTCTTCGTGAAGATAAATGCATATTCATGTTCGTCTGAAAATTTTGGTTGACTTGAAAAATTGTGATGTGGTTTCATTGGTGAGCTTAAAAATTTTGAACACATGATCTGATGATAGAGTTTTAAACCTTAATTACTTACTTTAAGCATTCGAGAATTCACATGTTTGATCTAATCTAACACAAGCATAGTAGCACATATTTGTGTGAGGTATAACATGTGATTTTAATGTGTATGTTTCCTTATCTTAACTGAAACTGGATGACTTGTTGGATAAATATTGAGCATAGAAAAGCATGAAAAAAAGGAGAAAAAAAAACAATACTACTAATGATCATCATCAATAAACTTTTCACTGAGTAACTGGACCTTTTGGCTCAGTAAACAATGAGTGTTCGCGTCAAAAGGTCGGAATTTTATTCATAGTGATCATTGCGAAATTTTTCACTGAGTAACTGGACCTTTTACCTCAGTAAGCAGTGACTATTCACGTCAAAAGGTGGAAATTTTGCTTGGTAACATTAAAGACAGTTTAGTTTCGTAGCCTTTTTTACTCGAGTTAATAAGTCCTTAGGGATGTCTTTACACCTAATGCCTTAAAACCATCTGGTTTGGGAGTCGTTGACTCAACACTCGATACATTGGTTAATTAGAAAGCTTAAGGGAACTAAACATAGCAGAGCCTTATAATAAAAATAAATAAAATAAAACTATGCCATCGCTGTTTATTCTGATAAGAAATTTTGTGAATCTTGAGACATGGATATATTGTACATTGAAATTATTTGGAAACCTCATCTGTATATGCTAATTCACTTTACACTGATTCAAGCTTGTGATGTCTTAGCCTGCCTCTTGTAAGTAATTAGGTTTTAAAATTCCTATTCATTACGAAGATGGGTTATATTTTTTTAAGCTTGCTCATGAATGAATATCATGGTTTTGAGTGCTTCTTAAATTTTTGGATACCATGAGTGATGAACTTATCTTTATGTTCTTTGTTTTCCATTTAGTTTTTTATTTATTTATTTTGTTTTGCTAAGGGACTAGCAAAATATAAGTTTGGGGGTATTTGATGAGTGAAAAATATTACATATTTTGGCCACTTAATTTACATTTGTTAGCGTAGGAATTTATTACTTTGAGTTGTTTTCGTTGTTTTTCGGGTTTATAAGCACTGGGAAAGGAGTTTCACTAAATTTGCCAGAATTGCCTGTACAGATAAGTCATTTTTGTGGATTTTACTGTATTGATTCAGGAAGAACCAGGAGGTGAGCCATATATTCTTGGAAAGATCCGGAAGTCTATTTTCTGAGGGATTTTACGGCTTGCGAAAATGATTTTTCTAGAGAAAGTTATGGCAGTTTTAGTAGATAATGGTCAAGCTGAAGATGTCTAGTGCACTCAATCGCACCAGACTTGCGATCGATCGCAAGTGCGCACTCACACATCCCACATCGGTTAAAAATGCTTTGTAGTGCGCTAATATGCGCTCAAGCGCACCAGACTGCGATCGATCGCATTCAGACAGTATCCCACATCAAATTTGAAACACATTGTACTATGGGAATTCCCCTATAAAAGCCCCATCTCCCTTCATCATTCGGTGTGCAATCTGGTGGACGTCTGCTAGCATTCTGGTGGATCCCCAAGGCTTTGCTACCACGAAGAGAAGCGCTGCCCAACAGTGAGTGGAATTTCTCCCATTTATAGTCAGTTTTAATTTACTGTTTTTTTTAGTTTAATGTTTAGCACTGTTATTGTGAACTTTAGTTTCATGATTATGAGTGGCTAAAATCTTCAACTAAGGCTGAAGATGAAGCCTCGTCGTTGTTTGGCATAAGATTTTCAGATTTGTTTATACAATTCTGATTTTTTTTTAGTATAAATGTTCTGGTCAATTGTTTGAGTAAATTCTTACGATTGATAGTTTTTAAATTGTTCTGTTGGATATTTCGTGTGTTTCGTCTGATGAATACATCGAATTGTTTTTGATTAAATTGGATATCCTTTGTGATTTGTTAAAAGATGATATATTGGATTGTTTTGGTTTAATTAGGATATTTGTTGTGATTTGTTTAAAGTTGGATTCATGGAATGTTTTGATAAATTATTTTTATAGAAAATGAAAATATATGCTTTACTTTGGTGGGGTGGATTCAGAAACCTTAGTGTTTTTATCATTAGTTTTTAAATCAATTTAGTTTAGTTTATATTTGTTTTGCAAAAGACAATTCAAAACTTAGAACTAGGTTAAAATAGGTTTAGTTTAGATAAAAAAATTTATACAACGCAATTCCTTGTGGATTCGACCTCGTACTTGCATAACACTATATTGCAAACGACTCGTGCGCTTACGATTAATTTAAAACTCACAACATGTGTGTGTGTATATATATCAATTTTATCAAATAGAGCATAAAATAAATAAAATCATTTTATTTTTCTATGCTTTCTTTTTCTTCTCTCATTTTAAAATTTTTTTTTCTTATTTTTATTCTTTAATAATCATATTTTTTTTCTTGTTCAATGGTAAATTGATATCACCGGCCAATTTACACACATTATGCGAGGTCCATTTCCTTGGATGGGTCAAAGACAGACCATCAACGCCCGACCTAGAGAATTCGTAAGAAAAATCTTTGTGATTTGACCATCACGAACATGAAAATTGAAACTGACGATTTTATGATTATTCCACAAAATTTTTAGCATTTCATCCAAACCGCGATGATTACCGATAAGAGCTTTATTGTCATTGATCATTTGGAGATAGAAAAATGACATTTAAATTAACAACAAATTTTATGTTCTCATACGGTGTTATACTTAAAAATTCACAAAATTAGTGATTGTGGGCTTAGCCCATTGATTCAATCTCATTCTTTGTGAGTATATGATCTGGGTTAGATCCCAATTATCACTATTGCTTTTAAAACAATTTAGACTTTAGAATTTATATACTTTTAAGGCTTTAAGCAAATGGTAAAAGAGACTACATATTTAAATTATTCATAGGCTTAAGCACTCAGATATTGTATGGGCTTGGAAAACTTCAAACATCAATGAGCTGCATCAAAAAATCTTTTCAAAATCCTACTTAAAAGACCAAATCTGAAGTCCAAATGTCAAGACAGAACTGTAGGATATGAAGTTTTCCAAGTCTAACAAGCCCATAAAATATTCTATCCAAGTGTAGGATATGCCCATAACTGTAGTATATGAAAGATTGTAAGGCGGCTTGAGTTCAAAAGGATCCAAATCCCAAGACTCCATGATAATGAGCTCGCAATATGATTAATATTCTCCATTTAGGTCGGTCCTTCATATACCAGTCCCATATTATTAGTCTTTTTTTGGACATTTAAAAATATTGTTTATTTTCTATAAATAATAAATAATACATTTTAATTTTTTCAATGATATTTTTATTTTATTAAATTTAAATAACAATCAAGATAAAATGGTTACTCCACTTAAGGGTAACAATAGAATTGTACATATGTGATGGTCAAAATTTCTAAAAGCATTTATTATGTCTTCCTAAAAGCCTTTTTTTTTCTTCTTCAAAACAGACTAATGGTATGTGATTGATGGAGTAATAATAATAAAGCTTTTACATGGATCCAACTCCAAGCAACCAAAGCTAAGTTTAAACCCATCTAATCAAACTTAATAAATATCAACTTAAACTTAGAAATTGAGGGAAAAGAAAATAAGAGGATGACAAGGTAAATAATATGGGTTTGGGTTACCGGTGAGTATGGTCCAGATCGGTTGGGTTTGACATCAACCTAGATTCAAATCGATTCTAATAAATTTTACAGGTGACTAAACCGAACCAAATCGACAACATAAAAAAATCTTAATTAAACCGAATCTAATTTCTCTCTGTTCGAATAAGTTTTTTCTATTGATTCTCATGCCTTTGAAAATCCAAATGAAATTATCTGATAATTTACGATTCAACTTGTGTTTTCAAACTCCAAAAACAAATAAAATGATATAAAGTCAATATATGTCTCACATTCAATAATAAAAAAACAATATATATTTTTAAAAAATGAATAGAACCAAAGAGTTTACCGTTGAAATAGAGAGAGGAATATCGAGAAACAATGACTTAACTTTTCCATTGATTAATAATGAATATATATAAAAAAAATTGGGCATTGCTGTGAGTTACTCAAAATACAAAAATAGAAAACTATCCTAGAATTAAGGGATTACAGCTAATTACAAGGATATTACAACTAATTACAACAATTTAAAATGTAAAGAAAAACTGTTGTAATTAATTCTTTAATATTTACAGTTGAGTAAGTGTAAATTTAAAGGTTTAGGTTTAGGTTTTCTTTACATTTTAATTTTACTCTTCATTTATATAGTTTTTGTTTAGGTAAGGATAGGTACAACTTAATAAGGTAAACCCATTAATACAAAAGTAAAATATATCATTCAATAAAACATAATACATTTTACATTATATAGAATCGATATAATACAAAGTTCCTAATCTAGATATAAGTCACATATAGTTATTCTTATAAAAGCTTATATGTAGGGGTTTACACTCTAGTTGAATATCATAAGAGGGTTTAAAATACCATTCTCAAATGTAGATTATTGTTTTTGATTTTAAGTCTAAAGTTACTATACCTTTTTTCTTGCTCCTTCTATATTTCTTTTATCTTGTTCTCCGGTATTTATGAGCAATGGACCAACAAGCACAACGCAACCCTTCTTGAAGGTACAAAGGGTGGCTAAAGCAATACGCCACCACGGGCACACCAACGAATCTTTTGTATGTTTTGTGAGTAGGACCAATTGATCCAATCCTCCATGGATTGGTGATTCATCAATAGTTTATGCTCCCGATAGCATTTGGGGTCACACTTGGCATCTGGAACACCCGGTGGTGCCACAATAAGGAACTTGTCAAACAACTACATTTGAAAAGAAATGATATAAGAATCCATTCGAGAAATGCAAAATCAAATGAAAAAGGTAAAGAGGTTTTTACTTGAAGAAACAGAGGGATCCCAACAAGGAATGGGATCCTGTGCCACTTAAGCGCCTCGAGACTACACAACGTCATGGCCAAAATTGCCCTCATTGGACAAAAAACTTCAGAAGTTTCCTTGACCACGTTTAGGAGAGATTTGTGGACACTTAGACCATGTCCTCTCATGAAGAAACGACCAAAACACATAAAAACAACAAATTTTGTCGTTGATATGTTAGTAGCTTGGTATCCGTTTTGAAAAGCTCAAAGGCAAGTGGTGCGAAATCAAAACGATCATCAGCCATCAAAGTTTTGTCGCACCCTCTTGCAATCCCAACCAATCCCACAACAAAGTCATCGTGGTGATCTTGAAACTGGGACAGAAACACCTTGTCAGATGCCTTTTGTTGGAGAAGTGCACAAAACTCCTCGTATATTGGCACCGTTTTGTTAAAATTGAACCGAAACACGTGGGTATTGGGATCCCATCTTGCTGTTTCCATCCTCAAGAAATTCTAGTCAGTTTTCACGTTTTTCAACGAGAAAATTGTATTCACGCTGAACCAAGATAAATTTTGCAACTCAATCCCTTTAATATCATTGAGGAAATGGGTTAATTGGGTCGAAATAGCCTCTATCTCGTTTAAGGACTTCTGGTTTTTAGCCTTTTGAAATGATTTGTGCCGAGTGAGGAATGGTTTAGGTTCAAATAAATGGTCTTGAAGCAAAAATTGAAATAAAATTTGAATTTTGAAAAACCTACTGTGAAAATACCGATTAGGTGCTCTACCCTACCGATCAATAGGAGTTGACCATCAATCGATAGCATTTTACTATCGATCGGTAGTTAACTAGTAAAATTTATAAAAACAAATGTTATTTCATTTTGGCCTTTTGAGTTTGTTTTTGTTACCTCAAGACCTGCAAAGCAATCACCCATGTACTCATAGCCACATCCATCAGGTAAATCACAGCCCAAAACCATTTTGATCGCATTCTGCCTAGTAATTCACGCCATGTACATACATAACTCATACAAAAACATATCATTCATTAATTTGAATTTGCCCATGCATTCATTGACATTCAACCATCCAAAAGGCATCCAAGAAAATTTAAAAAAAAAAATCATAAAAATAGAAAATGACCCAAAGCCCACCAAAAAAATGATCATGCATGCAAAATAACTCTTTCTCCATCTCTCTCTTACTCAAAAATAAAAGAAAGCCCTAAAGTTTAATCGTCGGTGGAGACGCTCTTGCCACGGCTCGTGGCTCCAACTTGCTTGGATCTATTCTCCAAAGCATAGCTACCCTCTATGTCGTCATCATCACTCTCAGTTCCAAACGATGACTGGTTCTTTCTAGCTCAACTCGTAAACTAAATTTCCGATAAGACCCTTCTAACAGGTGTACGCCAAAAATTGAGGCAAACCTAAGCCTTTGTCTTCAAGGCAATCATGTAAGCCCTTACTTATCTTCTCTGAGGCAAAATATAAAGCCACGTTTTCCTTCTCTAATGAGACATAAGTCTTCTCTTTCCAAGGAAATTTTGTAAGCCCTTACTCATCCTTGAGGCAAAATATAGGCCCTCATTTCCTTTCTTGAGGCAGATATAAGCCCTCTCTCCTCAAGACAATAGTGTAAGCCCTTGTTTATCTTTCCAAAGAAAAATATAAGCCTTCATTTAAGTAGAAATAAGGCATCTCTCCACAAGGCAATCATATAAGCCCTTGCTTATCTTTCCGAGGACAAATATAAGCCTTCATTTTCTAACTCGAGGCAGACAAAAGCCCTCGCTTCCAAAACAATCATGTACTTACGTTACAATTTTCCCCTTTCAAATCTTAGCTCCATCCCCATGATTCGGTCTTCAATGGAGGTCATATCTGTTACGAATCTAACTCCTATAACCTCAGCTAACAATAAATTAAACCACAAAACCACTTTGTCCCTCATCTACACCTATAAATATCCCATTCTACACTTCAGACAACTTGAAGCTACAAAAAACTTACTAAAACTCTACAAATTTCTACCCACAAACGCGTCCAAGTCTTGGGTAGTCAATATTTGTATTAGGTTGGGCATCTAAACACCATCACGTCCATATAATCACTAGCTTAATTATTACTCTATCCTTCTTTTGTAGTTGGCTACTTTGTAAGAACTAGTTCGAGTTTCCAAGTATATTTGAGTTCTTTAAGAGCACCATAGATCTCTGAGGATACAATAACTACATGCGAACTTCTTTTATCATTCTCAAAAAGAGGTTAGTAGTCACTAGTAATTTCATCAATTTGCATGCCATAAAATGGAAAGTCTTGTTTTACATTCAATCCACCATGAAACTATCTATGCATGTCTTGAGAATGTAGATCCTTGAGTCATGGGAACATGTTTATTGAAAACGCATGCCTATGTTTCAGTTTCTCTTCACTGGTATGGGTTAACCGATCGGTACACCATTGGTACTAATCATGATCTATGTCATCCCAATCGAGACCTATTTTGATCCAATCAGTAATAGCATGGCAACACCTTGAAAGATGCTCAAAATCTTTTCTTTTATTTTTATTTTTTATTCTTGTATGCTATGTTAGTACTAATTTCTTGCCCATACATGCTTAAAACATGTTAATGTGTTTTTATAGATGAAAAGAATGTATCGTTTTGCTCATATGCTTTATTGTTTCAATTTATTTTCTTCATATAATCTTGTTTGCAAAGTGATTGATCAAAGCAAACCCATTATTTTTGAGAGGACAAGGTTGTCCAACATAAAAATGTTGGGTCAGTAACTTCTTACGTATACATGTTCCTTGATCTCTTGTGATGATTGAGATAATTGCTTTTGGTGATATTAATTGTAATTGCTTGTGATGTATGATAATGTATGGTAGATTAAGTTAAATTAAAAATTAAATATGTTCTCTGAATGTAAAAGGGTAGACTTTGGTCTGGCGAGAGAAGGAGCTATAAGTCCTCATTCTTTTGTACCAAAATTTCTTCACTCTTAAATCTCACACTTAGACCAATAACAAGGGATTTGGTTAATTTCAAGGTTAAATAGTGGCTCCTTACCCGCCACCTTGTTTCATGCTTAGGTGACCTAAGGCCAATGTGAGAAATTTGCCATGACCTAAAAGAGTTCTTTGTTGTGGTGTACCTCTGACTGTCTTGTGTAAGGGTGTAAATTTCATACCAGACAGTGTTTTGATTTAGCTATTTAAATGAAACATTTTCATTTCTGTCCATTTCAGTGCGTCGTTTCAGATTTAATGGTATTTTCAAACATGTACCTGTCAAATTACATATATTTCAAAAAAATATAATTATAAATATAAATCATAAGAAAACAATAACCATTTAAATGTATAAATTAATCCAACCCAAATTTTTACTTTAAAATCAATTATAAATATTTTTTTGGTATAAATCCAAATTGGGACTTTGTTATACTATAAAATTACATACCGTTCAAATATGTATATTATAATAAAACAATCATTATTCAAACATAAATCCCAAATTAAAGAGGAATAGTGAAAATTCTTAAATTACTCTTAAAATTTTCAAAAATACAAAAAAATGGACATTGTAATATTTCGATCAAAATATGATGTTTCAACCGAAACAGACTAAAACAAACACAAAAAATTGAAACAGACCAAAATAATAGGTGAAACAAAGTATAGGGGTATTTCGTTTCAGTTTAGTGTTGAAACCAAAACATTTCAACCGTTTCAGCCTAAATGAAGCTAACAACATTGGTCTTGTGTCTAACAATACTTCCATCTTTGTAGTTGTCATAAAACTCATTTGAGAAAAATTACAAACCATTATTTATCCTGTCTCTTAATCTATTTCCTTGTTTGCTTCTCAATCATGGTTCTCCACTTCTTAAAATGCTTGAATGCTTCATCCTTCATCTTCAACATATAGACCCAAAAGATTATAATGAACATAATCCAGAATACCTTTGGTTATGTGAATCACTATACTGAAACAAATTTTCTTCAGTTTGTCGAACACACAATGCTCACACAACTCCATTTTTCCTATATTTTGTCCACAAATAAAACCTATCTTGCTCAAGAAAGTTAGTTCTTTTTCACTCATAGGACCCACTTTCATACCACAATTTTTTAATCTCAGAATTTGATATAGTGGAAGCAACAGCTAAACCAGTAAAAGTGGTATCCTACAGAATAGACAAATTCGGTGACGCTGTCTTAATTTTAATGGCAACCAAAGAACCTCTTCTAACTTTCATGACTCCACCTTCAGATGAATACTTATGCCTTTTAACATCAAGAGTACTCAAATAAATCCGATTCTTATCGAAAGAAGGAATATGTTATTTTTGTTAAAGTCCATATCACATTGTCATGCATTCTGATTTGGATAGTTCCTATGCCAGTTATTTTTCTAACTGCATGATCACCTAACAAAACAACTCCTTCATAAGGCTCATATTCTGAAAATCAATCATTTTTTCATCAAATATGGTCGGAACAAACTAAATCAATAATCCAACCAGATATAAAAGACCTATTACCAATGAGAATAAGAACATGATCTGTAATACCCGTGTTCTTAAAAAAAAGGTAAAAAAGTGATTTGATAGATATTACATGGAATTAAAATAATATATATATGAAAGATTTACTATTAATATAAAAAAGGACAAACACTTGGACGCTAAGCGTCCAGGTGTAGAATGGAGAAATGGGAAAGGTAACTGTCTTGCATGTAGCAAGACATTTAATTAATAAAAAAAAGGCAAACACCTGGATACTAAGTGTCAATGTGTAGAATGGAGAAATGAGAAAAGTAAGTGTCGTGAATGCAGCAAGACACTCAATAAACAAAACGAAAAAAAATGTGCAGAACGGTGGGGGCGGGTTTTGAAATAAAAATTTGGTTTTTTGTTTTGTTTTGTTATTTCTTATCAAATCATGTTTGGTTTTCTTCTTTCTACAATTCAAATTGCTTAGCAAAAAGTTATAAAGAAAATTTCTCCAATATTAGAGATAGTACAGTCATCTAATTACAATAACAAGATTTCATCATATTTGAGGTAAATTTTCAGTAAGACTCATAATTAAATAATTATATTGTTTGAATTAAGTTATGAAATAGTAAGATTTATGAAAGTTTATGATTAACTGTTGGTGTTCAACAATCTCAAGAAATTGCTGAAAGGAGCAAGAAAGGCCAGGTGATCCAAGGATAGCTTTAAGTGCTACGTGGTGAGTTAGATTTACTTTTAGTAATTGAGATCAATAAAAATATTAATTTATGATATTTGGATAAATGGGTGAATTATCAATGATTTAATGATGTATTTTCTGTTATATATTATATTTGATTGATTTATTGATTAGAGATTAAATAGTACGTTGAATATTAATTATATAAGAATGTATATTTTAAAAGGATTGATTAATGATATATATGCTGAGAAGTTATATGAAATTTATGAAAATATGATTGAAAATTTTATATGATATATGAGGAGACAATTTAATAAATATGATAAAAATAATAATTTTGAGAAAGAGCTAGATAGCTAAATTGAATGCTTTGATGTATGCTTGTTTGCATATTATTACTCATATGCATAAATGAAAAGACCAGGAAAGTAGCTGGTCTGCTTGAGAAGACTAGAAAGGCAGATGGTCTGGCTGAGAAGATCAGGAAGACACTTGGTTTAGCTGAGAAGACCATGAAGGCTGCCGGTGTGGTTGAAAAGACCAGGAAGGCAACTGGTCTGGTTGAACATATCGACATGTGGGAAGACGTTCCTAAATGATAATATGAAATAATAAAATGATGTGATGAAAAAGAGAGATGATTTAAACATATGCATTTATTTATTTGGTTATTTATTATTATTGATTGAGATGCTCAAGTATCAATCTGGATTGTGAAATTATCGATAGACAAATGAGTCTCACAGAGAGACAAATATGTTGAGAAAGAAATATGAAAGTATGATATGATAAAAAAATTATTTGATTGATTGATTATATACTGTGAACCTCATAACGAGGTAAATAATGATGTTAAATTGATAATCTCAAAATGATTAAATATATAAAAAGAAAAATTGATATATTTAATGATTAATTTAAGAAGAGATTGATAAATGATTGGAATTATGATATGAGAAGTGATAATAGAATGTTATTATTGAATTATATGAGATAATAGATGTATAAATATTGGAAGACTATTTGAAAGATTGAATTATTATATGTGAAGAAATAGATGATTAATATTAGTGAATTAGAAACGATTGAATTATAAGATGTGACTGAGAGTATACAAATCGAGTACTTCTAGTAAATTTAATTCACTGAGCTTGTAAAGCTTACTCCTCATTGTTAAATAATTTCAGGTAGCGGGTATGACAGATAGATTGTGAGCTGAGATTTAGATTGAGTTATTATCTGTAAGTCTCGTTGTCCACATCCTTAGACTAATGGAAGAAGTTTTTTTTTTTTTTTTTAAATATCCATGCGTAATATGTTGTATTTATTGTTTCAGTTGGGATTTTGATGATGTGACTCCCCTGTTGCGGGTTGAGGAATTATATATATATGTTTAGTCAATATTTATTTTTATATTGTTGCATTTATGTATCGTGTTGGGATTTCAAAACGTGACGACACTATCTCAGGGGTGGGCAACCCGCGATGGGTCGTTACAATTTTGGTATCAGAGC
The DNA here is from genome assembly GCA_023935145.1 of Bretschneidera sinensis. Lineage (NCBI taxonomy): Eukaryota > Viridiplantae > Streptophyta > Magnoliopsida > Brassicales > Akaniaceae > Bretschneidera > Bretschneidera sinensis. The sequence continues at coordinate 42,930,701 of CM043703.1, forward strand.
ATTAGGTTTTATGATTCTGTAGACTGCATAAATTTTTTAAAGAAGTGGAAGATTTAAACAAATTACATTTTAATGCAGAGTCTTAGGATGACATGTTGATGTACTAGAGCTAGAGGTAGAGTTCTGAATCAGAGAGGACGTGGTAGACCCCCAATATTTAGAAGTTTGAAGCGGAGGGGGAGACCGAGTCTGTGGTTTATGTAAGGGAACAGGTTGCTAGTACAGTTGGTTCTAGTAGAGGTGAGGAAGAATCTGATATTAGAAGGGATGAGTTGAGAAAAGTTCTTGATCGTTCTATAGAGAGAATGAATATAGCAGAAGAAATGCCTGATAATTTGCAGAAGAGATTAGAGAAAAGGGGTAGAATAGAACCTGATGTGGTGAGACAAGAGGTTCATGAAGAAGAGGGTGTGTTTGCACATGAGATGCAGGAGGATTATTTTGTGATATTTATTAAGTTTAAACCCTAGTCTTTTAGAGGATCTGTAAATCCTATTAAAGCTAAGCAGTGGATTAAACATGTTGAGAAATATTTTGAAGTCTTACCAGTGACAGATAGGCAGAAGGTTGCTTTTGCTTCATTTAAGCTAGAAGGTGAGGCTTCTCAATTGTGAGAGGATATTCTGCCTAGATTGAGTACACATGTAGATCAACCCTTAACTTAGCGTAAGTTTAAGGATGTGTTCTTTGCGAAGTATTTTTCAGATACATTTCGAGCATAGCAGGGGAGAGATTTTATTCATTTAAGGTAGAATACTTTATCCATGGCTGAGTATGATAGTAGATTTAAAGCCCTGTCGAGGTTTTTTCTGAGTTAGTAAATACGAAGGAGAGGAAATGTAAGAGATTTTTAGATAGGTTACACTATGAAATTCGAACTAAACTCTCTTACATGGGTATTGGGAATTATGCTACAATAATGGATAATGCATTACAGATTGAGAAGGATGTGATGGAATTTAGAGGTATGAGGGATTGGCTAAAGAGGTCTAGAATTGAGGGACCCAGAGATGGTAGTAGTATAAGTGTGCAGGGTGGGTGACCACCCCATAGAGGGTGTTCTTTGTCACAGAGAATTATAATACAAAGTCATTGGTAAGCAAGATCTATTGCTTCTGTAGCTAAGAGTAATAGTGGCGGGACCCCTAGATTTGGCAGACAGGTTATGAAAACTGTAAGTTATGGTAGAGGAGTAAGTATGCCACCAAGGGGATGTGGTAATCTGATGTATGATTGAGAGACAAGAATTTTTTTTAGATGTAATCAGACAGGGCATCTATCTCAGAATTGCCCTACTCCGATGTGTTTTTTATATGGTGAGGGAGGACATATTAGTGTAGATTGACCAGTGGGGAAATCTGTTAAGATAAGTACTAGAGGTGTTAGGAGAAAACAAGTGGAGAGATGTGGTGGATCAGGGAGTATGCAGGGCAGAGGTAGAGGATCAGTAGTTAAGAGAGGATGTAGTGGTCAGTTATAGCCTAGAGACAGCCGAGTTTATGCATTAGCCCAATAGGATGCACGAGCCATTCCTAATATTATTATGGGTATGGTATCTATTCTTAATAGACCTGCTAGATTATTGATTGATCCTGGTATAACCTATTCTTTTGCATCCAGTGTTTAAATGAAATCTTTTGATGCTTGTGTTAGTCCTTTGATGCATGCTATTATTGTTGAGGTTCCTACTGGGGATAGGATTATTATCAAGATAATTCATCGGGGTTGTGTGATTAGTACGAGTGATAGAGAATTTGAAGTTGATTTGTTGCCTTTAGATATGACAGATTTTGGTTTAATTATGGGGATGAATTGGTTATTTGCATATCATGCTTGAGTAGATTGTTTTAGGAAGAATGTGGCATTTATGATACCAGGACAAGAGGAGTTTAATTTTCAGGGAGAACATAAGATACTTGTCAACTATATTATTTATGCCCTGACTGCTAGTAGATGGTTGAAAATGCGTTGTGAGTGGTATTTGGCATATATGGTGGATTCTAGAAAGAATATTAGAAAGTTAGAAGAAATCTTAGTAGTGAAATATTTTTCTAATGTGTTCCCTAAGTAGTTGTCTAGTTAGCCTCCCAACAAGGAGATTAAGTTTTCTGTTGAAGTGATTCTGGGATTAACACTCATATCTATATCACCTTATAGAATGGTACCCATCGAGTTGAGAAAATTGAAAGTTCAGCTTCAAGAGTTGCTAGATAAACAATTTATTCGACCTAGTATGTCGCCTCGGGGAGCCCTTGTGTTGTTTGTGAAAAAGAAGGATGGAACGATGAGGTTGTGTATTGATTATAGATAGTTAAATATGATCACCATTAAGAATAAATATCCTTTACCCAGGAAGATGATTTATTCGAGCAGTTATAGGGGGCTAGGGTGTTTTCAAAGATAGGCCTGAGATCAAGTTATTATCAGTTGAGGATAATGGAGGCGGACATGCCTAAGATTGTTTTTAGGACACGTTGTGGCCATCATGAGTTCCTTGTGATGCCATTTGGGTTAACTAATGCTCCTGCAACATTTGTGGATCTAATGAATCGGTGTTTAAACCATTCTTGGATAGATTTGTGATTGTATTTATTGATGATATTTTGGTATATTCCAAGAATGAAGATGAGCATATGCAACATTTAGAGATAGTGTTGGAAATTCTAAGGAGAGAGAAATTTTATGCAAAGTTCTCTAAGTGTGAGTTTTGGTTGAGTAAAATATCTTTCTTGGGGCATGTTGTGTCAGGAGATAGTATAATAGTTGACCCACAGAGAGTAAAGGTAGTGTTGAATTAGGAAAGACCCACTAGCATGACCAGATTGACTAAGAAAAAAGTGAAGTTTATGTCGTAAGAAGAATGTAAGAGGATTTTTCACCTGTTGAAAGAGAAATTGACTACTACTCCGGTATTAGTGCTTCTTTCTAGTGATGAAGGATTTGTGGTATATAGTGATGCATAACATCAGGGGTTGGGATGTGTGTTGATGCAACATGAGAGAGTTACAGCTTATGCTTCTAAGAAATTGAAGAACTATGAGAGGAATTACCTGATCCATGATTTAGAGTTGCTTGCCAGTTTTTGCTTTAAAGATTTAGAGACATCATCTGTATAAAGCCACATGTGAAATTTTTACTGATCATAAAAGTTTGATGCGTTTACCTACCCAGAAATAGTTGAATTTGAGGCTGATGAGGTGGATGGAGTTGATTAGTGACTATGAATGTACAATTCACTATCATCCAAGGAAGGCTAATGTAGTAGCTGATGCATTGAGTAGAAAATCTACAGGGAGATTAGCTGCTATTGGGAGTCATGATATTAGTTTGATGGTAGAATTGAGAGAAATGAGAATAAAGTTGAATATCAGTGATAGAGGAGTATTGATGGCAAATATAGTGGTATAATATTCTATTATTGATTACTTATTACAGATGTAGATTAGAGATGAAGAGATAGAGAAGATCAGACAAAAAATATTGAATGGGAAGCTGGCTGAGTTTAGAATTAGAGAATATGGTATGGTTGTATTGGGACATAGAGTTTGTGTTCCCAATGATGTTGAGATGAGAAAGGAGATACTAAGAGAGGCTCATGATTCTGTGTATTCTATGCAACCAGGTAATAATAAGATGTACAGGGGGTTGACACAGAATTATTGGTGGTCAAGGATGAAGAAAGATGTAGATGAGTATATTTCTAGATGTTTGATTTGTCAACAGGTGAAGTATGAGAATAGATATCCAGCAGATTTATTAAAGTCTCTTCTAGTACCTAAATGGTTATGGAAGAATGTAAGTATGGATATTGTTTCTGGTTTTCCCTGTACCCAGAGAGGTCATGATGTCATCTTCAAATTGTAATTACATATCTTCATAAATATATGGGGTACTTGTTAGATAAAGGTAAATCATATTCCCGGCCAAATATGAGACCAGTTGGCGGCGTTGAATTTCATCAATGCAAAATTTTGGCTTTTTGAAATATACAAATTAATTTAATCACAATATAAACTTACAATACTATCATATAATCCATATAGTTCATCTCACAATACGATTATTAATTACTTAAAATTGAAGAAATAACATTCCATTTTATGAATTGGACAATAATCCACACACAAAAATAATAGATTTGAACATATCAACTATATAATACATAATACAACTTCTTAATTTAATCATTAGTTAATAATTCTATTGTGTGTGTGTGTGTTTATATATATATATATATATATATATATATATATATATATATATATATATTACTCAATGTGTTAGGATTTTGGCTCAAATTCTCACAAAGAGAACTTCTAATTAGTTTGAAAAAATGATTTTTCTATTTTATAGTTGCTTATTCTAGTAGAAATAATAGTAGTAGTAGTTTCCTATTGAATTGTTACTTGTTCTAATAGGAATAGCAGTAGTTTCCTATTGGATGGATACTTTTTCTAATATGAGTAGTAGTAATAGTTTTCTATGTTGTTGTCCTTTTGTTAGTAGTATTAGGAAAATGTCCTCTATATAAAGGGGATCCTAGAAAAGGTTTGAGACACCCAAAATTCCAATATACGTTGTAAATCAGAGGAGTTTACTACTAGATTTAAGATGAGAGCTTTGGGTGTATTCAGGTTTTGGGTTGTCGAGTAGAGATTATACTTATAACTAGAGCTAGGTTGAGAGATTTGGGTGTATTGGGGTTTTCGAGTTGTGAGAGTTTAACAACTTTGCTTTTCTTAAAGTTATAATAGAAGAATAATAAAATAGTGGGTTTGTTGGTGGACGTAGGCAAAGAGGTTGCCAAACCACGTTAAATTATTGTGTTCTTGTTCTTTGTTTATTTATTTGTAGTGGTTGTGTTTTTTTTTTTGCCTAAAATTTGAGTAGGTGGATTTCAGAGATAAACTCCCAACAAGTGATATCAGAGCTAAGGTGTAACAATCCATTGAGCGCTCCAATAAGTGATATCAGAGTTGTGATTGTAATGGCAAAAATACAAAAAAATATGCATGATAAATATTGACTTATTTTATTGGAAGAATGATTTCTCTCTTGAAAAAGTTTCATCAAAGATGTATTGATGCGAAAAGTGTTCTACAAGACAATTGAAGAGTCAAAGCCACTAGAGATGATGAAAGAAATTTGGGAAGATATGTTGATGAGGGAGGTGAGCACAATTCGTTTGGTGTTGGCTCTGAGATAAGGTATAAAGTGTTGTTCGAGACATCTCTAAGGATTTTGTGGGAAAAGCTTAAGAGGGCCTACAAAGAGACGTTTCTAATCAATCATCTAGACTTGAAGGATGAAGATATTGTTGAATTGAAGATGGAAGAGTTTGGATGGATGAGGAGCTTCTGCAGCACCTCGAGAGAGATAAGTTGAAAAGACCAAGTGTGTTCAATGATGAAGAATTGTTTGTAAATATATTAAGAGATGAGATAAACAATGATAGGATGGTTCCTTTGAAAAGTAAGCGGATGAAATGGAAATACCAAAAGGGAGGATCCTGCCAACCAAAAAAGAAAGTCAAATTTGTTGATAAGGTGGAGAATTTGAGCCAAGGTGGAGATTTGTTTGAATTTTGGCTCAAATCTCCACGAGGACTTCTAATTGATTTGGGAAAAATGATTTTCTATTTTATAATTGTTTATTATAGTAGAAGAAGTAGTAGTTTCCTATTGGATTGTTACTTGTTCTAGTAGGAATAGTAGTAGTTTTATATTGGATGATTGCTTGCTCTAGTAAGAGTAGTACTAGTAATCTCTCATGCTATTGTTCTTTTTCAAGTAGTATTAGGAAAATATCCTTTATATAAAGAGGATCCTAGATAAGGTTTGAGACGCACCCAAAATTCTAATATACATTGTAAATCAGAGAGGTTTACTACTAGAGTTAAAATGCGAGCTTTGGGTGTATTGAGGTTTTGGGATGTCAAGTAGAGAGAGAACTTACAACTAGAGTTAAGTTGAGAGATTTGGGCGTATTGGGGCTTTTGTTTGGGAAGGTTGTGAGAGGTTAGCAACTTTACTCTTTCTAAAGTTATAATTGGAGATTAATAAAGCAGTGGGTTTGTTGGTGGGCATTGACAAAGAAGTTGGTGGGCATTGGCACAGAAGTTGTCGAACTATGTTAAATTTTTGTGTTCTTACTATTTGTTTGTTTTGCTTATTTAATTGCATATTGTTGCTGTATTTTTTTACCCAAAATTTTAATTAGTGGATTTTAAAGGTAAAATCCCAACACAAATGATGCATTTGCCTTTAGATGGTTGTTTATATCAGTAATTTATAAAATAAAGTATATTGGATAGTGGAACTTCATTTTATATTATTAATTAGGATTTGGAAAAGGGGATCATGGAATATATAATGTGGTATAAGGTTAATTAACATATTAACCAGCTGCTTATTTAAGAGCCGTACATGCTCAACAATTGTGAATAAAAATTAAAGAAAACGAAAAATACTCTATGAACACATTTTTTTTAAAAATTAAATACTTTATTAATACAATATTAAAATCGATGCAACAGGATCACTGACTTGTCAACCCTAGGATACAACAACCCAACTTTACTACGCCTTATAGCTCTCTCGATTTTGCACTAAAAAAGGGCTCAAAGCTCCACAAAATATATCATTCTTTGCCGGAAAAATAAAAAACAACAAAATGTGAATAAAAGCCAATTTAAGAGTAAAGTGGGTTGAGGTGTATCAGAAAGACTCCCATGCAAGCCTTATATATAGGCTTAGAGAGTTAGGAGTTAGTGGGAATGGAGTTACGCAAATTGTGTAACTTAATGTAACTCTCACACATAAAACATTCCCACTAAAAATCCCCATTCTTCCATATTAAATGCATATTTAATTATTTGATTATAATGTCTAACATTCCCCCACTAATTTTAATAAAAACTAAAATACCATGAAAATAATTTTATCGGGCAAAGATAGACCATTATGCATCATGAATGTGTGCTCTGTATTGAACCTTCACTTAGTGATTCAGCAATTCTTATTTCCAAACTAGTAGTGGACCAAGCCTTGAACTATAGTTGTTTAAAAGAGATAGAATATTGCTTAACACACATAACAATCCAAGTATCAACATGAGATTTATTGGCCAGCACATTACGGCCTTGTGCTTGTCCCAGTTTCATAAGTGAAATAGAGAACAAGCCCAGTTCTCCTAGGAAGCTTTCTCGCTTCCATGCTTATATAGGTGAAATTCATCAAGGATACTCATGGAATTATAATTAACACCCCACTCATAAGAGCTATGGATTTTCATTAAAAGTTTAAAACATTAGCCTCTCATTTCATTACAGGATAGATACACTAACACCTTAGGGATGAGTTTAAGAGCTTATGGGCATGTTAGGGTAACAATTTTCTGTTTTTAGTTTTCGAAAACGAAAACTGAAAACAGTTTTATGATGTTTTCTGAAGAAAACATGTTTAGTTAACTGTAGCTCGAAAACTGTTTCCAAAAAAGAAAACATTGAAATGTTGTTTGGATAATTTTATTTTGAAAACTGTTTTGATACACTTTGTAATTATTTTTAGTTTTGAGTTTAAATTTAAAATCTATATTAATTTTATTTCCCATATTTACTAAATACTTAAAAATAATTAATATTATTTTATTTTCAAAATTTTAATATTTTTTATATACCATGGAAGAAGAATGAAATAGAGAAGTGAACACTGATTTTATGGTTATTTTTCGAAAATTATGTCAAAAAACACCAATTTTGAGTTTTCAGAAAACAGTTTTTGGAAACTAGTTTTTTTAAAACTGTTTCAGAAAATTACTTTTGAAAACTGTTTGCCAAACATAGAAAACAGTTTTCGAAAACTGAAAACAGTTTTCGAAAACTCTATCCAAACATGCCCTGTTCTAGATTTAATGCATCTCACCACAAAACCATGCTATGAATCATTCTTCCCATTGAACCTAGTTTTTGGGATCTACAGTCCCTGGGTTAGGTATCCTCATAATTGGTTTATGCATTTATGAGCTTTAGCACCATCCACCTCGATGTCATTAAGACATTTTCTCTAGCTAGAGCCTTAGCCAAATGATATGCAAGATTATCACATGATCGAATATATTAAAAGTTATAACACATTTACTAAAATAAGATATCACAATACTGTATTTTTTTATATGAGTTTTTATTTTAAATGAATGCATACTCTACCAACAGCGGTAGTGCTATCACAGTGCATCAAGAATAGTGGTACAGGTTTTACTCACATGGGGATTTCAAATAAAAAAAAATCTTTTATCCAATTAGCTTCCTAACTAGCTGAAGCTAAGGAAATAAGCTCAACCTCCATAGTTGAGTTAGCTATTATTTTTTGTTTTTTTAGATATCCAACAAATAGCATCACCTCCGATTGCAAAAACATAATTAGTGGTAGACAATGAATTCTCTGACAGAATATTCCAATCGACATCAGAAAATCCTTCAATTACAACAGGATAATTTTTATAAAATAGACCAAAATTTTTGGTGCCACTTAAATATTTCATAACTCGTTAAACGAAACGCTAGTGGTTAGAACCCAGTTTACTGGTAAATCTACCAAGTACTCCTATTGCATATATAATGCCAAGTCTAGTACAATAAGTATCATATCTTAAACTCTCAATTATGCTAGCATATCACTTTTGATCAATGATTTCATTATCAGATCAATGATTTCATTATCACTGCGAGTAGGATATAAATAAAAGCTATGATCAAATGGAGTATTAACAGACTTGTAATAAAAATAATTGAACTTTCTCAAGATTTTCTCACTGTAGTGTGATTGATCAAGAGAGATGTCATCACATATTCTAGTAATTTTTATGCCCAAAATAAAGTTAGCTTCACCAAGATTTTTCATATAAAAAATGCTGTTTAGCAATGATTTAGTTTCTTTGACAATCTTTAAATTAGAACAAAAAATTAAGAGATCATTTACATAGAGACTAACAATCACATGCATATCATGAACATTTTTAATGTATACGCATTTCTCATACTTATTAGATTTAACACCATTTTCTAACATGCACATGTCAAACTTTTCATGCCATTGTTTTTGGGCTTGTCTCAAACCATATAAAGATTTAGTCAACTTACACACTTTCTTTTCATTGCCATGCTAAAAAAATCCTTCAAGTTGATCCATATAAATTTATTCCTCTAGAATACCATTTAAAAAGGTTGTCTTTACATCCATTTGATGGAATATCAAATTATGAATTGCTGCAATGGCAACTAACAATCTAATAGAAATAAGTCGAGTTACCAGAGAAAAAGCATAAAAAAGGTCAATATCTTCTTTCTGTTTAAAGCCCTTTGCAATAGGTCTAGCTTTAAACTTATCTATGTTTCCATCCAGTTAAAGTTTCTTGCTAGGACCCCAATTATAGCCAATGGTTTTGCAATCTGGTGGTAAGTCTACTAATTTCCAAGTCTTGATAGAATTTAGTGAGTCAATTTCATCATTGATGGCCTCCGTCTAAAATACCACATTGAGTGATGCCAAAGCTTATTTCAATGTTATTGGAGTATCACCAACATTCTAAACATAATAGCCAGGGCCAAAATCTTTTTCTACTCTAGCTCTTTTACCTCATCTTGGTTGAGTATCAAAATTTTCTGGATTTTCTAAAGGAGTATAAGAACTAGGTTTTAAAAAACTTGTTTTCCAATTTTCTTGGCCCCCACTATTTTTAGGTTTGAAAAGAAATTTGTCTTCATGAAAAATAAAATCATCGACTCGATAATAATTTTATTATCATTCTCAATAAATCTTAGGCCACACTATTTGTTGCATAGCCAAGAAAAGCACAAATGGAAGCTTTGCACCCAATTTAGGCCTTTTCGGGTCCGTCAAATTCACATAAGCCGAATAACCTCAAACTCTTAAATAATTTAAATTATGCTTATGTCTTTTCTACGATTCCAAAGGATAGATTAAAGTATTTTTATGAGGTACTCTATTCAAAACATAGCAAGTAGTTAAATTTCCTCACCCTAAAAATTAAACGAAGCACCCGAACTTACAAGCGTAGCATTTGTCAAATCCATTAAAGTTCTATTTTTACGCTTAGTTACCCATTAGAATCTAGAGTAAGGGGTGTAGTTTTATGAATGATCCCAAGATATTGAATAAATGCATAAAAATCATTTGAATCATGTTCTTTGTCTTTATCACTTCTAAATCTTTTGATTTTTCTATTGAATTGATTTTCAACTTCTTTTAAAAAAAATCTTAATTGTTTCATGTTGGTCTAAAATATACTATGGCAATACCCAAGAGGGGGGTAAATTGAGTATTATTTTTTTAAAAATTCTTTTTGCAATCTCAAATATCAAATATATGTAGAATTAAATCAAATCAATCTTTCTAAACTACTAGCACAAAGATGAGAGAGTTTATTGCTTAATATAGAAAATATGATTGAATTATAAAATAATTAAGCAATCAATCTGATTTACTTGAATAATAAATAATTATAAGCAAGTAATTGTGCAAGTAATTAAGGAGACAGAGTTAGAGAGATGCAAACTCGATTTATAGTGGTTCGGAAATATCAGAATCCTTCCAACCCTACGTCCACTCTCTTCAAGGATCCTCCTTGAAGCCTTTCACTAAAACAAACAACTTCAAGGGTGTTGCTCAAACCGAATACAAACAAGCAACTTCAAGGGTGTTGCTTCAACATTTTTCACAAGAATCATAAGTTTGCTGCCCAAGTGTATATGTGCCCAACACTCATTAGCTCACTTATAAACTCTCACAAGAGTTACACCAACTCTTTTAACAAGATAATGAAAGGAAAGTTTTAAACAAACAAACAGGAGAGAAATTTCTCAATGAAGATTACAACTCAATATTTTCTCTCTCAAAAGCTTATAGCTTGACAATGGAATTGTTGGCTCAAGAAGAAGAGAATAAAGATTTCGCTTTAATCCTTTATTGTAGAATGTTTATCTTGTCTTCCAAATGACATTTGAGGCTCTATTTATAGTGTCTTGAAGTCTTATAGCCGTTGGAGACAAAATAGAGCCATTAGAGACAAGTTTATATCGCCCAGTCAACTGCCCACTTATGGTAGTTGATTGTCCTTTATAACTAATGCAAAAACTGACTTTTCAAGCACCTAATCGATTGGTACTATTCACTCAATCGTCTGGGTCAGTTTTTGTTCACTGCTACAGTTTTTTCAGGATGAATAGTGTTTTCAACATCAATTTTCTTCATATTTCTTCATTCTTTTTGAATTTTTGAGTTCCGAAAAATCTCCCAATTGAATCAAACTTTCTCGCACATTAAACACACGAGTTAAACACTTCAAAAGTATTTCGTTATCATCAAAATTAATCTAATCAATTTCTTGATCGAGACACTTTTGATGATGACAAAATATATTAGAAATTTAAGTATAATGTGTGTGCTCTTATATATGAAGAATGATATATTACAAATGCTCAGATAATTTTCTATGTCAATATAAATTCTTCTTAAGTTCAATTAGAGCATGTTAAGTATTGAGCCCAAAAGAATTTAATATTTGCTTTTAATAAAATCACGTAGAGATTTTAGACCTTTAATTAATTAAGACTATGTAATAAAATGCAATGCAAATTTAATTAGCTCCTAAAAATTGAAATGCTTACAAAGTGTATATTAGGATTCAAACCTATAATTTAGCTCTTTTGTCTTTGAAGTTGCATTTCAATTATTCTCCTTGAATTTGATTGGATAGCTTTTTGACTTTTGAGATCATCACTTTGATTCACCAATTTCTACAATCTTGATCTCCTTTGATATTTAAGAACTATTAACAATATGTATCATCTAAGTAATATTCATTAGTGCTTAATTAAGATTTTTGTCACTATCAAAATCATTCAGGGTCAATAGATACTTGATCAACATTTCAGAAGTATCATTTTTATGTTTAAAGCAAATAAATATAAGTATATTTTGAAAAGTTATCAATAAAATTTATAAAGTATCTATTTCAACCTCAAGTTAAAATTCCTTCAAATTCATAGCTATCAGTATGAATTAACTCTAATAAATTAGAATTTCTTTCAATACTTTTATGAGGCTTTATTGTGATCTCTGTCACGCTACATGGCTCACATTTTTCAAAATCATTTATCAATTTAGGAATGAGACCCAAATTACTTATGATTTTAACATACCAACTATTAACATGACATAAATGAGCATGCCAAATATTCACACAAGAAACCATATAAACAGAACTAGTAGATGCTTTATTCACATATTATCAACATTCAACTTGAACATGCCATCACATATATATCCCTTACCTACAAACATGTCATACTTTGTAATCATATATTAATTAGATTCCATAATCAGTTTGAAACTATCCTTATTAAGGAGAAAACTAGACATCAAATTCTTTCAAATAGTAGGAGCGTGAAATATTTCCTTTAGAGTGAGTGTGCTTCCAGAAATAAAGCTCAACTAAACCTCATCTGACCCAAAACTTGAGTGGTATGAGAATCACCAAGCTTTATAGTTTTGGGTTCTTTATAAGGTGTATATACTTTGAACCAATTTTTATCACAGTAAATATTCCCAAAGGCACCAGAATCTGCCCACTACACTTCAAAACCTTCAATCAAATTAATTTCAGTTATCATTGCCATGAGTGGCTCCTTGATAACATTGACCTGAGAAATTTGCCCACTTTTTTAATATACAAAGCACATTTCATTATGGTATTATTTAGAAGGATAACTTTGGTAACTCACTTGGTTCAGGTTTATCTTATTTTGGTGAGAGTAAATTACCAAACTTATTATTTTTCATGTTTCTCCTTTTAGACTTCAGTTGTGGATAATTTCTCATATATGGTCCTTTGGGAATTCTATCACTAGAAATAAAATTTATGCTAATGGTAGAATTTGGATCAACATCACGCATAAGCCCATCTTGAGTTCTTGCTTTTTCCTCCACCCGAATGTGACTGATCATAGTTTCTAAAGAAGTCTTTTTTTGTTTGTGATGAAGAACTTTTTGGAACTCCCTCCATGAAGTTGAAATTTTGTCAATAACATTGGCAATAATAAGATTATCCACAATCTTTATTCTTTTCATTCTAACTTCATGGGAAATCATTTGGAAATCTTGAGTTTGCTCGGCCACCGATTTTCCATCTGCCATTTGAAAATGAAAGAAACGGCTAGCGACATACTTTTTTTGCTCTTGCCTCTTCGATGTCATATTTTTTCTTCAAATATTTCTAGATTTTCTTTATGGTGGAGTAAGTATTCTCATAACAATCATAAAGTTATCAGAAAGACAATTTAAGAGATAAAAATGACAATCATACTCATTATTTTCCCATTTTTTTCACTTTCTCTTCATGTTTTTTTCGCTCTTGATCATTCATACCTTTAATAGGTATTTTCTTTGGATTCTTCTCGGTAAGGATGTAGGCTACCTTCAAGAGATTTAGATAGAATAGAACTTTGGTTTTCCATCGCTTGAATTGAACTCACTTGAAACAGAATGACTTATTAAAATCATCAAATTTCTCGGATGGTTTCTCTTTAACATATGCTATAAATGTTGATTTACCTTAAAACTGTTGGTACAAATTACAATAATTTGCTTGAGATAGAAATTAAAAAGACTTAAGAAAATTTAACAGCTTACGTAGCAATGGACTAAGACGTGACACTTGCTCTCTTTAAAGTGATTTAAGCCACTGCAGGAGTCGCTTCTCGACCGGTGCAATAGGATCACTGGCTTATTACCCCTAGGAGATAACAACCCAACTTTACTACGATTTATAACTATATCGATTTTTCACTAAAAGGAGAGCTCAAAGATCCACAAAATATATCACTCTTTACCAAAAAATAAAAGAATAACAAAATAAGAATAAAAGTCAGTGTGAAAGAGAGACTCATGATTATGTACATTCTATGCAACCAGGTAATAATAAAATGTATAGGGGGTTGAGACAGAATTATTGGTGGTCAGGAATGAAGAAGGATGTAGTTGAGTATATTTCTAGATGTTTGATTTGTCAACAGGTGAAGTATGAGAATAGACATCCAGCTGATTTATTACAGTCTCTTCTAGTACCTGATGGCCATGAAAGAATGTAAGTATGGATTTTGTTTTTGGTTTTCCTCGTACCCAGAGAGGTCATGATGTTGTATGGGTTATAGTGGATAGACTTTCTAAGTCTTCACATTTCCTTCCTATTAAAACTACCTAGAGTTCTAAAAAGTTGGCTGAATTATATGTAGCGAAAATTGTGAGATTACATGGAGTACCTTTAAGCATTGTATCAGATAGAGATTCTAGATTTGCTTCTAGATTTTGGAGAGGTTTTCAGCAAGCTATGGGTACATAGTTGCAGTTTAGTACATATTTTCATCATCAAACTGATGGGCAGATAGAGAGAATCATTAGAAATCTAGAAGATATGCTGAGGGCAAGTGTATTGAGTTTTTCAGTGTGCTGGAATGATTATTTACCTTTGATCAAGTTTGCATACAATAATTAGCATCAAACTAGTTTTGGGATGACACCATTTGAGATTTTATATGGTAGAAGATGCATAACTCCAGTATGTTGGGAAGAAGTTGGAGAAAGAAAGGTACTTGGTCAAGAAATGATAGATTTGACTACTGAGAGGATCAATTTGGTTAGAAAGAACCTTAGAGCAGCACATAACAGACATAAGGGATATGCCGATAATAGAAGATTTGTGAAAGTTTATGATTAGGTGTTGGTGATCACCAATCTCAAGAAATTACTGAAAAGAGCAATAAAGGCAAGGAGGTGATCCACGGGTAGCTTTAAGTGTTATGTGGTGAGTTAGATTTACTTTTGGTAATCAAGACCAATAAAAATATGAATTTATGATATTTGAATAAATGGGTGAATTATAGTGATTTAATGATGTATTTTCTATTATATATGATAATTGTTTGATTTATTGATTAGAGATTAAATAGTATGTTGAATATTAATTATATAAGAATGTATATTTTAAAAAAAGATGGATTAATGAAAGATATGATGAGAAGTTATATGAAATTTTTGAAAATATGATTGACAAATTTATATGATATATGAAGAGACAATTTAATAAATATGATAAAAATAATAATTTTAGGAAAGAGCTAGAGAGCTAAATTGAATGTTTTGATGCATGCTTGCTTGCATATTATTGCTCATATGCATAAAAGAAAAGACCAGGAAGGCAGCTAGTCTTACTGAGAAGACCAGAAAGATATCGACATGTGAGAAGACGTTCCCATATGATAATATGAAATAATGAGATGATGTGATGAAAAAAAAAGATGATTTAAACACATGCATTTATTTATTTGGTTATTTTATTATTATTGATTGAGATGCTAAAGTATCAGTTTTGATTGTGAAATTATCGATAGACAAATGAGTCTCACTGAGAGACATATATAATGAGAAAGAAATATGAAAGTATGATATGATAAAAAATTATTTGATTGATTGATTATATGTTGTGAAACCTCAAAACGAGGTAAATAATGATGTTGAATTGATAATCTCAAAATGATTAAATATATGAGAAGAAAAATTGATATGTTTGATGATTAATTTAAGAAGAGAATGATAAATGATTGGAATTATGATACGAGTAGTGATAATAGAATGTTATTATTGATTTATATGAGATAATAGATGTATGAATATTGGAAGGCTATTTGAAAGATTGAATTATTATATGTGAAGAAATAGATGATTAATATTGGTGAAGTAGAAATGACTGAATTATAAGATGTGACTAGGAGTATATAAATCGAGTACCTCTAGTAAATTTAATTCACTGAGCTTGTGAAGCTCACTCCTCATTGTTAAATAATTTCAAGTAGCGGGCAGGACAAATAGATTGTGAGCTGAGATTCAGATTGAGTTATTACCTGTAAGTCTTGTGGTCCACATCCTTAGACTAATAGAAGAAAAACTTTTTTTTTGTAAATATCCATGCATAATATGTTGTATTTATTGTTTCAGTTGAGATTTTAATGATGTAACTTCCCTATTGAGGGTTGAGGAATTATATATATATATATATATATATATATATATATATATATATATATATATATTCAATCGATATATGTTTTTATATTGTTGCATATATGTGTCGTGTTGAGATTTCAAAACGTGACGACACAGTCTCGGGGGTGGCCAACCCGGGATGGATCGTTACATGATCATACCCATCAAAGTTTTCTTCACTAATATTAGCTTTAGGTTGTTTTTCTTTTTTATCCTAATTCTATTGACCTTGATTCTGATTGTTTTCATCTTGAATTTTTCTGTTCAAATACTTAGCCTTGGCATGTCCATTTTTTCTATAGTAATGACAGGTCATACTCTTATATCTAGACTGTGATCGAAATTTTTGGCTGCTGTTACCTGAAACTCTTTCTCTAGATCTGCCTCTAGAATCTCTTGTAACTAGAGCATTACCTTGACTCTATTTTTCATAATTATTCTCGGCTATATGTGTCTCAAGAAATTCCTTAGAAAATAAATAAGCTTTAATATTGTTTAACGAAATTGTATCTCTACCAAACAAAAAGTTTTCCCTAAAGTGTTTAAAAAAAGGTAGTAAAGAACACAACAATAACATAGCTGATCTTTTTCGTATAATTTAACTTCCATTGAACTCAAATCAGTAATAATGGAATTAAAATCATCGACATGGGATTTCATTGATGTACTGATAGGAACACTTTGTGTGACATTTTTAATGCCTTTCCTACCCTATTTGGCTTTGTAATTTTCTTAACTTTGTTATTTTGAGCTTAGTTTCTATTCTTATTGTTTAGAGAGCTTGTGAACATGAGAATGATAAAAGAAGGTGCAAAAATGAGTTTTCCTAGTTACTTTAGGAAATCTAAGTGGATCAAGAAAATAGTCTTATCATTCTAAGAAACTTTCCTAATTTGGAAACTTGCCTTTTTGATATCTTTCCTTTTCTAATTATGTAAACTTTCCTTATTTATTATTTTCTGATTTCTTTGTAGGGAATTTCTACCTTGGAATTATTTGGATGATGTGTCAAAACACAAGAGAATATTGGAGTCCACTAGGGATCCTATGTGGACCATTTGTGTAGAAGAACCCTAATGCATGCAAACTTGATCGCATGTATCTGGACATGTTTAGAAGCTTGAAGAGTTTTTGGTTCAGCTTGGGAAGAGATCTTTGCGCATAAGGAAAGAAAATCAAGCCAAGAATTCGACCACCTCAATTGTGCATAAAATTTAAAAACCCAAAACCCTAGTTTCTCTTCTATATGTGCACAACCGAAACCCTAGTTTCTCTTCTACTTGTACAAAACTGAAAACCCTAGTTTCTCTTCTACTTGTGCACAATCAAAAACCCTAGTTTCTCTTCTACTTGTGCAAAACTGAAAACCCTAGTTTCTCTTCTACATGTGCACAGCCGAAACTCTAGTTTCTCTTATATATATACAAAGCCAAAAACCCTTTTAGAGGGGGGGGGATCTTTTTCTCTGAATCGTCTTTTTTTCTCTAACCGGTGGTTGAGCTCTCTACTCGAAATTCAAGAAGCAAAAGGCTGAAACACTTCACCATTCTATCTCCAATTGTGAGCACATAAGGACTTCTCCAAATTTTGGTCTCCTTCATCCATCATCATAGCCGTGATGATCATCACCATCAACATCTCAAGCTTCTTTGAGTGTGTTAAAAAAAGTGTAACCCTTATGACTATTCTTTTTAATTGTTTCAAACCTGGTTGTTATTGGATTAAAGAATACTGAGTTGGATTCTTATGTTGGAGATTATTGTTAATTCAATGAGTTGGTTAATTTTCAAGATTATTTTTTTTTATGTTTCCAAATTGTTAATGATATGTAGATGTATGAATTCGTGGTCTTTATTACATATGTTGAATTTTCGGTTCTGTTGTATTAAAAACTTTGATATTGCAATTCATTGAAGCCATAATCGCACTTCCTTTCACCTAGTTGATATAGAGTATGATTTAAAGTGGTAAAAGCTATATCTTTGATATTGCAAATTATTGAAGTCATAATCACACTTCCTTTCACCTAATTGATCTGGAGTACGATTTAAAGTGGTAAAAGCTATGAACAATAGCCAATGTTCTGCAAATTGCATGTTCTTTATCCATGGATTTTTTTTTTCATAGGAATAAGGAACATGTTATTGAATCATAAATCCTTTTGATCTTAATGATTTGTTTAAGTAATTCTAAGGATGCGCTGAGTATTGACTTGATTGCTTAAACAAAATAACTAGCTGATAGACTTTTCCTAAGCATAGGGATTATCTAAGAAGGAATTTATAAAATGCATGATCTCTTTAGGCTTGCACTTTGATTCAATTCTGATATGTGATTGAGGCATGAATTCGTTGTCTACATTGGACCAATTTGATTAGTCATTTAATAAATTTGATTTTCTAAATTGTGAGAGAAAATGATCAATTGTAAATAATTGTTCTTTAATTTCCTTAGTAAAATTCGTAAAAAAAAAAAAAAATCAAATCATGAAAACCCCCTAATTTTTTGTAATAT
Source organism: Bretschneidera sinensis (assembly GCA_023935145.1). Taxonomy (NCBI): domain Eukaryota; kingdom Viridiplantae; phylum Streptophyta; class Magnoliopsida; order Brassicales; family Akaniaceae; genus Bretschneidera; species Bretschneidera sinensis. Next base: position 42,949,333 of record CM043703.1, read on the forward strand.
GTTAATAGATGGAGATTTATATTTGTTTATAAACCGCTAATTAAACCAACCAAATATTTTTTTTATGACTCTTTAGTATAGGAGTACCCGCAATCCCCGGCCAGAACGATACCCTACTAATCACTTTATTACAATCTTCTGCAGGGTTTGTTGATGACTAAATTAATGGTTTATCAAATGGCACCGTTGCCGGGGATTGTAAAATCCTTATATTTTAGTGTCATTTAACTTGTTAATATTATGCTTAATTGTGAAATTTGCATGTAATATACCTTGTGTTTTACTTGATTGCAATTTTAGCATGTGACTTCCTTAAAACCATTTGTAACGTTTGTATGAAGGGAAACTCATTATTATTTGTATTTCAAACTTTAACTTATATATTGATGCCTTTGTTTTTTTTTTTTTTGTTTAGGTCCATGAATATCAACGGTCAGTAGAAAGACTCAGGAACTTTCAAAACGCTTGGCTTTGCTAAAAGAAGTTACACTTTCTACAAATCAACTCCCACCTCACCAAGTAGGGAGGAATAGAGTCGGAGGAGTCAGATAACTCTTCACATCACTTGTCAGACGAGGAAGAAGATATACCTGACTTAGAAGACGTAAGTGAGGAAGACAAATTACCGATGGCTGAAACTATTAGGAAAATGTCTTCTTCAACTTATGGGGGAGCTGCACCAACTTGTATTACTTATTCAGAGCCAGTAGTTGGCAAGGTAGCTGAGTTCAAGCTGAAGAATGGGTTCTTGCACCATTTTCCCAAATTCCATGGGTTCACTAACGAAGATCCGCACTATATGTTCAAGTATATGCCCATAGAATGCAGATCTCAACATTCTGAAGCTGAAGTCATTCCCTTTTTCACTTGAAGATAGGGCAAAGACTTGGTTGTTTGATTTACCCTCAGGTTATATCAACACATGGGAGAAGCTGATGATTGAGTTTCTGACTAAGTACTTCCCTGCCTTAAGGATTGTTGTCTTGAGGAAACAGATAATTGGAATTGAGCAAAGGAAGTATGAGGTGTTCTATGCCTACTATGAGAGATTCAAGAGATTAGTTGCATCATGTCCTTCACATGGGATAAAGGAAGGGAATCTCTTCGCTTACTTTTATGAGGGACTTCTCCCTCTTGAACGTCAATTATTAGATGTTGCTGCTAGAGATTCTTTTGTGGATAAGACACCTGAAGTTGCTAAGAAGTTGCTCGCCCAATGTACTCTTAATTATCAACAATATGAGAGAATGTTAAACTTCACTCGTGGGGTGAATGAGGTATCTTCTAACTCTGCTCTTGAGGAAAAAGTTAATAAAATGTCTACTCTTCTGTCTCAGGTACTGAACATGAATGGAGCACAAATGCAACAAGTTTCTCAAGTCTGTGGTGTGTGCTGTACTCAAGGGCATCCAACTGACCAATGTTCCCAACTGATGAACAATGGAGGATGTGAGTTTCTTAACACTGTTGGGTTTCAAGGTAATCAAGGTGGACAAAAGTACAACCCTTTCTCTAACACATATAACCCTGGACTTAGAGATCACCCCAATTTTCGTTGGGCGAACAATGATAATGTTCAGAACCCTCAAGGTTAAGGGCAAGTGTTTCCACGCCCTCCAGGTTTGTTTATGAGGCCTTAGGTACCTCAAAAATTTGTCCCTAATCATCTTGTGCCTGAAAATTCTAATGCTTCTAATTATGATGAAATTTTAGAAGTCTTTTGCTCAAGGGCAACAAAATTTAACTATTGCTACTCAAGCTCTTGTTACAGGTCAACAAGCTCACACTAAGGATATTGCAGAGCTGAAGAAGCAGTTGGGACAAATGGTGGACTTCATGAGGAAGATAATTGAGAGTGGAAAATTGCCCAGCAACATTGTTCCCAACCCAAATATCAAGCAAGCTAAATCTGTTACCACAAGGAGTGGTAAGACCCTTATAGATGTTCCTAAAACTCAAAAGAAAGCCGAAGTGACCCATGATAAGGAAGAGGACGTTGAGAGCATCAAGAAGGAAATAAAGAAAGATCCCGCCACCTCAATGGTGGAAGTGATTAGTCCTTCATCATCTGAGAATGATTTGAAACCTCCAGGTAATGAACAAAACCCTAAACATTCTTTTGATTCTAATCCTTTTTCTCGTGTACCTTTTCCTAGTAGGTTTGCCAAAACCAAGAATGATGAATCTGATCAGGCCATTTTGGAGATTTTTAAGAAGGTACAAGTCAACATACCTCTGATTGAGTGCTTGAAGCAAGTGCCAAGATATGCCAAGTTTCTAAAGGAACTTTGCACTACAAGAAGGCAGACTCGTGAGAAGGAGGTGGTGAAGATGAATGAGACAGTCTCTGCTGTCATCCAAAGGAAATTGCCACCAAAGCTTAAGGATCCAGGGAGTATTTCTGTTCCTTGTGTGATTGGTACCAACAAATTTGATAATGTCATGCTAGACTTAGGAGCTTCAATTAATGTGATGCCTTATAGTCTTTATGCTTCTTTAGAGCTAGGTGTACTTAAAAGTGATAATGTTGTTATCAAATTGGCTGATCGATCTAATAAGTATCCTAAAGGATACATTGGGGATGTTCTTGTGCATGTGAATCAACTAATTTTTCCTGCTGACTTCTATGTCCTTGATATGGAAGATTCGCCCCTAACTTCCATTCCATTGCTTTTAGGGCACCCATTTATGAGGACGGCAAGAACAAAGATCGATGTTTATGAGGGAACACTGACCATGGAATTTGATAATGAAGTTATACGCTTCAACATCTTTGAAGCCATGAGGTATCCATTGACTGACATTAAACCCTGTTTTTCTATTGATGATATTGATTCACTTACGAAAAGGTTTATGGAAGCAATGGAAGGGGATGAGTTGAAAGTAACGCTCTCTCAAGGAGTTGGTTATATTGAGAATGGAGAATCCATTTCTAGGGTTAAGTTGGAGAAGGCTGAAGAGCCCATAGTGATCAAAACTGTAGCCTCCCTTGAGGCTCGGTCCATATTACCAAGGTCTATTCCTCCTTTATCCTTTCCTATTTCCTCAACAAAATGTTACCCTCAGTGATACAGGTCCCTACACTTGATCTTAAGGTTTTTCCAGATCATTTGAAGTATGTCTTTTTGGGGGACAAGGAGACGTTGCTTGTTATTATATCCTCTAAGTTGGAGGAGGACCAAGAGAAGAAGCTTGTGGACATTCTGAAGAAGTACAAGACCACCATTGGTTGGACATTGGCATATATCAAGGGAATTAGCCTAACCATGTGCATCCATAGGATCCTATTGGAGGATGGTGCCAAACCCACCAGAGAGGCCTAAAGACCCCTACATCCACCTATAATGAAGGTAGTGCAAAATGAGGTAATTAAGTTACTTGATTGTGGTGTTATTTACACTATTTCAGATAGCAAGTGGGTGTCTCCTGTTCAAGTTGTGCCAAAGAAGTTAGGAGTTATTGTGGTAACGAATGAGGAGAATGAGCTTGTACCTCAAAGAGTGGTGACTGGTTATCGAGTTTGCATAGACTATTGGAAGCTCAATACTTCAACAAGGAAGAACCATTTCCCTCTGCCCTTCATCGATCAGATGCTTGAGAGGTTAGTTGGTTATCTTTTTTATTATTTTTTGGATGGATATAGTGGGTACAACCAGATCTATATAGCTCAAAAGGACCAAGAGAAGACCACCTTCACTTGCCCTTTTGGCACTTATGCCTACATACGTATGCCGTTCGGATTGTGCAATGCACCAGGTACGTTTCAACGTTGTATGCTTTCCATTTTCTCTGAATACATTGAGAATATCATTGAGGTCTTTATGGATGATTTTAGTGTCTTTGGTAGAGATTTCGATGCATGCTTAGGAAATTTGGAACTTATTCTGAAACGTTGTGTTAAAACTAACTTGGTTCTAAATTGGGAAAAGTGTCACTTCGTAGTGACTCAAGGGATTTTTTTAGGACATACCATATCTGCTAGGGGGATTGAGGTTGATAAATCTAAGGTAGATCTTGTGCGTTACTTACTCTCTCCCACTTGTGTGAGAGAGGTTCGTTCATTTCTTGGTCATGCAGGATTTTACAGGCGGTTTATCAAGGATTTCTCCAAGGTATCAAAGCCCTTATACTGTTTGCTCCAGAAGGACACTCCCTTTGAGTTTGATGAGGAGTGCAAGAAAGCTTTTGAGAAGCTGAAGGAGTTATTAACTACTGTTCCCATCATGTCTCCACCTAATTGGTCCTTATCTTTTGAATTGATGTGTGACGCCTCAGATTACGTTGTTGGGGCTTTTTTGGGACAAAGAATGGACAAGAAGACCTACGCTATCTACTATGCCTCTAGGATGCTCAATGATGCTCAACTGAACTATTCCACAACTGAAAAAGAGCTCCTTGCTGTCGTTTTTGCCTTAGATAAATTTTGCTCTTATTTACTTCAAACTAAAGTTGTTGTTTATACAAATCATGCAGCTTTGAAGTATCTGATGACAAAGAAAGAGGCCAAACCGAGGCTGATTAGATGGGTGCTTTTGCTTCAAGAATTTGATTTGGAGATCAAGGACAAGAAGGGGAGTGAAAACTTGGTAGCTGACCATTTGAGCATACTTGTTCATGAGGAGGATGTCCTACCCCTGCAAGAGTCATTCCCAGATGAGTAGCTCTTTGGGATTGAGGTAAGTGAGCCTTGGTATGCTGATATCGTGAATTATTTAGTTACTAGGCAATTTCCTGACACTTTAGCTCGCTCTAATAAAGAAAAGCTTAAGAAAATGGCTAGGCATTACATATGGGATGAACCTTATTTGCGGAAGCATTATTGAGATCAAATCATTAGGAGGTGTGTCCCTAAATCTAAGCATAAATTGATACTTGCCTTTTGTCATTCTGAGTCTTGTGGTGGACATTTTGGTGCACGTAGGAAAGCCCGTAAGGTATTGGATTGTGGTTTCTTCTGGCCTTCTATTTTTAAGGATGCATACTTGTATTGCATGACTTGTGATAGGTGCCAGAGAACAGGTAACTTAGGCTCTAAGGATCAGATGCCCATGGCCCATATTATAACTGTTGAGATTTTCGATGTTTGGGGCATTGATTTCATGGGACCGTTTCCTTCATCTAACGGTTTTCTTTACATCCTTGTGGCTTGATGAGTGCCAAATATTGCATATTTTGGCCCCTTAATTTACATTTGTTAGCTTAGGAATTTGTTACTTTGAGTTGTTTTTCGTTGTTTTACAGGTTCACAAGCACTTGGAAAGGAGTTTCACTAAATTGCCAGAATTACCCATACAGATCAGTCATTTTTGCAAATTAAACTGTATTGATTAAGGAAGAACCAAGAGATGAGCCATATATGCTTAGAAAGATCCGAAAGTCTATTTTCTGAGAATTTTATGGCTTGTAAAAATGATTTTTCTAGAGAAAGTTATGGCAGTTTTAGTAGACAAAGGTCAGGCAGTGCACCATGTTGCGCTCGAGCGCACCCGCGACATCCCACATCAATTCGAAACACTTTGTAGTGCACCTGCACTTGAGTGCACCAGGCTATGATCGAGTGCACTCGCACAGTATCCCACATTGGATTAGAAACACATTGCACTCGTGGTGTTTCCCTATAAAAGGGCCACTCCACTTCAGCTTTGGGGATCATCTGGGAGCAGATCTGGAGGGCTTTTGGGAGCAATCCGGAGGACTTTTGGTGGGCAAGCTGGGGAATCTCCAAGGCTTTGCTACCAAGGGGGGATGCTCACGGCGAGATCAAATCTTTCCCTTGAGATTTTTGTTGTCCATTATATTTATGAGTAACTAAATTCTCAAGTGGGGCTAGGGATGAACTTGCACAGTTAATGGTATTTTTGTTTATTTTTAATTTATGTATGTGAGTTTCAATTACTAAAACTCTTTTGTTTTTATCATTTGCAATTCATTGGTGATGTTTTCTTTTCCGAATAATCTTAGAATTTATTCTGTTTATGGATTCAGTCATGCTTTTTCTATTGAATGGTTTAGCTATTTGATTATGTTGGGATTAAATATTTATCTATATTGATTTAGTTCTTTGCTGCACTATCACTTCCTGAGTATATTGTCGTCGTTGGATTTTCTCGATAGTGTTAATAATTGACGTATTTTAAAAGTGGTAAATGATTTTTCAAAGGGTTACATTTGGTTTAATCTTGGTTTATAAATCTATATCTTCTTATTGGGAATTTTGGAAATTGAGTTCTCAATAGAGTTATACAATGAATTAAGAGTAATTAAAATATCGGATTTGTGCAAGGGATTCCCGACGCTTTACTGTTTACCAAATTTTCTTTACTTTAATTTGCATTCAAAATTGATCTTGTTCTCCATTAATCATTCAATATTTTTCTTTAGTTTATTTGTTCCTTCTACTATTCTTTTAATTTGTCTCCCTGTGGAATCGACACCCCAAAGCTGTACTACAACTACCGCATTATTCTTTGGGCATAATCATGGCTGTTGATTATGTGTCCAAGTGGGTGGAGGCTAAGGCCACCAAAACTAATGATTCTAAAGTTGTTGCAGATTTCTTGAGATCTAACATATTTGCTAGGTTTGGAATGCCTCGTGTAATTATTAGTGATGGTGGATTACACTTCTGCAACCGTACGATTGATGCCCAGCTCAAGAAGTACAAAGTGACTCATAAGGTGGCAACACCTTACCATCCTTAGACGAGTGGACAAGCAGAGGTCTCAAATCGTGAGATTAAGGGGATCTTGGAGAATACTGTGGGCCCTACACGCAAAGATTAGAGCAAAAGACTTGATGATGCACTTTGGGCTTATAGGATAGCTTACAAGATGCCAATTGGGATGTCTCCATTCAGACTTGCCTATGGTAAGGCGTGTCACTTACCAGTTGAACTTGAGCATAGGACATGGTGGGTTGTTAAGTCTTTCAAAATGGACATTGATGAGGCTGGTTTACATAGAAAACTCCAACTGAATGAACTTGAGGATATCAGAAATGAGGCGTATGATAGTGCATGGATCTACAAGGAGAAAACTAGAGCTTTTCATGATTTCCTACCCCATTTGAATGGCCATCGCTTGAAGCCTAACTATGAGGCTTTTGAGGAGCACACTATGGAGGATGTACCCCTCCTAGAGGCACCACTCACAAAAGACTAAAAACAAGGTACAAAGTCTAGGCTGAAAGACTTTAAACATTAAAGTGCTGCTTGGGAGGCAACCCAATTCAACCGAAGCTGTGGAGGAGCCATCAACACAGATTTGCATTCTCTTTCTCTCTTTCATTTACTTTAGTTGATCTTTATATGTTATTTGTTTTGTGTGATTTTCGTAGATACCTTGCCCGTGTTCATATTCTATATTATATGCTTATTCTAATATACATTGAGGACAATGTAGGATTTAAGTGTGGGAGAGGGATTTACATCTTTTTGAGTCATATCGTTGTTTTTTAGGACCCCTTCCAACTCAATGATGAAATTGATTCTTGAGATAGATGGTTTTTAAAAGAGTTTGAGCATACTTTTAAAGATAAAACAAGAAATGGAGTTAATTTGCTTATATTTGTAGTCATACTTGGAAAGTTTGATGCAAATTAGCCTTAATTTGAGTAATCTGTTGTCTTAGAGTGAAGTATGGAGACATATTGAATGATACTTGCATAATTCCACAATATTTGTGACTTTTTCGAGCATTATAATTGATTCATTATACATATCAATTCAAATTCTCTTCTGAGTGCATCTTGTGAATATAATGTTTTCTAGAACTTGCTTTAAAACTGCTTGAGACGATCGTACATGTTCAGATTTGGAGAAGACGGAAGCAAATTAGGATTTTAACACCATGATTAAATGGCCTTTGTCTTGATCGTGATTTGACCCTTAGATAGCCTTTTGAGCCTGAATTAGCCTATTTTCTTCATTAACCCACATTCACTTACCCTTATGAACTTAAACACTTTACCTACCCTTTTTCCTTGGAACTAGTGAGCTTGGATCTTGTTTATGTGGATTTCAAAAACATAAGAGTGAGGGAATTTCATGTGGTTCTAAGGTGGTTGTGAAAAAAAAAAAGGAGATAAAAGGAGTAGTAGGGACATGAAAAGAAGTGTTGTGATTCTTAAAAAAAAAATACAAGTTCTGAAGAATTGAGAGCATTATAGTCTTTAAAGTAAGTTGAAAGCCAAAGTGATGAAATCTGCCCTAGAGTGATGGAAACGTGGTACTTGATAATGATGATCTATTTATGACGTTTTTGAATGCTTTCTAGTTCTGAGGAAATTTCGTGATATCATTTCTCTTCTTTCTTATGAAACCTTGACCCCTTAGCTCCATTACAACCTTTTCAAAGACCTCCTGATCCTTTGATGTTCTGTTTTTGATATGGAGAGTGGGTGCACAAGCAAGTCTATGATTTAAACTGTTTTCACAAATGTTTGAGTGATTAGTATAGCTAGCACCACATTTAAATGAGTGAAAACCATAGTGATGCATTGTGAGAAGTAAAATTTGATACTATTTGTGCATTAACTTGAGTGTGGCATATTACACTTATACTTGGCTGATTATTCACACACACACTCAAAGTACGAATGCTATATAATCTTAATAACTCCGTGGCTTGTTTTTGAGGTAAACTTGTGCTCTCCCTACTTTATTATGCCATATTGCCTAAAGGATCTCTGAGATGTAAGTTGTAAGGATTACAGTCATTTAATCTGTGTTATGTCATTGTGGTGTCATTTAGTTAGTTTCTGCCATTTCCCTTGAGATTCTACTAGGTTACATACTGTTTTGTTTTGCTAAGGGACTAGCAAAAGCTAAGTGTGGGGTAATTTGATAGGAACACTTTGTGTGACATTTTTAATGCCTTTCCTACCCTATTTGGCTTTGTAATTCTCTTAACTTTGTTATTTTGAGCTTAGTTTCTATTCTTAGTGTTTAGAGAGCTTGTGAACGTGGGAATGATAAAAGAATGTGCAAAAATGAGTTTTCCTAGTTACTTTAGGAAATCTAAGTGGATCAAGAAAATAGTCTTATCATTCTAAGAAACTTTCTTAATTTGGAAACTTGCTTTTTTGATATCTTTCCTTTTCTAATTATGGAAACTTTCCTTATTTATTATTTTCTGATTTCTTTGTAGGGAATTTCCACCTTGGAATTATTTGGATGATGTGTCAAAACATGAGAGAATATTGGAGTCCACTAGGGATCCTATGTGGGCCATTTGTGTAGAAGAACCCTAATGCATGCATTTGTACTTGATAGCATGTATCTGGACATGTTTCGAAGGTTGATGAATTTTTGGTTCAGCTTGGGAAGAGATCTTTGCACATAAGGAAAGAAAATGAAGCCAAGAATTCGGCCACCTCACTTGTGCTTGAAATTTAAAAACCAAAAACCCTAGTTTCTCTTCTACATGTGCACAGCCGAAACCCTAGTTTCTCTTATATATATACAAAGCTGAAAACCCTTTGGGGGAGAAGGACTTTTTCTCTGAATCATCTTTTTTTCTCTAACCGGCAGCTGAGCTCTCTACTCCAAATTCAAGAAGCAAGAGGCTGAAACACTCCACCATTCCATCTCCAATTGTGAGCACATAAGGACTTCTCCAAATTGTGTTCTCTTTCATCCATCATCATAGCCGTGAGGATCATCACCATCAGCATCTCAAGCTTCCTTGAGTGTGTTAAAAAAAGTGTAACCTTTATGACTATTCTTTTTAATTGTTTCAAACCTGATTGTTATTGGATTAAAGAATACTAAGTTGGATTCTTATGTTGGAGATTATTGTTAATTCAATGAGTTGGTTAATTTTTAGATTTATTTTTTAATGTTTTCGAATTGTTCATGCTATGCAGATATATGAATTCGTGATCTTTATTACATATGTTGAATTTTCGGTTCTGTTATATTGAAAACTTTGATATTGCAATTCATTGAAGCCATAATCACACTTCCTTTCACCTAGTTGATATGGAGTACGATTTAAAGTGGTAAAAGCTATAACTTTGATATTGCAAATCATTGAAGCCATAATCGCACTTCCTTTCACCTAATTGATCTGGAGTACGATTTAAAGTGGTAAAAGCTATGAACAATAGCCAATGTTCTGCAAATTGCATGTTCTTTATCCATGGATTTTTTTTTTCATAGGAATAAGGAACATGTTATTGAATCATAAATCCTTTTGATCTTAATGATTTGTTTAAGTAATTCTAAAGATGCGCTGAGTATTGACTTGATTGCTTAAACAAAATAACTAGCTGATAGACTTTTCCTAAGCATAGGGATTATCTAAGAAGGAATTTATAAAATGCATGATCTCTTTAGGCTTTCACTTTGATTCAATTATGATATGTGATTGAGGCATGAATTCGTTGTCTACATTGAACCAATTTGATTAATCATTTAATAAATTTGATTTTCTAAATTGTGAGAGAAAATAATTAATTGTAAATAATTGTTCGTTAATTTCCTTAGTAAAATTTGTAAAAAAATCAGATCATGAAACCCCCTAATTTTGTGTAATATGTTAATAGATGTAGATTTCTATTTGTTTATAAACTGCTAATTAAACCGACCAAATATTTTTTTTATGACCATTTAGTATAGGAGTACACGCAATCCCCAGCCAATATCGATACCCTACTAATCACTTTACTACAATATTCTGCAGGGTTTGTTGATGACTAAATTAATGGTCTATCACGTACCTTCTGCCAGACAGAACAAATGCAATTGATGTTTTAAAAATAGTTTGTTGGTGAAGGATTTCGTCATGTATAGAGACTCGAATTTACACCATAAGCCTAAAAAAAATTTCTCTATAAGAATTTCACACAAAACTCCATCTGACAAATACATTTAAATCGTAGTCAAGACATGTTCATCCATCTACAACATATGTTCTTCTGTTATATTGTTAGGCATCTTCTTGTTCCTCAATAGCATATATTTTTAAACCCTTTTGGGTTAATATGACTTCTATATTTACTTTCTAATAATTGAAACTACTGGTTCCATCAAACTTTTGAATCTCGTATGAAGTGGTAGAAAATATCACGCTAAGATCAATCTTAACAATAGCTTTGATAACAATTTGTTAGGCAGAAAAAAACACAAAGATTTATATGGTTTGGGGATAAAACTCCTATGTCCACATGCGATGATGATTGAGATTTCACTATATCAAATGGGGTACAAAAGATCTTGAGAGATAGAACTCTCAAATTGTAACCCCCAATTCACCCAATTGATGACTACAACAAACTGAATGTGTTTTCCTCACACAAGACTGTCTTGCCTAGTTTTCAACATCTTATTTATACAATATGTGAAATAGGCTTAAAGTTAATACTAGGCCAAAGAAAAGCACAAAACAGGCCCATTTTTCATATTGACACATAGTAATAGATGTTATTAGAGGACTCACATTTTTTGTCGATATACAAAAAATGGACTTCATCACGTTTCATATAATTTCCATGCTACACATCCATACTAGATCTATGTCATTAATTGTGTTAGTGTTGTGACCATTAATGGGTCTTGTTACGATAAATGTGATAAAGACCGCTTTGATCCTACATTGATATGGTTAATGGACCAGATTGTTGTTGGATATTTTAGTTTAGATAGCACAAATGAGCTCAATTAAGGTTATCTTCATGTACAATATAAAGGATAACATATGTAACCCAAGTGGGAGATTGTTGGAATTTTGGGTTTATATATGTTATAACATTGTACATGTACACCCGTTATGTAATAAAGGACCCAATTAAGTGCTATAATTTTTATGGGTCTCCAAAGTATCAAGGTTCTTTAGTATGAGCCACCTTATGTGTAGAAGCCTGATGTGGTATGGGTCTTTGTTAATGGGCCAAAGACCCAATGCACATGTGTGAGGTAACTATTAGGGTTATGGTCCATAAGGCACAGAGATATAAATAGACATAAGGAGATGGTGTTTAACGTGAGTTAAATTTTATTGAAACAAACAGTTCTTCTCTCTCCCCTCTAACATTCAGTTGATTGGTTCCCATACAAAAGGTTGTTCTCCCTGTAGTCTTAGAAGATCAATCCAAGGAGGCTTGCTTGCAATGGATTCTAGTTTGTTTCTAACTCATCTTCTCAATATATATATATATATATATATATATATATATATATATATATATATATATGAATTCTTGACAAGTTTAATATGAAAAGATCTTGGCTGTATCATTGATTATTTGTGTATTAGTATCAAGACTAATAACAAGTGGTATCAAAGCCTTTCATGTTAAATTGTTAAGATTCATATGAAAATTGAGTTTCTTGAATTTTTTCCCATAAAGTATGTTTAGGACAGAAATTTGTTTTGAAAAAGTTGCTATAAATCCATGTTTGTTGATGAGATTGTATAATTACTCTGTGAATTGTATCTCAAAATATGGTTTTTTTTGGTATAAAAATATTCAATTTTTGTGATTTTTTCGATTGATTCAATTGTCGTTTATCGAACCAGTGCTGCGGCACTGGCTTTAGGTTTTGTTTTGTGGCTTAATTCGTAAAGTCAAAATGATTTACACAGTTTTCAGTTTTCTAAATATAACAAGTGGATTGGGTAGAAAAGTTAATAGTGATCGCATGTTCTGTGCATATTCTTGTCATTATGTGCATCTCCACATGTTCTGTGCATATTCTTGTCATTATGTGCATCTCCACATGTTCTATGCAAGTTCTTGATCTTCCACTCATTACCTTTCAATTTTAAAATGCATTGAAACTTAATAGTGGAGTGATCTCATAGCTGATACAAACAAAATCATTTTGTTTAGCTAAAGGCCAAAAGCACAAAAGACAAAAGAAGGATACAAATTGTAATTTGCAAGAAACAAATCAAATATGCATCACTGATCTTATTGTAATTTTGTTTCTATAGTAAATCGACCACTTTCCAATTGCAAACATAGCAATTTGGTATTTCCTCAGTGCCAGCAATATGTCCCTCGGGTAGATTGCTGGTGCCGCAGCGTCGGTCAAGAAAAAAAATATATTTTTTAAGGATTTTGTTCTGAATTTTATGTTTAATGTTTTTGATGAATGAATTGAGTATTATGTTGCCAAAGCAATCTCTAATATATAAATTTATTTATTTTAAGACATGTAAACATGCTATTAATATGTGAAAATAATTGACCCAAAATAAGGTTATTTTTGCATTGTTAATAGATTAAAATAGTTGTGAATATGTGACAAATAAAGGTTGCCATGCGAATAATGTGTCGGTCCAAAGAAAGGCACATTATTTGGCTGGTTGGGTTGTCAATATTCATGAACTATATTTGAGATACCACTTACAAGTTGATATTTCTGTCCAAAGACTAAGTATTAATGTTGTGCTAGGTATCTTGTTATGGGCCCACATGCATGTGTATATGTATACAGTTTTGTTTTGATTCATATATACATGAGTTGTTACTAATTGTGAGCTTTTGTTCTTGTTTATAGCAACATCGATTTCTGCTAACATCAACAGCATTCTCATGCTTAACGGCACAAATTTCATGAAGTAGCAAGATCATGTTATGATTGTGCTTGGGTGCATAGAATTAGACTATGCATTGAGGGTCGATCGCCCCGCACCTTTGACCAGCGATAGTACCGCTGAGCAAAAGGTTTTATATGAAAAGTGAGAGCGAACAAACTGCATAAGCCTAATGATTATGAAGCACTCGATTCCAGATACCATCAGGGGTTCTATTCCTGATGAAAATGATGCTAAGAAATTCCTCTCCCAAATAGCAGACCGATTCGCTGCAAACGAAAAGGTCGAGATAAGCACCATCTTGACTAAGCTTGTCTCAATGCGGTACAAGGGGGAGGGGAATATAAGAGACTACATCATGGAGATGTCAAACCTTGTGACAAGACTAAAGGCATTCAAGCTGGAATTGCCAGAAGACATTCTGGTGCACTTAGTCTTGATCTCTTTTTCTACACAATTCAGTCCTTTCAAAATCAGTTACAATACTCAAAAGGAGAAATGGACTTTGAATGAGCTGATTGCTCAATGTGTCCAAGAGGAATAGAGACTTAGTCATGAAAAGGTTGAAAGTGCTCATTTAGCATCAACTTATCAGGACCCCAGTTCCAGCAAGAAAAGAAAGAGGAACATTAAAGGAAAGGAAACTGTAGGGTCTAGAAATTCACACCACAAAGGACAATAGAAACAAGATAAAGGTATAACTTGTTTCTTTTGCCACAAAGCTGGTCATGTGAAGAAAGACTGCACAACATATGCCAAGTATGTGACCTGGCGTGAGAAGAAGGGTAAACTTCTAAACTTTGTTTGTTCAGAAGTTAATTTGGCCTTAGTACCTAAGAACACTTGGTGGATAGATACAGGTGCAACTACTCACATAAGTGTTTCTGTACAGGGGCGCGTAAAGAGCCGAACGCCAACTGATGCTGAAAGATTCATCTATATAGGAAATGGCTAAAGAGCTCCTGTGGAGGCAATTTGTTAATTTAGATTACAGTTGGAATTTGGTTGAAATTTGGATTTGGATGAGACTTTTTATGTACCGTCTTTTAGATGGAATTTATTTTTTATTTCATGTTTGGACAAATCAAGCTTTTCTTATTCATTTGGAAATAGAAAGTTTAGTATTTTTTCAAAATTCAAATTTGTTTGGTATAGGTTCTTTAATTGATAATTTATATAAACTGGATATGATTGCCTCCAAAGAAAATGAATCCTTGCATACAAGTAATGCTGGTATTAAGCGTAGATTAACAAATGAGAATTCATTAATGTTATGGCAAAAGCGTTTAGGACATATTTCTAAACAAATGATTCAAAGACTTTTGTCAGAAGAAATTCTTGATCTCTTAGATTTGTCAGATTTTGAAGTCTGCATTGAGTGCATTAAGGGAAAATAAACAAATGTTAAAAATAAATGTTCTAATATGAGTAATAGTGTCTTAGAATTGATACATACGGATATTTGTGGTCCATTCCCTACGGCTTCTTGGAATGTTCAATAATATTTTATCACTTTCATAGATGACTACTCCAGGTATGGCTATCTTTATTTAATTCATGAGAAGTCTCAATCTATAGACATGTTCAAGAATTTCAAACCCGAAGTTGAAAATCAATTAGGCAAGAAAATTAAGACTGTCCAATCTGACTGTGGAGGTGAACACTACGGTAGATATGATGGATCAGGTGAATAACGTCCTGGATCCTTCGCCAAATTTTTGATAGAATGTGGGATCGTTCCTCAATACACCATGCCAGGGACTCCTAGTCAAAATGGTGTAGCTAAGAGACAAAACCAAACCTTAAAGGTTATGGTAAGAAGTATGATGTCATTCTTCTTTGCCAGAATCGCTTTAGGGTGAAACCATCAAGATTGCAGTTTACATCCTGAACAGAGTTCCAAGTAAAGCAGTAGCTAAAACCCTATACGAGTTATGGACAGGTTAAAAAGCCTAACATTAGGCATTTGCATGTTTAGGGATGTCCAGCTGAGGCTCGGCCTTATAAGCCAAATGAGAAGAAGCTAGACTCAAGGACCGTTAGCTGCTATTTTGTTGGATACTTTGAAAGATCAAGGGGTTTCAAATTTTATGATTCCTCTAATATATCATTTTTCAAAACGAGCAATGCCAAGTTCATTGAGGATGTTGAGTTAAGTGGGAGAGACCAACTTAGGCAAGTCAATTTTGAAGAGGAATGTGTTTACATTCCTGTTGTTGTAACTGAAAACGTTCAGGTATCCATACCTGATGTTATTCAAAATGCAAATCTGGAGATCCAACACATTGATGACGAGCCTGAATTGCCGCCTGCTCAAAATCAGAAACCGCTTGAGGTTCATCAAGAAGTACCTCAACAACATCAAGTAGAAGGGCCATTAAGGAGATCCACTAGAGAAAGGAGAAACGCGATTTCGACTGATTATATCGTGTATCTCCAGGAACATGAGTTTGATATGGGTCTGAAAGATGATCCGACTTCTTTTAGTCAAGTCACACAACGTCCTAATTCTGAAAAGTTGATTGAAGCCATGAAGGATGAGATGAAATCAGTGGATGACAATGGTGTTTGGGACTTAGTAGAGTTGCCCAAAGGTACGAAATCCATTGGTTGCAAATGGATATTTAAAACCAAACGGGATTCAAAAGGCAACATTGAAAGGTATAAGGTCCGCCTAGTCGCCAAAGGTTTCACTCAAAAGGAAGGCATTGATTATAAAGAGACTTTTTCGCCGGTTTCGACGAAAGATTCCTTTAGAATCATTATGGCACTTGTAGCTCACTATGATTTAGAGCTACATCAAATGGAAGTTAAAACAGCATTTCTCAATGGAAACATTGAAGAAACAATATACATGGTGCAACCGGAGATCTTTGAGTCCAAAGATTCAAAGCATCTTGTATGCAAGCATAAAAAGTCCATTTATGGCTTAAAACAGGCATCCCGACAATGGTATCGGAGATTTGATCAGGTGATTACATCCTTTGGATTTAAGGAAAACACCGTTGATCAGTGCATATATCTCAAGTTCGGTGGGAGCAAATTTATTATCTTGGTGCTATATGCAGACGACATTCTATTGGCAAGCAGCGATATAGGCCTATTGCATGAAACCAAGAGATTTATATCAAGTAAATTTGAAATGAAAGATCTTTTTGATTTGTCTTTTGTTTTGGGTATACAGATCCATAACGATCATTCCAGAGGTATACTTTGACTGTCACAAAAGTCCTATATTGATAAAGTGCTAAGTAGATTTAGCATGAGTGGTTGTGCACCAGGAAACACACCTGTGGCAAAGGGTGATAAGTTCAGTTTACTCCAATGTCCGAAAAATGAACTTGAGAAGAAAGAAATGGAGAAATATCCCTATGCTTCGGCTATTGGAAGTCTCATGTATGCACAAGTATGTACGCGACCGGACATTGCGCACAGTGTTGGAATACTAGACAGATATTTGAGTAACCCGGGCGTGGATCATTGGAAAGCAGCTAAACGGGTTATGAGATATCTACAGAGAACGAAGGATTATATGCTCACACATTGGATATTGGATCTTTTGGAGATTGTTGGGTATTCAGACTCTGATTTTGCTGGGTGTCTCGATAGTAGAAGATCCACTTCTGGCTATGTCTTTATGTTAGTTGGAGGAGCTATAGCATGGAAGAGGGTGAAACAGTCACTCATAACTACTTCCACCATGGAGGCAGAGTTCATAGCTTGCCATGAGGCATCAAATCAGGGAATATGGCTGCGAAATTTTATCACTGGGCTGCGCACGGTTGATGGCATTGATAAACCATTAACGATTTATTGTGATAATAAGGCTGCTGAGTTGTATTCCAAGAACAACCGAAGCTCGTCGAGGTCAAAACATATTGACATCAAGTTTCTGGTTGTCAAAGAGAGAGTCCAGAATTCTCAAGTGTCAATTGAGCATATCAGTACAAACTCTATGATTGCGAATCCGCTTACTAAGGGTTTGCCACCCATAGTGTTTCATGAGCATGTTGGTCACATGGGTGTTGTTCTTTTGGACCATATATGCCCGTATAGTGGGAGTTTGTATTTGGCCTTTTACTTTTGCTTAATTGACATGGTTATATTGTTCTGTACAGACTTTGGATTATGTATTTTTGATTACTCTATGATGACTTTCATTGCAGTTTTGCATTTAATGTTTGAAAGTATTTCATATGATTCTTTTGAGTCATATGGAGGACCAGTTGAAAATTGACATGTTTAAGATCACGTTTCATATAATTTCCATGCTACACATCCATACTAGATCTATGTCATTAATTGTGTTAGTATTGTGACCATTAATGGGTCTTGTTACGATAAATGTGATAAAGACCGCTTTGATCCTACATTGATATGGTTAATGGACCAGATTGTTGTTGGATATTTTAGTTTAGATAGCACAAATGAGCTCAATTAAGGTTATCTTCATGTACAATATAAAGGATAACATATGTAACCCAAGTGGGAGATTGTTGGAATTTTGGGTTTATATATGTTATAACATTGTACATGTACACCCGTTATGTAATAAAGGACCCAATTAAGTGCTATAATTTTTATGGGTCTCCAAAGTATCAAGGTTCTTTAGTATGGGTCACCTTATGTGTAGAAGCCCGATGTGGTATGAGTTTTTTTTAACGGGCCAAAGACCCAATGCACATGTGTGAGATAACTGTTAAGGTTATGGTCCCTAAGGCACAAGGATATAAATAGACATCAGGGGATGGTGTTTAACGTGTGTTAAATTTTATTGAAACAGACAGTTGTTCTCCTTCCCCTCTAACATTCAGTTGATTGGTTCCCATACCAAAGGTGGTTCTCCCTGTAGTCTTAGAAGATCAACCCAATGAGGCTTGTTTGCAATGAATTTCGGTTTGTTTCTAACTCATCTTCTATATATATATATATATATATATATATATATATATATATGAATTCTTGACAAGTTTAATATGAAAAGATCTTGGCTATATCATTGATTATTTGTGTATTAGTATTAAGATTAATAACAGAGAACTCATAAGAAAAAAATGTTTTGATTGTAACTGAAAATTACAAAAAACTACAATATTGATTAAAATAATTGGAGTCGTCAGTCATAAATTAAGAAATTATAGATGGTTTTATTGACTATAATCAAGGATAATTTATAGAGATTTTGAACAGGTAAAGAAGAATCTGAATTCAAAGATTTTTTACACCATACAGAGAACGCTTTTAGTTCTTCTCTAATGAAATTCTGGATCCTTTCAAATGAGACCAACACACCTTTTTATAGGACGGTTTAGTAATTATTTTTGGGCGAAAAAATTGTTATTTTCACGAGTCTCGACACAGCTCATACACTCCAAACAAGTATGCCATGTCAGCCAAATTCATGCAATATTCACGTGGGCCACTTGGAAAGAATTTCTCTGCAACTTCTTCTGTCCAAAGCCATAACTTTATACATTTTTCGTATTGTCAGCTTATTATAAAATCTTCTTGCATATGTAAGTCATGAAATCCTCTCATATTTTTATTGGTAAGCCACATTTTGATTTTATTTATAGGGATCGAGGTACGTACGTAACTATTTTAATTTTTTTCTATTTATTTATTATACTTCTATTCTAATTGTTATGATAGCAAACTATAACAAGTGCATTTATCAAATGGATAAATATTTGAAGAGAAAAGAAATTAAACAAATTTAATAGTGCCAACTCAATCAAAATGTTTTATTCATGGATATGTTACATACGAATGTAAATATATTTGTGTATATTTTGTGTCACATGCACATGTAATAAATGTTGATTGATTTTCTTTTTCTAACCTTTAACATCTTTAGCTTTAGGCTTTAGCCGGCAACAATATATTTTTTTCTACACAATGGTTATAATATTATTTGATACTCAATATCACTATTTCGTTTTCATTTGTATTTTCATCTTAGATATTCGATTGGAGTTTTTGTAACTCCAAAAGATATTCAATGCGCACTTTCTGTAATTTTAAAAGATATTCACTGATTTTTTCATAACTCAATTTAAACTTTTGCTTTTCTTATATTTTTTTTCTTTAAAAGTCTTTTTGAAATTTGTTTATCCATTGCTATAAAACTCATTTCGTTTTCATTTGTCTTTTCATCTTACATATTTAATGGAAGTTTTTGTAACTCCAAAAGATATTCAATGGGCACTTTCTGTAATTGTAAAAGATATTCAATGATTTTTTCATGACTCAATTTAAACTTTTGCTTTTCTTATATTTTGTTCTTCAAAAGTGACACCGGGCAGAATAATGATTATTCTACATGCTAGTTTTAACAGATAGTTCGCAGGAAAAAAAACACAAATTTATTTAATAATAATAATCAGTTGTCTTTTCCGTATATGACATCCTTATTTATAAGGTCAAAACAACAAAAAAAAGGAAAAAAAATCCCCGAAAACATAATCTTGGGGAAAAAATATGGAAATTACTAAAATTAAACGATTGTGTTAAGGTAGAATCAACGACAGTCAATTCTGACTTGAATACAAAAAGGAAATTGCAAATGGAAAGTTTCCTAAAACCGAAAACTGCAAAATTGAAGGCCTAAACATCGTTTTTTGGCTTAAAACCAACTACGCTTAGGGCCCTGAGTTTTTACCGGGGACCCATTTCCAATTAGATTACGGTCTTCAGGGCCCGATCCGAGCCCGTGGCACGCAAAATGATGTAACCGTTCTAGGTAGTCCACCTGCCGTCTTTGCACTGATATGCCAACTCAAGGTATCTCAGTGCCAATAACGTGCTATCTGACAACTCAGCATCATCTGACTCGGATCCTCCTGCATCAGTAGCCTTCGGTTGGAAAGAACTCGTCCTCGAGTTCACAATAGCTTCATCGGAATCCAAAAAACAAGGACGCAGGTGTTTCACATTAAAGACATCAAAAGTCCTCAAATGACTAGGGAGGCGTAGTCTGTAGATGTTATCATTGATCTTCTGCAGGATCTCACAGGGTCCAATCTTCCGCTCCTTAAGCTTATTATACTTGCCCATAGGAAAACGATCACGAGTTAGTACTGCCCAAACAAAATCACCCACATCAAAAAGTACCTGACGACGGCTCAGTGCATCTGCGACACGGTTCAGACTTCCTACTTGGTGCCTCAGCGCAAACGTGAACTCCTGCAAGTACGCCACCCACTTGGCATGCTGTCTACTCAGCTTGTGTTGGCCATTGATGTACTCCAAGGCCTCATGATTAGTGATAAGAATGAACTCCCTCTGCACTAGGTAGTGACGCCAATGCTTCAGGGACTGAACTATGGCATAAAACTCCAGATCATAGGTGGAATAATTCTTTTTTGATCTTGATAGCTTCTCACTGAAAAAAGCTATCGGGTGCCCCTCTTGACTCAGAACACCTCCAATACTAACCCTAGATGCATCACAGTTTACCTCAAACACTTTTTCAAAATTAGAAAGTGCCAAAATTGGTGCCTCTGTCATCTTCTGTTTGACCAGTTGAAAACTGGTTTCTGCCTCCTCGGACCACTAGAAATCACGTCCCTTGAGGCACTCTGTGATAGAAGCAATCAGAGTACTAAAATTTCTAATGAACCGATGGTAGAAGGATGCCAATCCATGGAAACTTCTGACATCGTGCAAGGTTTTTGGTTTGGGCCACTCCAAGACCGCATCTATCTTCGACTGATCTACATGAACACCATCAATAGACACAACAAAACCTAGAAAAGTTACGGAAGTAGTGAAGAAAGAGCACTTCTTCTGATTGAAAAATAGGCGCTCCGTCCTCAACATATCAAAAATAGGACAGAGGTGATCAAAATGTGACGCCAACATCGGGCTATAAACGAGGATGTAGTCGAAGTAAACTACAACAAATTTCCCCATGAAAGGCCGTAAAACCTGACGCATAAATCTCATAGATGTGTTGGGCGCATTGGACAGCCCAAAAGGCATGACCATCCACTCATACAACCCATGCTGCGTCTTAAACGCTGTTTTCCACTCATCTCTAGGCCTTATTCTGATCTGGTGGTATCCACTTCTAAGGTCAATTTTTGAAAAGATCCTAGAACTGGACAACTGGTCTAACATATCATCCAGGCGAGGAATTGGAAACCTGTATTTCACTGTAATCCTGTTGATTGCTCTACTATCAACGCACATACGCCAAGAGCCATCTTTCTTCGGCACCAGTAGGGTAGGAACTGTGCATGGGCTCATACTCTCATGGACATAGCCCCTCTCCAAAAACTCTACCACCTGTCGCTGTAACTCTTCAGATTCCTTGGGACTGAGGCGATACACCAGTCCATTAGGCAAACTAGACCCCGAAACAAGATTGATCTGATGCTGAATATCCCTCATAGGCGACAACCCAGGAGGAAGATCCTCTAGCATCAGGTCAGAAAACTCTGCTAGCAACTGCTGCACCTCTGCTGGTAAATCTGGATTCATGTCTGCTGCACTATTACCACAAGGCAGCAGAGCATAGACTATGTCCCCACACTCAATCTCAGCTAAAAACCTGGAAATAGAAAGCAGATTAGTATTATTGACTACCGGGGTAGGAGTGGTTCTTTCCCGACGAGGTGCCAACACAATCCTCTTCCCTTTGATGCTAAGGGAATAGGTATTTTTTTGCCCATCATGAACAACACTGCGATCATACTGCCAAGGTCTGCGTAACAATACATGACAAGCATCCATAGACACAACATCACACCAAGCATTATCAAAATATTTCCTACCAATCAAAAACGACACTTGGCATCGCCTATCTACTGTTACCTCACTGCCTTTATTCAACCATGATAATTTATAAGGCTTAGGATGACGATCTATCTTCAACTATAATTTCAGGACAGTCTCTTCAGACACTACATTCTCACAACTACCACTGTCAATGATCATCTTGCAGACTTTATCTGCAACTGTGCAGGTCGTGTGGAAAATATTGGTTCTCAACCAATCGTCCCCTGAATCGCCCTTGGGGGTCACTAGACTCTTACGAACGACTAGAATCTCATGGCTATCCCCATACAACACATCTTCATCTTCATCATCGTCATACACAGGCTCTCCAATCTCCTCAGCTTCGTCTACCCCGTCGTCCTCAATCAGGAGATTTTTGCCCTTCTGACTAGCAGGCTTCCTGCACTCAGTCGCTTTATGTCCATGTTCACCACATCTGAAACATCTAATATTTGAGTTAGAGTTACCTTGGGGTGGCTGCTGGGCAAGACGGGATTCTTGAGGGCGAACTGGCCGACTGCTTTGATCGTTTCTGTTCATTGGCCTCTTGTTCTGCTGTTTTTCCACCGCAAGTGCACGTTGGTATGCTTCAGAAACGGTCCACAGCGAGTGAAGGCTGAGGACATCTTGTAGGGGCTGTCGTAATCCCCCCAAATACCATGCCACCATCTGCTCTTCCGTCTCAGATAAATCATTCCGGGCTATCAATTAATAGAACTCCTCCGTGTAATCATCAACCGATCTCGTGCCTTGCCTCAACGAATGAAGTCGCTGAAACAAGGTTTGAGTGTAACCGAAAGGAATGAAGTGACCCTTCATATTCTTCTTCTTCTTCTTCTTCTCCCAATTAATGATCTTGGCCTTGCTCTGTCGGTCGTGTGAGCACCTCAACTGCTCCCACCACGCAGATGCTCTGCCTTTGAGTTTGATGGCGACCAGTTTCAATTTGACATGATCTGGGACTTCCTTATACTCGAAAATAGACTCTACTTCATTCAACCAATTGACGAATCCTTCGGCCTGTAACATACCAGAAAACTCGGGTAGATCCACTCTAAAATCGAGGTCTCCATAACGATCCTACCAACCACGGCGTTCCTCGAATCGAGCAGGATTGTAATATGGGTTTTCGAAACTGGAATCAGAATCGTGATCTTCTATCTCACGATCACCGAAATTCTACGCCGTTAGACGCTGGGTTAACTCTGCAACTTGCCTCTGTAAATCCTCAATCATCACATCCTGAATGTTACGATCACGGTGTGGGGCTTCCTCGTTCGGAACCTGTCCATGACCACGACCACGACCACCAGCCATGGAAACTGATGAAATCTCACCCCAGGAAGATGCTGAAGCTCTGATACCAACTGACACCAAGAAGAATAGCAATTATTCTGCAGGCTAGTTTCAACAGACAGTTTGCAGGGAAAAAAACATAATTTTATTCAATAATAATAATCAGCTGTCTTTTCCGTATGTGGCCTACTTATTTATAAGGTCAAAACAACAATAAAAAGGAAAAAAAATCCCCGAAAACATAATCTTGGGGAAAAAATATGGAAATTACTAAAATTAAGCGATTGTAGTCGTTTCTTGATAAACTTAAAGGATAGATCATGTGTGCACGAATTGAAAATAAAGAGTATTTCATAACAATCAAATTAGGGTTTATACATGTGCTTTAATTGAATATTTGCCGATTACCTATTTGGGATGTGAAACTTGCAATCGAGATAAAAACAACTGAATCAAGTTAGGATTAGGGCAACATACCTAGGGAGGATTCCCGGATCATTGTTGCTCTCCTATTATATTTCACAATCTACGTTACACAATTGTTTCACTATCAAATTCAGATTCTCTATTTAATTTGATCATATTGTCTCATATTAAAGTTTACATCTTTCTTTATAGTTAATTTGTCTCCCTGTGGAATCGACACCCCAAAGCTATACTACAACACCGCGTTATGTTTTGGGCATAATCAAATTTTGGCGCCGTTGCCGGGGAGACGCGCTTACAAACAAGGAAGATTTCAACTTTGAGACAAAACGGTAATATTGTTCCTTTCTTGAAGTCTTGATTTTATGATTTTTTTTTTGTTCTTTGCTTTTTGTTTTGATTTTTTTAATTTATTTATTTATTTATTTTCTTTCTATTTAATTTATTTCCCCTAACATGGCCAAAAATCACAATGAAATTGTTGCTAGGACACTTAAAGACTACTTGCACCCTAGCCGAATGGCCACCCCAACTTGTATCATGTTCCCTCCTAATGTTCAACAACCTGATTTTAAGCCGGGCATGATCCAATTGCTACCAACCTTCCATGGGTTTGAGAATGAAAACCCCTATGTCCACATTAGGGAATTTGAGGAAGTAGTAGCAACTTTTCATAGTAGGGCTGATATGATAGACACCGTTAAACTTAGGTTTTTTCCTTTTTCACTTAAGGAAAAAGCCAAGGCTTGGCTTTACTCGTTAAGGCCTAGGTCTATAGATAGTTGGGATGAGATGACACAAGTTTTCTTCCAAAAACACTTCCCAACCCATAAGACCAATAACCTCAAGAGACAAATCTCAAACTTTTCACAAAAAGATAGCGAAACCTTATATCAAGTTTGGGAACGTTTCAAGGACCTGTTGAATTCTTGTCCACACCATGGGTATGAGAGTTGGCGGGTAGTTAGCTATTTCTATGATGGACTCCTAAGTAGGGAAAGGCAGTTCATAGAAATGATGTGCAATGGGGATTTTCTTCAAAAAGATCCCGACCACGCCATAGATTTCCTAGATGACCTATCAGAAAAATCCTACACTTGGACAGGACCAAATGCCATGGAAAACACTAGGAGAAATCAACCTGCTGGGATTTATCAACTTAAGGAAGAGGATAACCTTAAAGCCCATTTAGAGGCCCTAACTAAGGAAATTGAAGCCTTAAAAACTAGAAATGCTAGGGCTCCTGAACTGGTTGCTAGGGTAGAGTCCTATGAGCCTTGTTTCATGTGTAATGGGGTAGATCATTTACCTAAGGATTGTCCAATTTATTTTGAGATGAAGGAAGAGTGTAATGCTGTAGGTATACCCTTTGGGAAACCACACTCACCCTACTCTAACACCTACAATCCCGGTTGGAAAAATCATCCAAATTTTAATTGGAGACCCGATACACAACCTCCTGCCCACTCTAGTACCCAATGGCAACCGGAAGCAACTTCATATAATGCACCTCAACAATCTTTACCTTTGGAAGATATGTTTAAGTCATTTATGCAGGTACATGCCAAGAATGTGGAAGATCAAGGCAAAATAAATCAACAG
Source organism: Bretschneidera sinensis (assembly GCA_023935145.1). NCBI lineage: Eukaryota > Viridiplantae > Streptophyta > Magnoliopsida > Brassicales > Akaniaceae > Bretschneidera > Bretschneidera sinensis. Next base: position 42,974,979 of record CM043703.1, read on the forward strand.
CTGTTAGAGGAGCAACAAGGGATCAAAGCGGAACAAAATGAGATAAAGAGCCAACTCATTAAGTTGACTAGTTTCTTGGCGATTCAAGAGCAAGGACAATTTCCTTTACAAACACAACAAAATCCAAGGGGACAACATATGGCACAAACCTCCAATCCTGGAAATCAAAATGTTAAAGAGGTTAATGCCATAATCACCCGTAGTGGTAAGAAAATTGATGGTCCCACTCTACCATCAAACTTGAGTAACAAGGATAAAACCCCCAAGGAACAAGAGGCTCGTGATGTTTATCGCCCACCGGTGCCTTTCCCTCAAGCACTTCTTAAACCTAAGGAGATAAATACAACATTAAAAGGTGAGATTCTTGAACAACTTCAGCATGTTAAAATTAATCTCCCTCTTCTTCATGTCATAAAACAGATTCCCAACTATGCTAAAGTCATCAAGGATTTATGCACACTCAAGAGGAAGCACAATGTGAAGAAGATGGAATTCTTAAAGAAGCAAGCAAGTGCTATAATTAACAGCAAGACACCACCCAAATATAAAGATCCGGGCTGTCCAACGGTGGCTTGCCAAATTGGAAATAAACCTTGTGGCCAAGCATTGCTAGATTTGGGTGCTAGTGTGAACCTCATGCCATACTCCATGTACTTGCAGCTCGGTCTAGGTGAGATCAAACCAACCTCTGTGGTACTTCAATTAGCGGATAGATCGGTAAGAAAACCAAGAGGTATTGTAGAAGATGTTTTGTTGCAAATTGATAATTTCTACTATCCTATTGATTTTTTGGTTTTAGATACTGTTTCTACTGTAAACACGGAGTCCAAAATTCCTTTGATACTTGGAAGACCATTCCTTGCCACTGCCAATGCCCTCATTAATTGTAGGAATGGCTTAATGACATTATCATTTGGAAATAGAACTTTAGAAGTAAATGTTTTTCGAGTCTCAAAATAGCCACATGAAGAGAATGAGTGTGTCGATACTTACATGGTTGATAAGCTCAATTTGGAAGATGAGCACACTAAAGATAATTCTATGGAATTCCCTCCTAATAATTTTAAGTTCGATGATTCTTTAATTTATTCCCATGCCGTTAATGTTGTTGATATTTTTGATAAGTCACAGGAATTTATTAAGAAATCATGGCAACCATGCTTTGAGGAGTCACTTGAGAGAAGTCACATGGATGCAAGAACCAAATACCCTACTACTGATAGTGAGTGGGCAACACCAAGAACACTTAAGCCATATGCGGTGGACTTTAAGTATTCCTTGCCAAAAGATTAGCATTAAGGCCATTAAATTGGAGCCTCATTTTCAACACCTCAATGAGGCCAGCAGTGAGAGTGGTGCAGCGTCTGGCCGAAGACGTAAAACTTAGCGCTCATGGGAGGCAACCCAAAACATATCCTTTTATTTTTACTGTTTTTCATATTTTTTTTCTTATTTATTATTATTATTTTGCTGTTTTCTAGTATTAACTTAGTATTTCTTTTTCAAGGAAAATATACAAAGCAGTTCAAATGGTGGAGCATAATTTTCAGCTTTTGTGCACCTTTGACTACAAAGGGAGTTTTTTTTACTCTTTTTTTTACATTGAGGTCAATGCAATTTTTAAGTTGGGGGTGGAGGAAATGCATCTCTTTGTTTCCATATTTTTTATTTCCATACATTTTTTTTTCCATTGAATTGCTTGGTGTCATTTTCCTTTTTGTTTATTTTTAGCATGCTTTGTGTTTGCCTTAGATGTAATTCACATGTCAATGATATAAGCTTAATTGAGATAACATACAACATTTAGAAGCAATTAAATTTTGTTTTGGTTTGAAATTAATTTAAGTATCAATCTTCATTTGGTTTGAGACTCTAGTTTGTGGTAAGATTGTATGATTAGTCTAAGGCATCTAGAAAAGTTTTATGTGCGATTGTTTGTGAATATTTTTGCAGTCTCAACAAGCTCTAGAACTTATTTGATAATCATTTGAGGCGAATTCCTAGAATGCATACTACTTAGGATATGATATAGGCCATTTTTGAATCGTTTGAGCCTTTCAAACTTACCCTTACAATATATATCACTAGTCACCTTTTTGAGCCCTTTTTCTTGAAAAGGAATTTGAGTCTTGTTTCTTTCAAAAACTCATTTACTTACCCTTATGAGCCTAAAAATATTTTATCCTTACCTTTCTTTTAAAAGAACTTAGTTGTACACATTGTTGAGAAGCACTTAAGAGGAGTAAGGATGGAAATATGAAAAATCAAAACCCAAGTATATTAAAGAAGATAAGTTGGGGGTTGTGGAAAAGAAAAGAAAAAAAAAAGAGGTGAATGAGTATTTGCCAAAAACAGAAAAAGAAGAGAAGTAAGGCAAAGAAAGAAGAAAAAGAAAAGAAAAAGTGGTGACTTGTCAAGAGATATGCTCTTATAAAAAATTGTTGAAGGAGTTGAGGATTGAAGTAAAGTTATCTAGTGCTTGAAAGTGGTTGTGTTTAAAGCTAAGAGATTAAGTTCTTTTACTTGCAAATCCTTCCCGTTCTTCCTTAACCTTTACCTTGGCCTAACATTACAAGCTTATTAAAGACCTATTGATCCAATGAAGTGTGATTTTTCTACAATAGTGGAGAATGATTTGAAAAATAAGCCTATGGAGCTTGTTTATGTGATTGATGTCACACAATTTGTTATATTTTTAGTGGCCAAGACTTGTATTCATGAATGTTGTGCATAAAATCATCCGGGTGTTCGGATTAATGGATTGTGGTAAGATGGATGTTAAGAGTCAAAAACGATTTTAAGATTGATGTTTGGATTACTTTTGGACTTAGATGAAATTTAATGATTCTATGTGCTGCATGTTATGTGCAATTTTTAAGACAAACAGTGAATTACTCTTGGTTGACACTAATATTGCTTTTCATAAAATTTGATTCCCACCATAGAAATTAATCTCTTGTTTCGCTTGAATTGTTAGGGACTAGCAATAAGCTAGTTAGGGGTTGTGATAAGAGCCATAAAATGCATTATAATCGTACTTATTTGTTAGCACATTAGGGTTGATTTAGATCTTAATTGCATTTTTATTCATTAACAACTCTAAAGTGGTATTTTTGGAGCATTAACTTATTTCAGTGCATTTTTCAGGTATCTTGAGTTAAAAGAGATGGAAGAGCTATCATCATTTTAAACACGAAGCTCCATTGAACACTCAAGCGAAAGAATGGTCACGGAAGAGCGAAGATGAAGAGAAACTAAGAAAGGAGTTTTCACTAAGTTGCTGGAGTTGCCATACAAATCAACCATCTTTACAAATTAAACTATATTGATGTAGGAAGAACCAGGAAGTGTGCCATATATGCTTAGAAAGATCTGGAAGTCTACTTTCTGGAGGAGTTTACGGTTCGTTAAAATCATTTTTCTAGAGAACATTATGACAATTTTAGCGGATAGAGGTCAGACCTCCTGAATCAGCATCAGGCCGCGCCGCACCTTGGATTATTTGAGGCGCACCTCACAGCAAGACACAAAAAGCTTGACAAAGCCAAGGTGCAGCGCGCACACTCCGAGTTAGACCCTAATTAGGTCTTTAATGACTTGTTCAAACCCTAAAACACCCTTAGGCTTTGTACACTATAAATAGACCACTTAGGGTTTGTAATTAGACATTCAAAAACCTGGAGAACTCAAGAAAGCAGCAACTTTTCCTCCATTGTGCAACCATGAACCCCATAGCTAACTAATCTCCAAGCAAGGCGAAGGGATGAATCCCTAGGTGTAGTTGTTTCTATTTCCTTTATTTGATTCAGTTGTAATGGAGCTTTAACGTTCAAACATTGTTATGATTTACTTTTTATTCTAATTATATAGACTTCATCTAATCCGGTGATTGTATCTTTTTCCTTGATATAGATTTAGTCATGCTTTCTTTATGTCAAGATTATTTGGGTATGATTGAGTCTGGTAGATCTAGCCTTTAGGTTTGTCAATTACTGCAATATTGTCATCAAAGATATATTGTCGTTTCTTGATAAACTTAAAGGATAGATCATGTGTGCATGAATTGAAAATAAAAAGTATTTCATAACAATCAAATTAGGGTTTATACATGTGTTTTAATTGAATATTTGCCGATTGCCTGTTTGGGATGTGAAACTTGCAATCGAGATAAAAACAACTAAATCAAGTTAGGATTAGGGCAACAAACCTAGGGAGGATTCCCGGATCCTTGTTGCTCTCCTATTATATTTCACAATCTACTTTACACAATTGTTTCACTATTAAATTCAGATTCTCTATTTAATTTGATCATATCGTCTCATATTAAAGTTTACATCTTTCTTTATAGTTAATTTGTCTCTCTGTGGAATCGACACCTCAAAGCTATACTACAACACCGCGTTATGGTTTGGGCGTAATCAGTAGTCCACCTGCCATCTTTGTGCTGATCTTCCAACTCGAGGTATCTCAGTGCCAATAACGTGCTATCTGACAACTTAGTATAATCTGACTCGGATCTTCCTGCATCAAAAAGTCTCTTTGAAATTTGTTGATCCATTGCTATAAAACTCAGCTATCTCAGAAAATATTAAATCAAACTACAACGTTTTTTTAAACGATTCCTTGCTTATAATTCTTATTAATGAATGAACAATTAAAGGTCCAAATTATTCAATATAGAATTTATGAACATAATGGTGCATAGCACGGGTATTTATCTAGTGAAGTATTAATTTTGGAAATAATAGTTGCGTATGTGGGAAGCTAGCATATAGTATTTCTTTTAGTTGAAAAATGGAATTGAAAGAAAACAAGATGCTTGTGAAAAATGATATTGGAGCATATTGTAGTAGTCTTTAAAACAAATTAACAGTTTAAGCCAATTAAAAATAGGTTGAACATTGTATTTAAATAATGCGTGCTCAATTCGATTAAGGGGTTTTGCATTCTTTGGACTGAAATGATAATTAATGATGGATCGATTTGTAATTGATAAAATTTAAATAATAAATTGGTATTTGATGAAGCTAGCGAGGAGGGAGGGATGCAGACCTTGCAAATGCATTAAATTAAAATAGAGAGTTGCATGTAATGCCCTTGCAAATAATGTGGCAAGGAAAGGAAGTAGTTTTTGGTCCTTGATTTATAATTGAAGCTCATTCTGATTGTAGCTGGACTTAGAGGAAGATTCTCAAGGTGAGTTCATCTACCAAAGCATTGTTAAAAATTTCTTTAGGCTATAAAAACAATATTCGCTTTCAGCATTATAATTTTCAACCCGAAGGTCTTCTTCTAGATGTTTACAGTAGAAGAATTCCGTATGACTCTTCTATTCCTGAGCAGGCTAAAGTAGTTGATGTCATTAGAAACGGAGCTTAGGCATGGCCACTTGCTAAGTCTAATGACCTAGAGGAGATCCAGATTGTTGTTTGTGACTTCATTCCCTCCATTGAGTCAGATAATGTCACCCGACTACTGTCAAACTCTGGAAAATTTCATCTCAAATCAACTTGGGATTATCTCAGATTGAGAAAGCCCAAAAGTTTCCTGGCATAAACTTTGCTTGATTTACCTCTTCCATTCCCAAGCGCAGTTTCATTGTTTGGCTTGCTATTATTAGTAGGCTTTCTATAAAAAGATAGGCAGTAAAACCGAAGATATCAAGGCAACACTGATTGACTTATTTGCAATAAAAAAAGGGAGTCCAGAGATCATTTATTTTTTAGCTGCAACTACTCCAAATTTATATGGCAACAGATTCTACTCAGAGTTAGAATTAGAAGGCTACAGGTTCTTGGGCTGTTAAATAACTTAGAGGCAAATCTTCCAAACTCTTGTTTTGGAGCTTGCGTGGAATACTTTTATATCTACCATGTATGGAGAGAAAGGAATCTTAGACCTCATCAAGCTCTTTTTTATACTAGCAATAAGGTTCTGGAAGCTATTGTGTTACGTCACCTTATATACAAAATAAAAAGTTGACACATTATGTTACGTTAAGAAAAAAATTCCCATTTTGGTGATTCTTAGTACTCTTTTTTGGATTCTAAAACATAGGAATAAGATAGAAATATAGAAAGAAATGGAAAAGAAAAAATAAAAATTTTATTTGACACATATTTGCTTCACTTAGTTGTGCAAATTGTGTTATTTGTCCTTATTAACGAAAGTCACCCCTTTATGCAATTGATGTTGGGAAAAATTCCCCAACTAGTGATATAATGATACCTAGAACCCTCTAAGGGCAAAAAGAAAATTTCACAAGGTAGAATAACAAATCAAGTGGCTACACATGGCAAAAAGCAAAAAAATAATTTCACGTCAAAACCCTAATTCTTCTAGGACACTCCAACTTATGGAAACCCTAGTCATATTAAGACACTCTAGCCTATGGAATCCTAATCCTATTGTGATGCTCAATATTAATTACTTTCCTAAATAGACTCTACCTCTAAACATTATTTAAAGGGTGCTATCATTAATTATCACAGGTACACACTGAATTCCCTCCAAAATTCTCCAATTCATTCACTATCTGCTTTCACGCTTATAAATCACTGACTTAGGAATCAGAGAGTTTCCCCGGAGGTACACCCCCATTCGGTCCTCTGGCGACTCCTTAAGGTTTCTTTTGTCTTTTCGCGCGCAGTAACTACACCTTGACCATCCAACTACCAGGTAGATTTTTCATCATGAACATATTAGCGTAGTTCATGGAAAATCAGAACAAGAACTCGTTTGTTAATGATGCCGCCGCCCAAGAACTTTGTCAAAAACACTACGGCTGCAGCCACCACCGTTACCACTGCTGTAACACCTCCACTACTCGAACTTTAACAAGTCATGGCCTATGCAATGGTCTTGCACTCCCAGCCATTCTTGAACACACTGCAACCGGCTAGAATCCCAGCGAGTGATTTGATGAGTAGTCACAGCAAGATCAACAGTCTCAATCGAACCACTCGGTTCACTAAGGCCAAGCAAACTCGGACGCCCTAATCAAGCAGGGAAAATTTATGGAACTTACCTAGCTAGTGGTGACCTAGTCACTCGACTCAGGGGGCAAGCCCCTCATTCTCAGCCTTAAATGTCACAACCAAGCCTTCGGCCAACAAGGGACTATAATTCTAGTCATCATACTCATACCTCAGACTGCAAGTCCACCACAAGGTCTTCTGCTAACCACGGACCTAAGTCCTGAAGATATTCCGCCTCTAAAAATCATACTGATCTAGATAAGAAGCTGGAAGAAATTGATAGAAGGATAGGCGAAGCTTTCAAGGGTAGGGGAACCAATGTCTTGGATGAGTTTAACTCCCAAGATCCGTTATTTACACAAAATATCCTCGACGCCCTTCTCCCTTAGCATTTTAGGATGCCCTTCATCAAGGCGTATGATGGTAGCACCGAACCCATGGATCATCTCTAGTTATACAAGATTATAATGCTCCTACAACACCACTCGGATGCCCACCTCAAACCTAGGAGGATAAACTCTTTCAAAGATCTCAGTCGTGTTTTTTCACCGCACACTTCCTCAGTAGTAAAGGGTCGCGAAAGACTTCAGAAAGCCTCTAGAACATCATTCAACACAAAGAGGAAAGACTTCGATAATATACCTCGTGATTTAACACTACGGTATGGGAAATTCCTAACCTCGATCCGAAAATCTAAATGCTTGCATTAAAAAATGTGCTCAGGTCGAGGACCTTCAATTCCAAACTCACCAAGCACCCAGACAAGGATATGAATGAAATTTTCACCCAGGCTGAAGAGTACATACTTGCTGAAGAGATCAAGCATTCCGAAGAAAAAGCGAGAAAAGAATGGAAAAGCGATAGAAGAAGCTTGCCGAGTCGAAAAATAACCCACCAAAGAAACTTCACTAACAGGGAAATGGGAAGACGACCAGCATGTTCGACAGCTACACTCCACACAACACCCCTAGGACAAACATACTGATGAACATCTGCGATCGTGAATTCATTTGCCGGCCCTTGAAGCCAATGTACACTAGTGGAAATAAAGATAGGACCAAATGGTGCCGTTCTATAGAGATCACAGATATAACACTGAAGAATATCAAGCATTTAAATATCAGATCGAGTCTCTTATCCATCAAGGATACTTGAAGTAGTATTCAGGGCCCCTGCATTCCGTAATGATGGAGGCCAACCAAAGGGGGGCCCTAGACGTGCGTTCAGAAAAAGCTCTGAGTGAGGTCTTAGACAAAGCCCCAAGCGAGGTTCTAGACAAAGCCCCAGGTAAAGCCCGAGGAAAAGTACCTAAGGCTACAGGCATCGTCAAATTGACGGAGGTGATAACACCATAGTGGCAGGTACCATCAAAATGATTTTTTGGGGACTCGTAGTTGGTGGACAATCGCGGTAAGCTAAAAAAACCTATGCTCGGTCAATAGCCTCTATCAGCAGGTTCCATAAGAAGGCTAAAACTGGTAAGGTGATTTCTATTACCAATGAAAACTTAGAGGGATAATAGTCACCCCATGATGAAGCCATGGTCATTACCTTACTTATATCAAACAAAAATGTGGAATGAATCCTAGTCGATAATAGAAGTTTGACCCGATATCTTGTACTGCAATGCATTTAAAAAAATGAAGCTCAAGGACGATCAGCTTAAACTAGTGACATCCCCACTTTATGAATTTTTGGGAGAACCAATATTCCTTGAAGAAAGTATAGTTCTACCTGTCACTGTTGGCTCAACTCCTTAGTTGACCACAATCATGACCATTTTCCTAGTCGTTAAACATCTGTCCTCCTATAGTGCTATCCTCAGAAGGCCTAGACAGAATGAAATGAAAGCGGTAGTTTCCACTGATCACCTGAAAAATGAAGTTCCCTACTGAGAATGGTATAGGAGGAGTCCGAGGAAACCAGCTGGGATCTTAATCCTGCTGCCTTAACTCCATTAAGAGACATAAGAAAACTGAAACATTACCATTGCAAATTGAAGATTTGCGAGACAAACTCAAAGCTCTGAGGGGCCATCTCGTGGAAGAGCTGATCATTATTCCTTTAAATGAAGAAGTAGATAAAAAAATTGTGCAGATCATATCCAACCTATTCGAAGAGCTCAAAGCTTTACTAGTATCTTTCCTCAGATAGAATCAAGAAGTATTCATTTGGCCCACATCTGATATGCCCGAGATTGATCTGCAAATTATTATCCATAAGCTGAACATAGATCCAAAGAATAAGTATATGATACAAAAGAAAAGATCATTCGCCCTTGAGCAACAAAAATCCATAGAAAAAGTAAATAAGCTCTTTGCCCCGACTTTGTTTGGGATACCTACTACCTCGAATGGGTTGCTAACGTGGTCATGGTCAAAAAAGCAAATGGAAAGTGGAGGATATGCATAGACTTCATCGACCTTAATAGGACATACTCGAAAAGTAATTTATCTCTATCGTAGATAGACCAACTGGTTGATGCTACCTCAGGGTACGAGTTATTCAGCTTCATGGATGCATATTCAAGATACAATTAGATCCTTATGCATGAGCTGGACTAGTTAAATTTCACTTTTATCATTGACCAGGGCCTTTACTACTACAATGTCATACTTTTTGAACTCAAGAATGTAGGGGTAACTTATCAAAGGCTAATCAACAAACGTTTCAAGGAGCAGATCGGAAGGAACATAAAGGTATACGTCGATGACATGCTTGTTAAGATTCCTAGGTTGAAAAGTCGTATAACCGACCTTGAGAACGCCTTCAGAGTACTAAGATGCTATCATATGAAGCTAAATCCACGCAAATGCAACTTCAAGGTCACCTCAGGTAAATTCCTCTAATTCATGGTCACCCAGCGCTAGATCAAAGCCAACCCCAGAAAGATCAAGGCGATCATAGACATAATTCCTCCTTGGAACATCAAAAAATTCCAATGACTTACTGGAAGCATCGCTGTTCTCAACCACTTCATGTCTAAGTCTGCCAAAAAATGTCGGCCCTTCTTCAAGGCACTTAAGAAAGTAATGGACTTTGTATAGAATGAAGAATGTCAAGTGGTGTTCGAAGAGCTCAAAGATTATCTCAGCTGGCCACCCCTTTTAACTAAGTCAATTGGAGGAGAAGAGCTTTTCCTGTATATCACCACGAGCTTGGCTGCTAATCCGAGAAAAGAGTAGAAACCCATCTATTACGTTAGTAGTTTTATCTATGATGTAGAAACTCGATACCTTTCGATCGAAAGGTTGGCTTATGTCATCACTATCAAAGCCCGTAAACTAAGGTCGTACTTTCAATCCCACATTATAACTGTTCTGTTTGACTAACCCTTGAGGTAAGTCCTGCACAAACTAGATATCTCTGAAAGATTAGCAAAATGGTTTATAGAATTGGAGGAATTCGATATTTACTATAGATACTAGACAACCATCAAATTTGAAGCTCTAGCTAATTTTATTGTATAAAGCACACTTCCTGAATTGCCCCCGAGAGTCAGGAGCCCGAAGATAGTGAGCAAACACTCGAATAGACACTCTTCGTTGACGGAGTGCCTAATAGTACTAGCAATGGGGCGAGCCTCATCCTTACCAGTCCCGAAGGATTTACGGTTGAATACGCCCTCAGATTCGAGTTCGAAGCTTCTAACAATGAAGTAGAGTATGAAGCCCTATTCACAGTTATGAAGTTAGCAAAAACATTGGCTACCCAAGCCTTAGAAGTCCACAGCGACTCCAAACTGGTGGTCAACCAAATGACCATCAAGTATTTGGAGAAAGCCTGAGAACTTATTGTAACTTTCAAGAGGTAATGAATTTCTCAAGTGCCCTGAGCACAAAAGTCTAAAGCATATGTCTTAGCCCGATTCACTTCCTTGAAACAATTGGATCTCACTCAAGCAGTTTATCTGAAAATGTTCATTGTGCCCGTCATCGATGAGTAACTAATCATGGACTAGATCCTCTAGTACTTGCGGGATGGAAAAATACCTGATTAGAGAAATGAAGTGAAAAAGATCATCTCTCACTCCTTATAGTTCACCATTATTGAAGGTCAACTGTACAAGAGAGGCCTCACTACCCCATAGTTGAAGTACCTCGGCCCTACCGACACAGATTATGCCCTCCCAGAAGTTCACGAGGGCGTATGTGAAAACCACTTGGGAGGTGTAGTACTAATCTATAAGGTCATCCGACATGGATATTATTGGTCCAAAATTTTACAAGAAGCCATAAACATGGTAAAAAATGCAAGAAGTGCCAAGAGTATGCTCCAACATCCCACCATCCTTCTAATCCATTGAAGCCAATCACAAGTCCCTCTTCCTTTCACCATATAGGGAATGGACATCCTCAAACCTTTCCTTGAAGCTCTTAGGCAAAGAAAACACCTAATAGTAGCCATTGATTACTTCTCTAAACTGGATAGCAGCTGAACCACTTGTCAAAATCATCGATTACTAAACTCGGGAAGTTTATTGTATGCCGATTTAGAATACTAAAGGTCCTTGTTACTGAAAACAAGAAGTAGTTTGACAGCTCTTGATTCAAGTCTTTCTACCAAGACCTCGAGATTGAGCACCGACTGACCTCGATAGGTTACTCTTAGGCTAATAGACGAGCTGAAGTCACCAATAGGACTCTCCTATAGGGCATTCAAAAAAGACTTGAAGACACCGACAAAAAATGGGTTAGGCAATTACTTATTGTCCTTTGTGCTTACCGGACAACTACTTGGACACCCACAAGTGAAACCCCATTCTTCTTGGCCTATGGGTCAGAGGCAATCATTCCCTTTGAAATTAGAGTACCCTCACTACAGGTGAAGCACTTCGACCCTTATAACAACGAAAAAGCCCTCAAGATAAGTGTTGACCTGATCTATGAGGCTAGGGAAAAAGCTGAAATCAAGCTCGTTGCCTACCACTGAAGGGTAGCACGATATTACAACTCCTATGTTAGAGTAAGGACATTCAGACTCAATGACTTATTGCTTAGGAAAAAGGAGGTGTCATATCCAAGAGAAACAATGAAACTTCTCTTGCATTGGGAATGAACTTATCACATCCAAATAGTTTACCAAGCAAGCACTTTTGAACTTGAAGACCTCAATAAAACTCCAAAACATTGGACTTAGAATGCTGAGAATCTTCGTAGATTTTTTAAGTAGTACATTTACTTTATTTTTACATCATCATATGGCTTCAACACTTTATCAATAATGAAACAGTAAAAAAATTCATTCTACTTGAATATAACGAAGTTGAAAAAAACCCGAGAAGGGAGCCTTGATCTATTCCTCCTTTCGGTACATTTTCTATCGAAACTCCCAGGGGAGAGCCCCGGGCTATTTCCCCCTAGTACATTTTTCATCAAAACTCCAAAGAGAGATCCTCGAGCTATTTCTCTCCTCAGTACACTACTTAGGAAAAAGTCAAGTCATGCATTCTTTTAACATTTAGGGAAAATGCCTCGATCGTTTAGACCCTCTAGAATATGTAGGCTGAAGAAAAATTCCTGAAGTTGCTTCTCTCACATGCACAAAGCATCCGACCTTGAAGAATGACATGCAAAAAAACACCAAATTAAAACCCTCTTATCTTTTTCAAAAGAGGTCAGGGAAAGAGTTCTAAACTCCTCATATCCCCTGCCACTCTTTAAAAAAAAAAACTAGAATGGTACACTAAGTACTTTCCGCCCTCATATAAAGATCAAAGGTAAGGCCTTGACCCAAACACTGTGGATACTCCAAAATCCAAAATATTAAACAATGAAGAAATTAAAACTTCAAATTCTTAGAGCCCCTTTTAATTAATGTTAAAATTCGAGTATGGAGGGTGGGCACTAGTCAGTTACAAAAAAAGAAAAAGAAAAAAGAAAAAAAGAAACATATCTACTCCTCATCTTCTCTAGGCCTGGTCTAAGCCTCCTTACTATCCCCGATCTCCTGACTAACCCTAGTAAGAACTGTACCCTCATCATCGAAAATCTCCACCTTAGGAAGATCAAAGTCAGGTTAAGCCTGGGTGACTTTGGCTTTCATAGCCTCGAAGCTGTCTAGATAGTATTTCCCTGCCTCTTTGGCCATCAAACTATCGAACTCTATCGAGGTCTTGAACTCCCGAAGTACCCTTGCCCTTACGACCTCCTTCTCAGCAGCTATAGCCTCCAAAGCCCGATACTTTATGACGGTCTCATTCTTGGCCTCCTAGAATTGAGCATTTAGAGTAATGAACATCTCCTTGGAGCTTCTAGCAGAGATTTTTGTATTAGGATTTGGTCATCCTTAGTCGCGATATGCGCATCCTAATCCAAAACAGAGGACTGTAGCTCAACAACTAGGTTTTTCTGGTCCTCTAGTTGCCTACTGACATAGGCAAAGCCCCATATCAACACCCTTATGGCTATATTTGTTGAAATATAAATTAAAGCTGAAGCCAAAATACTTGACCAAACAAGTGAAAGAAAGAGAAAATAAATGATAGTACCTTAGAGAACTACTCATTGACCATAGTCGACAAAACCTCTAGAGCTTGGGTGGCTAGCTCCATCTTATCCCTGGGTGGGATACCCTTAACTAAGTGTTCCCGAGCAATCCTTAGACTCCTCATAACTGAGTCACTGACATTAACAAACTAGTTCAATCACAAAACCTTGAACCTCAAATGACCAACCAGTGAGGACCCCAGCCCCAAGATCATGGAATTCTGGGGAGCTGGAGAGACGTCCTCTACCACAATAACTGAATCTTTGAGGGGAACAAGGCTCATCCCAACAAGATCCGAGCCCCATATGAGGTGCGATTCCTCTTCTCCATGGCTAAACTATTGCTCCTCCTATCAGCACCTCTATTTGTTCTTATTCTTTGTCTCATTTGTTTCCTTCAACACTTGAGTCATACTATGAGGTATAGTTGTAAAAACAAAAAAAAGATGTCAAACACTAGCCAACTAAAAAGATATGGAAGAAACAAAAAAAAAAAAAAAAAGCAAATAAACTACAAGTTTATACCCTCACGAGGGTATAGACCAAGCCTAGCCAAGGCATGGTTATCCTCCAATACCTAAGCTTTCATAGCCCCAACCAATATGTCCCTCACCATCTTCTCCTCTGTATTATTAAGGGCTAGACGCTTACATTTTTTCAAAAAACATTAAGTCCCATTCCCTTAGAACCTCAAAGCTATTTTCGCTCTGAATGAAAAATAACTTATTCTTCCATCGCTAGACAAAAGTGGACTTCTTTTTAACCATTGACCTTTTTGCCCTTTTGCTAAAGAAAACCCAGATGTTTGTTTACAGAAAATATTTTTTTGAAAACATCCAAAAAAAGGTACCCCTTAACCTTTCGGCATACGTAAATAAAACCCACTGATAGATGGATGAAATTAGGCATAAGCTGCAGTAAAGCTATGTGATAGTAATTCAAAATTAGTCGAATGAAAGGTGGAGGGGGAACCTAAGGTCAGCTTTCAAGGAATGTGTATACATGCACAACTCATAAATAGGGTTTTCGTGTAGATTATCACACACTCTCTCTCCAACCTCTATCATCCTAAGAAAAATTTAGGCGGTATCCTATAGTTAGCCCTAATCCTTTCCAACTAATCACCTCTCAGTTTATTAGGCTCATCCTCAATATAATACTTAATATCCCTAATATTCTCAGCTAACTCCTCTTGTACATCATTCAAAGTATGACTAAGACTTGCCTCAAAAGTCTGAGGAATTGCTTCGTAACCAACCTCTCACTTAACTTGCCTAATCTTCTCTACAGACAACTTGACTGAGGAACTATTTACCTCGATCAAGGAAAAAGAAATAGAAACTCTTGACACAATGCTGGTCACACTAGAGAAAAGAAAAGACATATAGGAGGGAAATAGTTAAGAGACTTACCAAGATGTTGAGTGAATTTCAAAGACCAAGAGAAAAGGCTTCGAAGAACTCGAAAGATGCTGAAAGACTGGAAAAAGGCTCTCAAAGATCTTAACAAATGAAGTTTGCAAAGGTTAAGTGAGATCTCTTTGAAAACTTCCTCCTTTATAAAGAAAAAAAAATGGTCTAGATGAATGGAAATGGACAATCTAGATCGCTAAGGCTGTGCAAACAAAATCAATATTCGATTCAAACCGAGCATTCGAACCAAAAATTAGGGTATCTAAATTTTTTTCGGATTGAATATCTGTTTAAAAAATTTGGATATCTGTTCGGATTGGATCTTAGAATTTTTTTAGGGCAGGTATCCAAATTGAATTGCTAGGTTCCATTAAAAACTAAAAACTTAGGCCCATTTCTTTTATATTTTTCAGCCTAAATAACTATACCCAATTACCCGTAAGTCCATAACTCAAGCATGTAATCTACTAATCTATATAAAATAATTAAATAAATATAAAATAGATATAACTATTAACTAATACTAAAATGTAAAAAAAAAAAGACTAAAATCTAAAACCTAAAATTGAAGATCTTTTATTCTCTCTTGCCTCCCTTCACTCTTAACTCATTGTCTCTCTCAAAGCTACGCTGCTCACGCCTCACGGCCTCACCTTGCACTGCCATAATCCCACATTTATTCAGTCATGCCTCACCTCAACCACCTCCTCTAACCTAGACACTCATCCAGTAACTAGAACTGGTAAGATTTCTTGTCACTCACTCACTCATCTTCTTTTCTCAAACACACTACACACCCGCACGCATTACTCTACTTGTTTACTTTGCTTTTGATTTTTTTATAACACCTTATGTTATTTTGCGGTATGGATTCGGCTTTTAATATGAGTTTGCAATTTTTATTCTGTTGTTGATATGATTTGTTCTTGAAATTGAATAAAGATATTGAGAATAGAGTATGTTAATGAGGAATTTTGTCAGTGATTACTGAGAAAGTTTGTTGTTTTTATTTTGAGTGAGCACTGAGAAAGTTCAAACAACTATTGAGAATAGAGTATGTTAATGGGGAATTTTGTGAAAATTGACTAAAATGTCCAGTTGTGAAATTGAAAGTGACTTTCCTGTTCTTTTTTTTTTTTTTTTTACCTTTATACGCATTTAAAGAACTTTTAGAGGTGAAGAATATGTTCAGGGGGAAAAACTGTTTGGATAGGATATCCAAACCAAACCACTAGATAACCGATTGACTGGATATTCAGAATTTACAAATCAGATTCAAATCAAATTTTTATCAAATTGAAAATTTTGGATCGGATTAGATATCTGAACCGTGTACAACCCTACAAATCGCGAATTTTTAAATACCGAGAAAGTACAACGATCACAAAAATGCTCAAAGGATACTCAAATGATTCATCATACTTACAACACATTTTAGAAACTTTTGAATAAAAAATGGGCCTACACCAGCAACGAGCTGGCCCAATGATCCATGTAAGAGCCCTAAAACTAAACGTCCACAACTAGGTTGGACATCCATAGCTAGTCCAAGAACCCATGGCAGGTTCAAATCCATTTTTAGAACCAAGTGCCTATGGCCAAACCCAAACTTGAGTCAAAGTAGAAATTTCACCAAGTGCTAAAGCTTGGTAAAAAATAAAAAATGCTTGGCATAACACACATTTTAAGGAGATCAAGGTAATACAGGAGATAGTACCGAGCTATTCCTTTCCTCGAACCCTTTTTCACTTAAATTCCAAAGAGATAGCCTTGATTTATTCCTCTCCTCGGACCTTTTTTCATCTAAAATCCAATGAGATAGCCCTAACTATTCCTCTCTTCATACCTTTTTTCACTTAAATTCCGAGGAGATAACCTCGAGCTATTCCTCTCCTCAAACATTTTTTCATCTAAACTCCGAGGAGATAACCCCGAGCTATTCCTCTCCTCGAAACTTTTTTTCATCCAAATTCTGAAGAGATAGACTCGAGCTATTCCACTCCTCAGAAATTTTCTTACTTATACTTCGAGGAGATAACCTTGAGTTATTCCTCTCCTCGGACCTTTTCTCACTTAAACTCTGAGGAGATACCCTGAGTTATTCCTCTCATTGGACTTTTCTCACTTATACTACCAGAAGATAACCCCAAGCTATTCCTCTCCTCGGACCTTTTCTCACTTAAACTCTTAGTAGATATCCGAGAGTTATTCCTTTCCTCGTACCTTTTCTCACTTAAATTCTGAGGAGATTTAAACTCGGAGGAGATTACCTCGAGCTATTCCTCTCCTTGAACCTTTTTTCATCTAAACTCAGAGGAGATAGCCCTTTTCTATTCCTCTCATTGGACCTTTTCTCATTTAAATTTGAAGAAGATAGCCTCGAGCTATTCTTCTCCTCAGACTTTTTCTCACTTAAACTCCGAGGAGATAGCCTTGAGCTATTCATCTCCTTAGACTTTTTCTAATCGAAACTTCGAGGAGATAGTCTTGATCTATTCCTCTCCTCAGACTTTTTCTCACTTAAACTCTGAGGAGATAGCCCCGAGATATTCCTCTCATCGAACCTTTTCTCAATTAAACTCCGAAGAGATAGCCCCAAGTTATTCCTCTCCTTAGACCTTTTCTCATATAAACTCTGAGGAGATAACCCCGAGCTATTCCTCTCCTCGGATATTTTTTTTAAACTCTGAAGAGATGGCCTTGAGCTATTCCTCTCCTTAGACTTTTAGAACACCAATCAAATACCCGGGTACCATAAAAGCCTCAAACTTGTTCCGAGTAAAACAAGCTTCAGACCAATTCCAAACAATAGAGATCTCGGTTCGGATCCCATTTCTGACTCATAATACCAACAATAACCTCAAGAAGATAACTTACAATTTAGGCCTCATTCTTGGGAAGAATGGACTCACGAATATGCTAATGGACTATTCTCAACTTAGTAAAAACTGAGTCTATGCACAAGAAGTTTGGCGTATTATCTAAGTTGAGAATAGTCCATTAGCATATTCGTGAATCCATTCTTCCTAAGAATGAGGCCTAAATCGTAAGTTATCCTCTTAAGGTTATTGTCGGTATTATGAGTCAGTCGACTAAAAATATACATTTCTTCCTAAATTTATGGTTATCTTTAAGTTTTTACCATTAGTGTCTTATTTATCTTCTTTACTGCTTTCAGGTAGATATGTTCTATGCTATGGTGGCCAAGAGGTACCTCTAAACTGTAGTAAAGGTTGATCACCTGGCCAAAGAGAGAAATGATCTCTAGACCCAGCTGAGTCCCTAAGTTGAGCAGATCGCTGAGCTAGGGGAAGACTGTCGAGCTTTCTAAAAGGAACCTCTATGTGGTGATTGCCTATGAAAAGGTAGTTGAGGTGGAGGTGAAGAGGCTCAGAGCCTTGTCTAAGAGGTCCAAGAAAGAGATCATTGATGAGTTTAAGAAGGTTATGAACTTTGAGGACTTACTTTATAAGAAGGCCACCGAGGAGTATGTCATATGTTTCTAAGAGGCCAAAGCTGGGGTGGCCAAAAATTTCCAACCTGGATCTCAGTTAGGTGCACATCATTCTCTCAGAGTTGACTATCCCTCCGAGCACGGTAGATTCGGTATTCCCGTAAGGGATGATGGTGACTAGTTTCGTACTCGGGAGGCTCAGGTCACGATTATCTACTCGGAGGGGCAGATAATTACGGAGTATGTTGGGAAGTAGGAGGAATAGATTTAGAGCCTTAACTTATATTTTATCTTGTTTATTTTTGTACTTGATCGCATAAGCTCTCATTTGTACTTTTTTTCCTTAATGAAATGAACATTTTGTAGAATGCTTTGGTGCTTGTGTGCTCAAGTTAAATTTTTTTTTTAATTTGTTTTTGCGCTCGAGTTGGGAGTTTCTTCTTATGGAACCCCAAGTTTTCCTTGGGTCCTTGTATCTCACTTGGGGTTTCTCTTTTGGAACTCCAAGTTTTTGTGCTCGATCTGGGGTTTTTCTTATGGAGCCCCAAGTTTTCTTTGGGTCCTTGTATCTAACTTGGGGCTTCTCTTGTGGAACCCTAAGTTTTTGTGCCTGACTTAGGGTTTTTCTTGTGGAGCCCTATGTTTTCTTCAGGTCTTTGTAGTTGATTTGGGGCTTTGCTTGTGGAACCCCAAGTTTTTGTGGCCGGGTTTCTATTATGGAGCCCCAAGTTTTCTTTGGGTCTTTGTATCTGACTAGCGATTTCTCTTGTGTAACCCTAAGTTTCTGTGCTCGGCTCAGGGTTTCTCTTGTGGAACCCTAGGTTTTGGGTGATTGATCTCGATTTTTGGTTGTGGGGGTTGTCTAAGGTAAAGACCATTTTGGATGCTTCACTTTGATCCTTTTAAATGTTGGTCTATCGACTGACCTTCTCCCTGGTCAACTGACCTGGTTAATCAATTGGCCTTCCCCTTAGTCGATTGGTCAGTCGACTAGCCTTCTTTCTAGTAGACTGAGCTTTTTGTTTATTTTAAGACACCCAACTCGATACTCGGACTAGTCTAAGACCAAGTTGGTTGGTCCCTTATTTATTTTGGGACACCCAACTCGATACTCAGACCAGTCTTAGGCCGAGTTAGGTGGTCTCTTATGGATTTTGGGACACCTAACTCTGTACTCGAACCAATCTTAGGTCGAGTTGGTTAGTCTATTGTGGATTTTGGGACACCCAACCCAGTACTCAAACTAGTCTTGGGTTAGTACAGTTGGTCCCTTGTGGATTTTAGGACACCAAACTCGATACTCAGACTCTGAAGTGAAGGCCAATTTTGATGCTTCGCTTTGGTCCTCAGTTGTGGAGGATGTCCGAAGTAAAGGCCATTTTGGATTCTTAACTTCGGTCATTGCTTGTTGAGGACATCCGAGCTTTATCTTGCTAAAAAGTAACAAATATATACAAGTATTGATGAAAATCATTTGATTAATAGAGTTAGAGTGTTACATTGGGAGGCTCATTCTTAATCCGTTTTACATTTTTAAACTACTGATGGAATTTTCTAAGGTTCGCTGAGTTCCATCTTTGTGGTATGGTATGCCATCCAACTTTTCCAATTTGAAGGTTTATGCCTTAATCACCCTTCTGATGCAATGTGGGCCTTCCCAGTTAGCAAAATTTTTTTCCATATCCCTGGGGTTTAAGACTTTTTTCTTTCAAAGAACTAGCTCTCCGAGCCTGAAAGTTATTTGCTTCACTCTAGAGTGTAGTATCTAGTTGTCCTCTACTGGTATATGATGAGCTTCAACAATATTTCATCTCGAGCCCCCCCGACTAAGTCTAGGTTTGCTCTTAAGCCTTCGTCATTTAAACTCTGAGGGAAGGTTCTTCTACCATGACTGAGAAGCTGAGAAGAAAGGTGTTTCTCCTATGGGTGATCAGGCTGTGTGTAATACCCGTAATCGTAAAGTAAGGGTAAAGAGGTAATTTAATAAATATGATATGAAATTTAAAATATATATTTACGCGAAGAAGTTAGTATTGAGTAAAATAATTCTTTTGAAAAAAAAAATCTGGACGCGTGGGCGTAGATACAAAAAAAAGGACGTCTAAGTCCAGCAAAAGGAAAGAAAAATAAAAAAGAAATATATATATATATACATATATATTATATTTCTTTAAAAAAATCAATTTCGTGCAACACCTGGAAGTCCAGGTGTTGCAAGTTGAAGGAGTTTTAGCTGCATGTTAAGCAACTAGAAAGGCAAAAAATGGTGGCAAAGCGGCAGCCATCGCGAAAATGTATATAAATTGAAATTGTTCATTTCTAAATTTCGTTTTGGTTTTTCTTCAATTACTCATTTTCCTTAAACACTTGGGAACTCAAAGAAGGGTTGAAAGGACAAAATTTTGAAGGGGTTTACTTCGGAAATTCATAGAGAATCATGAGAAGTTATCAGAAAAATAGAAGGTAATAATATAATGTTTATTTTTGAATTTATGACATTTATGAAGTTTCTTTGAATTCAAAGTAGGAATTTTCAAGGTGTATGGTTTATAACGAATTGAAGAATAAATTATAAATTTAATATAAATACGATGTCAAGTGTTAATGATTTACAACCAGGGGAAATTTCTGAGAGAAACGGGAAATGCAAGGAGGTGATCCACGGGTAGCTTTAAGAGCTATGTGGTGAGTTGGATTTACTTTAAGTAATCTAAATAAAAATGAAAAATCTATGGATAATATTAAAATAAATTATTAACATATGTTTTGGTGATAGATAAAGATTTGGTTGATAGATATGATATGAATATTGGACATGTAAAATAGTATTATGTGAAAAGAGATATTTTTGGAATAATAAGTTGATTTAATAATAAAAGCGATAAGTGAAATTTTTAATGAGCTATGGTTGATGTTTTGATACGAATTTTGAGGAGATAAATTTTAGTGGATCTTGACCAATTTTAATTGATGATTTGATGTGATTTAGGATGAGAGGAATTTAGTGGAATTTTTGTTATATAAATTTGAGAATAATCAGGATAGCTAATTTAAGTGTATTGAATTTATGTTTTTTTATATTGTTGTTAATATGCATATTTCATATTATTGTTCATATGAATATACATTAAATAAAATAACCAAAAGAACTGGGAAGATGCCTGTCTAATGGAATAACCGGGACAACCGGAATATGCTGGAAATAAAAGGGACACCGTGATAGCCGGTATATGCTGGAAATAAATTCTGTGACAGTTGAGATAAGCTGTAAAGAATCGAGAAGGGGCTGGTCTAAGATAATAATAATCTGTCGACAGGTGGGAAGATGTTCCCATCATAATCATTCATGTATGGCATCTAATTTAATTATTGCTTACATCATTGAAATGTTGATGTGTGGTGTGTTATTATGAAATTGTTTACATATGAATTGGTCTCACAGAGGAAGACAGTTATGGTGAGAAAGAAACAGAGAATGATAAGCACCATCTAAATGGTGGACTTTATGATGTGAACCTCATTACGAGGTAATTATGAAAAAATTGATGGTCTTATGGTGAATCAATGAATGAGAAAAAGATATTGATAGAGAATGAATCTTATGACATATGTAGTGATAGTAGAAAGTTATCATCAAGTTATGTGAAATATAAATGATTAAATATAAAAGGATTATTATGCAAACTGAATACTTTTAGTAAATTTAATTCACTGAGCTTGTGAAGCTCACCCCTCACTGTGCAATGATTTCAAGTAACAAGCACGATAAATAATATGGTGAGTTGAGGTTCAGAAGAAATCATTTTTTGTAAGTCACATACATGTCAGCATTCTCAAGCTAAAGAGAAAAGAAAGAAAAAAATTATTTCTAAATATTCATGCATTTTACATTGTATTTAATGTTTAAAAGATCACATTGATGTAACTCCCATGTTGAAGGTTGAGGATGGATGTAAAATTATCTATTGGTGTTATTTATTTTTATTGTTGCATATATTTGTCATGCAGGGATTTTCAAAATGTGATTATACCGTCTCGGGGGTGGCCAACCCAGGATGGGTCGTTACAATTTTGGTATCAGAGCATTAGGTTTTATGATTCTGTAGACTGCATAAAAAGAAAGAAAGTGGAAGATTAAAATAAATTATAATGAACAGTCTGAGGTTGACACTTGGACGCGCTAGAGCTAGAGTTAGAGTTGTTGATTTGAGAGGGCGTGGTAGGCCCCCAATATTTTTGACAAGTCAAGTTTGAGTCTGAATTTGTGGTTCCTAGAAAGAAACGTGTTGATAGTCTGATTGACATTAGTAATATAATTGATATGAGAGAATCTGAAGTTGAAAGAGTTGAGTTAAGATAAGCTCTTACACATGCTCTTGAGAAAATGAAGGTAACATATGATAGAGTTAATAACTTATAGCATAGATTTGATGAACAGGCTAAAGCAGTGCCTGAGGTTATTAATCTAGTAATGATAAATGTTCAAAAGTGGAAAAGTGAGTTTAGGCATGAGATGCAGGGAGATTGTTAAGTTGAATGCTTTGTTGTTTAAAGGATCTATGAATCCTTTTAAGCCTGAGTTTTGGGAGAAACATGTTGAAAGATTATTTGGTATTTTACCAGTAACTGACAGGTAGAGGGTTGCCTTTGCTTCGTTTGAGTTAGAAGGAAAAGCTTTAGAATGATGAGAGGATATTCTTCCCAAGGTAAGTGCAGATGTTGTTAGACCCTTAACCTGGAATAGGTTTAAGGAGGTTTTCTTTGATATATACTTTCCTTAGACTTTTAGAGCCTAACAAGATAGAGATTTTACTTATTTGAGGCAAATGGATTGATTATGACTCAGTATGATAGGAGATTTGTGGCTTTGTTGAGGTTCGAACCGAAAATGGTATACCCAGAGGAGAAGAAGTGTAAGAGGTTCATAGATGAACTATGTTTAAGATTTGATCAAAACCATCCTACATGAGGCATATGAATTATGTTATGTTGGCAAATATAACATTCTAGATTGAGAAGGATGTGATGGAAACTAGAGGTAGGAGGAATCGACAGAAGATGTCTAGATTTGAGGAACCTAAAGGTGGCACCAATAGGAGTGTGAAGGGTAGGAGATCACCCAGAGGAGGCGTTCCTTGTTACAAGGAACTAAAGTACAAAGTCAAAGGAAATTAGGATCTGTTACTTCTGTAGCTTAGAATACTATTGGTGGGACCCTTAGATTTGAGAGACAGGTTATCGGAACTTAGAGTCGTGGCAGAGGAAGTAAGTATGCCATCAAGGGGAAGTGGTAATCTGATGAATGATTAAGAGATAAAAATTAGTTATAGATGTAATTCGATAAGATATTTATCCCATAATTACTCTGAATTGAGGTGTTTTGCAGATATATCAATGTTGGTTGATCTTGGTACAACCCATTCTTTTGCATCTAGTATTCATATGAAGTCTATTGAAGTATGTATTAGTCCTTTGATGGAAAAATATTTTTTGTTGAAGTTTCCACTAAAGATAGAGTAATAATCATAAATGTTTTCAAGTGTGATGTGATTCGTATCAATGATAGAGAATCTGAAGCTAAGTTATTATCTTTAAATTTAATATAACTTTGGGAATGAATTGGTTGTTAACGTATTACAATTGGGTTGATTATTCCAGAAAGAAGGTAGTGTTCAAGATATGGACATGAGAAGTTTAATTTCAGAAAGAACATAAAATACTCTCGAACTATCTTATTTTACTCTGACTATTAGGAGATGGTTGAGAAAGGGTTGTGAGGAGTATTTGGCATATATAATGGATTTTAAAAAGGAAAATAGCAGTTAGAATAAATCTTAGTTGTGAAAGATTATTCTAATGTAATTTTTGATGAGTTGTCTAGGTTGCCTCCAAGTAGGGAGATTAAATTCTCTATTGATGTGATACCAGGATCATCACACCCTACAAAGTGGCACCTATTGAGTTAAGAGAATTGAAAGTTCAAAAAATTTTAGATAAACAATTTATCAGACCTAATGTATTTGGGGAGCCTCTGTGTTATTCGTGAATGAGGAAGATGGAACGATAAGAGTGTGTATAGACTACAAATAGTTGAATAAGGACAAATATCTTTTACCTAGGATAAATAAATTGTTTGAGTAGTGCAAGGAGTGAGAGTTTTTCTAATATAAACCTGAGATCAGGTTATCACCAATTAAGGATAGAGAAAGGAGATGTGCCTAAGACTGCTTTTAGGACACGTTAGGATCATAAGATTCTTGTGATGTCATTTGGATCGACAAATGTTCCAGAAACATTCATGGACTTGATGGATAGAGTGTTTAAACTATATCTTAACAAGCTTATGGTTGTATTAGACTTTCTGATATAATATAAGAAGGAAGAACAACACACAGTGTGTTGGAGATTCTAAGGAGAGAGAAATTATATGCAAAGTTCTCTAAGTGTGAGTGTCGGCTGAAAGAAATGACCTTCTTAGAACATATAATATCGAGAAATGGCATAACAGAGACTCTCAAAAGGTAGAGGCAATGTTAAGTTGGGAGAGACCAACTAATGTGACTGAGATTAGAATCTTCTTGGGGTTAGCTGGTTATTATAGAAGATTCTTTCAGAAATTTTTATTATTGAAATACTGTTGAATAGATTGACCAAGAAAGAGGTGAGATTTGTATGGTGAGGGAAGTGTGAGAAAAATTTCCAATTCTTAGAGGAGAAATTAACAACAGCTCCAGTATTGGTGTTTCCTTCTGGTGATTAAGGATTTGTGGTATATAGTGATACATCACATCAATGATTGGGATATGTGTAACATAGGAAAGTTATGGCCCATACTTCTAGGCAATTGAAGATTCATGATAGAAATTTTCCTACTCATGACTTAGTGTTGGCTGCTATAGTGTTTACTTTAAAGATTGGAGACATCATCTATATGGAGCCACTTATGAGATATTCATGGGTTATAAGAGTTTCACATACTTACCTGCCCAGAGAGAATTGAATTTGAGGCAAAGATGGTGGATGAAGTTGATTAGCAACTATGAATGTACAATTCACTATCATCTAAAAAATGCAAATGTGATAGCTGATGCACTGAGTAGAAAGTCTACAAGAAGTTTAACTACTATGGGGAGTCTTGATGTGAAATTGATGCTAGATTTAAAAGAGATAAGAATGCAATTGAATATCAGTGATAGAAGATCATGGTTAATGAATATGGTTGGACAATCATCCATATTAAAATGTTTTAGAGATGCAAGGTAGAAATGAAAAGATAGAAAAGATTAAGCATTGAGTGTTTACTAGAAAGCATTTTGAGTTCAAAATTTGAAATAAAGGTATTTTGGTATTGGAACATGGAAATTGTGTTCCCAATAATAAGGAATTGAAAAAGGATATAATGAGAGAGGCACATGATAATGTAAATTCGATGCAACCCAATAACAATAAGATGTATAAAGGACTGAGATAGAATTTCTAGTGGTCAGGATTGAATAAGGATGTAGCTGAAATTGTGAGGTTGTATTGAGTACCATTAAGTATAGTGTCAAATAGAGATACTAGATTTACATCTTGGTTTTAGAGAGACTTTCAGGAAGCCACGGGTACATAGTTACAATTTAATATAATTTTTCATGCTCAGACAGAAAGGATTATTGGAGTACTAGAAGATATGTTAAGGACAAATGTGATGAGCTCTCAGTAAGTTGGGATGCTTATATGCCATCGATTGGAGTTGCTTATAATAATCAGTATAAAACTAGTATTGGGATGGCACTGATTAAGACATTGTATGGTAGGAGGTGTAGAACTCCTATATGTTGGGAAGAAATGGGAGAGAGAAATATATTTGGTCAATCAACTATTGAGTTAACAACCAAGATGATCAAATTGGTTAGAAGGAACCGTAAAGCAGCATAGAGTAGACTGAATAGTTATGCTAATATTAAGAGAAGACCTATTGAGTTTCAAGTAAGTGATTGAGTGTAAATATTTCAATGAAAAGGTGAATTGAGATTTAAACAGGAAAGGAAAGTTGAATCCGAGTTATGTGAGACCCTATGAAGTTGTTGAGAAAGTTCAGGCTTATATTCAAGTATCAGTGAGAATTTTAGACAAAAAGAACAAATCTTGTATAATAAAAATAATTTCATTAGTTTAAGCTATGGTGGAATCAGGATGTTGAAGAAATTACATGAAAGCATGAGACAATTATGAAGAAGTATTGCTCATGATTGTTTCTTGAGTTAGGTAAGGAAATTTCGGGGACGAAATTTTTGTAAGGTGGGTAGAATTATAATACCTGTATTTGTAAAGTAAGGGTAAAGAGGTAATTTAATAAATATGACATAAAATTTAAAATAATATATTTACGCGAAGGAGTTAGTATTGAGTAAAATAATTCTTTTGAAAAAACAATTTAGACGATGGGGCGTAGATAAAAAAAAAAGGACGTCTAGGTCTAGCAAAAGGAAAGAAAAAGAAAAAGAATATATATATATATATTATATTTCTTAAAAAAAATCAATTTCGTGCAACACTTGGAAGTCCAGGCAGCAAGTTGAAGGAGTTTAGGCTGCATGTTGAGCAGTTAGAAAGGCAAAAAATGGTGGCAAAGCGGCAGCTGCCGTGAAAATGTATATAAATTAAAATTGTTCATTTCTAAATTTTGTTTTGGTTTTTTTTTTTCAATTACTCATTTTCCCTAAACACTTGTGAACTCAAAGAAGGGTTGAAAGGAAAAATTTTTGAAGAGGTTTATTGCGGAATTTCATAGAGAATCATGAAAAGTTATCAAAAAAATAGAAGGTAATAATATAATGTTTATTTTTGAATTTATGATATTTATGAAGTTTTCCTAAATTCAAAGTTAGAATTTTCAAAGTGTGTGGTTTATAACAAATTGAAGAATAAATTATAAATTTAATATAAATACGATGTCAAGTGTTGACGATCTACAACTATGGGAAATTTCTGAGAGAAACGAGAAATACAAGGAGGTGATCCACGGGTAGCTTTAAGAGCTATGGGGTGAGTTGGATTTACTTTAAATAATATAAATAAAAATGAAAAATCTATGGATAATATTAAAATAAATTATTAACTTATGTTTTGGTGATAGATAAAGATTTGGTTGATAGATATGATATGAATATTGGACATGTTGAATAGTATTATGTGAAAAAAGATATTTTTGGAATAATAAAAGCGATAAGTGAAATTTTTGATGAGCTATGGTTGATGTTTTGATACGAATTTTGAGGATATGAGTTTTAATGGATCTTAACCAATTTTAATGGATGATTTGATGTGATTTGGGATGAGAGAAATTTAGTGGAATATTTGTTATATAAATTTGAGAATAATCAGGATAACCAATTTAAGTGTTTTGAATTTATGTTGTTTTTATATTACAGTTAATATGCATATTTCATATTATTGTTCATATGCATATGCATTAAATAAGATAACCAAAAGAACCGGGAAGGGGCCGGTCCAATGGAATAACCATGACAATCGGTATATGCTGGAAATAAATGGGACACCATGACAGTAGGTATATGCTAGAAATAAATTCCATGACAGCCGGGATAAGCTGTAAAGAATCGAGAAGGGGCTGGTCTAAGATAATAATAACATGTCGACAGGTGGGAAGACATTCCCATCATAATCATTCATGCATGGCATCTGATTTAATTATTGCTTGCATCATTGAAATGTTGATGTGTGGTGTGTTATTATGAAATTGTTTATAGATGAATTGGTCTCACAGAGAGAAACAGTTATGGTGAGAAAGAAACAGAGAATGACAAGAACCATCTAAACGGTGGACTTTATTATATGAACCTTATTACGAGGTAATTATGAAATAATTGATAGTCATAAAGTGAACCAATTAATGAGAAGAAGAGATTGATAAAGAATGAATCTTATGACATATGTAGTGATAGTAGAAAGTTATCATTAAGTTATATGAAATATAAATGATTAAATATAAAAAGGGCTATTATGCAAACTGAATGCTTTTAGTAAATTTAATTCACTGAGCTTGTGAAGCTCACCCCTCGTTATGCAATGATTTCAGGTAGCAGGCATGACAAATAATATGGTGAGTTGAGGTTCAGAAGAAATCATTTTCTGTAAGTCACGTATGTGTCAACATCCTCAGATTAAAGGGAAGAAAAAAAAAATTGTTTGTAAATATTCATGCATTTTACGTTGTATCTAATGTTTAAAAGATCAAATTGATGTAACTCCCTTGTTGAGGGTTAAGGATGGATGTAAAATTTTCTATTGGTGTTATTTATTTTTATTGTTGCATATATGTGTCGTGCTGGATTTTCAAAATGTGATGACACTGTCTCGGGGGTAGCCAACCCGAGATGGGTCATTACAGTGTGGTCTTGTAGGCCCATTATGTTTGCGGAAACTCTTTCACCCAAAGCCCTTAGATGTGTTTAAAGTTTGCAATACAGCTCTGTTTGTGACCTTGGCTTCGCCATTGGCTTATGTGTATCCGACCGACGTGAATCACTAATTGATTTAGAGGTCTTAGCAGAATCTTTGGAATTGAACTCCATCAAACTATTTTCCACTATCAGTTACTAGCACCCTCGGGATCCCATTTCGACATACCACTAATTTCCAAATAAATAGTTTAGGCTTTGTCTTCTGTTATTCTTGTAAGCGGTTCTACCTCTACCCAATTGGTGAACTAGGCGGTGGCCATAATCAATAATTTCAACTATCCAGGAGCTCGAGGAAAGGGGTCAAGTATGTTTGCACCCCATATAGAAAATGGGCTCGAGCTAGTTATAATCATTAGCAGATTTGCTGGAGAGCAGGGATTGGTGCAAACTTTTGATAGTTGAAGCATTTCTTAACGAAATCAGCGCTTCTTTCTAAAGTCTTGGCCAGTAATACCCTTGTTTGAAGATCTTGTGGGCCAGAGCTCGCCCACCCATATGGTTTCTGCAGATTCTCTCGTGGACCTCTCTTAGTGTGTAGTCGGCCTAACTAGGTTTGAGGCACTTGAGGTAAGGTTGTGCAAGGGATCAAAGATACAGCTAGTTTCAAATCATACAGTATCGGGTCGCTCTTGTCAGGATCTTCTTTGCTTCTGTTCTTGTCTCTAAGAGCTTACCATTTTCTAAGGACTTGAAAATTGGGTCTATCCAGCTTGGCTCATCATCGATGTCCATGAATTCGACTTCGTCAAACCTTGGTCCTAAAAAAATCTCAACATATACAATTCTAGAGAGGTTGGAGGTCTTGGAAAATGCTAGCCATGCTAAGGCATCGGCCTTGGCATTCTCTGCCTTTGGTACTCAGTTTACACTAATTTATTTGAGCGTATTAATCAACTACTTTACTCTAACTAGATATTTGACCATCCGCATCCCTTTTGCCTCATGCTCTCTGGTTACTTGGCTCACCACTAACTAAGAGTCACTAAATACTTCTAAATATTCCACAATCAGAGATCAAGCTAGTTTTAACCCGGCTAGGAGGGTCTCCTACTCTACCTTATTATTTGATGCTCTGAAATTAAACTCTGGGGCATAGTCAACTGTTAACTCTTCGGGGCTGACCAAAATGAGGCCTACACTTCTCCCTCGATCATTAGAGGAACCATCTACAAAGAATTTCCAATTTTGCTGCATTTCCTCATTTTTTTGTTTCTTCTTTTTTCAATGTCTCCTCAAGGAACGTGCACTCAACAATGAAGTCAGCTAGTGCTTGGGCCTTGATTGTTGGTCTTGGCTTATACTTGATCTTAAATTCTCTTAACTCAATAGAACACTTTAAAGTCATCTTGAAAGGTCAAGTTTTTGAAGTATCGTCCTCAAGGGATGATCTGTAAATACACTGATGGGATGTGATTGAAAGTAGGGTCGTAGCTTTCGAGCCGATATGACTACTTTGAATGCCAACTTCTCGAGGGGTTATTATCATGTTTTTTCATCTTAAAGTACTCTGGTGATATAGAATATCAGCCTTTGTACCTTTTTCTTCTCCCTTATGAGGACCGAAGCGATGCCCTACTTCACTTGGTGCCAAGTATAAGTAGAGTTCTTCCCCTTCCTTTAATTTAGCTAGAATGAGCAGTGAACTTAAGTATCTTTTCAGTTCTTCAAATGAGCTTTGATATTTTTCTGTCCATTAAAAATCGAGGATTTTCTTCAATTCCTTGAAAAAAGTGAAGCACTTCTCCGCTGACCTAGACATGAAGCGGCCCAGTGCGGTGATTTGACTAGTAAGTTGTTGCATTTTTTTCACACTTATCAGGGCTTCTATGTGCAGTACAACCATGATCTTCTCGAGGTTTCCTTCAATTCTTCTCTGGGTGGCTACAAAACTGAGAAATTTTTTTGAGGTTACCTCGAACGTGCACTTTGATCAATTAAGCTTATTTGGTGCTTTCTTAGTACTAAGAAACATTCTTCTAAATCAACTGCATGGTGAGTTGCTCATATACTTTTGACTTGCATATCATTAATATAAAACTTTATGCTTCTTCCAATCTGGTCCTTGAACAGTATAAACTAAAGTTTTAACTCAAGAGGGGGGGTGAATTGGGTTTATAAAAAATTTAGCTAATTAATTGCGGGTTTATAAAAAACAAGTAAATCCACAAGCATGTAAACAAGTAATGTGCTGTAAACAAAAGAGTTTAAGGAATAGAAGATGCAAACTCAGTTTATAGTGGTTCGACAATATCAGATTCGTTTTAACCCTACGTCCACTCTCTTTAAGGAGTCTCCTTGAAGTAATCCATTAAAACTCTTAGTCGTACAACTTCACGGGTGTTGCACAAACCTTACAAACAATCCCTTCCACTTGGAAGCTTATCCCTTCCTCTCGGAAGTTAATCTCTTCCTTTCGGAAGCTAATCACTTTACAATAAATATGAGTCGCTGTAAAGTAAATGGTAGAGAGACAACAATGAATGCTTATACAATTAAATAATATCTCTTTCAAAGTAAAGCTTGAAGAATAGCTTAACAATAAATATTTCAAAACTTTTGTGTATTAATGAGCAAAAGCTTAATTGAATATATAATCTCTTGTTTTTAAATGCTCATTTGAGTGGGTTTATATAGCCTTGAATTAATATGGCCATTTTGTACCGAATTGAAATGTTTTGGTGCATTTAGTGCTCAAGTCTCGCATTTCAACGGTCATATTTTTTAAATTACCAGTTGATTGGGTCTTAGTACCAGTCGACTGGGTTAAGTGAAAAGTCTCACTTTTAAGGCTATGAATAAAACCAGTCAACTGGGGATATTCTGTCCAATATGTTAGTCGACTGGTATGAAGCACCTAGTCAACTGGGGACATTCTGTCCAATACCAATTGACTGGTATGAAGCACCCAGACGACTGGGGACACACTGTCCCATATACCAGTCCTCTGGTATAAGTATCCAGTCGATTGGGTTGCCCTTCAACCCAGTTTTTCATTCTTTGAGATGTTTTTGACTTATAAACATTTGAATGAATAATTTTGTTAAAATGCTTTATCAAAAGGAGCCATAAGACAAGCTTGTTACCTGAACAAGTGAGATTTACAACTTGTTTCCATACCTTGATCCTATACTAGATCTTCTGTCTTGACTTGATGTCTGATTCGGGTTGAGTTCTTGTATCTTGATTCTTGGCTGTATGCTATTATTGTTTAAAACACTTAGATAGCACTGTTAGTATATTTAGACTTGTGTTTTGTCATCATTAAAATTTAGATGAGAGTCAACAATCTCTCACTTTTTGATGATGACAAAACTGATAAGAGAAAAATAGTTTAAAAAACTAAGTTTTAGTTTTTTTTTTTTTTTGAAAAATTGGGCAGAGTTTCCTCTGTTTTTTGAATAAAGCCAACCTGTAAACAGTTCA
Organism: Bretschneidera sinensis; assembly: GCA_023935145.1. Taxonomy (NCBI): domain Eukaryota; kingdom Viridiplantae; phylum Streptophyta; class Magnoliopsida; order Brassicales; family Akaniaceae; genus Bretschneidera; species Bretschneidera sinensis. The sequence goes on from CM043703.1 coordinate 43,007,202, forward strand.
AAGACAGTTTGTATTCAATCCAACCAAGCAACTCAACACACGGTCATTTACAATAAGTTCTTTAGAGCAATGCTCCCCCTAAATCTATGCATTATTTTAAGTTTACAGTCAATTTTCTCATATATCTCCCCCATTTTAACAACAGTAAAAAATGGGGTTGCAAACCAAAAAATAAGCCATATAGACACTATAAACAATAAGATAAGGCATAAATCAACTTGTATGCGAAAATTTGGCATAATTTGACGCTGGGAAGACTTCCTGAGAAGAGCCGGAAGTTTCTATACATGTAGAAGAATTTACAGCATATATCCAATCAAAGAACTATTTACAATAAACAAATATATGATGTAAAAGTAAAGCAAGGAGACGATTCAAAAGGTAAAATGAAATATAGACATAGAACGTAAATATCCATACATAATAGGCTTCTAAGAGCCAAAACTAAAAGGAAAAATACAATATATGATGAAATGATATCCGTGCCAAGAATAACTTCAAGTTACATCTATATACAAAAAAACAAAAAGGTACTGAAAGCAACTCATGAGTGGGATAGTCAGAGTTGTCACAAATAAGATCCCAAAGCTCAGCCAGGGAACCCTCGGTATGCTCTCGGTGTAGCTCAAAGTCATCTCGAAGGGAGTGGAGGTCATGATGCATGGCGTCGACCGAAGAACTCAAGCTCTAGAATCCGGACTGCATAGTCAGCTGGAGGCTCATGATAGCTTGAAGAAGATCGCCATATCCAGCTAGACCAGCACTCGAGTCGCCCATGGGTGGTGCTCAGTTATCTGTATCCATACTAGTGGCTACTGCATCTGGACCCTCGTCCTCATCATCACTGCTATCGTCCTCGCCTATCCGAATGTTCTTCCTGGCCTTTGAATAAATCATATCGTCTCGGACTGTGCATCCTATCTTCTTCAGTGAAGAGACGTTGATGATGTCTTTGAGACTAGTGTCTTAAGCCTCAGAAGCAAGAAGAGGAACCCGGAAGTATTGGAGGATGAATGTGATGAGCATCCCGTAGGGAAGGCATCCAAAGTCGCTAGCTTCGCTGTTGATCATGTTGGTGAGCAGCAGGGGGTAGATATTGAAGTGATGCCCAGTTTTAAAGCACCAAATCAATACCACATCTATCTTGGATAGATAGCCCTGACTCTTGAGTCTTGAGTGGATGGTCTAACTCACTATGAGGTTGAATAATTTCGAGTTAAGGGGCACGTCACAACATGTGTGAAATGTAGTAGGTCAAAAGACATAGTTAGAGTCACCCCTAACTATCCGACATGCCTCCTCATGATTGAAATTGTCTGACCATCCGTCCAGACTCCATTGGATCCCTCCCACAAGGATCCTCAGGATACTCATCAAGAGGTCAGTGTTGACCTCGAGCTCCACACCCATTACACTGGTTCTGAACCATAGAGCCAGTGGACTGGGTTTCACCAAGTTCGCATAAAACTGGTGAATCAGTCTCGGGTAAAACTTCTGGTGAATCTTGACCAGTGGGGTCAAGTTTATTGCATTAACAGAAGGTAAAATGTCAAAATTACCATGAAAAATAGATTCGAAGTCGACGAATCTACCTGTCATGATCTTTTTGTGACGTATGATAGCGGTATACCTTTATTTTGCAGCAGAGCTGGAGAACAGAGAATCATCAAGATCTGTTCTTGCTTTCTTGCTCAAGGAGCCCACCAGTCCCTTCTCTTTAGGATCCAGAGTCATAGAATTGATGGACCTTGGCCTAGTAGGCGCATGAGGTCCCCCAACAGTGGTCTTGATGCGGATTCTATTGGATATTTTTGGAGGAAAAGGTTTTTAGGGGAAAAATGAGATTTTGGTGGAAATTTGAGATTTCAAATGTAGAAAGTTAAAATAGATGGTATGGATGTGTAGATCAAGGTGTGTATGAAGTGTTTTGAGGATTTTCTGATAAAAAAGATGAGATTTTTTAGAGAAAGAAAGCCTAGGGTTGCAACAATAGTGTGAAAAAGAGAAAAATCTGAAGAGACTATTTATAGAATCGCAATACCAGTCGACTGGTCCATTGCAGTTTGGAAAAATTTTAACATACCAGTTGAGTGGATCGGGACACCAGTCGACTGGATAAACTGGCAGAGAAGTACCAGTCGACTGGGTGGTTAACTGAATTTCAAAAATTGGCTCCAAACAAGGTTTTGGTTTACTAGTCGACTAGTATAGACTTACCAGTTAACTAGGAAAGTAGGCAGAGACTTACCAGTCGACTGGGATAGGCTTACTAGTCGAGTGGACCCTTAAGAAAACTTTCAGTCTTGAGTCTTAGCACAAAATTTGTTTATCTATGCCATCTTGAGTGAGGGAAATATTAAATAAGGTTTAATGCTCTTTCACTAGATGTCAAGTATGCAAATGATTAATGATGATGCAATCAGGCATACAGTTTATCATAATCCAACAATCCCATTAACAGTCTAATTTTGCATAAACTAGCTTTATTTAGAGGTTTTGTAAGAATGTCAGCTATTTGATCTTCTGAAGGTATGAATTCTATACTAATATCACCTTTTTGAGCATGATCTCTTAAGAAATGATGTCTAATTTCTATGTGTTTGGTTCTAGAGTGTTGAATAGGGTTTTTGGTTAAGTTTATAGCACTTATATTATCGTAATGTATTGGGATACTTTTAAAGTTTATGTCATAGTCTTCTAGTTGTTGTTTCATCCACAACACTTGGGCACAATAACTTCCAGCTACTATGTATTCCGCCTTAGCGGTTGATAGTGCAACGGAGTTTTGTTTCTTGGAAAACCAAGAGTTAGCATTGCACCTAAGAATTGGCATGTTCCACTTGTGCTTTTTCTATCTAACCTACACCCCGTAAAGTCAGCATCTGAATATCCTACAAGCTCAAAAGATGAATATCTAAAGTACCATAATCCTAGGGTTTGAGTTCCTTGTAGATATCTAAGGATTTTTTTTACTACAACTACATGTGATTCCTTAGGATTAGCTTGAAATCTAGCACACATGCATACATTGAACATTATATCAGGTCTAATGGCAGTTAAATAAAGTAAAGCTCCTATCATGCTTCTATAATATTTAATATTTATACACTTACCTCCTTCATCAAGATCAAATTTTGTAGATGTGCTCATACAAGTATCAAGTGGCTTTGAGCTTTCCATTCCGAACCTCTTTAGTAGGTCCTTAGTATATTTTGATTGATTGATGAAGATTCCTCCTTTCAATTGTTTGATTTGAAGTCCAAGGAAGTGGGTAAGTTCTCCCATCATGCTCATTTCAAATTCACCTTGCATGCACTTGGCAAACTCTTTAAACATATATTCATTAGTAGCACCAAATATAATATCATCAACATATATTTGGACTAGCAGAGTGTCATTTATATGAGTTTTTGTGAAGAGGGTTGTGTCTACATTTCCTCTTATAAAATTATTGTTAATAAAAAATTTACTTAGCCTTTCATACCATGCTCTTGGAGCTTGCTTCAACCCATATAGAGCTTTAGAAAGCTTGTAGACATGATTTGGAATACTAGGATTCTCAAATCCAAGAGGTTGCTCAATGTATACCTCTTCTTCTATAAAGCCAATTAAGAAGGCACTCTTTACATCCATTTAAAATAATTTCAACTTATTAAAGCATGCAAAGGCTAATAACATTCTAATAGCTTCTAATCTTGCTACGGGAGCATAGGTCTCATCAAAGTCTATTCATTCTTCTTAATTATATCCCTTAGCAACTAGTCTAGCCTTGTTTCTAGTCACTATTCCATTTTCATCCATCTTATTTCTAAATACCCATTTAGTTCCTATTATTGTATGATTCTTAGGTCTAGGAACTAGATTCCATACATTGTTTCTTTCAAATTGATTTATTTCTTCTTGCATGGAAATTATCCAATCATTATCCTTTTCGGCTTCTATAAATGTCTTAGGTTCTATTTGAGACAAATAGGCTACATACTTGCAAATGTTTCTAATTGAGAAACGAGTTCTTACCCCTTGTGAAGGATCACCAATCACTTGATTGATTGGGTGATAATTCACATACCTCCAATCTTTGGGAAGACTATCCTCTTATTGACTTGTAGATGGTTGGTCCAATTTGAGAGTTTCCATCTCTTGATTCGTTTGAGGTGGCTCTCCTTTAGATCAACAATGGGAGTAGGTATCTCCATTCTTGGAATGAAATCTGCATCATTATTGAAAGAAACTTCTCTACTACTAATTGGGTTAGACTCATCAAGGGTTACATGAATGGATTCTTCTACTACTAGAGTTCTCTTATTGAAGACTCTATAAGCTTGGTTAGAGGTTGAATATCCTAAAAATACCTCTTCATCGGTCTTAGAGTCAAATTTACCCAAGTTAGTTTTATTGTTATCTAGGATGAAGCATTTACAACCAAATGTATTAAAATAGGAGATATTAGACTTTCTACCTTTCCATAATTCATACGAAGTTTTGTCAAGCATAGGCCTAATTAAAATTCTATTCAAGATATAGCAAAAAGTGTTTACTGCTTCCGCCCAATAGTATTTTGGTAAGCTATTTTCACAAAGCATTGTTCTTGCAAATTCTTCTAGAACTCTGTTTTTCCTCTCAAAAGCTCCATTTTGTTGAGGAGTTCTAGGAGCTGAAAAGTTGTGATCAATTCCATTTTCATCACAAAATTTTGAAAAACTTTGGTTTTCAAATTCTTTTCCATGATCACTTCTAATGCTTGAAATACAAATTCCCTTTTTCATTTTGAACCTTTTTTGCAAAAGTTTTCAAATCCTTTGAAAGCTTCATCCTTGTAAGCAATAAAGATAACAAAGGTATATCTTGAATAGTCATCAACAATAACAAGAGCATATTGATGGCCACCTAGACTAATGGTACTTATTGGACCAAATAAGTCCATATGCAAAAGTTCCAATGGTCTAGTAGTTGATACTACATTTTTTTGTTTAAAAGAAATTCTAGTTTGTTTTCCCATTTGATAAGCATCACATACTTTATCTTTTTCAAATTTGATTTTGGGTAGTCCAATGACTAAATCTTTCTTGAAATAATTTTAAGCAAATTCATGTTTACATGACCAAGCCTTCTATACCATAGCCATGGGTTTTCACTAAATACGGGAAAACATTTTTCATTATCGGAATGTAAGGAATTTAAATCAACTATATAGACATTTTCATGCCTATGGCCAACAAACTTGATCTTGTTACTCTTAATGTCTATAACTAGACAATTAGAGGTTTCAAATATGATTTTGTTGCCTTTATCACATAGTTGAAAAATACTTAGCAAATTTGGCTTAAGGCCTTGTACTAATAATACATTATCTATAGTTGAGAAATATTTACCAACTTTTCCATGCCTGATGATCTTTGTTTTTGTGTTGTCTCCAATGGTGACATGTTCGCCATCTCTTAGAGTTAGCTCCTTGAATACACTTTTATCACCGATCATATGCTTTGAGCATCCACTATTAAGGTACCAACAGTTACCTTTTTCCTTGGTGTGAAGACATATCTCATTTTCATCATCAATTGCCATAAGGCATAGGTTGGCAATTTCCTTGTATCCTATCTCTTTATCCGAGAATTCTTCTTCTTCGTCATCACTCCATGTTGGTATTTGTCTAAGGTTTAAAAATGGTTTAAACATGGCTAAGGTTTAAACCAAGGTTGGAAGAATAAATTTCAGTATGTCACTTTGGGTGTGTGTGCACACCTCCATTCAGTAAGATAAAGAAGTGTGTACAGCTGTGAGGGGTCTAGCTTCAGTGTGCACTGTATCCCTCCTTCTCCTAGGCCGCAGCACCCAGCAAGGGAGGTGCTAGAGGAAGGACAGCACCGCACCTCTCCCTCACCAAGGCCACAGCGCCCAGAAAGTGGTGAAAAGTGTGTTTTGCCTAGCGCCGCAGCATGCCCTGTTCAGTGCCTAGGCGCTAGAAAATTGAAGGCTCAACTCAGTGAGGAGTTTGAGATGAAGGATCTTGACCATGCATAGAAGATCCTTGGGATGTGTATCATCTGAGAAAGGGAGAGAAACAGATTGAAGATCTCTCAAACTTCCTACATAGAGAAGATGATATCTAAGTTCTCTATGGAAGATAGCAAACTAGTGAAGGTTCCCCTTGCTGGTCATTTCAAGTTCTCCAGCGATCAATTTCTGAGATCAGAGGCGGAGAAGAAGGAAATGGAAAAATTCCCTTACTCTAATGCTGTTGGTTCTGTTATGTTCACCATGGTAAGCAGTAGACCTAATATTGCTCATGCAATGAGTGTTCTCAGTAGGTTTATGAGTAATCCCGGAAAGAAGCATTGGCTTGGGATGAAGTGGTTGCTGAGGTACTTGAAGGGAAGCCTAGATGTGGGGCAGATTTATGAGAAGAGGGGTAAGTCCATCTATCTTGAGGGTTTTGCGGATTTGGACTATGGAGCAGACCAGGATAAAAGAAGATCGATTACCTCCTACTTCTTCAACTTAAACGGATATTGTGTAAGTTGGAAGGCTCAGTTGCAGCCGGTGGTAACACTCTCAACAACCGAGGCTGAGTACATAGCAGCTACGGAAGCCATTAAGGAAGTTATGTGGTGCAAAGGGTTGTTGGAAGAGTTGAGGTCCTAGAAGAGCAGGTTGTGGTGTTTCGGATAGTCAAAATGCATTGTACTTGTGTAAAAATCTAGTGTTCCATGAGAGGACAAAGCACATGTATGTTCGGTATCATTTTATTCGGGAAAATGTTACGAAAGGATGCATCCATGTGGACAAGGTAGCCACGGAGGAAAATCCTACAGATTTAGGCACCAAGGTTCTACCTCTAAGTAAGTTCAATCATTGCCTTGGACTACTTAGGATTGGAGTCGGTTGATTAATGACTCAAGATGAGTTTGGATCCTGAAGTTCTCTGAACAATGGTTCAGGTTTAAATGCTTAGACAAAGGTAGAGATTGTTGGTATTTGTCTAAGGTTTAAACATGGCTAAGGTTTAAACCAAGGTTGGAAGAATAAATTTCAGCATGTTAAAGGAGTGCACACAAGTGTGCGCATCACTTTGGGTGTGTGTGCACACCTCCATTCAGCAAGACAAAGAAGTGCGCATAGCTGTGAGGGGTCCAGCTTTAGTGTGTACTGCAGCCCTCCTCCTCCCAGGCCACAGCACCCAGCAAGGAAGGTGCTGGAGGAAGGGCAGCGCCGCACCTCTCCCTTACTAAGGTCGCGGCACCCAGAAAGTGGTGAAAAGTGTGTTTTGCCTAGCACTGCAGCATGCCTTGTTCAGTGCCTAGGCACTAGGCACACTGAGGCACACCTATTCCACTTGATTCAACCTCTTGTTAAGTGCGTGGGTGCAAGGTTAAAATGCACAACATCACTTTGGATTGATGGAGGGCCATGGTTGAGTAGTCATCAAGATCTAAGGGTGGAGATTGACTCTCAAGATTGGACAAGAAGTTGGCCACTATATAAAGGGTCACCTAACTTTATTCTCATTAACATTGTGACATAATTTGAGATCAATTATAAAAGAGTGACAAACATACAAGATAGAATTATGTGAGAGTGCAAAGACACAAAACACAAGAAGGATTCATTGTAGTGAGGCTGGTTGTAAAGAGAGAGGAATATAGATTAGATAGAGAGCATTGTAATAGTTCTTATCATCTTCTTTCTTCCCTTCTTGGTTTCTTCCAGAACTTGAGGTTTCTTAAAGAGGGTTGTTGGATTGTAAAGAACCATTGATTTAGTGCAGAGAGTTCAAAGGAACCCACGGGGACGTAGGCTATTGCCGAACCTCGATAACAAATCGCTTGTCTTCTTTCTTTCTTTGATTTCTCTTCCTGTTTTCGATTCCAAATCTTTACAAGTCATTCGAGACTTGTGTGTTTGGAAGATCACCACCTGGGCATCTTGTCAAGGTGATTTCTAGCACTCCAAGTGATAGCAATCATAGCTTTCTTTTTGAAGGTCCTATATGGTTTGCCTGTGGCTGTATAATCGACCTTGATGTGATCGGCCTCTTGCATCCATAACATATAAGTGGTTCCATTTTTGAAGTGGGATCCTTTGTGTATGGTTTCTTGCTTTTCTTTAAGAATTTGTGAAACAGTTTGGTGATTAAAGCCATCTCACCATCTTCTTCGCTGTTCTCCACCTCTTCTTTGTTGCTCGTAGAGGCTTTGAGAGCAATCATCTTTTTCTTCTTCTCATCATCATTGACAATGGGATTCATTTCTTCCATCTCATATGTCAATAATGACCCAAGAAGTGTTTCGACATCAAGTTTGTCGAGATCTTTGGCCTCCTGAATGGCGTCTTCTTTGGTTTCCAAGAAGATGGCAGTGATCTTAAGATTTTTCTCGTTAGTTCAAAATCCTCAATGTTCCTACCAAGAAGCTTCAAACCATTAACAATAGTTGTGAAATGTGAGTGCATTTGAGAAATTGTTTTGTTAGGAGACATTTTAAAATATTCATATTCGGAAACTAGCATATAGATTTTTTATTTTTTAACCTCACTAGTTCCTTCATATGTAACTTGCAGTTTATCCCAAATCTCCTTAGCCGAAACACATGTGAAAATTTTATTATATTCTGAAATATCTAAACCACAATGTAAAATGTTTTTGGCTCTACTATTGAGAGACATCATTCTACAATCCTCATCATTGAACTCAGTTTTGAGTTTAGGCATTATATGATTGATTTCTCCAATAGTTATTTCCTTTTAAGGAATTCTAGGTCCTTCCTCAATAACTCTCTATAGATTATAATCTTGTCCTTCTACAAAGATTTTCATCCTGTTTTTCCAATAGTGATAGTTGGAGCCATTAAATAAGGGAGGCTTAGTGTAGGAATGCCCCTCAGAATAACTATTCGATGCCATCGGATCAACTCAAGGATTTTAAGCCTAAAATTGAGAACAAGGCTCTGATACCAATTGTAGACTAAGGTTTCAACCCAAGAGGGGGGTGAATTGGGTTTATAAAAACTTTAGCTAATTAATTGCAGGTTTATAAAAAATAGGTAAATCCACAAGCATGTAAACAAGTAATGTGTTGTAAACAAAAGAGTTTAAGGAATAGAAGATGCAAACTCAGTTTATAGTGGTTCGGTAATATCAGATTCGTTCTAACCCTACGTCCACTCTCTTCAAGGAACCTCCTTGAAGTAATCACTAAAACTCTTAGTCGTACAACTTCACGGGTGTTGCACAAACCTTACAAACAATCCCTTCCACTTGGAAGCTTATCCTTTCCTCTCGGAAGCTAATCTCTTCCTTTCGGAAGCTAATCCCTTTACAATAAATATGAGTTGCTATAAAGTAAATGGTAGAGAGACAGCAATGAATGCTTATACAACTAAATAATATCTCTCTTTCAAAGTAAAGCTTGAAGAATGGCTCAACAATAAATATTTCAAAGCTTTTGTGTATTAATGAGCAAAAACTTAATTGAATATGTAATCTCTTGTTTTTAAATACTCATTTGAGTGGCTTTATATAGCCTTGAATTAATATGGCGATTTTGTACTGAATTGGAATGTTTTAGTGCATTTAGTGCTCAAGTCTCGTGTCTTGACGGTTATATTTTTTGAATTACCAGTTGATTGGGTCTTAGTACCAGTCGACTGGGTTAAGTGAAAAGTCTCACTTTTAAGGCTATGAATAAAACCAGTCGACTGGGTCAAGTGTACCAGTCGACTGGGTCAAGTGTACCAGTCGATTGGGGACATTTTGTCTAATATTCTAGTCGACTGGTATGAAGCACCTAGTCGACTGGGGATATTCTGTCCAATATACCAGTCGACTGGGGACACAATATCCTATATACCAATCCTCTGGTATAAGTATCTAATCGACTGGGTTGCCCTTCAACCCAGTTTTTCATTCTTTGAGATGTTTTTGACTTATAAACGTTTGAATGAATAGTTTTGTTAAAATGCTTTATCAAAAGGAGCCATGAGACAAGCTTGTTACCTTAACAAGTGAGATTTACAACTTGTTTCCATTCCTTAATCCTATACTAGATATTCTGTCTTGACTTAGTGTCTGATTCGGGTTGAGTTCTTGCATCTTGATTCTTGGTTGTATGTTATTATTGTTTAAAACACTTAGATAGCATTTGTTAGTATATTTAGACTTGTGTTTTGTCATCATTAAAATTTTGATGAGGGTCAACAAACAGCTTATTGACAAGCCTTTGATATATTACCCTAACGTTCTTCAATCCGAAAGGAATTATATTATAGTAGTAGAGTCCTTTTTCCATTACAAATGTGGTATTCGGTTGAGTCGGCTCGTACATTCTGATCTAATTGTATGTCGAGTACACGTCCATGAAACTTAACATCTTCCCAAAGTCGCATCGATTAGTTGATCAATTCTTAGTAAAGAAAACCTATCTTTTGAACATGCTTTGTTCAAGTCAGTGAAGTCGATGCAAATCCTCTATTTTCCATTTTCTTTCTTCACCATCACTACATTGGTCGGCCACTAAGGAGAATCAATTTCCCTGATGAACCTAGCTTCGAGGAGTTTGTTGACTCTACGTTAATTATTAACTGTCTCTTTGTTGCGAAAGCTCGTTTCTTCTGTATGATCGACTTTTGATTAGGGTGGACATTTAGACAGTGTACCATCGTTTTTGGGTCGATGCCCGGGATGCCAACTGTCGACCAAGCAAATATGTCTCTATTTTTTTGAGAAATGAGACTAGTTGCATTCAAAGTTCTCCCTCCAAACCTACACTAACCTACACTAACTTGTTTGGCTCTTTTTCGTCGAGGGGTACTGCTACCAACTCTCCCATGGGTCTTTCTCTTTAGGCCTTGGTGTCATCCATCAGATCTTCTATTTGATGGAAGCCTGCTTTGCTTTTTTCTTTTAATGAGGCTAAGTAACAGGTCCAAGCTACGGTTTAGTTGCCCTTTACTTCTCCTACTCCATTTTTTGTTGGAAACTTCATTTTCGGATGATATGTCAAGAATACTACTTTCACGGTGTTCATCCCTGGTTGTCCAAGGATTGCATTATGAAGATGGGAGGATTATGACTAGAAAAGTGCTCAGAATGGTGGTTTGGCAGGGTATGGTTTTTGCTGTCACCAGCAGCTCTATGCTCCTTTTTGAGTAAACTAGCTCTCCCGAGAACCCGTACAAGGGATAGTTTGCTGGTTTTAGGTGGTCATCTAACAGTTTCATCTTCTTAAAAGTGTCAAAGTACAATATGTCTTGGGATGACCCGTTGTCTCGCAGGATTCTTTCTATTGCAAAGTTTGAGATGACCAAAGTTACAACAACTGCGGCATTGTGGGGGAATTTTACTCCTTTAAGGCCTTTGTCCAAGAAGATGATGGTTTGATTAACTCGCATCTTCTTTGTGGGTCCTTCAACTAATCCCACAAAATGGGTATATACACTTTGTGAATTCGATGATTCTCCTCCAAATGTTGTCCCTCCGAAGATAGTTCAGATGACACTTGCTGTTGGAGTGTTATTCAACTCTTTCTCGGGCATCCATCGCCTCTTGTTATTCTCCCTCTTACTCGGACTTTGTCTTAGTCTATTCTTCTCCCTGTAGTCTGGGCTTCTTTGGCCTAGGTTTCTTCGACCATAGCTTTTTCTTGATTCTATCTTTACAAACTTCTTCAAGTATCCTCTCCGTATTAAGATTTAGATTGCATCCTTCAGATGTGTACATTCATCCGTGTCATGGTTGTGGTCCTTATGAAAGTGACAAAAATAGCTCATGTCTCTTTTTTCAGGTGGAGTCTTGCTTTTAGGAGGCCATTGGATGATGTCTTAGTTTGCTATCTCCAACAAGAAGTTAGCCCTCAAGGTCTTGAGGGGAGTGTAAATCTCGTATCCTCGAGGAGCTCCCAATTTTTTGCTTCTCTGAGTATCATTTTGTTCCCCCTTTTTCTAATCACTCTTAGACTTGTGCTCTTCAAGCTCTTTTCTCTTTCTAACCGTCAAGGCATCTTCTATCCTTTTGTGGAAGGCTTGGTCCTCTTCGGCGATCACGAACTCATCTGCTTTGGCAAAAAATGCCAATATGGTCTGCAACAAGTTCTTAGAGAGGTAGTGGCTAAAGTCAAAAGTTTAAGGCCATTAATGAAGGCCGATTGACCGATTTATCGAAAGTTTAAAACATTTCACCAAGTTTTACAATGAAAGAAAGTACTAAAATGTTTGAAAGATTGAAGGAAAGAGATAGAAATTTTTTTGAAAGAAAGTTAGAAATTTTTTAAAAGCATAAAGGATGAACTGGTTGACCAGGCAGTTGACACGTTACCTAATTGGTAGACCAACCGATCAACTGGTAAGGGTGATCGATTGGCTGACTTGTCGATTGGTTGGGTGGAAAAATCCACTAGCAGCCGACCAGCAAGGTAAAAAAGGCATTTTTATTATTTTTGAATGATGAGACAGTCGATTGGTTCAGGTCCGGTTGGTCGGATCGATCGACTAGGAGTAAATTAGCCAGCTGACCGATCGACTAGTCGGTCGATCGGCCAGTCGACTGACTAAAGGGACAGTCAGTTGGTAGTCGACCGATAATGCAGGGGTAGTTTTGTAATTTTTTAAAATGGTCAATCGGTCGATTGGGTAGTTGACTGGTCAGACCGAAAATTTTGTATATAAACAATTTTGAAGTTTGAAATCATTTTACAATATTGTTTTCTCTCTCTAGAAAAGCTGATAAACACTTTGAAATCGAAAGATTTGATAACCTTGTCTTGAAAATGTTGAATTTACAGAAAGATTTCCAAGAAATCGGGAGAAAAGCTTTGAAAATGTAAAAAGTTCATGAATTTGATTTAAATTGTTGAAGTCGTTGAGGTTTTTATGATGAATCTTTAATCATAGTGTGCTCGAACTTGGTAAGTGAGGAAGTATGGATTTAATTGGGGAGTAGGAACGATTGCAAAACCCTTTTGTTCAATCAATTTAATTCACTTTGGGTTTAAATCAATTGAACTTTATTTGATTCAACTAATCCAAGAACAAAATCTTCATTTAAATTATATCCCAATCCAAAACCCACTAAAGCCATTTGATCTTTCTTAAGCCCAAACACTTTTGACCCAATTTTCAAGTCCAAGAAGACTTCTAATTTTTAAGGGTGAACTTTCTATTTCACCTTCCACTTAGTACTCCTTGATTGATTCACTTTTCTCAAAGCGAAGTTACTTTTTTATAACAAAAAAGATGTCTCTCTCCTCTCTCTATGTGGCTGGCCATAATGAGGAATTTTTGCTCTTTCTTTTTTATTTTTGAACTCACATCTCCCTCCTAGATTCCCTCATCTTCTTTTTTACCATATGCAACCTTCTTTCCACACAAAATAAGACTTTTTACACCTACAAAGCAACAACAATGAACTTATAAAGTAGCAGATTTTTCTCCCTCTTTGGACAGCAATGTGTACAAAAAAATAGTTTCTCTTGTTATCTTTTTGCTTAGTTAATTGGATGTTACCTTATTAATCCCCCACCCTTTCCTAAATGTTAAATAGCACATTTTTCTACCCAAAAAATCACATTTTATACCCCAAAAACAGCACCTAAAAGACAGCATTTTTTTAGAATGTGAAGCTTTTTTCCTTCTTTCTTTTGCATTATAATTGCACAATTTTTTCCCTAAGATTTTCCAATTTATTATATATCAAAAACCAAAGAAAATTGTGTCTTTTCCACCCCCTTTGTTCGTCAAAAGCAAGGAGAGTTTCTTCGCACCTTTTTTGCTTTTGCTTTTGCTTTATTGAAAACACTTCAAAATGTCCTTTGTTGTTCACCTTTTTGCAAACCTTTTTCTTCACTTTTTTTCACCTCAAAAGAAACCCCTCCTTCTTCCATATGTCCAGCCACCTAAAAATCTTTTCCCTTTCACTTTTCACTTGGTTTACCACACCTCACTTTTCTAGCTCCACCTTTACACCCTAAAAGTGAAACACCTTTTTCATCTCAAAAGTTGAAACTACTTTTCTCCTTACCTATATGGCCAGCCATGCACCTTCTTTTCACCCAATATTTTTATTTTTTTAATATCATGGCCAGCCCTTATACCTCTTATAAATATCCCCATTTTGCTAACACAAAGAAACAAGCACAACACTAAGGCAAATTAATTCAAAAAAGAGATAAAAAAGAAAAAAGAAGTGAGAAAAACGATAAAAAGAGAGAAGTGTAGGAAGATCAAATAGAAGAATATTACAAAAGAAAAGAGAGCGTTCAAGAAATGTGAGAAATGAGCAAAGAGTGAAACACAAAAGAAGAACTAGTGAGAGTTCTTCATCATTTTCGACCACCTTTTGTTTTTTGATCTTCTAATCTTCATTAGAATCATTCTTCCAACTTCACTAAGTCAACAAGAGCACAAGGATCTGCAAGGATAATCCCCGCGCGTGGAAATTTCCCTTAGCCAAAGAGGGTTGGTTAAGCTTCTACTTTTTGCAAAACAAATTGTTAGCATAATTCATGTGTTTAAACCACCTTGAAAATATATTAGATTAATTTGTCTCACTTTAAAAGTTTCGTCTCAAGATACTTATTAGTTTTTTAGCATTTTTTTTTCACTAGTTATATGTCTTTCTTTAGTTAGCTACTAGTCATGATGTAATCTTCCCATTAAATGCAATGTTAAATTAACGATAGTTTTAAATTTTTTTCCTTTAGTTTAATACCTTAAGATTTTTTTATGTTCTCTAAGTTAGATGTTTTATTTTAAGTTTTCATTAATTACATGTGAACTTTAATTCTTTTAGAAGAATTTTTGGCCCCTTTAGTCCTTGTTAATTTTGGGCTCCCTTTGGCCCATTAAAATTTTTACTAGTTACTAGTTATTTTGAATCTCATCTTTAAGGTTATTTAGTTTAAATATATTTAGCTTAATTACAATTTTTTTAACTCATCTAGTTTAAAGCAGCTTAGTTTAATTCATTCAATTTAGTCTTCAAGTTTAATTCATCTAGTTTAACTTTCATAATTAATCCCTCTAGTTTAAAAGCACACACTTTAATTTACTTCTCATCCATACTTTACAATTAGTTTTAATATTTTTTTTTCTTCATAGTCAAAGCAATTTATTTCCTTTATATACTTACTTTTACCGTATTACTTTAAAGTTAATATTTGGTGTTACTTTGTTCAATTAAAAATTTCAAAATGTGTGCTTGGTTTTATTAGTAATGTATGATAATAATACTTGAATTAAAATTTAAATCAATTTTCTTAAAGCACAAAGGGCTAGACTTCGGTCTAGGTAAGAGAAAGAGTTTTAAATCCTCACTCTTTTGCAGCCAAATCTCCTGAGCTTTGAAATTTCTCATGTAGACTAATGACAAGAGATTTGACACCTTTTAAGGTCAAATAACAGCTCCTTACCCGTCATCCTTACTTTGTGCTTAGATGACAAATGGCCCTTTGTCTAATACATTAAAAGCACACCCATCATGGGAGCCTCCTTACTACTTATAAAGGATTTGTATTAGACTTGGTAAGTTTCATTCGTTTCCATAGGCTTACTCATCGTAATCCGCACCCTCACTATATCCACCTTCTTTAAGGGGAGCGACCTTGGGTGATGACTTGGATGCATGGGTCTCGGGCGGTAATGAGCGGTACCTATAGTTGGTGACTCCACTGGGGAGATTTAACCTTAAAGTATTTCTCGGAAATCTTTTGAAATTTTAATTTGAGTTATTATTTCATACTTCACTTTGCACACTAGCAATTACCCTTTGCTCTCGATGGAGTAAATTGAGGGGTCCATTTCCTCTTCGTTTCTCGAAATATCAGCACCAAAAATAGAGAAAGAGGTTAGAAGATTTTTGGGAAGACTTCTATATATCAACAGATTTATTACCAAGCTTACCCATACCTATGAGCCCATCTTCAAGCTGCTCAGAAAAGACCAACTAGTGAGGTGGAATGAACAGTGTCAGGAAGCCTTCGAGAATATCAAATACTATCTCAAGAACCCCCCAGTGTTGTTCCCACCTAAGCATGGCGCTCCACTTTTGATGTATCTATCAATCACTAACACCTCTATGGGGGCCATGTTAGCTTAAGAAGACAAAGACAAAAAACAAAGGGCCATATACTATCTTAGTAAGAAACTCGTGGCTTATAAGTTAAACTATTCTTGGGTAGAAAAGACATTTCTTGCTCTTGTTTGGATTGCTAAAATACTCCAGTGTTATTTTTGGTCCTTTTATATGAAAGTGATCTCTCACTTGGACCCTCTAAAGCATCTGTTTGAAGCCCCAACCTTGAATGGGAAGATGATCAAATGGATGGTCATTCTCTTCCAGTTTGATCTTTAGTACGTGACCCAGACGTCAGTTAAGGGATAGATAATACCTATTAATCACTAACACCTCTATGGGGATCGTTAGCTTAAGAAGATAAAGACAAAAAAGAAAGGGCCATATACTATCTTAGCAAGAAACTCGTGGCTTATAAGTTAAACTATTCTTTGGTAGAAAAGACCTGTCTTGCTCTTGTTTGGGTTACTAGAAAACTCCAACATTATTTTCAGTCCTTCTATGCGAGAGTGATCTCTCACTTAGACCCTCTAAAGCATCTGTTTGAAGCCCCAACCTTGAGTGGGAGAATGATAAAATGGATGGTCACTCTCTCCAAATTTGGTCTTCAGCACATGACCTAGAAGTCAGTTAAGGGAGGGATAATTTCAGATTTCATGGAAAATTTCCCAAGAGGCAAAGAAGAGGTTGAAGAGTTCAATTTTCTGGATGAAAGAATTCTAAAAGTCAAAAACTGTGAGTGGAAGATTTATTTTGATTGAGCAGCTAATCAGAAAGGTTTTGGGATCGGAGCAGTATTAGTCTCTTTAAAAAGAATCGTTACTACCTTATCAATTCGCCTGAATTTCAAGTCCACCAATAATGTGACTAAGTGTCAGGCTTGCATTGCTGGTTTAGAAGCACTCGTTGATATTGGGGCAAAAGAGGTCACAGTGTATGGAGATTCCCTCCTTAGTCATTTTTCAATCTCAAGGAGAGTTGAAAACTAAAGATGAGAGTATGAAACTTTATCAAAACCATCTCGAAAATTTGGTCCAATGCTTTGATAAAGTGTCCTTCGCTTACTTGCCTCGAGCCTAAAATCAGTTTGCCAATGCATTTGCTACTCTAGCTTCAACGTTGGAGATACCTGAAAGGGTTGAGGCAATTCCACTAGTGGTCAAGCAAAAGGATGAATCGGCCTATTGTTTAGCCATCGAGATTTAAGCACGGTCATCTGATGGTTTACCCTGGTATATGACATTCATAATTTCCTGCAAATGGGAGAATTCCTGACCAATAGTGAGAAAAGTGACAGAAGGGCGATACAGTCATTAGAATCCCAGTTTGTTATTTGTGGCGGGAGACTATATAGGAGATCATTTGATGGGATCTAACTACTATGTGTGGATGAAAACACTACTGAGAAGATCGTGATGAAAGTACATGAAGGTTCGGAGGTCTGCACATGAATGGAAGAATGTTGGCAAGAAGGATCCTTTGTTTAGGTTATTATTGGATTAGCATGGAGACTAATTATTGTAATTATGTGAAGAAATGTCATAAGTGTTACTTGCGTGGCAACCTACAATATTTGCCCCCCCCCCCCAAGAACTCTTCAGCATGACCAGACCTTGGCCTTTTGCTACTTGAGGGATAGATGTGATCGACAAAATATCTCCCAAGGCTTCTAATGGTAACAAGTACATCCTGGTGAAAATTGACTATTTTACCAAGTGGGTGAAAACTGCCTCATTTTCCATCTTATAGGCTAAGCACGTGGTAAAATTCATTAATCATAACATCATTTGTCTTTATGGAGTACCTTTTAAGTTGATCTCAAACAATGGCACACAATTCCAAGGTGAGGTCACGAATTTACTTAATAAATACAAAATTGAGCACCACAAGTGCTCTCTTTACTGATCTCAAACCAACGGGGCAGTAGAAGCGGCCAACAAGAATGTCAAGGGCATATTGTGCAAAATGGTAGAGACCTATCGTGATTGGTATGAAAAGCTACCTTTTGCATTGTGGGGATATCGAACCTAGATAAGGTCTTCCACAGGCGCCACTCCTTACTCCTTAGTCTCCGGTATAGAAGCAACTCTTCCAATCGAGGTGGAAATTCTTTCACTGTGGACAACTATAGAAATTCAATTGGAAGAAGCAAATTAGATTCGAGGGTACTATGATGACTTTGCTTTGATTGACGAGAAGCGGTTAAAGGCTCTCCATCATACCCAAAGGTATCAAAAGAGGGTTGCACGGGCTTTTAACAAGAAAGTAAAGAACTGAGGCATCAAGGAAGGAGATTATGTGGTAAAAGAACTCAAGTTACCAATCCACGATCCAAGGGGAAAGTTTAGACCAAACTAGGCAGGTTCATATTTGGTTAAGAAAATCCTGGGGGAGCTGTGAGTCTCACGGATATCGACGACAACGAATTCACTGAACCTATTAATCTGGATCGTTTGAAGAAGTATTACTTGTGATCCTCTTTCTGTTTCCTGGTTGTTGCACCCCTACTCTATATACCATTTTCTAAAAAAGAAAAGTGCTCGCTAAGTTGAAAATCTGTAAGGGCGGCTTAGGCAAAAGTTAGAGCTTTCTGCCAAATCAAAATCCCGTAAAGGAGATTTAGACAAAAAAATTGAATCTCTATCTCGAACTACATTAAGGCTTGATCCCGTTTGTGGGTACGTAGGCAACAACTTTGGTGCAACTATACTTTTGTTGGAAACCCCTTCCTTTTTTGTGTACTTATATTTTTTCTGCAAATACATCTCTTGTACAATTATCAAAAGATAATAAAAAGAAATTCACACTTTGAATAAGATATGTTGAGCCAATGAAAGAAATGAAATCTGAATCGATTTAATGCACTAAGGACTTAAGTTGCTGGACATGCCATTTCTTTTTTATTCTCCAAGGATTTTCTTATTACATAATGAAAATGCAAGTACGTGACATTATTTCAAAGTCTTACTGGACTCTCAATAATAGCGTGTTTTCTTTTCTTCCCTCTGGGATGCTTCCGCTTGACCCTAGTCCCATGTCGGATAGTCTTCAGAGACAATGAACCAAGTCGTAGAGATGGTGTGAGGAATTTGAGTTATGGTATGCTTGGGCCAAGTACGTCAAATCCGCTCAATCAACTGTTCACTCATTGGACAAATATAATAGCCATAGTCAGGTGACGAAACAGTTTGTGGCTGCCCATATTGCTTGAGAATCAACACTAGGGAATAATATGAGCAGTGGGTGTTACTGACAAGCACCACACAACCATTTTTAAAGGTTAACAAGGTAGCCATAGTATTCTTCCACCAGGGGCATACTGGGTGGATTTGCAAAGCTCCGAGTATTTGGAACCAGTTGAACCAACCCTCTAGTGAATCTTGCTTAACCAAGAGTTTGCACCCCCGAAAATGTTTTCGCTCATATTTAGTGTCAAAATTATTGGGAAGAGCTAATATCAAAAGCTTATCAAATAGCCACATTTGAAGAGGAAAACTTCATATAACGTTTGACAATTAAAAGGACTCAGTAAAACATAAAGTACTTATTTAGAGATAAACGGACCCACGTCGACAGGAGGCCTCAAGGCCATTCAGAGTGGTGGCTAATATGGAACCCATCGGATAAAATCCTTCCTTTAAATGTTTGACCATAGTGTTTTGTGGACCCTTGAACTATGACCCTTCATGAAAAATGTGATAAAGAGGTAGAGGAATAGTATATTCCGACGATGGTTGGTAAAATCTTTTACTTCAGCTCCAAAAAGATTGGACAGTAAAAGCAATATGTCAAAACAGTCACTTGACAAGATAGTTTCGACTCGGGCTATCGTGATCCCAAATAACTCCATGGCAAGTTCAGTGTGACAATCCGTGTGTGGAGGAAGGAAAATTTTGTTGGATGACTTTTGATGGATAAGTGTGCAGAATTCCTCATATGTCGGGCATAGTTCATCAAGACCAAACCGAAAGACATGGGTATCATGATCCCACCTTTTTGCAGCTGCCTTCAAGAAATCCCAATCGATTTTAACGCTCTTGAGGGAAAAAATCGCATTGATAACATAGTGAGAGCAATTGTGCAGCTCTATGCCTTTCATGTTGCCAATATAGTGTATCAATAGAGCTGAGATAACTTCCATGGCCATTTATTTTGAAGAAGTAGGGAAGAAAGATTAGGAACAAGTTGTGAAGCTTCGTTCTTAGAACTACTAGAGGGTGTGTACCAAGTGAGAGGAAAGATTGGGTTTAAATGCATATTTTGAATCAAATAAAATTAAATGGTCAAACAATAAACCAGTAAAAGCCAAATAGGCTAGAATGTACAAATCAATGGCCACTTTCTAGGGCTCTGTAAAAGTTTGCCTTTAAAAGTTTTTGAAAGTAAAGCCTTAAACTATCACATGATCTCTTCACTAAAATTTTAAAGTGAAATGACATCTCTTTCAAACTTTGTTCCTTTTCTTTTTTCAAAACTTTATAAAGAAGAATCTTAAATGCCATAACTCAGCTCACGCCCAACTTCTTTTTATGATTTAATAAATTTGAATGAAAAGACTTTATAAAAACAATAGGTAAAAGCCCTCACAACATACAAAATCACCAAAAACCCACACAGCAAGCACAATCACAAAAAAAAAAAAAAAAATTCCTCATTAACAAGCAAACCAAAGACCTCATCAGCAGCCAAACCAAAGTCCTCATCAGCAGCTAACCCAATGTCCTCATCAACAAGCAAACCAAAGTCTTCGTCAACAGGCAAACCTAAGTCCTCATTAGTAGGAAAAATCACAAACAAAAGTCCTCGTAGTAGGCAACCCAATATCCTCATTAGTAGGCAAACCAAAGTTCTCATCAGCAGGCAAACCAAAGTCCTCAATAGTAGGAAAAATCACAAACCAAAGTCCTCATAGAAAGCAATCCAATGTCCTCATTAGCAGGCAAATCAAAGTCCTCATCAACAGGAAAATCAAAGTCCTCGTTAGCAGGAAAAATCACAAACTCAAAGTCCTTGCCAGCAAGCAAACCAACGTCCTCGTCAGTAGGTAAACCAAAGTCCTCACAGCAGGCACTAATCGGTCCAAAAGTATCACACGAGTAAACGGACGCCAGCTCTTTAACTCTAGGTATGTATCATTCTCATAAGTGATCCTATGACACCAACTTTGCCCAAAAACACGTTTACTTTTATGTATACATCACATATTTGTTGTTCTAAAATTTTGAAACGAAATAGTGGTCACTCACATCCTCTTATTGGAACTCTCAAATGAGCTCCAATCAAAGGAGGGCAAACTGTAGACACCCAATTTTGTTTCAAAATTATTTAACGAACCATGCATGGATTCTTATGATGAATATTTGATCCTAGTCAGACTTGGTAAGTGATGAAGTATATATTTAATTGGGGAGTAGGAGCAATTGCAACACCCTTTTGTTCAATCCATTTTGGGCTTAAATTAGTTGGAATTTATTTTATTCAACTAATCCAAGACCAAAGTCTTCATTTAAATTTTGACCAAATCTAAAATCCCCCAAACACGTTTGGCCTAAATTTCAAGCCCAAGAAGACTACTAATTTTTAAGGATGAACTTCCAACTTCAACCTCCACTTGACACTCGTTGATTGGTTCACTTTTCTCAAAGTAAAAGTTACCCTTTTTATAACAAAAAGATGTCTTTTTCCTTTTCCTATGAGCCTGGCCATAATGAGGAATTTTCACTTTTTTTTTTTTGCTCTTTGAACTAATATATCCCTCCTAGATTCGCTCATCATTTTTTTTTTACTAAATGCTACCTTTATCCATAAAAAATAAGACTTTTTTCACCTAAAAAGCAACAACAATGCAGTTATAAAGTAGCTGATTTTTCTCCCTCTTTGGACAGCTATGTGTAGCAAAAAGAAGGAGTTTCTCTTCTTCTCCTTCTGCTTAATTAATTAGAAATTATCTTATTAATCTTCAACTCTTTCCTAAATTTTAAATAACACCATTTTCTACGCAAAAAAAAAAAATCACATTTTATACCCCAAAAACAGAACCTAAAAAACATCAGTTTTTTTTTTTTTAGAATGTGAAGCCTTTTTTCTCCTTGCTTTTGCTTTGTAATTGCACTCTTTTTTTTCCTAAGCTTTTCTACTTTATTATATATAAAAAACAAAATAAAATTGTGTCTTTTCCACCCTCTTTGGTCATCCAAAGCAAGGAGAGTTTATTCTCACCTTTTTTGCTTTTGCTTTATTGAAAACACTCCAAAATGTCCTTTCTTGTTCACCATTTTTCAAACCATCTTCTTCACTTTTTTTCACCTCAAAGAAACCCCTCCCTCTTCCCCATGTCCAGCCAGCTAAAAATATTTTCCCTCTCACTTTTCACTTGGTTTACCATACCTCATTTCTCTAGTCCTATCTTTACACCCCAAAAGTCAAACACCTTTTTCATCTCAAAAGTTGAAACTACTTTTCCCCTTCCCTATATGATCAGCCATGCACCTTATTTTCACCCATTATTTTGATTTTTTAATCTCTTGGTCAACCCTTACTCCTTCTATAAATACCCCCATTTTGCTAACACAAAGAAACGAACACAATACTAAGGCAAAGTAATGCAAAAAAGAGAGAAAGTTTAAGGAGAAAGAAAGAAGTGAGAAAAGAGATAAAAATAGAGAAGAGTAAGAAGATCAAAGAGAGGAATATAACAAAAGAGAAGAGAGTGTTCAAGAAAGATGAGAAAATAGCAAAGAGTGAAACACAAAAGAAGATCTAGTGAGAGTTCTTCATCATTTTCGACCACCTTTTGTTTTTTGGTCCTCTAATCTTCATTGAAATTATTCTTCCAACTTCACTAAGTCCACAAAAGTACAAGGATTTCTGAGGATAATCCCCACGCGTGGAAATTTTCCTTAGCCAAAGAAGGTTAGTTAAGTTTCTATTTTTTGCAAAGTAAATTGTTAGCTTGATTCATGTGTTTAACCCACCTTGAAAATAGACTAGATTAATTTGTCTCACTTTAAAGGTTTCATCTCAAGATACTTTCTCCTTTTTTAGTATTTTATTTTTCACTGGTTATATGTCTTTCTTTAGTTAGCTACTAGTCATAATATAGTCTCCCCATTAAATACAATGTTAAATTAATGGTAGTTTTAAAGTTTTTTCTTTAGTTTAGTACCTTAAGATTTTTTATGTTCTCTTAGTTAGATGTTTTATTTTAAGTTGTCATTAATTATTTGTGAACTTT
This sequence comes from Bretschneidera sinensis, assembly GCA_023935145.1. Classification (NCBI taxonomy): domain Eukaryota; kingdom Viridiplantae; phylum Streptophyta; class Magnoliopsida; order Brassicales; family Akaniaceae; genus Bretschneidera; species Bretschneidera sinensis. The sequence continues at coordinate 43,030,495 of CM043703.1, forward strand.
GATTCTTTAAGAAGAATTTTAGGCCCCTTTGATCCTTGTTAATTTTGGGCCCCCTTTGGCCCACTAAAAATGTTACTAGTTACTTGTTAGTTTGAATCTCATCTTTAAGGTAGTTTAGTTTAAATCTATTTAGCTTAATTCTTATTGTTTTAAACTTGTCTAGTTTAAAGTAGCTTAGTTTAATTCATTCAATTTAGTCTTCAAGTTTAATTCATCTAGTTTAACTTACATAATTAATCCACCTAGTTTAAATGAATACATTTTAATTTACTTCTTATCCACACTTTACAAGTAGTTTTAGTATTTTTTTCTTCATAGTCAAAGCAATTTATTTCCTTTATATACTTACTTTTACTGCATTACTTTAAAGTTAATATTTGGTGTTGCTTTGTTTGAATAAAAATTGAAAAATGTGTGCTTGGTTTTATTAGTAGTGTATGATAATAATACTTGAATTAAAATTTCAATTAACTCCCTTGAAGCACAAAGGGCTAGAGTTTGGTCTAGGTAAGAGAAAGAGGCACCCAAATCTCCTGATCTTTGGAATTTCTCACGTAGACTAATGCCAAGGGATTTGACCCCCTTCAATATAAAATGGTGGCTCTTTACTATAATACTCGTGTTCTTAAAGTAAGGATAAAGAAGTAATTTGATAGATATAACATTGAATTAAAATAATATATATATATATATGAAAGATTTATTATTGAATAAAATAATTCTTTGAATAAAAAAAGTCAAGGTGTAGCACAGTTGCAAAGAAGGAAAAAAAGGGCCAACACCTAGATGTCCGGGTGCTGGCTCCATGACATGCAAACCTTGCATGTGAGATAGCAAAGAGAGGAGAAAAAGATGTTGAACGATGGTGGTTGGTTTTATATAAGAAACTAAATTTATGTTTTGTTTTATTTTTTCTTACCAAATCCCGCTTGGTTTTCTTCTTTCTTCAATTCAAATATCTCCAATATTAGAGATAGTGCAGTCATTCAATTACAATAGTAAGACTACATCATATTTGAGGTGTTGGTGATTAGTAATCTCAAGAAATTGATGAAAAGAGCAGGAAAGGCAAGAAGGTGATCCACTGGTAACTTTAAGTGCTACATGGTGAGTTAGATTTACTTTCAGCACTCGAAACCAATAAAAATATGAAATTGTGATATTTGAATAAATGGGTGAATTAAAATGATTTAAGGATGTATTTTCTATTATATATGAAAAATGATTGATTTATTGATTAGGAATTGGAAAGTGTGTTGAATATTAATTATATGAGAATTTATATTTTAAAAAAATGGATGAATGAAAAATATGATGAGAAGTTTTAAGAAATTTTTGAAAACTATGATTGAAAATGGGATACGATATCTGAGGAGATACTTTAATGAATATGATAAAAATAATAATTTTGAGAAAGAGCTAGATAGCTAAATTGAATACTTGAATGTATACTTGTTTTCATATTATTGCTCATATACTGAAAATAAAAGAACCGAGAAGAAAGTCGGTTTAGCTGAAAATAAAATAACTGGGAAGGTAGCTGGTCTAGCTGAAAACAAAATAACTGGGATGACAACTGGTCTAGCTGAACATAAAAGAATTGGGAAGACAATTAGTCTAGCCTAAAATAAAATAACCGGAAAGGCAACCAGTCTAGCTGAAAATAAAAGAACTGGGAAGGCAGCTGGTCTTGCTGAAAATAAAAGAACCAGAAAGGCAATCGGTCTAGCTAAAAATAAAATAATCGAGAAGACAGCTAGTCTAGCTGAAAATAAAAGAACCGAGAAGGCAACCGGTCTAGTTGAAACATGTCGACATGTGGGAAGATGTTACCAGATGATAATATGAAATGATCTGATGAGAAAAAAAGAAAGATAAATTCATGTATTGCATTTGTTTTAATTATTGATTTTTATTGATTGAGATACTAAAGCATCAGTCTTGATTGTGATATGATTGATAGATAAATGAGTCTCACAAAGAGACAGATATGATGAGAAAGAAATATGACAGTAAGATATGATAAAAATTGATTTGCTAAATTGATTATATATTGTGAACCTCATAACGAGGTAAATAATGATGTTAAATTGAAAATCTCAAGATGATTAAATATATGAGAAGAAAAATTGATATCTTTGATGATTAATTTAAGATGAGATTGATAAATGGTTGAAATTATAAAGGATGTTATTATTGATTTATATGAGTTAATAGATTAATGAATATGGGAAGATTATTTGAAAGATTGAATGATTATCTGTGAAGAAATATATGACTTATATTGGTGAATTAGAAATGATTGAATTATAAGATGTGACAGGAGTATATAATCAAGTAGTTTTAGTAAATTTAATTCACTAAGCTTGTGAAGCTCACTCCTCATTGTTAAATAATTTCAGGTAACAGGAATGACAGATAGAATTGTGGCTAAGAATTCGGACTGAATCTTTTTCTATAAGCCACGTGATCCACATCCTCAGACTAATGGAAAAAATTTGTAAATATCCATGCATCATATGTTGTATATATTATTTCAGTTGAAATTTTAATAATATAACTCCCTTGTTGAGGGTTGAGGATTGATGTATATATACATATATATACATTCAATTGATGTACGTTTTTTTTTTATATTATTGTATATATGTTTCGTTCTGGGATTTCAAATTGTGACGATACCGTCTCAGGGGTGGCCAACCCAGGATGAGTTGTTACAATTTTGGTATCAAAGCATTAGGTTTTATGATTCTGTAGACTGTATAAAAATTTAAAGAAGTGGAAGATTTAAATAATCTTTATGTTAATGCAGAGTCTGAGGATAACACGTGGATATGCTAGATCTAGAGTTTGAGTTGTTGACCTGAGAGGATGTGGTAGGCCCCCAATAATCAGACAAGTCGAGGTTAAGATGGAGGTTGAGTCTGAGTCGGTGGTTCTTAAAAGGGAATGTGTTGATAGTATAATTTATACTAGTAGGGGTGTGAGAGAATCTGGAGTTAAAAGAGATGAGCTAAGAAAAGCTCTTACCTATTGAGAAAATGAATGTAACAAATGGAAGAGTTGATAGTTTATAGCATAAACTTGATGAACATGCTAGAGTAATGCCTGAAGTTATTGTAAATCCAGTAATAGTAGACGTTCAAAAGGGGAAAGGTGAGTTTATGCACGAGATGCAGGGAGATTGTTTTGTTAGATATATTAAGTTGAATGCGTTGTTGTTTAAATGATCTATGAATCCTTTTGAGCCTGAGCTATGGGTGAAACATATAGAGAGATTATTTGGTATTTTACTAGTAACTGACAGACAAAGGGTCGCCTTTGCTTCATTTAAGTTAGAAAGAGAAGCTTTAGAATAATACGATGATACTCTTCCCAAGATAAGTGCATAAGTTGATAGAACCTTAACTTGGAGTAGGTTTAAATAGGCTTGTTCTTTTATAAATATTACTTATATACTTTCAGAGCTAACAGAAGAGAGATTTCATTTATTTGAAGAAAAAAATATGTTGACTATGGCTCAGTATCATAGCAGATTTGTGGTCTTATCAAGGTTTGTATCGAAAATGGTAGATATAAAGTAGAAGAAGTGTAAGAGGTTCCTAGATGGATTATATGTTGAGATTAGATTGAAGTTATCTTACATGTGGCATATAAATTGTATTAAGATTAGTGGATATAGCACTTCAGATTGAGAATGATGTGATGAAATTTAGAGGTAGGAAGGATTGGCTGAAGGGGTCTAGATTTGAGGGACCCAAAGATGGTAGCAATATGAGTGTGCAGAGTGGAAGACCACCCTAGAGGGGGCGTTCCTTGTCATAGGGAACTGTAATACAGAGTCATAGGCAAGCAGGATCTGTTGCTTTTGTAGCTAAAAGTAATATCAGTGTGACCCATAGATTTAGGAAATAGACTATGAGAACTGGAAGTTATGGTAGAGGAGTAAGTATGCCACCAAGGGGAAGTGGTAATCTGATGTATGATCGAGAGACAAGAGTTTGCTATAGATGTAATCAGACATGGCATCTATCTCGAAATTGTCCTACTTTGATGTGTTTGTTATGTGGTAAGGGATGATATATTAGTGTAGAATGTCTAGTGGAGAAATCTATTGAGATATGTGCTAAAGGTGTTAGGAGAAAACTAGTGGAGAGAAGTGGTGGATAAGGGAGTATGAGGGGTAGAGGCAGAGGATCAGTAGCTAAGAAAGGACGCGGTGGTTAGTTACAGCCCAGAGACAGCAGAGTCTATGCGTTGACCCAACAGGATGCACAAGTCACTCATGATATTATTATAGGTATGGTATCTATCCTTGATAGACTTGCTAGATTATTGATTGATCTTGGTGCAACCTATTCTTTTGCATCCTGTATTTATATGAAATCTATTGATGCTTGTGCTAGTCCTTTGATGCATGCTGTTATTGTTGAGGTTCCTACTAGGGATAAGGTTATTATCAAGACTATTTATTGGGGTTATGTAATCCGTATGGATGATAGAGAATTTGAGGTTGATTTGTTTTCTTTGAATATGGTTGATTTGATTTGATTTTAGAGATGAATTTGTTGTCCGTGTATCATGTCTAGGTTGATTGTTTTAAGAAAAAAGTACTGTTCAGGATACCTAGACAAGAGGAGATTAACTTTCAGGGGAAAATGTAATATACCTGCAAATTGTCTTATTTCTGCCCTGACTGCTAGTAGATGGTTGAAGAGGGGTTGAGAGGAGCATTTGGCATACATAATGGATTCTAAAAAGAAAAATAGGAAGTTAGAAGAAATCTTAGTAGTGAAAGATTTTCCTAATGTATTTCGTGAAGAGTTGTCTAGATTGCCTCCCAGTAAAGAGATTTAATTTTCTATAGATGTGATTTTAGGTTCAACACAAATATCTATAGCACCTTATAGAACGACACTAGCTGAGTTAAGAGAGTTGAAAGTATCGTTTTAAGAATTGTTAGACAAACAATTTATCAGACCTAGTGTGTTTGGGGAGCCCCTATGTTGTTTGTGAAGAAGAATATGGAACGATGATATTGTGTATAGACTACAGATAGTTGAATAAGATAACCATTAAGAACAAATATACTTTACCCAAGATAGATGATTTATTTGAGAAGTTACAAGGAGCAAGGGTATTTTCTAAGATAGACCTGAGATCAGGTTATCACCAATTGAGAATAAAATAAGACATGCCTAAGACTGCTTTTATGACATGTTATGGTCACCATGAGTTTCTTTTGATACCATTTGGGTTGAATTATGCTCCAGTTGAATTCATAGAATTGATGAATAGTGTTTAAATTATATCTTAACAAGTTTATGGTTGTAATTATTAATGACATTCTAGTATATTCTAAGAATGAAGAACAACATATAAGGAATTTAGAAATGGTGTTGGAGATTCTGAGGAGTGAGAGAGTGTATGCTAAATTTCCTCAATGTGAATTTTGGCTGAATGAAACAACTTTCTTGGGGTATGTAGTATTTGGAGATGGTATAGCAATTGATCCATAGAAGGTAGAGGTAGTGTTGAGTTGGGAGAGACAAACTAATTTAGTATTTGGAGATGGTATAACAATTGAGTTAGGGCATATAGTAACTGGAGATGGAATAGAAATTGATCCATAGAAGGTAGAGGTAGTGCTGAGTTGGGAGAGACAAACTAATGTGACTGAGATTAGAAGCTTCTTAGGATTGGCCGATTATTACATAAGATTCATTTAGAACTTTTCTATGAGTGTTACAACTTTGACTAGATTGACCAGAAAAGATGTGAAATTTGTATGGTTCATGGAATATGAGAAGAGTTTCCAGTTGCTGGAAAAGAAATTGACTACAATTTTAGTATAGGTGATTCCTTATAGTGATGAAAAATTTATGGTGTATAGTGATGCGTCGCATCAATGGTTGGGATGTGTGTTGATGTAACATGGGAAAGTTGTGGCCTATACTTCTAGGCAATTGAAGAATCATAATAGAAATTACCCGACCCATAGCTTAGAGTTGGCTGTCATAGTGTTTGCTTTAAAGATTTGGGGACATCATTTGTATGGAGCCACTTGTGTGATATACATTGATCATAAGAGTTTGACATACTTACCTACCCACAGAGAGTTGAATTTGATACAAAGATGGTGGATGGAGTTGATTAGTGACTATGATTGTACAATTCCTATCATCTAATGAAGGCGAATGTGGTAGCTGATGCATTGAGTAGAAACTCTACAAGAAGGTTAGCTGCTATAGAAAGTCATGATGTGAAATTGATGATAGAGTTGAGAGAGATGAGACAAAAGTTGAATATTAGTGATAGAGGATCATTATTAGCAAATATGGTTATAGAATCATCCATAGTAGAATGCATGTTAGAGACATAAGGTAAAGATAAGGAGATAGAGAAGATTAAGCATGACGTACTGAGTGGAAAGCAGACTGAATTCAGAATCAGAGAAGATAGCATGTTGGTATTGAGACATAGAATCTGTATTCCCAATGATGTTGAGATAAGTAATGAGATATTGAGAGAAGCACATAATTCAATATATTTGATGCACCCGAGGAACAATAAAATGTATAGGGGATTGAGATAGAATTTATGGGGGGTCAGGATTGAAAAAGGATATAGCTGAGTACATTTTTAGATGATTAATTTGTCAGTAAGTGAAGTCTGAGAATAGACATCCGGTGGGCTTATTATAGCCTTTTCCAGTGCCTAAATAGCCATGAGAGAATGTGAGTATGAATTTTGTTTCGGGATTTTCCTGTACCCATAGAGGTTTTAATGTTGTGTGGGTGATTGCAGATAGATTTTCTAAATCATCTCATTTTCTTCCTATTAATACTACTTAAAGTCTTAAAAAGTTAGTTGAACTATATATGTAGTTGAGATAGTAAGATCGTATGGGGTACCTCTGAGCATAGTGTCAGATAGAAATTCTAGGTTTACATCTAGATTCCGGGAGGCTTTCAGAAAGCCATGTGTACGCAGTTGCAGTTTAGTACAACTTTTCATCTTCAAACATATGAGTAGACAGAAAGGATTATTAGAGTACTGAAAGATATTTTGAGGGCAAATATGATGAGTTTCTCAGTAAGTAGGATGCTTACTTTCCCTTGATTGAATTTGCTTATAATAATCAACATCAATCTAGTATTGGAATGGCACCATTTGAGGCATTGTATGGTAGGAGGTGTAGAACTCTTATATGTTGGAAGAAGTGGGAGGAAATATATTTGGTCTATAAATTATTAAGTTAACAACTGAGAGGATCAAACTAGTTAAAGAGAATCTTAAAGCAGCACATAGTAGACCGAATAGCTATGCTAATAATAAGAGAAGACCTCTTAAGTTTCAAGTAGGTGATTGGCTGTATTTGAAAATATATCCATGGAAAGGTGTGTTGAAGGTCAAAAAGAAAGGAAAGTCGAGTTCAAGGTATGTGGGACCCTATGAGATTATTGAGAAAGTTGGGCTAGTTATGTATAGCCTGGAATTACCTCGAGAGTTAAAGCAGTTAATGTAACGTATTTCACGTTTCACTTTTGCAAAAGTGAATACATGATGAATCTCATAATATTTCGAGCCAAACTATAGAAATGTAGAAAGACCTTTATGCAAGTACCCCTAACTATAGAAAGACCTTTATGAATCTCATAATACATGATGAATCTCATAATATTGCCTAGACAGAAATGAATAAGTCTTACATAATAAAGTTATTCCTTTGATTCAAGTATTATGACAGAACAAAGATGTTGAAGAAATTACATGGGAGTATAAGACAAGAATGAGGAAAGAGTACCCCTAACTTTTTCATGAGTTAGGTAAGGAAATTTCGGGGACAAAATTTTTATAAGATGGGTAAAATTGTAATACCTGTGTTCTTAAAGTAAGGGTAAAGAAGTAATTTGATAATATGACATGAAATTAAAATAATATATATATATATATATATATATATATGAAAGATTTATTATTGAATAAAATAATTTTTTGAAAAAAAGGTCCAGGTGTAGTACGGTTGCAAAGAAGAAAAAAAAAAGTTCAGGTGTAACACGGTTGCAAAGAAAGAAAAAAAGAAAAAGTGGGGGCCAACACCTGAACATCCATGTGATGGCTCCACGACATGCGAACCTTGCATGTGAGACAGCAAAGAGAGGAGAAAAAGATGTTGAACGGTGGTGGTTGGTTTTATATAAGAAATTAAAATTTTGTTTTGTTTTATTTTTTCTTGCCAAATCCCATTTGGTTTTCTTCTTTCTTCAATTCAAATTTCTTAGCAAAAATTGATAAAGAAAATTTCTCCAATATTAGAGATAGTACAGTCATTCAATTACAATAGCAAGACTTCATTATATTTGAGGTGTTGGTGATCAACAATCTCAAGAAATTACTGAAAAGAGCAGAAAAAGCAAGAAGGTGATCATCGGGCAGCTTTAAGTGCTCGTGGTGAGTTAGATTTATTTTTAGTAATCGAAACCAATAAAAATATGAAATTATAATATTTGAATAAATGGGTGAATTACAATTATTTAAGCATGTATTTTATGTTATATATGAAAAATGATTGATTTATTGATTAGGAATTGGAAAGTGCGTTGAATATTAATTATGTAAGAATTTATATTTTAAAAGGGATGGATGAATGAATGAAAAATATGTTGAGAAGTTTTAAGAAATTTCTAAAAACTATGATTGAAAAGTGGATACGATATATGAGGAGTTAATTTAATGAATATGATAAAAAAAAAACGATAATTTTGAGAAAGAGTTGGATAACTAAATTGAATGCATGAATGTATACTTGTTTTCATATTATTGCTCATATGCTGAAAATAAAAGAACCAGGAAGGCAGCCGGTCTAGCCGAAAATAAAAGGATCGGGAAGGTAGACGGTCTAGCTAAAAATAAAAGAACTAGGAAGGCAGTTGGTTTAGCTGAAAATAAAAGAATAGGGAAGGCAGTCGGTCTAGCTAAAAATAAAAGAACCAGGACGGCAGTCAGTCTAGCTGAAACATGTTAACATGTGGGAAGACGTTCCTAGATGATAATATAAATTGATCTGATGAGAAAGAAAGAAAGAAAATTTAAATTCAGGCATTGAATTTGTTTTAATTATTGATTTTTATTGATTGAGACGCTAAAGCATCAGTCTTGATTGTGATATGATTGATAGACAAATGAGTCTCACAAAGAGACATATATGATGAAAAAGAAATATGACAGTAAGATATGGTAAAAATTGATTTGCTAAATTGATTATATGTTGTGAACCTTATAACGAGGTAAATAATGATGTTAAATTGAAAATCTCAAGATTATTTAATATATGAGAAGAAAAATTGATATGTTTGATGATTAATTTAATATGAGATTGATAAATGATTGAAATTGTAATAGGATGTTATTATTGATTTATATGAGATAATATATGAATGAATATAGGAAGCTTTTTGAAAGATTGAATGATTATCTATGAAGAAATAGATGATTTATATTGGTGAATTAGAAATGATTGAATTATAAGATGTGACTTGAAGTATATAATCGAGTACTTCTAGTAAATTTAATTCACTCAGCTTGTGAAGTTCACTCCTCATTATTAAATAATTTCAAGTAGCGGGCATGACAAATAGAATTGTAAGCTGAGAATTCATAGTGAATCATTTTCTGTAAGCCATGAGGTCCACGTCCTCAGACTAATGGATTTTTTTTTTTTTTTTTGTAAATATCCATGCATCATATGTTGTATATGTTATTTCAGTTGAAATTTTAATAATATAACTCTCCTGTTAAGGGTTAAGGATTGATGTATATATACATTCAGTTGATGTACATTTCTTTTATATTGTTGCATATATGTGTCGTGCTGGGATTTCAAAATGTGACGACACCGTCTCAGGGGTGGCCAACCTGGGATGGGTCGTTACACTTACCCGTCATCTTTGCTTTGTACTTGGATGACAAACGGCCTCTTGTCTAATACATTAAAATTGCATTTATCATGTGAGCCTCCTTACTACTTATAAAGGGTTTGTATTAGACTTGGTAGGTTTCACTCATTTCCATATGCATATTCATTGTAATCCGCACCCTCGCCATATCCACCTTCTCTAAGGGGAGTGGCCTTAGATAATGAGCCGGATGCATGGGTCTCAGGCAGAAAGGAGCAGTACCTACAGTCATTTTTCTACATTTCTTAAAAAGAGAAATTTAATTTGGATTCAAACAAGAACGAAGGGAATTTATGTGGAAAGTATTGAAGTTGAGAAAGTTAAACATGCATACATGAAATCTAATCCGGTACTGGGTTTAGCAAATTGAAAAATAAGATAGAAAGATTAATGATTATATTATGATTAGGTGGAAATGATCAGCAATCTGGTGTAATTGCTTAAATGAGCAGGAAAAAAAAGGAAATAGTCCAAGAGGAGCTTTAAGTGCTACAAGGTGAGTTGAATTTATTTTTAATAAACGAGACAAATGTGAAATATAGATAAAAACTTAGATGAGTAAAAGTATGAATTAGTAAATTGAATATATATTATGAAAATGTTGATTTGATGAATTATATGAAATATGTATGAAATTGATGAGCTAATAAAAGTATGATTTATATATATATGAGAAGTTAGTGAATTTATAACTTTGAAAAGATAAATTGATAGAAATTACTGAAAATATATGTTAAAAGAAGAAATGAAGAAGTTAAGATTATGACTAATAAGTTGATATTATATGAAGGAACGATTTGATATACATATGATAAAGAGAGATTTTATGAAAGAGATATATTAATTTGTATGATATTATGGTATGTTTGCTTGTATGGTGTTGATCATATGTATAGAGAGAACACCATAACCATGGTTGGTCTAAATGAAGTATGTCAACATGTGGAAAGACGTTTCTAGATGATATACAAGATATTGGTATTTCTCATAAGGTGGTATTTCTCATATGTTGATAGTATTGAACGATAAATGATATGACGAGAAAGAAAGAAAGAAATGAAATGATGATGAAATGAGAATGTGGATGCATGCATTTATTTATTTAATTATGTTTAAGATCCTAAAGCTTTAAAATGATTGTGATATGATGATAGAAATATGAGTCTTATAATAAGATAGTTATGATGAAAAAATGATTGATAAGGAGATGTAATATGATATTAAATAAGTGATTATTTATATGATGTGAACCTCATGATGAGGTAATTATGATGAAAATGATATAAAGATGATAGGTTGGAATTGATTAAAGACATACGATGAAATTTGAAGTGATAGATATATGATGATAAAAATGATTGATAAATGATCTAAGTTAAAAATATATAAGAATTGATCAAAATGAAAAGATATCTAGAATTATGATTATGATTGAAATATGAAAAAATGACTAGAAGTATACAAATCGAGTACCTTTAGTAAATTGATTTCACTGAGCTTGTGAAGCTTACTCTTCATTGATAAATAAATTTCAGGCAGCGGACATGACTGGTAGATTTTTCCTTGAAACCAGAGTAAGACTCTAGGTAAATCTATGTGGTTGGCGTCCTCTGACATTGTAAGAAAGAAGAAAGAAAAATTATGATATAGACAGATGTATATTCATGCATTGTATATATTTGAATATTATATCTGAAAGATATAACTCCTCTTAAAAGAGTTGGGGATATTTTATAAATATTAGTTTCAGTTGATGGAGTTTTAATTATTGCATGTATGTGTCGTGCTTAGATTTCAAACAATGAAGACACCGCCTTGAGTAGGCCAACTCGGGATAGGTTGTAACAATTTTGATATCAGAGATATAGGTTTTATGATTTTGTAGACTGCATAAAATTTAAAAAAGTGGAAGTTTAAAACAAATTATATTTAATGCAAAGTTTGAGGATGTCACGTGGACATAATAGGCCTAGAGGTAGAGTTATAAATCAGAGAGGGCGTGGTAAGCCTCTAGTGTATAAATGAGCATATGTTAAAATTGATATTGAGTCTATGGTTCCTAAAAGGGAGTATGTTGATAGTGCACTTGGTATTAGAGGTTCTGTGAGAGAATTTGGTGTTAGAAGAGATGAGTTAAGAGAAGCTCTTACTCATGCTCTTGAGAGGATGAATGCATCAGAGGGTAGAACTGATAGTCTACAGCTTAGATTAGATGAGCAGGTTATATCAGAACTTGATATTGTTGTAAACCCAATTAGGTGTGATGTTCTAGAGGGTGAGGATGAGTTTGCACAGGAGATATAGGGAGACTGCTTTGTTAGGTTCATTAAGTTGAATCCCTCGTCATAACAAGGATCTGATAAACCTGCTGAGGCTGAGTTGTGGGTAAAACACGTTGAGTGTTTATTTGATGTGTTGCTGGTGACAAACAAGCAGAGAATTGCTTTTGCTTCTATTTAGTTAGAGGACGAGGCCTCTAATTGGGATGATACTCTTCCTAAGCTGAGTATAGATGTAGATTGACCCTTAACCTGGAGCAAGTTTAAGGAGGTATTCTTTGTAAAGCATTTTCCATATACTTTTAGATCCCAACAGGCGCAAATTTAATTCATTTGAGGTAGAACATCATGACTATGGAATAATATGATGGTAGATTTATGGCTTTATAATGATTTGTACCTGAGTTGGTTAATATTGAGAAGAAGAAGTGTTAGAGATTCCTTGATGGTTTATATTTTGATATACGATCCAAATTTTCGTACATGAGGCATTTGAATTATGCTACTTTGGTGGATAGGTTGCTTCAGATTAAGAAAGACATAATGGAGTCTAAAGAATGTAGAGAGTAGTTGAAGCAAACTAGACTTGAGGGTTTTAGATGTGGTAGTATGAGTATTCAGGGTGGGAGACCCCCTAGAGGGGTCATTTTTCTTCATAGGGACCTATTATTCAGACTTAGAGGCAAGCCGGATCTATAACCTTTATGGCTCAGAGTTCTTGTTGGTATTTGTCTAAGGTTTAAACAAGCAAAAATCAGCATCAAGTGCACACCAGTGTGCGCCGCGGCCCAACTCATTCCAAGGTGCGACGCACAGCAAGGGAGGAGTCCTAGAGGAGGTGTGCGCCGCGGCTTAGCCTCCCCCAGGCCGTAGCGCCCAGAATGGATGCAAATGGTGGAAGTTTAGAGGGCACACTGATTCAGTAATTCAAAGGGTGCGTAAGGAATGTTTAAAACGCACAGCTTTACTTAGGATTGATGAAGAGCTATGGTTGATTGTTCCTCAAGATCTAAGGGTGGATATTGACCCTTAAGATTGGACAAGAAGTTGGTGCACTATATAAAGGGTCACCTAGCTTCAAAAGTCAAAAACAAAAAAACTTGTGATTGAAAGTAAGATCAATTGTAAGAGTGCAAAGGCATTAAACACAAAAGTGATTCTTGGTAGAGAGGCTGGTTGTTTAGAAAGAGAAAGTAGAATAGAAAGGGGATTGAAGGGCTTGTAAGAGGAATTTTCTTAAGAAAATTTCAGGGTTAGTTCTTATTACTTTCTTGTAATTCTTCTTCTTTCATTCTTCAAGAACCGGTGAGTTCTTGAAGAGGTGTTGCTAATTGTAACGAACTTCTTTGACGAGATAGTGCAGAGAGCTCAGAGGAGCTCACGGGGACGTAGGCATATTGCCGAAGCTCGATAACAAATTGCTTGTGTCTTTTATGCTTTCTTTGATTTCTGTTTCGGTTCTGATCATTACAAGTCATTCTAGACTTGGGTGTTTGGAAGATCACCTCTTGGGCTTCTTGGAAGGTGATTTCCAACAAGTGGTATCAGAACTTTGGTGAGCGGGTATCAGAGCTGGAACAGAAGGTATTGGAGCAAGACTCCAAGAATCAAAGAAACAACTTGTTGGGCGATTCAAGAACGAAGTAAAGACCAAGATCGGATCGTGTTCTTGAGTGGTATTGAGATCAATCTTCGATCATGTTCTTGAGGTTTAGAAGAAGTTGGAAAGCATTTGTGGGTGCTGCACAAATCAAGGGATCTTCTCTGCAAGATGGATTCAAATTTTGTTGTTGAGAAGTTTGATGGAAAGGGAGATTTTTCCCTGTGGAAGCGGAAGATCAAGGTTGTTCTTATGCAACAAAAGGTGAACTTGGCTATTGGAGAAGATGACGTTTTTCCAGCAAGTATCACGAAAGTCTAGCAGATTGAGATGAAGAAGATGGCGTATAGAACCATCTTTCTACACATCTCGGATAGTATCACAAGAGAGTGCAGAGACTTGAAAGATCCAGCTGTCATATGGAAGAAACTAGATGAGTTGTTTCTTACCAAAACTCTCCCTAATAAGATTTATCTTCTTAAAAGAATCTTTGCTTTTAAAATGGATCCTAATAAAGAGTTGCAAGATAATTTGGCTAGTTGTAGTATAAAGTTCCCGGATGAACAATTGGCTATTATTTTGTTAAATTCTCTTCCTGATTGTTTTGAAAGTTTAATTAATGCAATTGAATATGGAAGAGATACACTAACTAAGGAAATTGTGATCAATGCTATAAGGACTCATGATTTTAAAGCCAAGATGAGGGAAGCATCAAGTGGAGAAGTACTGATCATTAGAGGAAGGTCAGCAACTTAGAATGACAGTAGCATCCATGGCAACTACTAGGAGAAATCAAAGGGTAGAGAACAGAGCCATGGGAGAGCACATTCCAAACCAAGATTTGGAGGAAAGAGGTGCTTCTACTGCAGTAAAGAGAACCATTTTAAGAAAGATTGCAAGAAGAAGATGTGGGATGAGAGAGGGAGAAGCCATACCAACAATAGAGAGGCTTCGGTTGCCAAAGGAGAACAGCAAGATGATGTTCTTGTTGTGTGCTCGAATACGAGCAGGAGGCAAGGCAGGGAGAAATAAATCCTAGATTCTGAGTGCATTTAACACATGTGCCCTCATAAGGAATGGTTCAAGAATTTCAAGGAAATCAATGATGGAAGGGTTTTCTTGGGGAATGACACTTCTTGCCAAGTGAAGGGGATAAAAGACATCCAGTTGAGGATGTTTGATGGAGTCACAAGGCTGCTGCGAAATGTAAGGTATCTCCTAGATTTGAGGAGGAATTTGATCTCATTGGGGCAACTGGATTCCATGAGGTGGAAAGATCAAAGTAACCAAGGGATCTTTGATAGTGATCAAAGCAGTAATCAAAGAAGGTCTCTATGAGATGATCGAAGAGACAAAAATCAAGGATCAAGCAGCAAGCTTGATGGCTGGGATGGATAAGGCAGCCCTTTAGCTCACTCACTTGGGATATATAAGCAAAAAGGGTCTGCAAGTTCTCAGCAAGGATGGTCTACTTAGTGCTGACAAGATAGAGAAACTTGATTTCTACGAGTGTTACGTTCTTAGGAAGCAACACTGGGTCAGCTTTAACACTGGAGTGCACAAGTCTAAGGGCATTCTTGACTACATACATTCGGACCTTTGGGGACCAGTAAGAACACCAACATAGGGAGGTAACTTTTACTTTCTATCTTTAATTGATGATTATTCAAGAAAGGTTTGGGTTTATTTGCTTAAAAATAAATCAAATGCTTTGAATAAATTTGTGGCGTGGAAAAAGTTGCTGGAAACTCAAACGGGTAAAGTAGTTAAGGCTTTACGAACTGATAATGGCTTAGAATTTTGTAATAAGGATTTTGATAAATTCTATGATTTAAATGGCATTCTAAGGCATAGAACAGTTGTAAAAACACATTAGTAAAATGGAGTTGCTGAGAGGATTAATAAGACCCTTATGGAAAAGGTTAGGTGCATGTTAATAGGATCCGGATTACCAAAATATTTTTGAGAGGAAGCTGTGTCTACTGCTGCATACTTGGTAAATAGATCACCCTCTAGAGCTTTAGAGCTTAAGACTCCCAGGGAAATGTGGAGTGGAAAATCCCCTGAGTTGAGCAACCTTAGGACTCTTGGATGTGCTACATTTGCACATCAAAAGGATAATAAACTTAGCCTAAGGTCTAGAAAATGTGTGTTTCTAGGGTATGGTGATGGGGTTAAGGGGTATAGGTTGTGGTCCTTAGAACAAAAAGGAATGAAACTCATAATAAGTAGGGATGTTATTTTAAATGAATTGTTATTTCCCTACTTGGAGAAAACTAACCCTGCAGGAGATAGTGAGCAAACCAGTACGGAATTTGTGAAGCATAGCATCAAGGAGAATTCAGTTCAGGTAGAGCAAGGATGGCAATAGGGTTCGGACCAAGTAGAGCTCATTGACGAAGGCCAAGCTCAGGACATTCGAGAGGAGGCTGAACTGGAAGAGGATGATGCAGCAAGTCAGAATGACTAGCAGCTTACAAGGGACCAGGAGAGGAGGGTGGTTAGACCACCTTTGAGATATGGTTTTGCTGGTGCTAATGTAGCAGCTCTTTGGACAAAAGGAGGGGTTGAACCATAAACTTACATGGGTGCCATGGAATGTAAGGAGTTGTCAAAGTGGCAGCTAGCTATGGAGGAAGAAATGGACTCTTTGAGGAAGAACAACTCTTGGGAATTGGTGCTCAAACCAGAAAAACAGAGAGTTGTGGATTGTAGATGGATCTACAAGATCAAATAAAGGAACACTCTAGGGGATGAAGTCCGGTATAAAGCTAGGCTGGTGGCGAAAGGGTTCACACAAAGAGAAGGTATGGATTTCATATAAATATTCTCACCGGTTGTGAAATACAAGACAATAAGGATAATGATAGCAATGGCGGTCCAATTCAATTAGGAAATTGAGCAAATGGATGTGAAGACAACGTTCTTACATGGAGAGCTCGATGAGACCATCTACATGAGGCAACCCGAAGGCTATGAGAAAAGAAGGCAGGGAGAGTTGGTGTGCTAATTGAAGAAATCTCTCTATGGCCTGAAGCAATCACCTCGGTAATGGAATAAGAGATTTGATTCATTTGTAACCAGCCTGGGTTTCATGAGGAGCTACTATGATTCATGCTTGTATTACAAGGGGCACAAGGTGGAGGAAGTGGTGATCATCCTTATCTATGTTGATGACATGTTGCTGGTTGGGAGCAGCATGGAGAGGATAAAAAAATTAAATGCTCAACTCAGTGAGGAGTTTGAGATGAAGAATCTTGGCCATGCACAGAAGATCCTTGGGATGTGTATCATCAGGGAAAAGGAGAGAAACAGATTGAAGATCTCTCAAACTTCCTACATAGAGAAGATGATATCTAAGTTCTCTATTGAAGATAGAAAACCAGTAAAGGTTCTCCTTGCTGGTCATTTCAAGTTCTCTAGCGATCAATGTCCAAGATCGAATGAGGAGAAAAAATAAATGGAAAAGGTCCCCTACTCTAATATTGTTGGATCAGTCATGTTCGTGATAGTAAGCACTAAACCCGACATTGTTTATGCAATGAGTGTTCTTAGTAGGTTTATAAGTAATCCCGGAAAGGAGCATTGGCTTGGGATGAAGTGGTTACTGAGGTACTTGAAGGGAAGCCCAGATGTTAGGCTGGTTTATGAGAAGAAGGGTAAGTCCATTTGTCTTGAAGGTTATGCTAATTCGGACTATGGAGCTGACCGGGATAAAAGAAGATCGATTACCTCCTACTTCTTCAACTTAAACGGATGTTGTGTAAGTTGGAAGGCTCAGTTGCAGCCGGTGGTAGCACTCTCAACAACCAAGGCTAAGTACATAGCGGCTACGGAAGCCATCAAGGAGGCTATGTGGTGTAAAGGGTTACTAGAAGAGTTGAAGGTACTAGAGGAGCAGGTTGTGGTGTATTCGGATAGCCAAAGTGCATTGCATTTGTGCAAGAATCCGGTGTTCCATGAGAGGACAAAGCATATGGATGTTAGGTACCATTTTATTTAGGAAAATGTTATGGAATGATGCATTCATATGGACAAAGTGGCCACAGAAGAGAACACTATGGATTTAGGTACTAAAGTTCTACCTCTAAGGAAGTTCAATCATTGCCTTGGACTTCTTAAGATTGGAGTCGGTTGATATAATGACTCAAGATGAGTTTGGATACTGAGTTATCTGCACAATGGGTTCGTCTTTAAATGCTTAGACAAAGGTGAAGATTGTTGGTGTTTGTCTAAGATTTAAACAAGGAAAAATCAGCATCAAGTGCACACCAATGTGCGCCGCGGCCCAGCTCATTCCAAGGTGCGGCGCACAGCAAGGGAGGAGTCCGAGAGGAGGTGTGCGCAGCGGCTTAGCCTCCCCCAGGCCGCGACACCCAGAATGGATGCAAATGGTGGAAGTTCAGCCCTGCTTCAGGCCGCGGCCTGCCCTGTTTTGGGCCACGGTTTGAAGGCACACTGATTCAGCAATTCAAAGGGTGTGTGAGGAATGTTTAAAATGCACAGCTTTACTTAAGATTGATGAAGGGCTATGGTTGATTGTTCCTTAAGATCTAAGGGTGGATATTGACCCTCAAGATTAGACAAGAAGTTGGTGCACTATATAAAGGGTCACCTAGCTTCAAAAGTCAAAAACAAAAAAACTTGTGATTGAAAGTGAGATCAATTGTAAGAATGCAAAGGCATTAAACATAAGAGTGATTCTTGTTAGAGAGGCTGGTTGTTTAGAAAGAGAAAGTAGAATAGAAAGGGGATTAAAGGGCTTATAAAAGGAATTTTCTTGGGAAAATTCAAGGGTTAGTTCTTATTACTTTCTTGTACTTCTTCTTCTTTTATTCTTCAAGAACCGGTGAGTTCTTGAAGAGGTGTTGCTGATTGTAATGAACCCCATTGACGAGATAGTGCAGAGAGCTCAAAGGAGCTCATAGGGACGTAGGCACATTGCTGAACCTCGATAACAAATTACTTGTGTCTTTTATGCTTTCTTTGATTTCTGTTTCGGTTCTGATCATTACAAGTCATTCTAGACTTGGGTGTTCGGAAGATCACCTATTGGGCTTCTTGGAAGGTGATTTCCAACAATTCTATTGGAGGTACCCCTAGGTTTAGGAAACAACTTATGGGAGTTAGAATTTTAGTAGAGATGAGTGTACCACCCAGGAGAGGTGGTAGTATTATGTTTCATAAAGAGACCAAAGCTTGTCACAGGTGCAGTCAAAAAGGACATTTATCTTGGAATTGTCTTACTTTGATTTGCTTTATATGTAGAGAGGGTGGGCATATCAGTGTGCATCGTCCATTGGGGAGATCAATTGAAATGAATGTTAGAGGTGTAAGGAGAGGAAAGTTAAAGAGAGAATGTGGATCTAGGAATATGCAGGGTAGAGTTTTAGGCAGAGGAGTAGTTGCTGAGAGAGAACAAGGTAGTCAGACATAGCCCAGAGAAAACAGACTTTATGAACTGACCCAACAGGATGCTCAAGCAACTCTTGATGTCATGATAGATATAGTATTTATCCTTGATAGACCTGCTAGATTATTGATTGATCATGGTGCAGCCCATTCTTTTGCATCCAGTGTATTTATTAAATCTACGTATGCATGTGTTAGCCCTTTGATTCATAATATTATTGTTGAGGTTCCCACTAGGGATAAAGTTATAATCAGAAATGTTTACCAGGGCTGTGTGATTCGTATGGGCGATGGAGAATTTGAAATAGATTTATTATCTCTGAATATGATAGATTTTGATTTGATTTTGGGGATGGATTGGTTGTCAGCATATCATGCCTAGGTTGATTGTTTCAAGAAAAATATATTGTTCGGAATACCGGGGCAGGAGGAGTTTAGCTTTTAGAGAGAACATATGATACTTTCAAACTGTCTTATTTCTGCCTTAACTGCTAGTAAATGGTTAAGGAAAGGCTGTGAGGGATATTTAGCATATGTGTGGATCCTACTAAAGGAGATCGAAAAATTGAAAAAATCTTAGTGGTGAAAGATTTTTCTGATGCATTCCCTAATGTTTTGTCTGGTTTGCCTCCTAGTAGGGAGATTGAGTTTTCCATTGACGTGATTTCGAGTTCAACACTCATTTCAATAGCATCTTATAGATGGCACCTACTGAATTGAGAGAACTAAATGTTCAACTTCAGAAATTATTAGACAAAGAATTTATTCAACCTAGTATGTCTCCATGGGGAAACCTTGTATTGTTTGTGAAGAAGAAATATGGAACGATGAGATTTTGTATAGATTACAAACAGCTGAATAAGATTACCAATAAGAACAAATATTCTTTACGCAGGATAGATGATTTGTTTGAGCAATTGCAAGGAGCAATGGTATTTTCTAAATTAGATATAAGATCAGGTTATCACTGATAAGTTGATATTATATGAATGGATGATTTGATATATATATGATAAAGAAAGATTTTATGAAAGAGATAGATTAATTTGTATGATATTATGGTATGTTTGCTTGTGTGTTATTGATCATATGCATAGAGAGAGACCAGAACCATGGTTGGTCTAGATGAAGTATGTCGACGTGTGGGAAGACGTTCCAAGATGATATACTAGATATTGGTATTTACCATACGTTGGCAATATGGAGTGATATATAAAATGATGAAATGAAATGATATTATGTGACAAGAAGGAAAGAAAGGAATGAAATGAGAACGTGGATGCTTGCATTAATTTTATTATTATTGAGATACTAAAGCATCAAAATGATTGTGATATGATGATAGAAGCATGAGTCTTGTAATGAGACAGTTATGATGAAAAAAATGATTGATAAGGAGATGTAATATGATATTAAATAAGTGACTATTTGTATGACGTGAATCTCATGATGAGATAATTGTGATGAAAATGATATAAAGATGATAGTTTAGAATTGATTAAAGACATGATAAAAATTGAAATGATAGATATATGATGATCAAAATGATTGATAAATGATTTGAGCTATAAATATATAAGAATTAATTGAAATAAGAAGATTTATGGAATTAAGATTATGATTGAAATACAAAAAAATGACTAGAAGTATACAAATCGAGTACTTCTAGCAAATTGAATTAACTAAGTTTGTGAAACTTACTTCTCGTTGTTAATAAATTTCAGGCAACAGGCAGGATCGGTAGATTTTAACTTAAGTAAGACCCTAGGTAAATCTATATGGTTGGCGTCCTCAAACATTATAAGAAAGAAGAAAGAAAAATTATGAGATAGACGGATGTATATTTATGCATTGTATATATTTGAATATTATATCTGAAAGATGTAACTACTTTGAAAAGAGTTGAGGATATTGTTTTAAATATTAATTTCAGTTGATGGTGTTTTAATTATTGCATGTATGTGTCATGATTGGATTTCAAACAGTGATGACACCGCCTCAGGTAGGACAACTCGGGATGAGTCGTTACAATTTTGGTATTAGAGTTATAGGTTTTATGACTTTGTAGACTGCGTAAAACTTAAGAAAGTGGAAGTTTAAAACAAAGTATATCTTAAAGTAAAGTTTGAGGATGCCACATGGACCTAACAGATTTAGAGGCAGAGTTATAAATCAAAGAGGGAGTGCTAAGCCCCCAATGTATAGAAGAGTAGAGGTTGAGATTGATATTGATATTGAGTCTATGGATCCTAAAAGGGAACATGTTGATAGTGCACTTGGTACTAGTGGTGCCGTGAAAGAATCTGGTATTGAAAGAGATGAGTTAAGAGAAACTCTTACTCATGCTCTTGAGAGGATAAATGTTGCAGAGGGTAGAGCTAATAGTCTACAATGTAGATTAGATGTGCATGTTAGATTAGAACCTGATATTGTTGTAAACCCAGGTAGGCATGATGTTTTGGAGGGTGAGAGTGAGTTTGCACAGGAGATGTGAGGAGACTACTTGGCTAGGTTCATTAAATTAAAACCTCTGTTGTTTAAAGGATTTGATAAACCTTTTGAGGCCGAATTATGGGTGAAACGCGTTGAGCATTTATTTGGTTTGTTTCCAATGATAGACAAGTAGAGAGTTTCCTTTGCTTCTTTTCTGTTAAAGGATGAGGCCTCTAATTGGTGGGAGGATACTATTCCTAGGCTGAGTATAGATTTATATTGACCTTTAACTTAGAGTAGGTTTAAGGAGGTATTCTTTGCAAAGTATTTCCTATATACTTTTATATCTCACCAAGAGAGGGATTTTATCCATCTGAGGCTGAGCATGATGACTATGGCAAAATATGATGGTAGATTTATAACTTTATCAAGATTTGTGCCTCAGCTAGTTAATATTGAGGAGAAAAAATATAAGTGATTCCTTGATAGTTTACATTTTGAAATACGGTCCAAACTTTCATACATGAAGCATTTGAATTATGCTACTTTAGTGGATAAGTGGCTTTAGATTGAGAAAGATATAATGGAGTCCATAGGACGTAAAGAGTGGCTGAAGATGACTAAACCTGAGGTTTCTAGAGGTGGTAGTATGAGTATTCAGGGTGGGAGACCACGCCAGAGGGGTCTTTCTTTTTCCACAGGGAGCTATTATTCAGAATCAGAGGTAAGCTAAATCTATAGCCTTTGTGACTCAGAGTTCTATTGGAGGTACCCTTAGGTTTGGGAAACAACCTATGGGAGTCGGAGTAGTTGGTAGAGGTGGGAGTGTACCACCTAGGGGAGGTGGTAGTATTATGTTTGATAGAGATATCAGAGTTTGTTACAGGTGTAATCAGATAAGACATTTATCTCAGAATTTTCCTACTTTGATGTGCTTTATGTGTGAAGATGGTGGAAATATCAATACAGATTGTCCATTGGGGAGATCAGTTGAATTATATGTAGCTGAGATAGTGAGATTGCATATAGTACCTTTGAGCATAGTGTTAGATTGAGATACTAGATTTACATCTAGATTCTAGAGAGACTTTCGTAAAGCCATGGGCACGCAGTTATAGTTTAGTACATATTTTCATCCTCAAACAGATGGGTAGACAGAAAAGATTATCCGAATACTATAAGATATGTTAAGGGCTAGTGTAACGAGTTTCTCAGTGAATTGGGATGCGTACTTACCCTTAATTGAGTTTGCATATAATAATCAGTATCAAGTTAGTATTGGGATGGCACCTTTTTTAGAAAGATATTTGGTCCCAAAATTATTGAATTAACAACTGAGATTATCAAACTAGTTATAGAGAACCTTAGAGCGGTACAAAGCAGAAAAAAAAGTTCATTTTATATAGAGAGAGATGAAACTTCATTTTTTAGGGAAATATTTCTAGAATCAAATTTATTCAATTCTTAATGCATTTTATTTATGGAATCAATTAGCTCTTCATTACAATTATCAATATCATTACTAGAGAAAAAATTAATTACCTTATTTTCATCATCGATTGCCATCAAGTAAAGATTGAAAATCTCTTTATAGTTGACTTCACCATCTGAAGTCTCTTCATCATCACCATTCCATGTTGTAGCAATCATGGCTTTCTTCTTGAATTTCTTGTACGATTTTTTTATTGTAAGGCAATCTGCCTTGATGTGCTCGAGTTTTTTACAACCATAGCACACAATCAGTTCCCTTTTTGTAAAGTTCTTAAGCTTCTTGCTATTCTTCAAGAACTTGTGAAACCTTTTGGTAATGAAAGACATCTCTCAATCTTTTTCACTACTCTTATTCTCTTCTACTTCTTCTTCAATCTCCTTACTTGAGGTAGCTTTGAAAGCAATGTTTTGCTTCTTTTTCAACTCATCATCAACCTTTTTGTAAAGGTTTTTGGCTTCAGTGATGGCTGTCTTATTTACTTTCCAAGTTGGAGGCAAAGATCTAAGGATCTTCCTTGTTAGTTCAATCTCCTCAATGTTCCTACCAAGAAGCTTTAAACCATTAATAATACTCATGAAACGAGAATACATTTCAAATATGATTTGGTAGGGAACATCTTAAAAGATTCATACTCAGACACATATAGATTTTTTAATTTTTTTTACTTCACTAGTGCCTTCGTATGTCACTTGAAGTTTGTCCTAAATTTTTTTTATCGAACCACATGCTGAAACTTTATTATATTCATTTATATCAAATGCATAATGCAAAATACTGGTTGCTCAAATATTTAGAGACATCATTCTACAATCCTCTTCATCAAACTTAGTTTTGAGTTTAGACATTATATGAGTGACTTCTCCAATGGTTACATCTTTTGAAGGAATTCAAGGTCTTTCTTCAATGATTCTCCACAAATTATAATCTTGTCTTTTTCATTCTATTTTTCCAATAGTTATAATTTTTGGCATTGAACAAAGGAGGCCTAGTGTAGGAATGTCCTTCGGTATAATTATTGGTTGCCATCGAATCAACTCAAGGATTTTAAGCCTTAAAATTGAGAATGGTGCTCTGATACCAACTTTAGACCAAGGTCCAAACCCAAGAGGAGGGGGTGAATTAGGTTTTTAAAACTTTTTCTCACAAAAAACAAATTTTAAAAACTTAACAAGTACAATCAAGAATGACTAGTATAGTAGACCTGAAAGTAAAGAGATAAGGAAGAGAATGTGCAAACACTATTTATAGTGGTCCGACAATATTTGATTTCTCCGACCCTACGTCCACTCTTTTCAAGGAACCTCCTTAAAGCACTCCGCTAATAACTCGAGTAACTTCACGGGTGTTGCCTAAACCGTACATGATCTCTTCTAGTTAAGGAAGTCTTTTACAAGAAGTGTTTAACTCTTAAATGCTCTAAGAGTTACACCAACTCTTCCTATTTATAATGATTGAAAATTTAATAATCAAGGATAAGAGAAACTTTGTATTTAATGCTCTTATAAAGAAAAATGATCTCTCTTAGAAGTACAAAGTTTTTAAGAATGGCTCAAAAAAAAATTTAGAAAGCTTTGAATGACATAAAATGGGAGGGTGACGATTAATTGCTCAAGAGTTGTTATCTCCTCTCATTTATGATGGAATTTTATAGTTTAAAGTCATACTAGTCATTAGTCACACAACAATCCCATTTGGGAGTGGTTTGTAGCATTTAATGCTCTAAACAATGCTGAGTTTTTGAAATATTTTCGTTATTTCGTATATCCAGTCGATTGGATGCTTGTTCAGTTGACTGGATGGTATTTGAATTTCAAACTTCTGTGTCAAGTATTTCATTCAGTCGACTGAAATGAATGTTTAGTCGACTGGATCAGAAGGCAGATTGTTTCTGACTTTCATGCATTCGACCAAAAGATTTACTAAAGGAATCATTCAATCGGCTGGATCTCATTCAGTCGACTGAATGATTCTTTAGAAGAATCATATAGTCAACTGGATTCATTCAGTCGACTAGATGACCTAAAACACAGTTTTCTATTTTTTGTTTTGTTTTCTAGTCAAAATGATTTTTGTGAAAATATTTTTGAAGTAATTTGAGCCATAGGAAAAAGCTAAGTACTTAAGAAAGAGGGTTACATTATTTATATTACTATCTTAGTACCTAATCTTGATCTTCAACTTCATCGAAGGTTGAATACTTACTTGATTGACTTTTGAGGAATTGTCTTTGCAGCTTTAAACACTTAGATAAATTGGTTACTACAATTTAATATATCTTTGTCATCATTAAAATCAAATAAGAGTCAACAATATATCTCTTAGGCTTGTGTTCTCAGAAGAAGATTCTTCTCTCATCATTCCTAAAGGTTCATATTCTTCTTCGTATTCTTATCTTCGCCTGTATTTTCCCAATCAAATATACTCTCGTCATCTAATATTTCATTTTATACACTCTATGTCCAAGTACACACCAATAGTTACTACTGATTGTAATTTCTTATCTGGATTTGGTAGGAATTTGTATCTAACATGTGTTTTATATTTTCTGGTTCCTACTTCACCTTCAAGTTTTCCTAGTGTTGTTTCTCTAGCAAACCCAAATGAGTGATTTAGTTTTCCCTTTAAAATTTCCTTATTAATTTTTGTGGTAGTGATGGTTTTGGTTCTCCATTATTTCCATTTCATCATTTCCCTTATCTAGTTCTTCTTTTTGAGCTTTCAGAATTTCAATATATTACCTAGAATAATTGTTAATAGCTTAATCATGTCAATCCTCTTCATTGTTCCTAGAAGTTCCTTCACTATTTTTTGGTTTTACCATATGTATTTTTTCTTCGTTGGGATAGTCTAATTCTTGTAATTTTTGTTCACAATATATTATTTCCTTAGTTGTTTTTGTTTTTTCCCAGTTGTTTAGGATATTTTCCCTAAATAAAACATTTTTTCTCTAAGACTTTTATATGTTCTTTAGGATTGGTTTTAAACTTTCTACAATCACATATCCATATATCATGCCTTAGGAAGATTTTTTTAAGCTTATTTCTACTTTTTTAAGTAGTTCCTTACTTCATCATTTAAATCTAATTTTTCTATTTCAGCAAAAGTTTCTAATTTTTTTTTACCATTTTTTTCTTTCTTTGTAGATAACTGATTTACCGAATCTACTTGAAAGTTTAATACTCCTTCAGTATTATCGATGGTACAATGCCTACTATGCTTAAATTCTTTAGACTAAAGGTCTAAATTACAATATTCAGTATTGGTATCCTGAAGGATCATTCTCGTAATTATATTATGGCTACACTACTTGTTTGCAATTATACAAACGTTTGTCGTAAATATTTTATGGATATTCCACTATTTTATATTTATACCTACTTTTAGTACCTAACTGGTATGGGTTATAAACATCAAGGATCTAATTGAAAAATTTTTAACCTTAAGGACCTAAATAGTATATGAGGCAATCCTTAAAGACTAAAAATAGTTTTTAACCATGATACTCAAATGTAACGTTTTAAACACATGAAACTGAATTTACTACTACCAATCTCTAGTAGCTCATATTAGGATGTTTCTCACAAGACAAGAAGTGTCATAAGGTTGTGCCTTGACCCAGAATTTCCATGATGATGGCACTAAGTCTCTATTTAGTCTCAGCCAATCTCAAATTAAGGGACAATATGAGAAACAGTAAATAAAATAACACAATGCAAATACAGGAAAAGCATTTACCTACCTTTATTACTCACAAAAATAATAAAATAATTAAATAAATGCATGCATCCACATCCACATCCTCATTTCATCATTTCATTTCATTTCTTGTTTTCTTTCTCGTCACATCATTTAAGCTAATCCTAAAGAATCTTCTATTGTCTATGTAAAAAGAATTTTAAGATATTTTAATGGTACTCAAACTCTAGAACTATGGTATTCAATAAAGTCACCTTTTGAGCTAGTTGTGTACTGGATGCTAATTTTGCCGATGTAGATTTGATAGAAAGAGTACTGGTGGAACATGCCAATTTTTTGGTGTCATGTTAACTTATTGGTTTTCAAAGAAACAAAATTTTGTTGCACTATCAATCATCGAAGCAGAATATGTAGCTATCGGTAGTTGTTGTGCACAAATTTTATGGATAAAACAAAAACTAGAAAACTATGACATGAATTTTGAAAATATACCAATGTTTTGTGATAACACTAGTGCTGTCAATCTAACAAAGAACCTAATTCAACATTCAGAACCAAACACATTGAGAGTCGACATCACTTTATAAGAAATCATGCAAAAAATGGTGATATCAAACTTGAATTCATACCTACAGAAGATTAAATTGCCGAAATTCTTATTAAACCTTTAAATGAAGAAAGCTTTTGTAAAATTAGAATGTCAATGGACTTGAAAAACTTTAAATGATCATGTGTTTGATTGCAATTCATTCATCATATGCATATATGCCACTGAGTGAATAAGCATTAACTCACATTTACTGTTTCCCTCACTCAAGAATGGCATAAAGTAATTATTGCAAAATTTTCAAACTGGAGTTCGAATTTCTCTTTGAAAATCCTGATCCAGATTGAATGAAGAAAAATTTTCATTCAGTCGACCGAACCAAACTTTTCAGTCAAGTATATAAACATTAATTTATACTTACCGATTTCGTTTAGTTTTTCCTTCAATTACTCTACTTCTTTAAACACTTAGGGATCGAAAGAAATGTTGAAAGAGTAAAATTGTGAAGGGGTTTATGGGGAAATTTTATAAAGAGTCACGAGAAGCTATCAGAAAAATAGAAGGTAATAATGTAATGTTTATTTTTGAATTTTTAACATACATGAAATTTCCCATAATTCAGAATAGGAATTTTCAAAGAGTGTGATTTATGAAGAATTGAAGAAATAATTAGAAATATAATATAAATATTATGTCAGGTGTTGACGATCAACAACCGGTGAAAATTGCTGAGAGGAACGGGAAAGACAAGGGGATGATCCACGGGTAGCTTTAAGTGCTATGTGGTGAGTTAGATTTACTTTAAGTAATCTAAATCAAAATTTGGTTGATAGGTATGATATGAATATTGGACATGTAGAAAATTATTATGTGAAAAGAAATATTATTAGAATAATGAGTCAATTTATTAATGATGGTGATGAATAAAATTCTTGACGAGTTTTGGTTAATAAATTGATGTGATAAATGAGGAGAAGAAATTAGTGAAATTTATCAAGCAAAAAGTTGGGGAAAGACCGGATAGCTAATTTAAATATTTTGAATTCATGTTGTTTTTATATTACTGTTCATACGCATATTTCATATCATTGCTCATATGCATATGCATTAAATAAAAGAACCGAAAGAACCAGGAGGGGGCCGGTCTAACTGAAAAACCGTGACAGCCGGTATATACTGAAAATAAAAGGGACACCATGACAGCCAGTATATGTTGGAAATAAATTAAATACTATGACAGTTGGTATAAGCTGAAAATAAAAGAACCAGGAGGAGGCTGGTCTAAGAAAATAAAAACATATCGATATGTGAGAAAACGTTCCCATAACAATAATTCATGCATTGCATCTGTTTTACATGTGGATATTTTTACTGAATGTTGTTGATGTTATGCATTTATTTGTAAATAAATGAGTCTCACAGAGAGACAGTTGCAGTGAGAAAAAGACATAGAAATATAATATGATAGAAATTATTTAAATATTAGACTATATACTATTATCCAGTTATATGAGAGATAAATGATTAAATATTAAAAGGCTGTTTATGCAATTTGAATACTTTTAGTAAATTTAATTCACTGAGCTTGTGAAGCTCATCCCTCATTGTACAATGATTTCAGGTAGCAGACAGAACAAGTAGTCTGATGGGTTGAGAGTCGGACGAAATCATTTTCTGTAAGCCATGTATGTGTCAACATCCGCAGACAAATGAGAAAATGAAATAAAAATTTTATTTGTAAATATTCATGCATTTTCCATTGTATTTTATTTTAAATTAATATCAGAATGTTGAACCTCCCCTGTTGAGGGTTGAGGATTAAACTTAAAAAAAAATTATGTTAGTATTATTGTTATATATATGTGTCGTGCTGAGATTTTCAAAATGTGATGACATCGTCTCGAGGGTGGTCAACCCGGGATAGGTCGTTACAATTTTGGTATCAGAGCATTACGTTTTATGATTCTGTAAGCTGTATAAAAAGTAAGAAGGTGAAAGATTAAAATAAATTATATTTTAAATAGTTTGAGGATGACACGTGGATGTGCTAGAACTAGAGTTAGAGTTGTTGATTTGAGATGGCGTGGTAGACCCCCAATATTTTGACAAGTCGAGGTTGAGTATGAATCTATGGTTCCTAAAAAGGAACGTGTTGACAATATAATTGATATTGGTAAAGGTGTGAGAGAATCTGAAGTTGAAAAAGATGAGCTAAGATAGGCTCTTACACATGCTCTTGAGAAAATGAATGTAACAGATAATAGAGTTGGTAGCCTATAGTATAGACTTGTTAAACAGGCTAGAGCAGTGCCTGAGGTTGTTGTAAATCTAGTAATGGTAAATGTTCAAAAGTAGAAAAATGAGTTTATGCACAAGATGCAGAGAGATTGTTTTGTTAGATATATTAAATTGAATGCCTTTGCTTTTTTTTGAGTTAGAAGGAGAAGCTTTGGAATGAGGGAAGGATACTCTTCACAGGGTAAGTACAGATATTGATAGACCCTTAACCTGGAATAGGTTTAAGGGGGTTTTCCAGGATAAATACTTTCCTTAAACCTTTAGAGCCCAATAAGATAGAGATTTTATTTATTTAAGGCAAATAGGTTGACTGTGGCTCAGTATGATAGCAAATATGTGGTCTTGTCAATGGTTGTACCGAAAATGGTAAACCTAAAAGAGAAGAAGTGTAAGAGGTTCATAGATGAACTATGTTTTAAGATTTGATCAAAACTATCTTACATGAGCCATATGAATTATGTCAGATTGGTGGATATAGCACTTCAGATTGAAAAGGATGTGATGGAAATTAGAGGTAGGAGGAATCGACGAAAAAGGTCGAGATTTGAGGAACCCAGAGATGGTACCAGTATGAATGTACAGTGTGGGAGACCACCCAGATGAGGCATTCCTTGTCACAGAGAACTTTAGTACAGAGTCAGAGGCAAGCAGAATCTGTTGCTTCTGTAGCTCAGAGTAATATCGGTGGGATCTCTAGATTTGAGAGATCGGTTATGGGAACTGGAAGTTATGGTAAATGTGGGAGTGTACTACTTAGAGGATGTGATAATGTGATAAAAATATTAGAACGTGTTATAAATGTAATCTGATAAGATATTTATCCCATAATTGTTCTAATTTGAGGTGTTGGGTATATAGAGAAGGTGGATATATCAATATTGGTTTATCTTGGTGCAACCGATTCTTTTGCATCGAGTATTCATATGAAGTCTATTGAAGTATGTATTAGTCCTTGGATGAATTTTTTTTTTTTTGAAGTTCCCACTAAAGATAGAGTGATAATCATAAATGTTGACAAGGGTTGTGTAATTTGTATCAGTGACAGAGAATCTGAAGCTGATTTATTATCTTTGAATATGATATAATTTCATTTAATTTTGAGAATGAATTGGTTGTCGACGTATTACACTTGGGTTGATTGTTCCAGAAAAAAGGTAGTGTTTAAGATAAGGACATGAGGAGTTTAACTTTTAGGGAAAACATAAGATACTCTCGAACTATCTTATTTTGCTTTGACCACTAGGAGATAGTTGAGGAAGGGCTTTAAGGAGTATTTGGCATACATAATGGATTCTAAAAAGGAAAATAAGAAGTTAGAAGAAATCTTGGTAGTAAAAGATTTTCATGATGTATTTCTTGACGAGTTGTCTAGGTTACCTCCTAGTAGGGAGATTAAATTCTCTATTAATGTGATACCAGGTTCATTACATATATTTAAAAGCACCCTACAAAGTGACACCCACTGGGTTAAGAGAATTGAAAGTTCAAGAGTAATTAGATAAACAATTTATTCGATTAAATATGTCTCCATGAGGAGCCCACGTAGTGGTTGTGAAGAAAGAAATATAGAACGATGAAATTGTGTATAGACTATAAATAGTTGAATAAGAACAAATACCCTTTTTCAGGATAAATAATTTGTTTGAGCAGTACAAGGAGTGAGAGTATTTTCTAAGATAAACCTGAGATCAGGTTATCACCAGTTAAGGATAGAGAAGGGAGACGTGCCTAAGACTGCTTTTAGGATATGTTATGGTCATAAGTTTCTTGTGATGTCATTTGGATTGACTAATGTTCCAAAAACATTCATAGACTTGATGAATAAAATATCTGAACCATTTCTTGATAATCATGTGATCGTTTTCATCGATAACATTTTGGTGCATTCTAAGACTAAGGAAGAGCATGCAAAACATTTAGAAATTGTGTTGGAGATTTTGAGGAGAAAGAGATTGTATGCTATAACTTCCTAAATTTGAATTTTGGCTGAAAGAAATGACCTTCTTGGAACATGTAATATCGGGAAATGGCATAACAGTTGATCCACAAAATGTGGAAGCAATGTTAAGTTAGGAGAGACCAACTAATGTGTTTGAGATTAGAATCTTCTTAGGGTTTGCTGGTTATTATAGAAGATTCTTTTAGAAATTTTCTATTATTGTAATACTATTGAATAGACTGACCAGGAAAGAGGTGAGATTTGTATTGTGAGGGAAGTGTGAGAAAAATTTCCAATTACTAAAGGAGAAATCGATTACAACTCCAGTATTGGTGTTTTTCTTCTGGTGATGAAGGATTTGTGGTGTGTAGTGATGTGTCACATCAATGATTAGGATATGTGTAACATAGGAAAGTTGTGGCCCATATTTCTAGGCAATTGAAGATTCATGATAGAAATTACCCTACTCATGACTTAGAGTTGGCTGCTATAGTGTTTACTTTAAAGATTGGAGACATCATCTGTATGGAGCCACTTGTGAGATATTCATGGGTTATAAGAGTTTGACATACTTACCTACCCAAAGAGAGTTGAATTTGAGACAAAGATGGTAGATGGAGTTAATTAGTAACGATGATTGTACAATTCACTATCATCTAGAAAATGCGAAGGTAATAGCTGATGCATTGAGTAAAAAGTCTACAAGAAGTTTAACTGTTATTGGGAGTCCTGATGTGAAATTAATGATATATTTAAGATAGATAAGAATGAAGTTGAATATCAGTGATAGAGGATCATGGTTAATAAATATGGTTGTACAGTCATCCATAATGAAATGTTTTAGAGATGCAAGGTAGAGATAAAGAGATAGAAAAAAATTAAGCATTGAGTGCTTACTAGAAAGCAATATGAGTTCAAAATTTGAAGTGAGAGTATTTTGGTATTAGAACATAGGAGTTGTGTTCCCAATGTTACGGAGTTAAGAAAGAAGATATTGAAAAAGTACATGATGATGTAGATCCGATGCAACCAAGTAACAATAAGATGTATAGAGGATTGAGAAAAAAAATAAAAAATTTCTAATGGTCAGGATTGAATAGGGATGTAGCTGAGATTGTGAGGTTGTATGGAGTACCATTGAGTATAGTGTCAAATAGAGACGCTAGATTTACATCTTGGTTTTGGAGAGGCTTTCAGAAAACCATGAGTACACAATTGCAATTTAATATAAATTTTTTTCATGCTCGGACAGAAAGGATTATTAGAGTACTAAAATATATATGTTAAAGGAAAATGTGATAAGTTTCATACCATCGATTGAAATTGCTTATAATAATCAGTATCAAACCAATATTGGGTGGCATCCGTTGAGGCCTTATATGGTAGAAGGTGTAGAACTCTAGTATGCTGGGAAGAAATGGGAGAGAGAAATATATCTGGTCCATCAATTATTGAGTTAACAGTTAAGATGATCAAATTGGTTAGAGAGAACCGTAAAGCAGCACGGAGTAAACCGAATAGCTATGCTGATAATAGGAGAAGACCTCTCAAGTTTCAAGTAGGTGATTGGGTGTATTGAAATATATCTTTATGAAAAGGTGTTTTGAGATCTAAACAGGAAATGAAAGCTAAATCCGAGATATGTGGGACCCTATGAGGTTGTTGAGAAAGTTGAGCTAGTTATGATTATAGCCTGGATTTGCCTCCAAAGTTGAAGCTGTGACATAACTTATTCCACGTTTCACGTTTACGAAAGCACTTACTTGATAAATCTCATAATATTTCGAACTAAGCTATAGAAATTCAGAAAGATTGGGCTTATATATAAGTACCAGAGAGAATTTTAGATAAAAATAACAAGTAATGAAATAAAATAATTGCATTAGTTCAAGTTATGTGGCGGAATAAGGATGTTGAAGAGATTATGTAAAAGTATAAGACAATTATGAAGAAGTATTATTCACTTTTGTTTCTGGAGTTAGATAAGGAAATGTCCAGGATGAAATTTTTATAAGGTTGGTAGAATTATAATGCCTGTATTCGTAAAGTAAGGGCAAAGAAGTAATTTAATAAATATGAAATAGAGTTAAATTAATATATAGATATTCTTAAATACTAAAAGTTAATTAAAAAAAAATAAATAAAACATGGCAACAGGTGGCAACACCTACTGCCAAGTAAAGTAAAGGCAATTGCATGTTTGACACATTTTAGTGTCATGGCAGTGAGTTTGTGGGCTGCTGTTTCAAAATTTTTTTTCCTATATATATAAAAGATGTAAACGTTAATTTATACTTACTGATTTCGTTTAGTTTTTCCTTCAATTACTCTACTTCTTTAAACACTTGGGGACCGAAAGAAAAGTTGAAAGAGTAAAATTTTGAAGGGGTTTATGGGGGAATTTTATAGAGAATCACGAAAAGCTATCAAAAAAATAGAAGACAATAATGTAATGTTTATTTTTGAATTTTTAGCATACATGAAATTTCCTGGAATTTAAAGTGGGAATTTTCAAAGGGTGTGATTTATGAAAAATTGAAGAAATAATTAGAAATTTAATATAAATATTATGTCAGGTGTTGACAATCAACAACCGGAGGAAATTATTGTGAGGATCGGGAAAGGCAAGGAGGTGATCCACGGGTAGCTTTAAGTGCTACGTGGTGAGTTAGATTTATTTTAAGTAATCTAAATTAAATTTTGGTTGATAGGTACTATATGAATATTAGACATGTAGAAAATTATTATGTGAAAAGAAATATTATTAGAATAATGAGTAAATTTAATAATAATGGTGATGAATGAAATTCTTGACGAGTTTTGGTTAATAAATTGATGTGATATATGAGGAGAAGAAATTAGTGAAATTTATTAAGCAGAAAGTTGAGAAAAGACCGGATAGCTAATTTAAATATTTTGAATTTATATTGTTTTTATATTACTGTTCATATGCATATTTCATATCATTGCTATATGCATATGCATTAAATAAAAGAACCAAAAGAATCGGCAGGGGGCCGGTCTAATTGAAAAACCGTGACAGCCGGTATATGCTAGAAATAAAGGGATACCGTGATAGCCGGTATATGCTGGAAATAAAAAGGACACCGTGACAGTCGGTATATGCTGAAAATAAATGGAATACCGTGGCAGCCGGTATATGCTGGAAATAAAAGAACCGGGAGGGGGTCGGTCTAAGATAACAAAAAATGTCGACATGTGGGAAAACGTTCCCATAATAATAAATCATGTTTTGCATATGTTTTACATGTTGATAATTTTACTGAATGTTGTTGATGTTATACATTTATTTGTAGATAAATGAGTCCCACAGAGAGACAGTTACAGTGAGAAAAAAGACATAGAAATATGATATAATAGGAATTATTTAAATGTTAGACTATATGCTATTATCTAGTTATATGAGAGATAAATGATTAAATATTAAAGGACTATTTATACAATTTGAATACTTTTAGTAAACTTAATTCACTGAGCTTGTGAAGCTCATCCCTCAGTGTACAATGATTTCAGGTAGCAGACAGGACAAGTAGTCTGGTGGGTTGAGAGTCAGAAGAAATCATTTTCTGTAAGCCACGTATCTGTCAACATCCTCAGACAAATGAGAAAATGAAATAAAAATTTTATTTGTAAATATTCATGCATTTTGCGTTGTATTTTATGTTAAGTTAATATCGGAATGTTGTACTTCCCCTGTTGAGGGTTGAGGATTAAAAATTTTTAAAAAAATTTGTTAGTATTATTG
This sequence comes from Bretschneidera sinensis, assembly GCA_023935145.1. Taxonomy (NCBI): domain Eukaryota; kingdom Viridiplantae; phylum Streptophyta; class Magnoliopsida; order Brassicales; family Akaniaceae; genus Bretschneidera; species Bretschneidera sinensis. Next base: position 43,065,916 of record CM043703.1, read on the forward strand.
TTGCATATATGTGTCATGCTGGGATTTTCAAAATGTGATGACACCGTCTTGGGGGTGGTCTACTCGAGATGGGTCGTTACAGTCTCCTATTAAGTCGACTGAGTGTTCATTCATTCGACTGAATAAACCCCTTTAGTCAATTGAACTTGCAATTTTTTCAGTTTTTAAAACCCTATTAGTTTTAAAACTCCATTAAAACATGATTTGAGCTTTCTCTCTCCCACTTTCATTAGTTTTCAATTCTTTCTCCAAATTTTATCCGTTTCTCTGCAAATTCAAATAAAATTTTCTTCAAAAAACGACTACCCAAGCCATGTCTCACGCTTTTCATTCAAAATCCCTAAAATTTCTCTTCAAATTTTGAATTCCTTGAAATGGATGCCTCTTATTCTCTCTATAAAAAGCCTTGATTTTTCTTCAAAAATCATATCTTTTCTCTCATTCCCTCCTCAAATCCTCTCACTTTTCACTATGGCCCAAACATCTCAAGACTCTAGCAGGGAAGAGAAACACTTCTCAAAAGGAGAAGAGAAAAGAAAAAGATGGAGAATCAAGCAATCTGGACAGTGAGGAATTGAAAATCTCAAATTTTCAAAATGAAGAAGCTAAGGAAAGATATGATTCAATGATCCGAGGTAAAGATATTATGCATGGTAGACTTATAGATTTTGGCTCCCTTAGATTTAGTAATTTTGATATTGAACCTTTGTTTATTAGACTAGGGTGTACTTCATTAGTTAAAATTAATGCAAACTACTATCCTAAATTAATCCACCAATTTCAGTCAAATACAATTCAACCCGATCCTGACATCCCTCATTTCAATACCATGGTTTAGGTTAGGGAATTTATTGTGTCAGCAAGCCTCTTCCTGAAACTACTAAAATTTCCTATTGAGGGTATCAAATGAGTAGAAGATGGTTGGCCTCCAAACTTTAACTATGAAGAGTCATGTAGAGTTGTCAAGGGAAAGCCAAACTATGTTTATGGCATCCAAACATACAACACCTATCCAGACCTGTCTTTAGTCTCTAGGATTCTAAACCTAATAGTCAATTGGACTATCAATCCTAGGCTAGGAAGTAGGAACTACCCCTCTAAATTGGACATTTTCTTGATTTATTGTCTTAAGACGGGCACTCCCTATAACATATACCCTCTCCTTTTGAGTAATTTAATAATAAGTGGTGGAAGGAACTCTAGGTGTATATCATATGCCATGCTTATAACTTTTATCTTGAAAAACTTTAACATCCCTCTTCATGAAAATGAATCCAACGATTTGGATATGTCAGACGTGATCAATAATTCTTCTCTTAAGAAGATGGGATGTGCTATTCAAGATAAAACTGTAATTGCTAAACCCGATCAAAGCATAAGGATTAGGGACGAGGCACTTAGTGAAGTAGCAGCAAAGGAACCTTAGATTCCTAGAAGGACTAAGTAGAGGACAACTGGTTTACTTGGTTCAGATGGATCTCAGATTGCAATCCTTCAAGCTTTGGCGAGTCTCCAGCTCTACATGAACGCAATGCAATAAGCTTCTAACCTATAGTTTTAGTCATTGAGATCTGATGTGACATCTTTGTATGACGAGGTGACTGTCTTTAGGATTGAGGATTTGAGATCCATTGAGGAAGCGTGATAAGAATCATACTCAGCATGTAGCTATTCAGGATCAGCTAGCTCAGCTTCGAGATCAGCTTCGTACTCATGGCCCTCATCCTCTCAATGATTGGCACCATTGATTTCATTCATTTATCTTTTTATGAATCTCCAAAACAATTTACAAGTTACATTTCATGCATTTTTAACTTTTTATGCACTTTTGGGATGCTTTGGCTCCTAGAAGCCTTTACTGTTTGATTACTTTGCTAGGCTTATGAGTCTTAGATTTAATATATATATATATATATATATATATATATATATATATATATATATATATATATATATGATTGCTTTATTTTAGAATCTTTTGCTTGCTGTTATTTTATAGCTTGTTTATCATATTTTTTATTCTTTCCGGGAGAGCTTAACCTCTCTATTTGGAGAAAAACTTTCACATACAGGTTTCTTTAGTCTTTATCTTTCTATCTATGGGGATAAAAAGTTATTTTTCTGAACTATGAGACTCTTATGTGTTGTTGACAAAAAGGGGGAGCAAAAGAGAAAAAATGTGTGTTAATGTATGTATACACAGATTAAAGAGGAGCTTTTTCTCCTTACTTGCTAGACTTATATATATGATTCATATATAATGACTATATTACTAGTTGGGTTGATTTTTGAAAATGCAGAAGGTTTTATCATAAAAACAGATGAGACTCTGTCTGGTTTTTTTTATTAAAAAAAAATTTAGATATCTAAATTGTTCTTCTCCTTATGGTTTTGTCATCATCAAAAATGGGAGATTTTTTTTACCCTTATTTGATTTTAATGATGACAAAGATATATTAAATTATACTAACCAACTTATATAAAGGTTTAAAGCAGCAAAAATAGTTCTTCAAAAGTCAATCAAGTAAGCATTCAACCTTGGATGAAGTTCAAGATCGAGATTAGGTACTAAGATAGTAATTTAAATAATGTAACTCTCTTTCTTAAGTACCTAGCTTTTTCCTATGGATCGAATTGCTTCAAAAATGATTTCACAAAAATCATTTTGACTGGAAAACAAAACTAGAAACATAAAATTATGTTTTAGGTCATCCAGACTGAATGAATCCAGTCGACTAAACTTGTCATTCTTAATTGTGCTTGTTAAGTTTTTAAAACTTGTTTGTTATGAAAAAAAAGTTTTAAAAACCCAATTCATTCCCCACTTGGGTTTAGAGCTTGGTCAACATATATAATTCAAATGAAAGTTATAAAGTAGAAGACTACAATGAAGAAATGGGAAATTGGAAATTACCATATAGAAAAAAAAGAATGACATCTATAAAAACAAGTTTTTTCAATCTAAAAACTAAACTTAGCATAGACACTATTGAAGGGACAACTCAAGTTGAAAAATGAAAGAAGGAAGTTTGATGATTCCCTTACCAAGCCTTAAAAAATTAGCTAATAGAGGTTACAAGTTTGCTCATTTGGACAAATCCAAGTAGGAATATGTCTATTATGATAAATTCACCAATATTAGCTGGTGTGCTAAATTGTAGATACGTTAAGCTCAAAAATGCCTTAATAGAAGGAGTACATGCTAATATGTACAATGATCCAACAATGTTCGATGTTTACTTGCACTATCATATAAATTTAGAAGTTAAAAATCTTCATAAGAGCATTATGGTAAAGCTACAAACAAGAAATGTAAACATGCTCAAAGAAAGTCACAACCTAGCAATACATTATAGGATATTCTTTCGATTAACGAATACTACCAATCCAAGCTTTAGGAAAGAACTTGTAAATGCGATGCTATAGGAAAGCGAGACACCACATGCAAAAGATTGGTGTCGAGAAATTTACTGTGGAGAGACTTAGAGGTCCCTAAAAAATGGTTACTAGAAGACGTATCATCTACCTCTAGAAGAAGTACTATATAAGACTAGAACTTGAATCAATCCTAGACGAAAAGTTAAGTTACCTGTTCAAGAAAGGATAACAGTAATTCAAGAATATGATTGGATACCTGAATGAAAAAGAAACAAAGTCCTCATTATTAGGCTTGATTACAAGAACTATAGAAGCAAATCATTTATGAGTGCATAGAAAAAGAAACTAATAAAATCGAAAAGGTCATGAAGGGAACTAAAACATTAAAATAAAAAAATAGTACTTATATAAAAGTAAAATTTGAATTCAATGGCTATCACAAATACACCATAGATGAACTAGTATATACTAGAGCTGCTTACACACTAGGATAACTCAATATATCACTTGAATGTTGGCTAAAGGCTCCTCCTAAGAGGCTTACAACTATCAATTGTCAAATGATTGAACTAAACTATATGGCTAAAAAGGTTCATATATATTTAGATGACCATGTCTTTGTTATAGAACAATTATGGAATTCTCTAGTCTAAATGGAGATTTAGTTATAAGAAGTAACTTTCTAAAACAGAGGGTGTACTTACCATTAGTTCGACATTATGATTATATTCAATTAGGTTCATATTCCGATACTAAAGGCAACTGAGCAAAAATGCCTTATTGGATTTAAACCACAACCTGTGAATGAAAAACTAGTGATATTATCTCAATTACCTATGAAAACAATATCAGAGTGCACTTTAAGAAATCATGGTGAGGATAGTAAGTATGAAAAAAAGAAGAAAGTGATGAAGAAAATGAGCTTGAAGAATAGATAAAAGAAATTAAAAATCATTATATTCAAGGAAATCTGAAAAGTGGAAAAGAAAAAATCCCATCTATAGAAGAAATAATGTTAAAAAATTAGCGATGATATATTAAATCTATGGGATAGAGATAAAACTAAAGTAAAAATAGAGTTAACAGATCCTAAAAAAATAATTAGAGTAGAACCTATGACCTATAGGCACGATGATATAAAAGATTTCAAAGAATAAATAGACGAACTTCTAGGTAAGGTAGTAATACAACCATCTATATCACCACATAGTTCACTTATCTTCATGGTCAGAAATCATTTTGAAATCACGAGAGGGAAGGTAAAAATGGTAGTAAATTATAAAGCACTTAATCAAGCGACTAAATTTTATGGATATTATCTACCTAATAAATAAGTATTATTAAATAGTATCCAAGGAGCTAATATATTTAGTAAGTTTGGTTGTAAGTCTGGATATTGGAAAATAAAAATGGAAGAAGAATTAATTCCATTAACTGCTTTAATGTCCTCTCAAGGTCATTATGAGTGGAAAGTTATACCTTTTGGACTGTGCAATGTGCCACATATATTCCAAAGGATAATGGATAACATATTTAGAGATCTTAGAGACTTTTGTGTAATATATGTGGATGGTATATTAATATTTCATAAAACAAATACGAGCATAGAAACATCTTATAACGGTAGCAGAAATACTATAAGATAATGGGATAATCCTATCTGAAAAAAATGAAATTAAAAAAACAAAGAATTTTTAGGATTAACCCTATATCAAGGGAAAGTTGAAACGCAACCTCATGTTTTAGAAAGATCTACCAATTTCCTGATAAGATTGAAGACAAAAAGAAATTACAAAGGTTCTTAGGATGATTAACATATGGAAAAAAATTCATATAAGATTGGAAAAACTAAGAAGTCATTTGTAGAAATAGCTATAGAAAAATAAAGAATAGACATGGATGAAAGAGGATTCTGACCACATAAAAAAGATAAAAGGAGAAGTGAAGATTTCCAAAACTAAAAATGCCAAAAGAGGAAGATTTTATGAAATCATAAACTGATGCTTTTGAAAATTATTGGAGTCTCAACCTTAAAGCAAGAAATACAAATATTAATGAAGAAGAATTAAGTGCATACACTAGTGGAACATTTAAACAAATAGGGAAAAACTATCATAGTAATGAAAAAGAATTACTAGAAGTAAAAAGAGTAATTGAGAAATTTGAAATATTCTTATTTACCTGATGCTTTTACCAGAGAAATGGTTTAAGTGATACAGGAACTTATGGAGTCATATAGTTTCAAGAAAGAATAAATGCTCTCATTGAAAAGGCTAGCATAGGTCTCTCTCAACCAAGAAGACAAAAATATCACATTACCACTCATAGATGGAGTAGAGATAAGATCCCAAAAAGTTATGATAACACAAATAAGAAAATTAATCGAAAGATTTTTTTTATCATAACTCCTCTATAATAGGTAAAGTGACAAAAATGGTTGAAATATTTATTGAGATAATATTATCATAACAACGCAAAAATAGACAATATATTGGACTAATAACTAGATTAGACCTAGTATAATAAACACTTAATAACTTGACAAATAGTTTGAGCATACAGATGGATCCCATTGTTAGCTAGAAAACATGGGAGAAAATTGAAAAATATGTTAAGAAAAAGGCAATGACAATACCCCATTATTATTTGTTAGATTTAATCATTGATAAGGTATGGTTCATTTACCAAAGAGAAGTTGTTCTTTAAAATGTGCAAGATTTCATGCTTGGGGATATTAAAGAAAAAAAATATTAAAAATTAATCCTATGTCTTTAAAGGAATGACTCGAAATTTATAAAAATCTTCATGAAGAATTAATATCAAAACGTGGAGTATATTAAATAGCAAAAGGGAAAAACAATTGGTTCAACCTAAGACGAACTTGTCCTACCTATACAACATCCTGGCTCTTAGAACTTTGTCTCGTTAAAAAAGGTAGCATTTTTGGGAGAAAATGTTAAATCCAAGTTCAAATTGTTCCTAAATATTATAAAAAGTTCTCTACAATGGGAATATGAGCATTGTAAGCAAGCCAAGTTTATCTTGAAAATCTTCAATACTCCACAAGAATGGGATAAAAGAATGAATATTATTCCAAGTCCCCACATTGTTAGATTACATAGAAAAATGATTTATCCAGTGGCACATAGGAGAAGAGCTTTAGAAAAAGAAGAAAAATCAAAAGATATTATCCCTAAACTAAAAGCAAAAGCCTTTGTTGAACAATATGGTCTTTTAGAACAAGGAACATAGTCTGAAAAGAAGACATGCCACTACCAGTAAGATTATTTTCCAAAAAAGAATAAAAATTGGATACCTCCAAAATAAAGCTGCAATAGATGAGTATGAATCCAACATTATAAATATTACAATTAACATGATAGAAGACTGTAGATCACAGCTAGAATGACATTATGAACTATAGAAGGGATGTTCAGATAGAGAAATGGAGAAAGAATGATCCAATAAGTACTGAGAGAATCTTAGAAATGAACATTAGCACAACATCAAGAATATGGAGGAAGATTAAATACGGGGAAGAAATTTTTTTAGCATAAAAGCAAAATACAGAAGATCACATGTCCATAATCTTGAAAAAGAAAAAGTTTATTATCTTATTAGTCTGTAAAAAAAATAAGGTCACATGGCGTCTGTAAAGTAGTATTCTATTGTCTGAATAATTGTTCTTGCGCTACTGTAGTATACGACAAAAGGCTTTATCCTTTAGTGTAATGTATTTCAATTCTAAAGTTGAAGTCTGTTCTTTCCCCTTATAAAAGAGCATGGGCAAAGTCTTGCAAGGCATTTTATTTGAGAGAAAGCCAAGTGAGTCTAGAGTGAAAAATAGTCTGCTATAATGTTCTAAATTCCTTATAGTCTGAAGGGAGTAGAGTTTGAAAGTCTATCTAGCATATTTGTGTGAGTGTAATCCCAAATAGTAGTTTATTATCTTTGATTTTCAATCTATAGCCAACATTTTCGTAAGTTCTCAAACCTAGTATTAATAGAGTTTTGTGAAATCATCTCTAAACTCTAAACCCTTGTTACCTCTTGGCATTGTTATGAATTGAAGAATTAGTAAGGGTGTTAAAAGGTAGGAGTTAAGAGGAGAAGTAGTAGTGTTAAGGTGCTTGCTAGCCGAAGTAGGAAAGAAGGTCTGTAGTTAGATCGCAGTAGATAAAGGTACGTGGACCATTACCCATATGTATAATACTTACACTAAATTTTATTTTGTATTGTGATTACATGAACATTATGCTAGGTAGATAAGTAAGATTTGAGACTTGGGACTTGGGACATATTTACTACTGAAGTAATCTCAACATAAATTTGCAAAAGTCTTCCTGATATATTCCAAGAGCCTCGTAATAGAGTCATTTTAGTGTTTAGCCTTATAACAGAGTTATTTTAGTTTTTTTCTTGTTTTTGTGTGTGTCCCGTTAGTTGTTATAAGAGCCTTAGGTTAGTTCCTTGGTAAATAATAATAAAATAAAACTAAATAGTGTATGATTGATCTAAATCTAAAAGCTATTAATTATTCTTATACTTTTGATAAGTTTTTTATTGAAAGAATTATAGAAACTCTTTGGAAGGATATTGAATTTAGAGAACTATTAAAATATTTATATAAATTAAAAATTGGGTTAGCTGTAGAAAAAAAAAATTAGGACACAACCCCATAGATGCTGATGCAGGAGGATCCGAGTTAGATGATGCTGAGTTGTCATATGGAAAGTGGGCTACCTAGGCCGGTTTACATCGTTTAGCAGGCCACGGGCTCGGATTGGGCCCTAAAGACCCTAGTCTGATTGGAAACGGGCTTTCAGGAAAATTTCAGTATTATACTGAGCATTATCGTTTTTAATTCAAAAAACAACGTTTAGACCTTCAAATTGGCAGTTTTTAGTTTTTAGGAAACTTTTTATTTTATTTTATTTAAGGCCTTAATTTTATTTTCCTATTTTAGCTTCGACCTTATAAATAAGGTCTTAGGGTTTCGTAATCATCATTATTGTATTTTTCGAATAAATTAAAATAAAGCATCAGAGTAGTTTCTCTGTATTGTTTTAGGGTTTTTCTTGTGTTACTCCCTGTAAACTATCTGTTCGATTAGCCTGCAGAATAATCGCTATTCTGTCCAGCGTCAGTTGGTATCAGAGCTTCAACATCTTCATGGGGTGAGATTTCATCAGTTTCCATGGCTAGTGATCGTGGTCGTGGTCGTCGCGGGTAGGTTCCGAACGAGGAAGCCCCACGCCGTGATCGTAACGTTCAGGATGTGATGATTGAGGATTTACAGAGGCAGGTTGCAAAGTTAACCCAGCATCTAACGGCGCAGAATTTCGGTGAATGTGAGATGAAAGATCATGATTCCGATTCCAGTTTCGAAAACCCGTATTACAATCCTGCTCGATTCGGGGAACACCGTGGTCGGGAGGATCGTTATGGAGATCTCGTTTTCAGAGTGGATTTGCCATTGCTAGCAAAGTTTTTGACCTGATACCAGAGGATCTTCCTCCTGGGTTGCCGCTTGAGGTCTTTAATGTGAAACACTTGAGTCCTTGTTTTGGGGATTCCGATGTGGTTATTGTGAACTCGAGGATGAGTTCTTTCCAACCCGGGGTGACTGATGCAGGAGGATCCGAGTCAGATGATGCTGAGCTGTCAGATGGCAAGTGGGCTACCTAAGTCGGTTTACATCATTTAGCGGGCCACAGGTTCAGATTGGGCCCCGAAGACCCTAGTCTGATAAACAAGCTTTCGGGAAAAACTTAGTATTTAATACTAAGCCTTATTGTTTTTAAGCCAAAAAATGAAGTTTAGACCTTCAAATTGGCAGTTTTTAGTTTTTAGGAAACCTTTTATTTTATTTAATTTAAATTTGGCCTTAATTTAATTTTCTTATTTTAGCTTCGACCTTATAAATAAGGTCTTAAGGTTTTGTAATATTATTATTATATTTTTGGAATAAATTAAAACAAAGCATCAGAGTAGTTTCTCTGTATTGTTTTAGGGTTTTTCTTGTGTTACTCCCTGTGAACTATCTATTCGACTAGCCTACAGAATAATCGCTATTCTGCCCGGGGTCAGATGCTAAGGAAGGAAATCTCATAGATCCTAAGTGGAAAACATCTTTTTGTAATAATCCAAAAAGATTAAAAAGAAATCGATTATCTTGACAACTTTGTAAAGAAAAAAAATTAGAGAATACCAAATATATAATCAAGTCAAGGAAAAACAGACGTAAAAAATTAAATATCTAACCATAGAATATCTCCTTTTTGCAAGAGTTAACATTGCACTATCTCGAGTTAGGATTGCCAACTTTAGTTACTAATTATAATATAAGTATCTAAATATAGTAAGCCAAAAACTATAAGGACTAGATAGTAAAAACATAGATAGATGGATAAATAGATAGATAGAGATATAAAAGACTAAGAGGAGGAAGAAAAAGTGTTTGAGAAGGAGAATATAGATGTTTGAACAAGATGCTAAGTCTAATAGTATGTTATTGTTGTTGGTTATCATTTATTATTTCTTAATTTTTCCAACTTCTCCCCTACTTTCTTAACTAACTTACATTCTCTTTACTATGCAGCTGTTGTGGAGATCATAGAGGACATGAAAAATGGAAGACCAAGTCAAAACAATTGTTGCTTGCTTCGTAATTCTCGCCGCTGACGAGAATCTCCAAGTTAAAATTATGCCCAGTTCAAGATGAAGTGACTAGGTCAAGCCGTAATTTGTTTCAGCTCAGGCTAACGAAATTTTGCTAATGGTGGTACTTAAATTTTAGGACAATAACTACCCAGTAACAAATCATGTTTCATAGATGGCAAAAAACTCCCATGAAACCAATTCTTCAACCATTTATTCCTCAATAATAGGCCCATCATTTCCTCCACTAACTACTACCTTAATTGTGTGAGAAAATCTAGGGTAGTTAGTTAAGACCAACTCAACCACCTATCTTTCTTCTGCCCAATCCATGTTGATAGAAATAAATTCAGGCTATTGCTAACATCATGTCTAATCCAGACTAACATTCTAGGCTGACAAAAACCAAAATCCACCTGAATCCTTCACTGATGCGTCAATGTGAAAAAATTTGCTAAAATTAGGGGTTAATAGCCTTATTTGGGTTAAGATCGGTATATATAGACTTAATCATTTGTAGGCATGCTTTATCTTTAGTTTCGCAAATTACTTTCCTGTACCCCTCATCCCATGCTATAGCTAGCCCATGCTTAAGTGCAAAGAGCTCAGCTGATATTAAAACAGCTCTCTAGATGAGCCCTGAATCCTATAATCCATCTGCCAATATTTTTCCAAATCAAACCGCCAGCCACAACCACCCTGAGCTAACATATGCAACATCGTATGTGTTTACTTTGATCCACCCCTCAAGAGGACACTCTCAAGCCATGAAAATAATTTTCGTACTGATCAAGTATTATAATCCACAACACTTGCCAACTTAATCAATTCCACATCTTGGTAAATTACACTCAACAAGCATAGGAGAAGAACTTTAGAAAAGAAAGAAAAATCAAAAGATATTATGCCTAACATAAAAGGTAAAGCCTTTGTTGAACAATATGGTCTTTTAGAACAAGGAACATGGTATGAAAGGAAGACATGCCACTACTAGTAGGACTATTTTAAAAAAAATGAATGAAAATTGGATACTCAAAAATAAAGCTGCAATAGATAAGTATGAGTCCAACATTATGGATATGACAATTAACATGATACAAGATTATAGAACACAACTAGAAGGATATTATGAATTGTGGAAGGGATATGTATACAGAAAAATGGAGAAAGAATGATCCAATCAGTACTTTGAGAATTTTACAAATGAATAATAGCACAACATCGAGAATATGGTGAAAAATTAACGATGTGGAAGAAAAATTTTCAGCACAAAAGCAAACTATAGAAGATTACATGTCCATAGCCTTAAAAAAGCAAAACTTTATTATCTTATTAGTCTGTAAAAAAATATGGCCACATGGTTTCTCTAAAGTATTATCCTATTGTCTAAATAATTGTTGAAAATCACCTTGACAAGATGCCCAGGTGGTGATCTTCCAAACACCCAAGTCTAGAATGACTTGTAGAAAGAAATACAGCAATCAAAAGCAAGAAAGAAAAGAAGACAAGTGATTTGTTATCGAGGTTTGGCAATAGCCTACGTCCCTGTGAGTTCCTCTGAACTCTCTGCACTAAATCAATAGTTCTTTACAATTCAGCAACCCTATCCAAGAAACCCAAGCTCTTGAAGAAACCAAGAAGAGAAGATGAAAAGATAAGAATTATTACAATGCTTTCTATCTATACTACTCTCTCTTCTTTACAACCAGCCTCTCTACAATGAGTCCCTCTTATATGCCTGTGTATTTGCACTCTCACGCAATTCTCTCATTCATACACATGTCTCACAAGTTACTTCACATCTTACTTGTGTGTCACACACTTAAGATTGAACCTAGGTGACCCTTTATATAGTGCACCACTTCTTGAACCTATCTTGAAGTCAATCTCCACCCTTAGATCTTGATGGGCAATCAATCTTAGCCATCCATCAATTCTAAGTGATCCTATGCATTTTGACCTTGCATCCACGCATTTAACAAGAGGCTGAAACAAGCTGTCCATGTGTGCATCAGTGTGCTTTTAGTGCCTAGGCACTAAAAAAGGGGCGGTGCGGCGCTAGGCAAACACCATTTTCATCACTTGCTAGGTGGTGTGGCGCTGGTGAGGGAGAGGTGCAGTGCATACTGATGCTGGCCCTCTCTCAGCTGTGCGCACACTGGTGCGCACACATTTTCCAACTTGTGTGCTGAAGCGCACACACTAGTGTGCCTTCCTTTGCCTTGCTCCAAAGTACCGCGCACACTTGTGCGCACTCCTTTAACATATGGAACTTCACTCTTCCACCTTTTTTTTAAACCTTAACCATGTTTAAACCTTAGACAAATACCAACAATCTCTACCTTTGTCTAAGCATTTAAACCTGAACCATTGTGTAGAGAACTTCAGGATCCAAACTCATCTTGAGTCATCATTCAACCGACTCCAATCCTAAGAAGTCCAAGAAAATGATTGGACCTTCTTAGAGGTAGAACCTTGGTGCCTAAATCTATTGGACTTTCCTCTGTGGCCATTTTTTCTGAAGACACCACCACTTGCTCTTTTAGGACCATCCACTCGTCCAACAACCCTTTGCACCACATAGCCTCCTTTATGGCTTCCATAGCCGCTATATACTCAGCCTCAGTTGTTAAGAGTGCTACCACCGGCTGCCATTGAGCCTTTAAATACCTCAGCAACAACTTCATCCCAAGCCAATGCTTCTTTCCGGGACTACTCACAAATCTGCTGAGAACACCCATTGCCCAAGAAACCTTTAACCAGTTTCTCTCATTTTCTTGGATTATATATATCCCAAGGATCTTTTGTGTAAGGTTGAGATCCTTCCTCTCGAACTCCTCGCTGAGTTGAGATGTAAACCTTTTCATCCTCTTCCTGTTATTCCAAACCAATAGCACATCAATGACATAGATGAGGATACTCACCATCTTCTCCACCTTGTGTCCAAGTGAGAAAGTTTATGTGAAATCTATGTCTTTTCTTCTTGTTAACCCATTCGCTACCAACCTAGCCTTATTTCAGACTTCATCTCCTGGAGGGTACCCTTCTTTGATCTTGTAAGTCCACTTACAATCCATAACTCTCTGATTTCCCAGAATGTGCACTAATTCCCAAAAGTTGTTGTTCCTCAAAGAATCCATTTCTTCCTCCATAGCTAGCTTCCATCTTGGTGAATCCTTACATCCATGCCATCAATGTAAGTTTCTTGTTCACTTATCTCTCCTTCTGTCCAATGAGCTGTTGCATCCACAAACCCATATCTTGAAGGTGGCCCGACCAACCTTCTTTCCCGATCTCTTGTGAGCTGATAGTCCTTTCGACTCCCTACATCATCCTCTTTCAGTTCAGCCTCCTCGTGAGTGTCCTGAGCTTGGCATTCATCAATGGGCTCTACCTAGTTCGAACCCTCTTGTTTTCCTTGCTCTACCTGAACCGAATTCTCCTTGATGCTATGCTCTACAAATACCGAACTAGTTTGCTCACTAGCCCTTACAGGGTTAGTTTTCTCCAAATAGGGAAATAACAATTCATTAAAATTAACATCCCTACTTATTATAAGTCTCAATCCTTCTTTCTCTAAGGACCACAACCTATACCCCTTAGCCCCTTCCCCATATCCTAGAAACACACATTTTCTAGATCCTGGGCTAAGTCTATCATCATTTTGTTGTGCAAACGTAGCACACCCAAAAGTTCTAAGGTTGTCCAACTCAGGGGGTTTTCAACTCCACATCTCTTCGAGAGTCTTATGGTACATAACCCTAGAGGGTGATATATTAACCAAATATGCAGCAGTAGACACAGCTTCCCCCAAGAATAGTTTGGTAAACTAAAACCATTTAACATACACCTAACCTTTTCCATAAGGGTCTTATTCATCCACTCAGCAACTCCACTTTGCTGAGGGGTTTCCACAACCGTCCTGTGTCTTAGAATCTCATTTACCCTACAGAATTGATCAAGTTCTTGATTAAAAATTTCTAAGCTATTATAAGTTCTTATCCCCTTAACTACTCTACCCATTTGAGTCTCTACCAGCCTTTTCCACACCACTAACTTATTCAAAGCATCTGATTTATTTTTAACCAAATAAACCCAAACATTTCTTGAACAATTATCAATTAAAGACAGAAAATAAAAGTTACCTCCCTGTGTTGGTGTCCTTGCTGGTCCCTAAAGGTCCATATGAATTTAGTCAAGAATGCCCTTAGACTTGTGCACTCCGGTGTTGAAGCTGACCCAGTGTTGCTTCTCAAGAACACAACACTCGCAGAAATCAAGTTTCTCTACTTTGTCACCATCAAGTAATCCATTCTTGCTAAGAACTTGTAGGCCTTCTTCGCTTATATGTCCCAAGTGAGTGTGCCAAAGAGTTGCCTTCTCCATCTCAGCCATCAAGCTTGCTGCTTAACCCTTGATGTCCGTGTCTCCGATCATCTCATAGAGTCCATCCTTCATTGCTGCTTTGATCACTACCAAAGATCCCTTGGTCACCTTGATCTTTCCTCCTTCTATTTTGTATGTATATCCCATGGAATCCAGCTACCCCAATGAGATCAAATTCCTCCTCAAATCTAGGAAATACCTCACATTCTCCAGCAGCCTTGTCATTCCATCAAACATCCTCAACTGGATGTCTCCCATGCCCCTCACTTAGTAAGAAATATCATTCCCCAAGAAAACCCTTTCATCATTTGTTTCTTTGAAATTCTTGAACCAATCCCGGTGAGGGCACATGTGATAAGTGCACCTGGAATCCAAGATCCATTTCTCACTACCTTCTTGCCCCTTGCTCACACTTGAGCACACAACAAGAACATCATCATCTTACTGTTCTGTCTTGGTAACCAAAGCCTCTCCATTCTTGGTATGGCTTCTTCTTCTATCCTTTTTCATCTTCTTGCAGTCTTTCTTGATATGACCCTCCTTATGGCAGTAGTAGCAACTCTTCCCTCCAAATCTCGGTTTGAAGTGCTCTCTCCAATGTCTCTCTCCTCTACCTCTGTCCCTATAGTAGCCATGTATATTGTTGTGCATTCTCCCATGGCTCTCTCCTCTACCTCTATCCCGATAGTAGCTATGTATGTTGCTGTGCACTCTCCCATGGCTCTCTCCTCTACCTTTGTCCCGGTAGTAGCCATGCATGTTGTTGTCCATTCTCCAATGGCTCTCTCCTCTGCCTCTGTCCCGGTAGTAGCCATGCATGTTGTTGTGCACTCTCCCATGGTTCTCTCCTCTACCTCTGTCCTAGTGGTAGCCATGTATATTGTTGTGCACTCTCCCATGGCTCTCTCCTCTACCTCTATCCCAGTAGTAGCTATGCATGTTGTTGTGCATTCTCCCATGGCTCTCTCCTCTACCTCTGTACCGGTAGTAGCCATGCATGTTGTTGTGTATTCTCCCATGGCTCTCTCCTCTACCTCTGTCCCGGTAGTAGCCATGGTTGCTGCCATACCGAGTTGCTGGCCTTCTTTTAAAGAACAACCCTTTACCACTTGATGCACTTATTATCTTGGCATCAAGATTATCTTGCAAGTCTTTATTAGGATCAAATTTAAAAGCAAAGATTCGTTTACGAAGATACCTCTTATCCGAGAGAGTCTTGGCAAGAAACAACTCATCTAGTTTCTTCTAAATTACAGTTAGATCTTCCGAGTCTCCGCACTCCCTTGTCACATTATCCGACATGTGCAAGAAGATGGTGCTGTAAGCCAACTTCTTCATCTTAATCCGCTGGTCCTCCGTGACACTTGCTGGAAAAGCATCATCTTCTCCAAGAGCCAAGTCCACTTTCTGTTGCACTAGAACCGCTTGATCTTCCGCTTCCACAGGAAAAAATCTCCCTTTCCATCAAACTTCTCAATACCAAAATTTGAACCCATCTTGCGGAGAAGATCCCTTGATTTATGCAGCACCCACAAATGCTTTCCAACTTCTTCTAAACCTCAAGAACACAGATCGAAGATGGATCTTAATACCGTTCTTGAATCACCCTCAAGAACACGATCAGATCTTGATCTTTACACCGTTCTTGAATCATCCTCAAGAACATGATCAGATATTGATCTTAACTCCGTTCTTGATTTACCTTAAGGACACGATCAGATATAGATCTTAACTTCGTTCTTGAATCACCCAAGAAGTTGACCTCCGATTCTTGGAGTCTTGTTCCGACACCTTCTCTTCTTGCTCCGACACCCGGCTGTACTAGCTCTGATACCACTGTTGGAAATCACCTTGACAGGATGCCCAGGTGGTGATCTTGCAAACACCCAAGTCTAGAATGACTTGTAGAAAGAAATACAGTAATCGAAAGCAAGAAAGGAAAGAAGACAAGCGATTTGTTATCGAGGTTCGGCAATAGCCTACATCCCCGTGAGTTCCTCTGAACTCTCTGCACTAAATCAATGGTTCTTTACAATTCAGCAACCCTCTCCAAGAAACCCAAGTTCTTAAAGAAACCAAGAAAAGAAAATGAAAAGATAAGAACTATTACAATGCTCTTTATCTATACTACTCTCTCTTCTTTACGACCAGCCTCTCTACAATGAGTCCCTCTTGTATGTCTGTGTCTTTGCACTCTCACATAATTCTCTCATTCACACACATGTCTCACAAGTTACTTCACATCTTACTTGTGTGTCACACACTTGAGATTGAAACTAGGTGACCCTTTATATAGTGCACCACTTCTTGAACCTATCCTGAAGTCAATCTCCACCCTTAGATCTTGATGGGCAATCAACCTTAGCCATCCATCAATTTTAAGTGATCCTATGTGTTTTGACCTTGCATCCACGCATTTAACCAGAGGCTGAAACAAGTTGTCCATGTGTGCATCAGTGTGCCTAGCGCTTAGGCACTGAAAAAGGGGCGGTGCAGCACTGGTGAGGGAGAGGTGTGGTGCACACTGATGCTGGCCCTCTCTCAGCTGTGCGCACACTGGTGCGCACACATTTTCCAGCTTGTGTGCTGAAGCGCACACACTAGTGTGCCTTCCTTTGCCTTGCTCCAAAGTGCCGCGCACACTTGTGTGCACTCCTTTAACATGCTGAACTTCACTCTTCCACCTTTTGTTTAAATCTTAACTATGTTTAAACCTTAGAAAAATGCCAACAATAATTTTTCTTCCAGTACTGTAGTATAGGACAAAAGGCCTTATCTTTTATTGTAATGAATTTCAATTCCAAAGTTGAAGTCTACTATTTTCCCTATAAAAGAGTCTGGGCTGCATCTTGTAAGGCATTTTATTTGAGGGAAAGAAAGTGAGTCTAAAGTAGGAAATAGTCTGTTATAATGTTTTAAACTCCTTCTAGTCCAAATAGAGTAGAGTTTGAAAGTCTATCTAGCATATTTGTGTAAATGTGATCCCTATATGAAATATAATAAGTTTTTTTATTGCATATGTCTTGATCCAAATAGTATATTACTATCCTTGATTCTCAATCTATAGCCAATATTTCTGTAAATTCTCAAACCTAGTAACAATAATGTTTTGTGAAATCATCTCTTAACTCTAAACCCTTATTACTTGTTGGTGTTGTTATGAATTGAAGAACTCGTAAAAGATAAGTGTTAAGAGGAGAAGTAGCAATGTTAAGGTGGAAACCAAGTCAAAATAATTGATGTTTGGTCCTTAATTCTCGCCACTGATGAGAAGCTTAAGGTTGAAATTCTGCCTAGTTTAAGACGGTTGACTAGGTCAGGCCATAATTTGTTTCAGTTCAGGCTGATGAACTCGAATCTCATTTATTGTGTTGATGGTGGTGCCTACATTTTAGGGGAATAACTACTCACAAACAAATCATGTTTCATGGATGGAAAAAGTTCATAAAACCCTTTTTTCAACCATTTGTTCCTCAATAATAGGTGCATGATTTCCTCCACTAACTACTTCCTTAATTGTGTGAGAAAATCAAGGGCAATTAGTTAAGACCAAGTCAACCACCTATCTTTCTTCTGCCCAATCCACACTGAGAGAAATAAATGCAAGCTATTGTTAAAATCTTGTTTAATCCAGATCTACATTTTAGGAAATCAAAAATCAAAATCCACCTGAATCCTTTATTGACGCGTCAATGTGAATTTTTTTTCTAAAATTAAGGGTTAATAACACCATTTGGGTTTGGATCGGTATCCATAGCCTTGATTATTTGCAAGCATACTTTATCATCAGTTTCACAAATTACTTTCCTATACCCCTCATCCTATGCTATAGCTAGCCCATGCTTAAGCTCAAAGAGCTCAGCTGATATTAAAACAACTCTCTAGATGAGCTATGAATCTTAGAATCCATCTACCAGTATTTGTCCAAATCAAACCACCAGCCACAACCATCCTGAGCTACCGCATGCGACACTGTATATGTTTACTTTGACCCACCCCTCAAGAGGACACTCTTAAGTCGTGAAAATAATTTTCGTACTGATAAAGTATTATGATCCACAACACTTGCCAACTTAATCAATTCCAAATCTTGTTAAATTACAGTCAGCAAGCATATGAGAAGAGCTTTAGAAAAGGAAGAAAAATCAAAAGATATTATCCCTAACCCAAAAGCAAAATCCTTTGTTGAACAATATGGTCTTTTAGAATAAGGAACATGGTATGAAAGGAAGACATGCCATTACTAGTAGGATTATTTTCCAAAAAAGAATAAAAATTGAATAGCTCCAAAATAAAACTGTAATAGATGAGTATGAATCTAGCATTACGAATATGACAATTAACATGATAGAAGATCGTAGATCACGGCTAGAAAGATATTATGAATTGTGGAAGGGATATGTAGACAAAGAAATGGAGAAAGAATGATCCAATCAGTACAAGGAGAATCTTAGAAATAAACAATGGCACAACATTGAGAATATGATGGAAGATTAAAAATGCGGAAGAAATTTTTTTGGCACAAAAGCAAACTATAGAAGATCACATGTCCATAGTCTTGAAAAAGTAAAAGTTTATTATCTTATTAGTCTGTAAAAAAATAAGGTCACATGGTTTTTGTAAAGTATTATCCTCTTGTCTGAATAATTGTTCTTACACTACTGTAGTATAGGACAAAAGGCTTTACCTTTTATTGTAATGTATTTCAATTCCGAATTTGAAGTTTGCTCTTTCCCTTATAAAAAGCATGAGCTGCATCTTGTAAAGCATTTTATTCGAGAGAAAGCTAAGTGAGTCTGGAGTGAGAAATTGACATCGGGCAGAATAGTGATTATTCTGCAGGCTAGTCGAACAGATAGTTCACAGGGAGTAACACAAGAAAAACCCTAAAACAATACAGAGAAACTACTCTGATGCTTTATTTTAATTTATTCCAAAAATATAATAATAATATTACGAAACCCTAAGACCTTATTTATAAGGTCGAAGCTAAAATAGGAAAATTAAATTAAGGCCGAATTTAAATTAAATAAAATAAAAAGTTTCCTAAAAACTAAAAACTGCCAATTTGAAGGTCTAAACTTCGTTTTTTGGCTTAAAAATGATAAGACTTAGTATTAAATAATAAGTTTTTCCCGAAAGCTCGTTTCCAATCAGACTAGGGTCTTCGGGGCCCAATCTGAGCTCGTGGCCCGCTAAACGATGTAAACCGGCTTAGGTAGCCCACTTGCCATCTGATAGCTCAGCATCATCTGACTCGGATCCTCCTGCATCAGTCACCCCAGGTTCGAAAGAACTTGTCCTCGAGTTCACAATAGCCACATCCGAATCCCCAAAACAAGGACTCAAGTGTTTCACATTAAAGACCTCATACGGCAACCCAGAAGGAAGATCATCTGGTATTAGGTCAGAAAACTCTGCTAACAGCGGTAAATCCACTCTGAAATCGAGATCTCCATAACGATCCTTCTGACCACGGTACTCCCTGAATTGAGCAGGATTGTAATACGGGTTTTCAAAACTGGAATCGAAATCGTAATCTTTCATGTCACAATCACTAAAATTCTGCGCCGTTAGACGCTAGGTTAACTTTGCAACCTGCCTCTGTAAATCCTCAATCATCACATCCTGAACGTTACGATCATGGCGTGGGGCTTCCCCGTTCGGAACCTGCCCACAATGACCACGACCACGATCACCAGCCATGGAAACTGATGAAATCTCACCCCAGGAAGATGCTAAAGCTCTGATACCAACTGATGCTGGGCAGAATAACGATTATTTTGTAGGCTAGTCGAACAGATAGTTCACAGTGAGTAACACAAGAAAAACCCTAAAATTGGGCTCCGAAGACCCTAGTCTGATTGGAAACGAGTTTTCGGGAAAAACTTAGTATTATATACTAAGCCTTATCGTTTTTAAGCCAAAAAACAAAGTTTAGACCTTCAAATGGGCAGTTTTTAGTTTTTAGGAAACCTTTTATTTTATTTTATTTAAATTCGGCCTTAATTTAATTTTCTTATTTTAGCTTCGACCTTATAAATAAGGTCTTAGGGTTTCGTAATATTTTTATTGTATTTTTGGAATAAATTAAAACAAAGCATCAGAGTAGTTTCTCTGTATTGTTTTAGGGTTTTTCTTGTATTAACTCTCTGTGAACTATCTGTTCGACTAATTACCAGAATAATCGCTATTCTGCCCGGTGTCAGTTGGTATCAGAGCTTCAGCATCTTCCTGGGGTGAGATTTCATCAGTTTCCATGGCTGGTGATCGTGGTCGTGGTCGTCGCGGGCAGGTTCCGAACGAGGAAGCCCCACGCCGTGATCGTAACGTTCAGGATGTGATGATTGAGGATTTACAGAAGCAGGTTGCAAAGTTAACCCAGCGTCTAACGGCGCAGAGTTTCGGTGATCGTGAGATGAAAGATCACGATTCCGATACCAGTTTTGAAAACTCGTATTACAATCCTGCTCGATTCGGGGAATGCCGTGGTCAAGAGGATCATTATGGAGATCTCGGTTTCATAGTGGATTCGCCGCTATTAACAGAGTTTTCTGACCTAATACCAGAGGATCTTCTTCCTGGGTTGCCGCCTGATGTCTTTAATGCGAAACACTTGAGTCCTTGTTTTGGGGATTCCGATGTGGCTATTGTGAACTCGAGGATGAGTTCTTTCCAACTTGGGGCGACTGATGCAGGAAGATTCGAGTCAGATGATGCTAAGTTGTCATATGGCAAGTGGGCTACCTAGGCCGGTTTTCGTCGTTTAGCGGGCCACGGGCTCGGATTGGGCCCCAAAGACCCTAGTCTGATTAGAAACAAACTTCCGGGAAAAATTCAGTATTTTATACTATTCATTATCGTTTTTAAGTCAAAAAACGACAGTTAGACCTTCAAATTGGCAGTTTTTAGTTTCTAGGAAACTTTTTATTTTATTTTATTTAAATTCGACCTTAATTTAATTTTCCTGTTTTAGCTTCGACTTTATAAATAAGGTCTTAGGGTTTCATAATCATCATTATTATATTTTTTGAATAAATTAAAAATAAAGCATCAGAGTAGTTTCTCTGTATTGTTTTAGGGGATTTCTTGTGTTACTCCCTATGAACTATCTGTTCGACTAGCCTGCAGAATAATCGCTATTCTGCTCGGCGTCATAAATAGTCTGCTATAATATTCTAAACTTCTTCTAGTCTGAAGAAAATAGAGTTTGAAAGTCTATCTAGCATATATGTGTGAGTGTAATACTTATATGAAATAAAATAAGACTTTTGTTACATATATCTTGATCCAAATAGTATTTTGCTATCCTTGATTTTTAATCTATAGCCAACATTTCTGTAAGTTCTCAAACCTAGTAGCAATAGTGTTTTATGAAATCATCTCTAAACTCTAAACCTTTGTTAACTATTGCCATTGTTATGAATTGAAGAAGTCATAAGGATGTTAAAAGGTAAGTGTTAAGAGGAGAAGTAGTAGTGTTAAAGTGGAAGACCAAGTCAAAACAATTGTTGCTTGCTCTCTAATTCTCACCGCTGATGAGAATCTCCTAGTTGAAATTCCGCCCAATTCAAAACGATGTGACTAGATCAGGCTGTAATTTTTTTCAGCTCAGGCTAACGAACCCAAATCTCATTTATTATGTTGATGGTGGTTCCTACATTTTAGGGAAATAGTACCCACTAAGAAATCGTGTTTCATGGATGGAAAAAATCTCCCATGAAACTGCTTCTTTAAGCATTTCTTCCTCAATAATAGGCACATCATTTCCTCCACTAACTACTCCCTTAATTGTTTGAGAAAATCAACGGTAGTTAGTTAAAACCAAGTCAACCACTATCTTTCTTATGCCCAATCCACTGATAGAAATAAATTAAAGCTACTGTTAACATCTTGTCTAATCTAGACCAACATTATAGGCTGACAAAAACCAAAATCCGGCTGAATCCTTCACTGATGCGTCAGTGTGGAAAAATTTGCTAAAATTAGGGGTTAATAGCCCTATTTGGGTTTAGACTGGTATCCATAGACTAGATCATTTTGAGGAATACTTTACAATCAATTTCGAATATTACTTTCATGTACCCCTCATCCGATGCTATGGCTAGCCCATGCCTAAACACAAATAGGTCAGCTGATATTAAAACAACTCCCTTGATGAGCCATGAATCCCATAATTCATCTGCTAGTATTTGTCCAAATCAAATCACCAACCATAACCACCCCTAAGCCATGAAAATAATTTTCGCACCAATCAAGTATTTTAATCCACAACACTTGCCACCTTAATCAATTCCAAATCTTAGTAAATTATACTTAATGAGAATTTGTTTTGTTCCTCACCCCATAACCACTTTACCATGCCAAACCCATAAGTTCCAGATGGTGACCAAGAAACAGCCATTCTAAGAGCAATTAAGGTAACTTCCAAACCATTTATCAAAACATGTTTACTTCTAGCTAATCTTGTAAGGTGCCTTGGAAGAAACTATTAAGCATATCTGAATCAACAACATACTCCCAAACTCGTCTCGCATATGGGCAACCTCAGAAAAAGACGAATAATGTCTTCCTCTACTATATGCTACATGCTTTGGAAACATCAACCAAGATTGGATATTTCATTAGTTTTATGTTTTTCAAAACATAAAATTGGTTTTAAAGACTGTAAGTATAAGCTTATTTATTATTTTGAAAAATAAAATCATGAAATTTTATTTAATCATAATTAACAAACACCAAAAAGACAAACAAATTTTAGGAAAAAAATATAGTTTAGTACCTTGTGTTTGACCCTTTATCAGCTGAGGTCTTGTGATTTGTTTTGTGGCAATTATCTTGTGAATTTTTTCGTTAACCAAAAAGGTTGAAAAGGCTAACACCATTTGTTTTAGGGCGTAAATAGGCTTTTTTAATATAATAATTACCAATGAACTATTTATTATAAGTAAATAATTATAATACATCTTCCTATACATTATTAGAAAAAACAAATCTCTTCATTGCATGACAACAGAAAATTTTATTCCCAACATCAAAACATGCAAAAAAGATTAAACTGACATAGAAAATTATCAGTTAAATTTATCAAAACATAAGCCAAAACCTTGTTCATCTTCACAAGAACTAAAACCAAACAATATTTTCCTCAACATGTTTCCCACCGTTTCTCACGAACCAAACAACCTAGAACACATAAGCCAAAACCTAGTTAATCTTCTTTTTCGTCTACATACCCAAGAAATGAGAGAGATCGAGAGAGAATGAGAACTAACTGTTAAATCCAAACATTAGATTGGAAACTAAAACCAAAAATTGAAGTGACAGTAACACAATTCAAGGAATTTGAAAATTCTAAATTCAATATTTTTCACAAGGAAAAGAAACTAAATCAAACAATACTTTTATAAACATTTTCCTATCGTTTCTCCAGGAACCAAAAAACCCAGAAAACACAAGCCAAAACCCAGTCCAAAAGAGAAATAGAGAGCAAGACATGGGAGACGTGAGATGCAACCCGATCATTTCAGATTGGCCAAATCTTGAGCTGGGTAGTGCCCTTTGCGGCTCTCCCCGCTACGCTCTTCAAGTTTCAACATCTTCAAGATCTTCTACTTCATCTCCAGTCTCTGCAATTTCATCGGAGTCGATGTAGCCCATCGAAGAGTTGGGCGTCGCAATAAGGAGAGACCGAAGCCACTCAATTTGGGGCTAGAAGATTTTTGTCCCATTTTGTAAGCTCAAAATCAAACGAATGAGCTTCCAAGTTGTGATTATATTGTTAAAAAGTAATTATTTATCAATTCAGCATTTGGAGTTTAGTATTGATAATGTTATGATATGAGAATATGATTTTCTTTTATCAATTTTTTTTTAAATCATGTTGTATATTAAGAAGTATTATAATTATTTAGTTATAATTTTATATAATTGATTGGTAATTCTTTTTTAAAAAAAAATTATTTTCTCCATAAAACAGAAGAAGTTAGCCCTTTTGACCTTTTTGGTTAATAAATAAAGGCACAAGTTACTTTATTGTCACAAAGAAAACCGCATGATCGCATCCGATAAAGGCGTCAAACCACAAGTACTAAATTGTAGTTTTCCCCAATAAAAAATATTAGTCGGATTTGCAATGAAGATCAGCCGAATCTGGAGCTAAGCAGCGCCCCTTGCGGCTCCCTTCGCTCTGTTCTTTAAGATCCAGCATCTTCAAGATCTTCTACTTCATCTCCACTCTCTGCACCTTCCTCTTCAACGCCAACGCCTGCTTCGTCAACAACCTTCATCGTGCAACAGTTGCAATTCTTCCCTTTTTCTTCATCCCCAACAAGGAGGCAGAGGTAGATGATGCCAATTTCACCGGAGCCGATGCAGCGGATCGAGGAGGTTGGCGTCGTGACAGGGAAAGACTGGATCCACTCAATTTGAAGATAGAAGATTTTTTTCCTTTTTTTGAGAAAAAATCGAATTAATGAGCTTCCAAGTTGTGATTCTATATTGTTAATAGTAATTGTTTTTCAAGTTAGCTTTCGGAGTTCATTATTGATGATGTTATGACATGGGTATATGATTTTCTTTTGTCAATTTTTATTTTATTTTTAAAATCATGTTCTATACGAAGATGTGTTATAATTATTTACTTATAACATTATATATAATTAATTGGTATTTTTTTAAGAAAAACTTATTTACTATGAAATAAACGAAATTAAACTTTTTATTAACAGAGAAAGTCACAAGGTACTTTATTATCACATATTAATCCGACTTAAATAGAAATGAATAGATAAAATGTTATTTTTTAAAAGAAATTATTACAAATACTCAAACTATCTGTATTTAGTAGTGGTAATGTATTCAAATGCAAAGAAAAAGAAAAAAATTGGAGCGAACACCAACCCGGTGTGGGCTATATTTCATTGTACTATTTAGATTTTTATTAGATATCTTTGATAATGTAAACTTTTTTTTTTTAAAATCACGTTGTATTATAATTATTTACTTATAATATTATATAAAATTAATTGATATTTATTTTAAAAAATCTTATTTATTCTTTAAAACAGACGAAATTAGCTTTTTCTTATTTTTTGGTTAGCAAAGAACAATGTACTCGATTGTCGCGTAACAATCTGACTTAGATAGGAATAAATAGATAAAAGATTCGTTTTTAGGAGAAATTTTTACATATGAGTACTATGTTCATGTGGTCTTGGTAATGTATTCCAACATAAAAAATAAAAAATTGGGCCAGACACCAACTCGGCTTGGGCTTTGATTGTGCTATTAGGATTTTTATTTGATATCTTTGACAGTCCAGTCCAGTTAAAGTCCACAGTCTAAACCAGTTCAAGGTATAGGTCCATTGATCCAGTACAACGCAGTTCATGATTTGTTCAGTTCACAAAGTCCAGGTACCAATTTTTAATTATTATTTTTTATTAGTAAGCCCCCCAACGGTGCAAAAAAAAAAAAAACAAAAACAAAAAATACCTAACAAATTTTTTTTTTTTTTTCATTTTAAGTTTCACTTAAAGCTTGTATCAAACAGCTTCAATATCTATGTTAGCACAAATGACTAACCTTTTGTGGCTTGGGTTACAGGCTCCCACCACGGTGCCCATGCAATCTCATTAGTGCAAACTGATACTTATAAACTAGAGTTACTGCTTTCATCCTATCAATGAGGGACAACTGTTACATCAATTTAAATGGACAATTGTCACAACTCTACCGTTCTTTGACAAAAACAAGGGCAAAATTAAGAACAAAGTTAGTATCTTCTAATCCCCAAAATTAAAAATCCAAACTTAGCCGTTCATTGTCATCCACCTTCACACTTGCTGGTGAGACCCCTCAATCGGAGTTGGATTGTCATTATCCTTCTTCAGCCTTAATGTGGGTCAAATGTGTCGCTTTACTAAAAGATGACACTTGGCAAACCCAAAAGGCATAAAAGTACATGCACCAAATGCAAATTAGTGATTCCTTTTATCTCAAGCTCTATAAATAGGGACACTATTTGTGGTAACTTAATCGTTACATACTCTCAATTTTTACCTTACTCTTTTTGTTTGTTTTTTGATGTAAGCATCGGAGGGCCATAATCATAGAAAAATACTCTAGGTCAGCTGTTTTTTTTTTTCAGGTACCCTAGACTAACTCCGATTAGACCAGACCAAACCAGTCAAACTCATATCATACCAGACTAGACCAGCTTGGATAAGAACAATTCTAAGAGCTCTAAGTCGGACCCGACTCTTAGATTCGACCCATGTGGATCCGACCTATTTTCACTATCAACATAATTGGCGTCTTCTATGGGAATCATACAATTTCAACCTGTGGTGAGATGCCACCTAGGAAGAATCCACCTCCCCCAAGATCGAGAAGCATTATTCATACGAAATCCGAGATAAATGCCATGAATTGACTTGAACTACCTCAACCAGCTCTGATGGAGGAGCAAAATCATAATCACGCTTCGGGAAATTGCCACCAA
This sequence comes from Bretschneidera sinensis, assembly GCA_023935145.1. Classification (NCBI taxonomy): domain Eukaryota; kingdom Viridiplantae; phylum Streptophyta; class Magnoliopsida; order Brassicales; family Akaniaceae; genus Bretschneidera; species Bretschneidera sinensis. Next base: position 43,092,845 of record CM043703.1, read on the forward strand.
CCCGAGGCAAATGATGAGTGAGACCCTATCCCATCGCCAAGCAAAATCACGGTCAGAGCAAACAACTCGATAGTAAGTTCTCGAAGCAGACCTAGCTACCCCAGTTAGCATAACTGAATACAACACCCTTCAACGTCGGTTCGATGAATTAGCTGCACAGCTATGCCAAGTGGCCCTTTAGCAAAACAAAACTCGATGCTGTTAGTCAATAGTTTGAACCATTAACACGACTAGAAGGACCACCGAGGCCATACCTCGGGATGTGAATTTTCGACTAGAAGAAGTAAGCTCCGATAGGAGATATAACCGACCCGCATAAGACAAAAGTAGTGGATATTCGATCGAAAGAGAGGAACCCAGTCAGCAAAGTCCCTGACATTCAATCAGGGATGACGAGTCTGTATCAAATTCCCATCAATCTAGGAAACAGTAAGTACAAGATAAGTCTAATGTGAACAAGTGGTTGAAAGAAATGAATGAGTGCATATGTCTCCCCATAAAAGCAAATCGAGGCAACATCCTTAATGAGATCAGACATATGGGTAACCCCTTCTCCAAAGAGCTCATGGACGAGAAAATGTTGCCCAACTTTAAAATACCACATTGAACCTTATATGGGAAAGATGTGTCTCATAAACCATTTTGAGACTTTCAAGTCCCTGATGTTCCTTGATGGCCACATAGAGGCAGCAATGAATCGAGTATTTCTGGTAACGTTGGTGAGACAACAAGGACGTGGTTTTCTAGTTTGTCATCTGGTTCCATAAACTCATTTGATGAGCTCAGGGAATAGTTAGCGACACATTTTTTCATCAACCATGGTCCTAAAAGAACTCCCAAAAGCTTACTGAGCATAACTCAGCATGTTGAGGAGACCCTACATGACTACATCTCTCAATTCACCTCGGTTATGGTACAAGTAAGGGACCTAGATAAAAAATAAAAAAATAAAAATGGTGGTTATAGACTTTATCAAAGGGTCTTAAGGCCTTTTACTTCAGCCACTACCTTTCAAGGAACTTGTTGCACATTATGCCATCCCTACTAACCAAAGTTAATGAGTTCGTGATCTCCTAAGAAGATCAAGCTTTTTGCAAGGAGAGAGAAGAAACCTTAACAGGAAAGAAGAGAAAAGAACTTGAAAAGTGCAAATCCAAGAATGACCAAAAGAGAGGAAACCGAAGTGATGGGCGCAAAAATGAAAAGACGAGAGTTCCTTGAGGATTTGAGACTTACACTCCACTCAATATCTCGAAGGTAAACTTCTTGATAGAGATAGAAAATCAAGACATCATCAAATGTCCTCATGAATTTAAGAACCCCGTCGAAAAAAAGGATATGCTCTGTTTTTTCCATTTTAACAAAGATCATGTACACATCACAGATGAGTGTAGGCACTTGAAAGATGAGATTGAAAGCCTGATCTAAATAGGGTACTTGAAGAAGTTTGTCAAGATTAATTTAGAGTGAAGTTTGAGTACAAAAGGACTGTTGACCCCTGCCCGTATTTTAATGATGGCAAAACACAACTGTTATTTAACTAACATGTTTAAACTAAGTTGTATTAAGGATCAAACACATTCAACCAAGGAACAAAGTGCAAAAACTCGAACCAAATCAAGTATCAAGTGAAGACTGAAGATCTAGTATAGGTCTTAAGGTTTAGAACCAATGTAAGTCTCACTCATACATTGTATTAGCTTGTTCAATGGCTCAAACACAAAAGGTTTTTCTAAAACCATTTATTTTTAATGTTTTTAATAAAAAAAAAAACTGAAGAAAATCTGGGTTGGAAGACAACCCAGTCGACTGGGTACATATACCAGTCGACTGGTATATGGGTCAGAAGGTACCCAGTCGACTGGATGAATTAACCCAGTCGATTGGTACTTTGACCAGTAATTTCCCAGTCGACTGGATGAATCAACCCAGTCGACTGGTAAAATGGACAGAAAGTCCCCAGTCGACTGGATGATATATACCAGTCGACTGGATACCCAGAAGGTCTGAAAACGTATATTTTTCAAGTGAACCCAGTCGACTGGTATCTCGACCCAGTCGACTGGTAGTTCAAAAATATGACCGTTGGACTCCAAATCTGAACGTTTTAAAGTAAATCTTTTTCAAATTAAAGTCCAAAACGGCCATATTAATTGATTGCTATATAAACCCACTCAGCAAAGCATTCAATAACAAGCAGCACATATTCAAAAAGAGTTGATCTCATATAATCAAGTTTTTATACTCTTGAAACACAAAAAGCTTTGAAATAATCTTATTGAGCCATTTCTTCAAGCTTTACTTTGAAAGAGAGACATTTCTGTTGTAATAAGCTTTCATTTGTTGTCTCTCTACCTTTTACTTTACACCATCTTTGTAAAGGGATTACTTCCGAGAGGAAGGGGAAACTTCCGAAAGGAAGGGGATTTTTCGGTTTAAGCAATTCCTGTAAATTGCTTGTGTACGGTTTGTGCAACACCCGGCTAAGTTGTGCGACTAAGTTTTCTTAGTGGATTACTTCAAGGAGTTCCTTGAAGAGAGTGGACGTAGGGTCGGAACGAATCCGATATTGCCGAACCACTATAACTGTGTTTGCATCCTCTTTCCTTAAACTCTTTATTTACAGCTTTCTACTTGTATTAATTATTTGTTGCTTATCAGTTTTTATAAACTTGTATAAATTCCGCGAAAGTTTTTAAAAACCCAATCCACCCCCCCTCTTGGGTTGAAACCTCGAGCTACAATTGGTATCAGAGCCTCGTTCTCTTTATAAGGCTTAAATTCCTAGAGTTGATCCAATGGCAGCAAATAGCTACTCTGAGGGACACTCTTATACTAGACCACCATTGTTCAATGGATCAAATTATAACTACTGGAAAAATAGAATGAAAATCTTCGTCGAATGACAAGATTACAATCTATGGAGAATTATAGAAGAGGGACCTAAAATTCCCTCAAAAGAAATAGTTATTGGAGAGACTCTTCATACAATGCCTAAACTCAAAACTGAGTTTACTGACGAGGATTGTAGAACGATGTCTCTCAATAGCAGAGCAACAAGCATGCTAAATTGTGCATTAGATATTTCTGAATATAACAAAATATCTGCATGCGTTTCTGCTAAAGAAATATGGGACAAATTGCAAGTCACATATGAAGGAACAAGTGAAGTAAAAAAGTCTAAAATTTACATGCTAATTTCTGAATATGAATCTTTTAAGATGTCTCCTAACGAAACCATTTCTGAAATGCACTCACGATTTACTACTATTATAAATAGTTTAAAACTGCTTGGCAAGAATATTGAGGAAGTTGAACTAACCAGAAAAATCTTAAGATCTCTACCTCCAGAATGGAAACCAAAGAGGACAGCCATTCAAGAGGCCAAAAATCTTGACAAGCTTGATGTTGAGACGCTGCTTGGGTCATTATTGACATACGAGATGGAAGAAATGACTCCCATCGTCAATGATGATGAGAAGAAGAAGAAGTAAATTGCTCTCAAAGCTTCTACGAGCAACAAAGAAAAGGAATTAGAACAAGAAGCAGAGAGCAGTGAAGAGGATGGTGAAATGGCTTTAATCACCAGACGATTCCATAGGTTCTTGAAGAAAAGCAAGAAACCTTACTCAAAGGATCCCACCTCAAAAAGGGAACCACTTATATGCTATGGCTGCAAGAAGCCAGGACATATAAAAGCTGACTGTCCGGTTTCAAGCAAACCATACAAGGGCTTCAAGAAGAAAGCTATGGTAGCAACTACCTAGAGCGATGACGAAGAAGATGAGTCATCAGACAAAGAAGTTGGATACGAAGAGATTGCCAACCTCTGTTTAATGGCAATCGATGATGAAAGTGAGGTAACATCTTCTCCTTCTTCAAAAAATAATATTGTTACTAGTAGTGAAGAATTACTAGAAGTCATAAATGAAATGCATGAAGAATTAAAAAAATTTGATTCTAGAAATTCTGTTCTTAAGAAAGAAGTATCATCTCTTTCTAAGGAAATGATAGTTCTTAGAGAAGAAAAAGAAAAATTATCATCTTTACTGTATAATTCGTCTCAAGATTTTCTTAAAGATGAAAATGAAAATTTGAAAAATAAAATTTCTGAATTAAACAGCACTGTATCTAGACTTATGCTTGGTAAAGAAAAACTTGATGAAGTGCTTTCTTCCCAAAGATTAAGTGGAGGAAAATCTGGTGTAGGATATTCTCCATTGGGAAAACAAAAAACAAAAGAGAGCTTATTCATGAAAGCCTCTTGTGTAGATGGAGCTTCTACTTCGAAAGTTCCTAACCTTGTTAAAAGCACTCCCTTAATAAATCCGAGGAACTCTAGAAACTTAAATGATCATACTAAATTGAAGCATCCTAAAAATACTCATGCTTATTTGTATGCTCATTCTAGAAATGCTCATACACATCCTAGAAATAATCATCATGCTCATTCTAGGAATAATGTGTATAATCAAAGAATGCATTCTGCTCATGCTCAACCTAGGAATCACCATCATAGCTATTCTAGAAATAACTTGCATACATATGCTAGCATGTATCCTAGAATGCATCATCGTTCATTTTCTGGAAATGACATGCATTTTCATACCCCTTACCATAGAATCATGTATCCTAGGAACTATCATCCTAAGGATTATAGGAATGCACATGTAAAATTTCCTAGAAATTTCTATGACTATAATGATAGGTCTGTGCATCATCAACATGTTCATAGAGCACCATATATTGTTAAGAAAGTATGGGTCCCAAAAGGAACCGTACTTTCAAGGACTAACCCCAAAGGACCCAAGAAATTTTGGGTACCTAAAAATGCTATCGTATATCCTTGTGTGATGTAGATTTGCCTTCACACCAAGGAGAAAGGTAACTGTTGGTACCTTGATAGCGGTTGCTCGAAGCATATGACCGGTGATAAAAGCGTATTCAAGGAGCTAACTCTAAGAGATGGTGGACTTGTGACCATTGGAGACAATACTAAAATAAAGATCATCGGGCATGGAAAAGTCGGTAATGATTTCTCAACTTTAGATAATGTATTGCTAGTACAAGGCTTAAAGCCAAATTTACTTAGCATTAGTCAATTATGTGACAAAGGATATAAAGTCACATTTGAAACCTCTCATTGTCTAGTTATAGACATCAAGAGCAACAAGATCAAATTCATTGGCCATAGACATGAAAATGTCTATATAGTTGATTTGAAATCCTTACATTCCAATAATGAAAAATGCTTTCCTGCTTTTAGTGAAAATCAATGGCTGTGGCATAGAAGGCTTGGTCATGTAAACATGAACTTGCTAAAAATTGTTTCAAGAAAAGATTTAGTTATTGGTCTTCCTAAAATCAATTTTGAGAAAAACAAAATTTGCAATGCTTGTCAAATGGGAAAACAATCAAGGATATCTTTCAAAGCAAAAAATGTTGTCTCAACTACTAGACCTTTGGAACTTTTGCATATGGACTTATTTGGTCCAATTAGTACCATTAGTCTAGGTGGCCATCAATATGCTCTTGTTATTGTTGATGACTATTCAAGATATACCTTTGTTATTTTTATTGCTTATAAGGATGAAGCTTTCAAAGGATTTGAAAAGTTTTGCAAAAAGGTACAAAATGAAAAAGGAATTTGTATTTCAAGCATAAGAAGTGATCATGGCAAAGAATTTGAAAATCAAAGCTTTTCAAAATTTTGTGATGAAAATGGAATTAATCACAACTTTTCAGCTCCTAGAACTCCTCAACAAAATGGAGTTGTTGAGAGGAAAAATAGAGTTCTAGAAGAATTTTCAAGAACAATGCTTTGTGAAAATAATTTACCAAAATATTTTTGGGCTGAAGCCGTGAATACTTCTTGCTATATTTTAAATAGAATTTTGATAAGGCCCCTGCTTGATAAAACTCCTTATGAACTATGGAAAGGGAGAAAGCCCAATATTTCCTATTTTCGTGCCTTTGGTAGTAAGTGCTTCATCTTAAATAACAATAAAACTAACTTGGGTAAATTTGATTCCAAGACCGATGAAGGGATATTTTTAGGATATTCTACTACTAGTAAGGCTTATAGAGTTTTCAATAAGAGAACTCTAGTAGTAGAAGAATCTGTGCATGTAACTATTGATGAATCTAACCCAATGAGTAGTGGAGAAGTTTCCTTTAAAGATGATGCAGATTTTATTCCAAGAATGGAAACTTCTACTCCCATTGTTGACCCAAAAGTGAGTTCTTCTCAAACAAATGAAGGGATGGCAACTCCAAATTTGGACCAACCATCCTCAAGTCAACAAGAGGAAAATCTACCCAAGGATTGGAGGTATGTAAATCATCATCCAATTGATCAAGTAATTGGTGATCCTTCACAAGGGGTAAGAACTCGCTCTTCCATTAGAAATATTTGTAATTTTGTAGCTTATTTGTCTCAAGTAGAACCTAAGACATTTATAGAAGCTGAAAAAGATAATGATTGGATAATTGCAATGCAGGAAGAGATAAATCAATTTGAGAGAAACAATGTTTGGGAACTAGTTCCAAGACCTAAAGATCATTCAATTATTGGAACTAAATGGGTATATAGAAATAAAATGGATGAAAATGGTATAGTAACTAGAAATAAGGCTAGACTAGTTGCTAAGGGATATAACCAAGAGGAAGGAATAGATTTTGATGAAACCTATGCTCCCGTAGCTAGATTAGAAGCTATTCGAATGTTATTAGCCTTTGCATGCTTTAATAAATTCAAGTTATTTCAAATGGATGTGAAAAGTGCCTTTTTAAATGGCTTTATAGAAGAAGAGGTTTATGTTGAACAACCTCTTGGTTTTGAAAACCCTAGTCTTCCAAATCATGTCTACAAGCTTTCTAAGGCTTTATATGGGCTGAAGCAAGCTCCAAGGGCATGGTATGAAAGACTAAGCAAATTTTTGATTGATAATGATTTTGTAAGAGGAAGAATAGATACAACTCTCTTCACAAAAACTCACAAAAATGACACTTTGATAGTTCAAATATATGTTGATGATATTATATTTGGTGCTACTAATGAATCTATGTGTCAAGAGTTTGCAAAGTGCATGCAAGGTGAATTTGAAATGAGCATGATGGGAGAACTTACCTACTTCCTTGGACTGCAAATCAAGCAACTAAAAGGAGGTATCTTCATCAATCAACAAAAGTACATCAAAGATCTACTAAAGAGGTTCGGGATGGAAAGCTCAAAGCCAATTGGAACGCCTATGAGCACAACCACCAAACTTGATCTTGATGAAGGAGGTAAAACTATAGATTCTAAATATTATAGAAGCATGATAGGTGCTTTACTGTACTTGACTGCAAGTAGACCTGATATAATGTTCAGTGTATGCATGTGCGCTAGATTTCAATCTAATCCTAAGGAATCACATGTAGTTGCAGTAAAAAGAATCCTTAGATATCTACAAGGGACCCAGACCATAGGATTATGGTATTCTAGAGAATCATCTTTTGAGCTAGTAGGATATTCGGATGCTGATTTTGCTGGATGTAGGTTAGATAGAAAAAGCACAAGTGGAACATGCCAATTCTTAGGTGCTATGTTAACTTCTTGGTTCTCCAAGAAACAGAATTCAGTTGCACTATCAACCGCTGAGGCGGAATATGTAGCAGCTGGCAGTTGTTGTGCCCAAGTACTATGGATGAAACAACAACTAGAAGACTATGGCATGAGTCTAAAAAATATTCCTATATTTTGTGATAATACTAGTGCCATCAACCTAACCAAAAATCCTATTCAGCACTCTAGAACCAAGCATATAGAGATTAGACATCATTTCTTAAGAGACCATGCTCAAAAAGGTGATATAAGATTAGAATTTATACCTTCAGAAGATCAAATAGCTGATATTCTTACAAAACCCTTAAGTGAAGCTAGTTTTTGCAAAATAAGAAAGTTGATGGGATTGCTTGATTTTGATAAATTGAATGTTTGATTGCATCTCATTTCATCATTTGCATGTTTGACATTAAGTGATAGAGTATTAATCCATGTTTAAATATTCCCTTCACTCAAAAATGTCATAGATAAACAAATTCGTGCTAAAAATTCAAGACTGGAAATTTTACTAATGGTCCAGTCGACTGGTAAGTCACTGCCTGATTGTCCAGTCGACTGGTAATTTTAACCCAGTCGACTGGTAACTCTCTGCCAAAAACTCCAGACGACTGGTAAGTCTTCTCCAGTCGTCTATAAAATCAAATCATGCTTGGAGCCAAATTTTTTCATTTTTTTTGAACCCCCAGTCGACTGGTAACGATAGCCCAGTAGACTGGAATCTCACTGTCAGTTGATCCAGTCGACTGGTACGTTTACTCAGTCGACTGGTAAGAGAAACTGTTCATCTTTTCAAAGGGGCCCAGTCGACTGGTAAGTTTACCCAGTCGACTGGTATCGCGATTCTATAAAAGGGACTGTTCATTTTCGCCCTTCTTACGCCATTTTCAAAGAGCTCAAGCTTTCTCTCTCTAGAAAAATTCATCTTTTTGATCTAAAAACCATCCAAATCCCTTCTAAACACACCGATCTACTCATTCCCAAAGAGATTTTTAACTTTCTACGGTTAAAATCTCTCATTTTTACCAAATTTCCTTTTTCCAAAAACTTCAAATTTCTCGAAAATGAGTGACAAAATCTGTATAAAACTCACAACAAGTGGACCTAATGCGCCCAAAAAGCCTAGGTCTTCAAAACCTTCGGCTTCGGAATCAAAAGGGAAGGGAGTAGCAGGGTCATCCAGCAAGGAGCCCAGAACAGAGTTGGAGCAGGCTCTGTTTTTCAGCCCAGCTGCTCATAAGAGGTATAACTCTATAATCCGTCACAAGAAAATCATGACGGGTAGAGTCGTTGATTTCGACTCCATTCGTCATGGTAATTTCGATATTCTACCAGCCTTTGAGGCAATAAATCTGACCCCACTGGTCAGTATTCATGAAAAATATTACCCGCGACTGATTCACCAGTTCTATGTGAACTTGGTGAAACCCAGTCCTCTGGCTCTAAGATTCAGAACCAGAGTTAGCGGTGTGGAGTTTGAGGTCAACACTGACCTCTTGATGAGCATTCTGAGAATCCCTATAAGGGGGGTTCAATGGAGTCTGGATGGATGGCCAGACAACTTTAAAGTTGAGGAGGCCTGTCGGATAGTCAGGGGCGACCCTAACTATGTGTACAGACCCACTACATTTCACACATGTAGTGACTTGCCCCTCGACTCAAAAATGTTTCAATTGATTGTCAGTTGGACCATCCACCCGAGACTCGGGAGTCGAGGGTATCTATCTAAAATAGATACGGTATTGATTTGGTGCCTAAAATCTGGGCACCACTTCAATATATATCCTCTGCTGCTCGCCAACATGATAAACGGTGAAGCAAACGACTCCGGGTGTCTTCCTTATGGGATGCTCATTACACTCATCCTCCAGCACTTCCGGGTACCTTTGCCTGCCTCCGAGGCTCAGGATATCGGATTGACGGATATCATCAACATCTCATCTCTAAAGAAGATGGGATGTACTGTTCGTGAAGGGTTTCTCTATCCTAAGGCCGGAAAGCGCCTAAGGATTCGAGAGGATGCGAGTGACAGTGATGAGGATGCTGATACGACTGCTGAGATGGAGACAGATACCCGAGCACCTCCCATTGGTGACTCGAGTACTGGTCAGACTGGATATGGTGACATCCTACGAGCTATCGCGAGTCTTCAGATGACGATGGAGTCCGGTTTTCAGTCCATGCAGTCCGATTATCAGAGGCTGAGCTCCTCCATAGACCACCTACGGGATGACTTCGAGTTACATCGAGAGCACACCGAGGGTTCCCTAGCTGAGATTAGGGAACTTCTTCGTGACAGCTCGGACTCTCCCGCACCATGAGTCTCTCAGTTCTTAGCACTTTTCCAGTTTTTGTCACATAGCACGGACATCTCATGTTTGTTTTTCTTAGTTATGGCTCTATGAGGCACTACTTGTCTTGACTTTTTCTCTATAATGATGTAATACTATTAACCATATTTATTGCATTTATTTACGCTATTTGTGATATGTTAGAACTGTTTTAAATATCTGTTTAGTCACTAAATCTGATATAAAATGCTTATATGCTTGAAAAATTTCCGGTTCTTCCCGGGAAGGCTTCTGAAATTCAAATGAAGCCACATCTTCGCGTACATATTTGTATTCTTATAACCTATTTGACTGTATTGGCTAATTAGCTTATTTTTTATGTTATGCCCCCTTTGGTTGCTGTTGTCAAAACGGGGGAGAAAAATGAAAAAAAAAAAACGAGAAAATCTAAGTAAAACGCAACCAATGCATAGATTTAGGGGGAGCATTGCTCCATATCTGTGTAAAAATGTTTATTGATTGGTTGAGTTTAATTTTAGATTGGTTGAAAGAAATATAAACTGTGTTTGCTTATTTACAGGGTGGTTTTACTCGAAAAACAGAGGAGACTCTGTCCAATTTTTTGTAAAATCTTAACACTTAGTTTTTAAAACTGTTTTTACATTATTAGTTTTGTCATCATCAAAAAGGGGGAGATTGTTGACCCCTGCCCGTATTTTAATGATGGCAAAACACAACTGTTATTTAACTAACATGTTTAAACTAAGTTGTATTAAGGATCAAACACATTCAACCAAGGAACAAAGTGCAAAAACTCGAACCAAATCAAGTATCAAGTGAAGACTGAAGATCTAGTATAGGTCTTAAGGTTTAGAACCAATGTAAGTCTCACTCATACATTGTATTAGCTTGTTCAATGGCTCAAACACAAAAGGTTTTTCTAAAACCATTTATTTTTAATGTTTTTAATAAAAAAAAAAAACTGAAGAAAATCTGGGTTGGAAGACAACCCAGTCGACTGGGTACATATACCAGTCGACTGGTATATGGGTCAGAAGGTACCCAGTCGACTGGATGAATTAACCCAGTCGATTGGTACTTTGACCAGTAATTTCCCAGTCGACTGGATGAATCAACCCAGTCGACTGGTAAAATGGACAGAAAGTCCCCAGTCGACTGGATGATATATACCAGTCGACTGGATACCCAGAAGGTCTGAAAACGTATATTTTTCAAGTGAACCCAGTCGACTGGTATCTCGACCCAGTCGACTGGTAGTTCAAAAATATGACCGTTGGACTCCAAATCTGAACGTTTTAAAGTAAATCTTTTTCAAATTAAAGTCCAAAACGGCCATATTAATTGATTGCTATATAAACCCACTCAGCAAAGCATTCAATAACAAGCAGCACATATTCAAAAAGAGTTGATCTCATATAATCAAGTTTTTATACTCTTGAAACACAAAAAGCTTTGAAATAATCTTATTGAGCCATTTCTTCAAGCTTTACTTTGAAAGAGAGACATTTCTGTTGTAATAAGCTTTCATTTGTTGTCTCTCTACCTTTTACTTTACACCATCTTTGTAAAGGGATTACTTCCGAGAGGAAGGGGAAACTTCCGAAAGGAAGGGGATTTTTCGGTTTAAGCAATTCCTGTAAATTGCTTGTGTACGGTTTGTGCAACACCCGGCTAAGTTGTGCGACTAAGTTTTCTTAGTGGATTACTTCAAGGAGTTCCTTGAAGAGAGTGGACGTAGGGTCGGAACGAATCCGATATTGCCGAACCACTATAACTGTGTTTGCATCCTCTTTCCTTAAACTCTTTATTTACAGCTTTCTACTTGTATTAATTATTTGTTGCTTATCAGTTTTTATAAACTTGTATAAATTCCGCGAAAGTTTTTAAAAACCCAATTCACCCCCCCTCTTGGGTTGAAACCTCGAGCTACAAGGACCTCAGAGTACAAAGAAAGGACTAAACAGAGGCGAAGCTCAGATAGAAGATATAACAACCTTACATGAAAAAATCTGGAAAGAAGTTGGATAATGCCCCCATAGTAGGTGTTATCTGAACTATCGTCGAGGGGTTAGCCTTTGGGATAGAATTTTCAAACTCTTATAAGGCCTATGCTCATTTGGTTCCTCTTGTGGAAGATGAATCAGAAAAAGTGGTGCAGAATGGTTCTAGTTTGAAAGAAGAACTTTGAATGCAACTAATCTCATTTTTGAGATAAAATCAAGATGTGTTGGCTTAGTCAGCCATAAACATGTCAAGAATTGACCTAAAGACAATGGTGCATCACTTGAACATCGATCCCAATCAAAAGCTAATAATACAAAAAGAGAGAGCCTTTGCCTAATAAAGATAACAAGCAATTGACGCCAAGGTAAGCAAATCCTTAAAGCTAGTTTCATTAGAGAAATCGATTATTCTAAGTGGCTAGCCAATGTTGTGATGTTGAAGAAAGCTAATGAGAAGTGGTGGATTCGCATTGACTTCACCAACTTGAACAAGACTTGTCCAAAACATAACTTTCTATTACCAAGGATCAACTAGTTGGTAGATGCAACTTCAGAATATGAGATGTTGAGCTTCATGGATGCCACTCTTGGTATAACTAGATCAAGGTGAATGAGCCAAATCAACCAAACACAACCTTTATGAGCGAGAAAAGGATTTACTATTATAATGTGATGCCATTCGGGCTGAAGAATGCAGGGGCAACATACCAAAGGTTAGTCTACAAGCTATTCAAAGATCAAATCGACCGAAATATGGAAGTATATGTTGACGATATGCTCGTAAAAAGTGTGCTAGTAAAAAACCATGTGGTTGATATGGAAGAATGTTCCTCGGTAATGAAAAATTACTAAATGATGCTCAACCTTTCAAAATGCACATTTGGAGTGACATCGAACAAAAGGAATCCGTGGAGTATCACTAGCTCTCCAAAAGTGTGTTTTAGTCTTATAAAGTTCAAAACTTAGCGATTTTTAGGGTGAAAATGTAAAATAAACATGTAATGGACGAACCAGGGTACTGCCACGTCCGTGGAGTCGAACATGACTCGTGGGGACAAAGGGAATCCGTTTGGATCACTAGCTCTCTAAAAGTGTGTGTTTTAGTCTTATAAAGTTCAACACTTTGCGGTTTTAGGGTAAAAATGTAAAATACTCGTGTAATGGACCAATTGGAGGTACTGGCGCGTCCGTGGAGTCGAACGTGACTCAAGGGAAGAAAAGGAATTTGTGGAGTATCACTAGCTCTCCAAAAGTGTGTTTTAGTCTTATAAAGTTCAAAATTTAGCAGTTTTAGGGTGAAAATGTAAAATACTCGTGTAATGGACGAATCGGGGGTACCACTACGTCTGTGTAGTTGAACGTGACTCCAGAGAACAAACATAATCTGTTTCAGATCAGTAGCTCTCCAAAAGTGTGTTTTAGTCTTATATAGTTCAAAACTTAGCGGTTTTTAGGGTGAAAATGTAAAATAAACGTGTAATGGACGAACCAAGGGTATTGGCACGTCCGTGGAGTCGAACGTGACTCCATGGAACAAACTTAATCCGTTTCGGATCAGTAGCTTTCCAAAGTGTGTGTTTTAGTCTTATAAATTTCAAAACTTAGTGTTTTTAGGGTGAAAATGTAAAATAAACGTGTAATGGACGAACCGGGGGTATCGGCCCATCCGTGGAGTCGAACATGACTTGTGAGAACAAATGAAATCCATTTCGGATCACTAGTTTTCCAAAAGTGTGTTTTAGTCTAATAAAGTTCAACATTTAGCACTTTTTAATTTTCATATTCATTAATTTATACATATTTGTATTGAATATATATCTTATACTTTTTGTTTTGTTCTATAGGATCCCGCACCTGCGGAGGATGATGTTAGGACCCGAGATGATGATGGCATCGACTTGGCAGACTTGTGATTTGTTATTTTCCATTTATCAATATTGCATTGTTGGGAGATTTAATTTCTATTTTTTAAATAATATTTTATCCATTTAATATGTAGTTAATGATGGAGATTATGTAATATGTAGTTGATGATGGAGATTATGTAACATGTAGTTGATGATGAAGTAAGGGGTTTTGGCCCTTTGGAGATTATGTAAGGGGTTTCGCTTATGTAATTACAAGTGCATTTTGCTACAGGTAATACACAAGGAAATGAAGAAATTTAAATAACAAAAAATTAAAATTTAATAAAATGGCTATAATATTTTTTTTAAAAAGGCGTATCACCGACAGAATATTCCATTAGTGATAGTCGTATTTTTTACTCATTTAATTAAAAACGAAAATATTTATTTAAAAATACTATCACCGATGAAATTTTCCTTCGGTGATACTACTTTTATTCGTTATTTATTAAAAAATGTTTTTTTAATATGTATCACCGATGGAATCACCCATCAGCAATAAGTTATTTTTTATTATTTATTCAAAAACGATCAAAAAGTATTTTTTTGTAAAAGTTTCACCGACAGAATATTTCGTCAGTAATAAGGTATATTTTATTATTATTTATTAAAAATGACTAGAATTAATTTTTTTTTAAAATACATCATCGACAGAAAAGCCGTTGGTGATAGCCGTCGGTGGTACAAGGTTCTCCGACAGATATTCTTGCCACTGTTGAAAAGTTGTATCACTGATAGAATTCCGTCGGAGATGACTTTCACCGATGGGAAATGGAGTATTACCGATGGCCTCTTTTTCTTGAAGTGTTGGTTGAAAACTTGAGCAAGGATGCTTTTTCATGTTGAATTTCATTGAACACTGGTTTTTTCACCTAAATTGTTTTGCAGTTATTGATTGTTTGTATGAATTTTTCTAAGATGATGGGATTTTAAAAATAATTTGAATCTGTTTGGTAAAATGGTATTTACTATCTTTGTTAACAATACTACAGTTTCAGTTGCAAGAATTTTTAATAAGAGTGTGTTTGAAGGGAAAAAAAAAAAACATCATTGATTATAGGGTAAATTATTTGTACCTTCATGGATGTTACATGTAATTACAAGGTGCATAGTGGCGGAAAACGTGCGTAGCACCATCAACTAGACATTCTAGAGACTTCTTCATCTGCACCTATGGGTGGCAATTCGAGTTGACGGGTCATGTTCGTGTCATGTCGAAATTGGGTATAACACTAAATGGGTCGACACGAATACGACATGATTATTAATCGTGTCAAGAAAACCCAACACTAACACGACCTGTTTATTAAATGGGTAACACGAAACGACACACTTAACCCGTTTAATAAATGGATCGTGTTAGATACGACAACCCGACATGACAACCCGACACGACACGACTAACATATTAGACACGACAACCCGACACAACATGACTAACATGCTAGACACGACAATCCGACATGATTAATCAGACACGACCTGTTTATTACATAAACAAATATAAGTTATATTACATAACTATCCATCTAATCAATCATAATCCAAATTCCAACATATTCCTGATCCAAATACACATAAAAAATCTAATTAACAACATAAACATTTGATGTGATCCACGCTAAGAACTAAGAAACTTATGGATCAAGAAGACTTCCAAGATCGTCTAGAAGCAGATTTATGTGAAACCGTGACTCGTTGCTTATATTGAAGCAAGAACCTTGGTATATTAAAGACTGAGACCGTAACCCGTTGCTTATATTGAAGCAAAAACCTTGGTATAATGATGCCACAATCAATTATGGAAGGATTGACTGATAAGTCGAAGATGAACGCCATAGAAACTTCGATAAGTTCAGAAGTTCTAAAAGAACCAAAGAGAATTTTCTCTCACAAAGTATGAATCAAATCTGAATTGTCTTTATTCCCAAAAGCCTACATGAGAATTCGTAACCAATTAGAAAAAGGAAACTACGGAATAGGAAACAAACCTAAATTCAATTCTGGTAACCTAAAATCCAAAAAAGGAAAGTACCTAACTTGGTATGCAAGGCTTGCAATTCAGTAATCAAATTAATAAGGAAACAATTAAAAAAAGGGTAATAAGAAAAATTGCGGCCAGCCATTTTTCTTGATGAGCCAACCAAAACGAGTAAGTCTCCAATTTTGGGAAACTAAGATTTGCAAGATTATTCCAAAGTTTGAATTATGAAAACTCATCCTTGTGGATCACATATAGCACCATCCTTGGGCCCCCAAAGACGGTTCTTAGCCCAAATGTGTTGAATCAGCCCATTGAGAGTTTCCTTGAACCTTTTAGCTCGAGCCCTTGTAACTGGACCAATTGGAACTTGAAGAGAATTTGCATCCCATTTGTTAGCCATGTCCTCATCATTCCCCTCCTTTTGAAAAGGATTTGTCCTCAAATCATCACCCACATCAAAAGGTCTTAAATGAGAAACATTGAAAGTGGCACTAACATTGTACTCACCTGGCAAATCCAATTTGTATGCATTGTCATTGATGCACTCAAGGACGGAAAAAGGCCCATCTCCTTTAGGAACTAATTTTGAACGCCTTTGTGCTGGAAATCTTTCTTTCCTCATGTGTAACCAAACCCAATATCCAGGTTGAAAGATCAGCTGTTGGTGATCTTTGATCAATTAGAACGCCTTCTCTTGCTCGTCTCCCCATTTGAATCCAACGTTCTTCTTGACGACTTTGGTAAGTGGTGCGACAATACTTCTAAAGTCTTTCATGAACCTCCTGTAAAAACTAGCAAGGCCATGAAAACTACGAACTTGACCTACACTCGTGGGACTTGGCCATTCTTTAATCACACAGATCTTCTCTTCATCAACCTGTATTCCTTGTGCACTCACAACAAAACCAAGAAACACAAGCTTATCGGTGCAAAAGGTGCACTTCTTCAAGTTAGCAAACAACTTCTCTTTTCTAAGCACATCCAAAACTGATTTCAAATGCACAACATAATCATCTAAGTTTGTGCTATTAATGAGAATATCATCAAAATAAAGAACAACGAATCTGCCTATAAAAGCTCGCAAAACATGGTTCATTAATCTCATGAAGGTACTTGGTGCATTTGTTAGTCCAAATGGCATACTAACCACTCATATAAACCATATTTCGTTTTAAAAGTAATTTTTCATTCATCACCCTCTTTCATTCTTATTTGATGATATCCACTTTTTAAATCAGTCTTAGAAAATACACATGCACCATGCACTTCATCTAGCATATCATCTAAACGAGGAAGAGGGTGTTGATACTTTACCATTATATTGTTGACTACTCGGCAATCAACGCACATTCTCCAAGTCCCATCCTTTTTAGGAACCAAAATCATCGGAACAGCGCACGAGCTCATGCTTTCTCTTACATACCCCGTTTCCATCAATTTACTAACCTGCCTTTGTAGCTCCTTTGTCTCCTCGGGATTGCTTCGATAGGCTAGTCGGTTTAGAATTGTAGCACCGGGCACAAAATCAATTTGATGTTCAATTGATGAATAGAACCATATTAAATAACATCAAAGTATAATAAGTCACTTACAAAATAACCATGGTGCATCAAGTCTAAGGATCACATGCACAATTATAACATAAGAACTATCTATTGATAGGCAAACAAAACTCCATATAGGTGTTTTTACAAGAAGTCATGTTTCGTGAACTCATTCTCCTATGAGCACATACATACTTATTTTAGTGTCTCGCACCTAAGTGACATTGAGATCAGTTACCTTCTCAATTGAGCAAACATAATATGTATCAGTCTATAGGGCTGTGCACAGATCGGATATCCGATCTGAACAAGGTTTTTTTTATCCTATCCGAAATATTCAGATCAGCAAAAAATTGATCCGAATCCGATATAGGAAATTCGGATATCCGATCAATTGGTTATCCATCGGTTCGGTTCGAATATCCAATCTGAACCGTTTTTTTAACCTGATTTAGATTTCAACAAAGAAAATTGAAAAAAAAAACTCGTTTTCAACCAAAAATTGCATTCTCTCCGTTTTCCATGATAATCTTTCATGCAATTTTCAACCAACTGGTACAACAAAGTTCAACAATTTTTCAACCAACAAAGTTTAACAATTTAGGAAAAATACAAACTAAACAAATTTTCAACCAACTAATTATCCCAGCAACATTACAATAACCAAATGATGCAACTAAACCAGAAAATAGACAGCACAAATAATTCAGAAAAGGTTGCATTCTCTTGATGATAATCTTCCATGCTCATTGCTTAATCATCAATGTTGAGGAGTACATGTCCCAATGTTAAGATTGACATGTATACACTAAATTTTATGTAAAACAAGGTTCAGACCCAAGAGGGGGTCTTAAAAACTTTTTAGTAATTAACTTGCAAGTTTTAAAACAGTTTGATAAACAATGCACACTATTAAATAATACGCTTGTAAATAAAGGAGTTAAAGGAAGAGAAAATGCAAACTCCGTTTATAGTGGTTTAGAAATATCGAAATCTCTCTGACCCTATATCCACTATCTTCAAGGAACCTCCTTGAAGTAATCCACTAATCGTTAGTTGAGCAACATCACCAGTGTTGCACAAACCTTACAATAATCTTTTCCTCACGAAAGTTACAACTGAAGTGTTTAATCCTAAGCACTCTAAAAGTTACACCAACTATTTCCCTTTACAATAAATTATATTAATTGTAAAGTAAATGGTAGAGAGATAACAATGAATGGTTTTTACAAATTAATAATATATCTCTTTCAAGAACAAGCTTGAAGAATGGTTCACAATAAAATTTTCAAAGATTTTGATAATTAATGTGCTATATGATAAATTGAATGTGCTCTCTTCCATTTTTAAATGCTCATTGAAGTGGGTGTTTATATAGCCTTGAGTTAATATGGCTGTTTGACCCTAACTTGGTAGGTTTGGAGCATTAAATACTTGAGTCTCGTGTCTCAAACGGTCATATTTTCAAATTTCCAGTCGATTGGGTCATTGTACCAGTTTACTGGGTTAAGTGAAAAATGTTCACTTTTAGGCTTAGGAAAGTTACCAGGTGACTTGAAACTTACTGTCCCATATCCCAGTCGACTGGTATGTAGACCCAGTCGATTCAGTTGTCCTTCAACCTAGTTTTCATGTTTCAAAATAGTTTTTGACATAGAAACTTTTTATATTATAGTTTTGTCAAAGTCTTTTGTAAATTGAGCTATAGATCAAGCTAAGTAATTGAATACTAGAGATTTACAATTGATTCAATTACCTTAGTGCCTATTCTAGATTTTCTGTCTTCTTTTAGTGTCTGAACGTGTTGAGTTCTTGCTTCTTGTTTCTGTACTGAATGTTTTTATGGCTTAAACACTTAGATAAAACTGTTAGTGCAATTAGAGTGGTATTTTAGCATTACTAAAATCAAATATGGGTCAAAAATCTCCCCCTTTTTGATGATGACAAAACTAAAGAGAGAAAAAAAAAATTTAAAAACTAAGTGTTGGTTTTTGAAAAATTTGGACAGAGTTTCCTCTGTTTTTTTTATAAAACCAACCTGTAAGCATTCCAAATATAGTTCATATATAGTTATATCAATCCCAACCAAGTAATATAAGACTATTTTTCTCTCTTTCTCCCTCGTTTTGACAACAAGAGAAAAGGGGGTGTAAACTTGAAAAATAAGCAATTTGATTACCAAAGACATGAAGACAAAAACTAGGCATGATTCAGAGTTGTGAAGAATTCCCTAGAAGAATCAGAAGTTTGCACATAAGTGTTACCAATTAAAGCATATAGATGAGAATGAATAGCTCAAACAAAGCAACCATATAGCTCAAAAGTAAAGCATATACATGAGCTAAAGTCTAAACAAGTAAAAATAAGCAAGTATATAGATACATCCATTCATCATGAGCTTATGGAAGCTATCTGAAAGTATAAGAACATGAATGTATACAAAGAAAATGAATGTTCGTGCTAAAATATCTAAGGAGCTATATATACAAAACAAATGAGATAAAGTAAAAAGACTCGGTGAGCGAGAATCAAAGTTGTCCCAAAGAAGATCTCAAATCTCAGCCAAAGAGTCATTTGTATGCTCCCGGTGTAACTCGGAATCATTTCAGAGTGTGCGGAGGTCGTAACACATATGATCGACTATAGAGCTTAAGCTTTGGAAATTGGACTGCATGGACAGCTGGAGGCTTGCAACAGCTTGTAGTAGGTCATCGTAACCAGCCTGACCACCGCTAGAGCCACCATGGCTAGCATACTGTGGACTAGGTTTAGTGTCCATGGTAGTGGGAGAAGCTGCATCACCCGATATCTCGTCGTCCTCTTCACTACTATTGTCATCACCGATCCGTATATTACTCCCAACCTTAGAGTAGATTATACCATCTCGAATCGAGCACCCTATGTTTTTTTGTGAGGAAACATTAATGATGTCCTTGGGGCCGATATCCTAAGCTTTTGAGGCAGGCAGGGGGACATGGAAGTGTTGGAGGATCAAGGTGATGAGCATTCTGTATAAGAGGCACCCAGAATCACTTGCTTCAACATTTATCATGTTGGCTAGCAAGAGGGGGGTAAATATTGAAATGGTGTCCTATTTTGAGACACTAGATCAATACTATGTCTATTTTAGACACATAGCCCTACTCCCGAGTCTCGAGTGGATGGTCTAACTCACAATAAGATTGAACAATTTGGAATCAAGGGGTATGTCACTACATTGATGAAATGTAGTAGGTCGAAAGATATAGTTAGGGTAGCCCTTAACAATCTGATAAGCCTCCTCATAGTCGAAATTGTCTGGCCATCCATTTAGACTCCACTGGACCCCTCCCACGGGGATTCTCAATAGTTTGACCAAAAATTCAGTATTGACTTCAAATTATATGCCTATCATCTTAGTCTTAAACCGAAGAGCTAATAGGCTCAGTTTGACCAAGTTGGCATAAAATTGGTGGATGAGGCGTAAGTAGTATTTTTGGTGTATTTTCACAAGTGAGGTTAGGTGAATAGCCTCAAATACATGTAAAATTTCAAAATTTGCAAGACCGATAGAATCGAAATCGATGAATCTACCCGCTATGATTTTCTTGTGGCATATGACAGAAGTATACCTTTTGTTGGCGGCGGGGTTCCAAAATAAGGACTCATCGCCATTTTCGTTTTGCTAGATGAATCGGCCAATCCTTTTCCCTTTGTGTCCGGTGCCTAGCACTTCTTGGATCGAGACCTTGTAGGTGGATGAGGTTCGGCAACGGTGGTCTTTATCCGGATTCTCTCAAACAATTAGTGAAAAATTTGTTTGGAGAAAGATTTTGGGAAATGTGGAGTTTTCAACCAT
This sequence comes from Bretschneidera sinensis, assembly GCA_023935145.1. Taxonomy (NCBI): domain Eukaryota; kingdom Viridiplantae; phylum Streptophyta; class Magnoliopsida; order Brassicales; family Akaniaceae; genus Bretschneidera; species Bretschneidera sinensis. The sequence goes on from CM043703.1 coordinate 43,114,036, forward strand.
GAAATGTTGAAAAATAGATGATTTGAGGTATGATTGAAGGTTTTATCGAGTTATTTTGAGAGATTGTGGTCTTAAATAAAATATTTTCTGGAGAAAGAAAGCTTAGAGTTTTCAAAAATGGCATAAAATTTCAAAAAAACAGAAGCAAATATTTATAGAATCGTGATACCAGTCGACTGGGTTAGGGTACCAATCGACTAGGTTATTCATATTTAGAGGACAATGCGATATACCAGTTTACTGGGTCAGGATACTAGTCATCTGGATAATCTGGCGGTGAGATACTAATCGACTGGGTGTCCAGGAGAAATTCAAATTTTGGCTTCAAGCTTCTCATATGATACTAGTCGACTAGTTCCTCTACAGGTGAAATGGGCAGTGAGTTACCAATCGACTGGATTGACTCAACTAGTCGACTAGTAAAATGGAAAGAGAGATACCAGTCAACTGGGTCATCCAACTAGTCGATTGGATCTTTAAAAAATTATAAGATTTTGAGCTCCAAGTAGAATTTTTTGCAGGAAAATATTTATCTATGCGATTTTGAGTGAAAGAAATATTAAATGGGAGTTAATACTCATCTCACAAGATATCAAATATGCATATGATGAGATGTATATCCAATCAAGCACGCATCTTATCATAGTTTGTTAAGCCCATTAATAGTCTAGTGTTGCTAAAGCTGTCTTCGTTCAATGGCTTAGTAAGAATTTCAGCGATTTGGTCCTTTGAGGGTATGAATTTTAATCTAATATCACCCTTTTAAACATGGTCTCTTATGAAGTGATGCCTTATTTCTATATGTTTGGTTTTAGAATGCTGAATAGAGTTTTTGGTCAAGTTGATAGCACTAGTGTTATCACAATGAATTGGTATGTTCTTAAAGTTCATGTCATAGTCTTTTAATTGTTGTTTCATCCATAACACCTTTTTGCACAATAACTTTCAACTGCTACATATTCCGCTTCGGCGGTTGATAACATAACCGAATTTTGTTTCTTTGAAAACCAAGAGGTTAATATTGCACCTAAAAATTGGCATATTGCACTAGTGCTTTTTCTATCTAGCCTACAACCCGCAAAATTAGTATTCGAATATCCTACAAGCTCAAAAGTTGATTTTCTAGAATACTATACCCTTGGTTTTGAGTCCCTTGTAGACATCTAAGGAATCTTTTCACTGCAATTATACGTGATTCCTTAGTATTAGCTTGAAATCTAGCACACATGCATACACTGAACATTATATTAGGTCTACTGGCGGTTAGATAAAGTAAGGCTCATATCATGCTTCTATAAGTTTTAGTATTTACATACTTACCTTCCTTATCTAGGTCAAGTTTTGTAGAAGTGCTCATAGGAGTGCCCATTGACTTTGGGCTTTCCATCCCAAACATTTTAATAGGTCCTTGGTGTACTTTGATTGATTGATGAAGATGTCTTCTTTCAATTGTTTGATTTGAAGTCCAAGAAAGTAGGTAAGCTCTCCCATCATGCTTATTTCAAATTCACCTTGCATACACTTAGCAAACTCTTGACACATAGATTCATTAGTAGCACCAAATATGATATCATCAACATAAATTTGGACTAATAGTATGTCATTTTTGTGAGTTTTTGTGAAGAGGGTTGTGTTTACTTTTCCTCTTGTAAAACCATTTTCAAGCAAAAACTTACTCAGTCTTTCATACCATGCGTTTGGAGCTTGCGTCAACCCATAGAGAGCTTTAGAAAGCCTATAGACATGGTTTGGAGTACTAGGATTTTCAAGTCTAAGAAGTTTCTCAACATACACCTCTTCCTCTATAAAGCCTGTTAAAAGGGAACTTTTTACATCCATTTGAAATAGCTTAAATTTATTTAAGCATGCGAAGGCCAATAACATACGAATGGCTTCTAATCTAGCTACGGGAGCATAGGTCTCATCAAATTCTATTCCTTCTTCTTGATTATAGCCGTTAGAAACTAATCTAGCCTTTTCCTAGTTATTATTCCATTTTCATCGATTTTATTTCTATATACCCATTTAGTTCCTATTATTGTTTGATTCTTAGGTCTAGGAACTTAATTTCATACTTTGTTCCTTTCAAATTGATTTAATTCTTCTTGCATAGCATTTATCTAATCAACATTTTTTCAGCTTCTATAAAAGTCTTAGGTTCTACTTGAGATAAGTAAGCTACATAATTACAAATATTTCTAATAGAGGATCGAGTTCTTACCCCTTGTGAAGGATCACCAATCACTTGATCGATTGGATGATAATTCACATACCTCTAATCTTTGGGAAGACTATCCTCTTATTGACTTGTAGATGGTTGATCAAGATTGAGAGCATCTACCTCTTATCTTATTTGAGGCTGACACTCCTTCGGGTCAACAATGGGAGTAGACGTTTTCATTCTTAGAATAAAATTGACATCATCATTTAAAGAAACTACTCTACTACTAATTAGGTTAGACTTATCAAAGGTAACATGTACGGATTCTTCAACCACTAAAGTTCTTTTGTTAAAGACTCTATAAGCTTTACTAGAGGTTGAATATCCTAAGAATATCCCTTCATTGGTCTTGGAGTCAAATTTACCTATATTAGTTTTATTGCTATTTAGAATGAAACACTTGCAACCAAAAGCACGAAAATAAAAGATATTAGGTTTTATTCCTTTCTATACTTCATATGGTGTTTTGTCAAGCATAGGCCTAATTAAAACTCTATTTAAAACATAGCAAGAAGTGTTTAAGGCTTCCGCCCAAAAATATTTTGGCAAGCTATTTTCACAAAGCATTGTTCTAGCAAATTCTTTTAGAACTCTATTTTTCCTCTCAACAACTCCATTTTGTTAAGGAGTTCTAGGTACTGAAAAATTGTGATCAATTCCATTTTCATCACAAAATTTTGAAAAACTTTGGTTTTCAAATTCTTTTCCATGATCACTTCTAATGCTTGAAATAAAAATATCTTTTTCATTTTGAACTTTTTACAAAAGTTCACAAATCTTTTATATGCTTCATCCTTGTAAGTAATAAAAATAACAAAGGTATATCTTGAATAATCATCAACAATAACAAGAGTATATTGATGGCCACCTAGACTAAAGGTACTTATTGGACTAAACAAGTCCATATGTAAAAGTTCTAATGGTCTAGAAGTTGAGATTATATTTTTTGATTTAAAAGAAATTCTTGATTGCTTTCCCATTCGAAAAACATCACACAACTTGTCTTTTTCAAATTTGATTTTTGGAAGTCCAATGACTAAATCTTTTCTTAAAATAATTTTAAGCAAATCCATGTTCACATGGCCAAGTTTTTTATGCCATAGCCATGGATTTTCACTAAAAGGGAGAAAACATTTTTCATTTTCCGAATGCAAATATTTTAAATTAAATATATACACATTTTTCATGTCTATGGCCAACAAATTTGATCTTGTTACTTTTGATGTCTATAATTGGACAATGAGAGATTTCAAATATGACTTTGTTGCCTTTATCACATAGTTGACTAATACTAAACAAATTTGACTTAAGGTCTTGCACGTATAAAACATGATCAATAGTTGAGAAATCATTACCAACTTTGCCATGCCCAGTGATTTTTATCTTTCTATTGTCTCCAATGGTGACGTGTCCAACATCCCTTAGAATTAGCTCTTTGAACATGCTTTGATTATCAGTCATGTGCTTTGAGCATCCACTATCAAGGTACCAATAGTTTTCTTTTTCCTTAGTGTGGAGAAATATCTACATTACACAAGGATATGCAATTACACTTTTAGGTACCCAAAATTTCTTGGGTCCTTTGGGGTTACTCCTAGAAAATACGGTTCATTTCGGGACTTATACTTTCTTAACATTATAAGGTGCTCTATAATTGCAGACATGTTGATGATGCATAATCCTAGAATAACAGTTATTGAAATTTCTAGAATTTCTTAATTGTGCATGTCTATAGTTCCTTGGATAAGCAATCCTATAATATATGTTTCTATTATGAAAACTATGAACATGTATGTTATCTCTAGGAGTGGTATGATGGTAATTTCCAGGATATGCACTTATAACATTATGAACAGACATACTATCTCTAGGATGTAGATGATGGTAATCCTAGGATGTCCACTTTTACCATGCAAGTTATGAGCATACACACTATCTCTAGGATATACATGATGATAGTTCCTAGGATGTGTATTTCTAGTATGTGCATTCCTTGAATGATTATTCCTAGTATTTGCATTTCTTGAGTGAGCATACATATATGCATGAATATTTCTAGGATGCTTATCTCTTGTACATGCATTAGAATCTAAATTTGCATTCTTAGACCTACTAGCATATATTGAAGGAGTACTTTTAATCTTGCTAGTGGCCTTGGAAGTGGAGGCTTTATTCATACACGTAGTTTTTATGAACAAAGTCTCTTTTAACTTTTGCTTGCCTAATGGAGAATAACCTAAGCTGGATTTTCCTCCATTTAACCTTTGGCTAGATAGCACTTTAGCTAGCTTTTCTTTTCAAAGCATAAGTCTAGATATAGTGTTATTCAATTCTATTATTTTATTCTTTAAAATTTTGTTTTCATTTTTTAGAAAATTTTGTGAAGAGCCATAAAGCATAGAAGATAGTTTTTCTTTTTCATCCTTTAAGCCTTCTGTTGTCCGAAAATCTATTTAAATAAATAAGAAAATATTCGTACAGTTTTACTTGCAAGTGCACAAGGTTAATATAGTAGTATAGTGTGCAAAATGCGAGATCATCTCCACAGAGATTGGTGAATTTCGGTTTAGAATTAAATTCGCAATATAAAAAGATAGAAATAAATATTGAGTTTGAAATAATAATAATACAAGTGTAGGAACTTGATATCCACCACTAATCATGCTACCACAATAAAACAATATGCCAATGCTTTAATCATGCCATGTGTACCTAATGTTTGTCAACCTAAGGGCTTGGTCCACTCCTTAAGCTATTGATTTCCCTAAGCAACGAGTTAGACATGGTGTATACTCTAACTCTTCTCTTTCTTAAAGGATTCAGCATGGTGTATACTGAGTTGTTCCTTAAGAGAGCATAGGATCTATGGAAATCGATAACCACACGAGACCTAGGGCTTGGTCCGCTCCCAGTTTCCCATGTTGATTAATCCCAAGAACCCGGTGTGGATATCTTTTGTTACTATTATTAAACCTAGGACTCGGTCATCCAAATTGATTTAACTAACTAATCCATACCACATGCATACATTGATCAGACAAACACATATAAGGAATTTAAATAAAAACATACATTAATCAAGTTAAGCATCACAACATAAATATTGCAAAGGCGCCAATACTGAATTATTGAGTAAACATAATTAGGGCTTCAACCAAGTCCTACTAAAAGTTTAGTTACACATAATAAAATAAAGGAAAGAAGACACCCGAGAGAGCTCCATTAAAGAGTCGTCAATTCTTCTGTGAAATCCCTTCTGGCCTCTGGCCTCCCGACCTAAAACTAAAGCTAAAAGGAAACTCCTCTTTCTGTGTTTTGCAAGGCTATTTATAAGGTTCTAAGGATACCTCGAAACCCTAATTTCCAAAACAAGACCCGAACCATTATTACCAAAACAGGCTCTGCTATTTTACTGTTTACTGCCGTACATGTGCACTCGATCTCATACTAGTGCGCTCGAGCCTTCTTTTTGCGCGTGAGCATAGGTTGCGCTCGATTCTGGCTTGGGCGCTGGAGTGCTCGATTGCAGGCCTTCTGCGCTCGATCGAACTAGGCAGCTTTAGTTTTTCCAGCTTTTGCTCTTTGAGTTCAAAAATGCTTCCTTTTCTCCAAGAACCTATAAAAACCCATAAAACACAAAAAAGAAGTAAAATAGAATAAAATACGCACACTAAGGGCTTAACAAATGTAAATTAAGGGGCTTAAATATGAATATTTAAGGACTTATCACACCCCTAAACTTACATATTGCTAGTCCCTTAGCAATACGAAACGAAAAACTAACTGAAAAACAATAACAAAGATAAATTCATCATTCATGCTATCTAAAAATTTGGGTTCACACACAAAACCATGATATTAATTCATGAGCAGACTTAAAATATAAACACATCTTCGGAATGAAGAAGAGTTTTAAAACCTAATCACTTACCTGAGACTAGTTAAAGTATTACAAGTTTGATTTAGTGTGTGGTGAATTAGCACATAAAAGATGAAGCTTCCAAATAACTCCAATGTATAGTGTTTCGGTGTCTCAACATTCCTCGAATTTCCTATCAGAATGAACAATAGTGGCATAGTTTTTTTTCTTTTTTTTTCTTTTATCATGAAATTTTTGCCATGTTGAGTTCCCTTAAGCTTTCTGCAACGACCCATCCCGGGTTGGCCACCCCCGAGACGGTGTCGTCACATTTTGAAAATCCCAGCATGACACATATATGCAACAATTAAACAAAATAAACTAACAAATTTTTTTACTATAACCCTCAGCCCTCAACAGGGGAGGTACATCAATCAAATATAATTTAAACATAATATACAACTTAACATGCATGAATATTTACAAATAAATTTTTGTTTTTCGTTTTCTTATTTGTTTGAGGATATTCTTACAGCAAAGGATTTCGTCTGACTTTCAACTCACCCGACTACTAGTCTTGTCTACTACCTGAAATCATTGTACAATGAGAGGTGAGCTTCACAAGCTCAGTGAATTAAATTTATTAAAAGTATTCCAATTTCGTAAATAGTCCTTTAATATTTAATCATTTATTTATCCTATAACTGGATAATAGCAAAAAGTCTAATATTTAAATAATTCCCATATTATCATATTTCTATGTCTTTTTCTCATTTTCTCACTATAACTGTCACTCTCTAGGAGACTCATCCACCTATAATTGAATTCACAATAATATACCACACCTCATCATTTCAATAATGAAAGCAATAATTAAAACAGATGCAATGCATAAATGATTATGATGGGAACATCTTCCCGCCTATCGAGAGGTTATTATTATCTTAGACTGGCCCTTTCCCGGTTCTTTACATCTTATCCCGGATGTCACGGAATTTATTTCTAGCATATACCGGCTATCACAGTGTTCCTTTTATTTCTAGCATATATCGGCTGTCATGGTTGTTCCATTAGACCGGCCCCTTCCCGATTCTTTCGGTTATCTTATTTAATGCATATGCATATGATCAACGATATAAAATATGCCTATGAACAGTAATATAACAATAATATGCATAAAAATATTTAAATTGACTACACTGATCATTCTCAATTTATCATTGAAATAAACTCCCCAAAATTTTTCTCCTCATATATCACATCTACTGATTAATCATAACTCATCAAGAATTGTACTTATCTCTTTTATTATTAAATCAGATTATTATCTCACTAATTTTTTATCCTCATATATCACATAAATTTATTTACCCAGACTTGTACCGAATTTTATTTATCCCCTTTACTATCAAATTAACTCATTATTCTAATATTATTTCTTTTTACATAATAATTTTCTATGTGTCCAATATTTATATCATACCTATCGACCAAATATTTATTTACTACTAAAGCATACGCTAAAAATTAAATTTAATACTATTACTAAATATTTGATTTTTATTTAGACTACTTAAAGTAAATCCAACTCACCACGTAGCACTTAAAGCTACCCGTGGATCACCTCCTTGCCTTTCTCGTTATTCTCCGAAACTTCCTTCTCTTGTTGACCGCCAACACCTAACATAGTATTTGTATTCAATTTCTAATTATTTCTTTATTTCTTCATAAACCACACCCTTTGAAAATTCCCACTTTGAATTCGAAGAAATGTCAGAAATGCTAAAAATTCAAAAATAAACACTATGATATTACATTCTGCTTTTTTGATAGCTATCGTGACTCTCTATAAAATTCCACCGTAAACTCCTTTAAAAATTTACTCTTTTAAATTTTATTTGGGTCCCCAAGTATTTAAGGAAAACAAGTAATTTGAAAGAAAAACAAAAAAATTGGTAAATATTAATTTTTGTACCGATTAATACGTATATATATACAAAAAGCTTTGTCGGCAACCAAAAAAATCAGTTGCCCATAAATATCTTAAGCTCCACGTTTACACTTAGGTGGAAGACTACCATTTTGCTTGCAAAACACTTGGAGACAATTAAACAAACTTGGCAGCAGGTGCTGCCACCTGCTGCCACGTTTTGGTGTATTTTTTTTTTTTAAAAAAACTTATTTTTTTCCTTTTTCTCCCTACTATCGTTACCTACGTTTTGAACAATTTTTTTTTTGGTCCTTTTCTACTTGGGACATAAACATCCTTTTTTTTCTGGTACATAAACGTCTTTTTTTTATATTTAAAATATATGTAGTATTTGAACTCTATGCCTTATTTATTAAATTATTTCTTTATCCTTATTTTACAAATATGGGTATTATAATTCTACCCACCTTACAAATATTTCATCTCCGAAATTTCCTTACCTAAAATCAAGAAAAGAGTTGGGGAAAATCCTTTCTCATTCTTGCTTCATGCTCCCACGTGACTTCTTCAACATCTCTATTTCGTCATAATACTTGAATTAAGGGAATGACTTTATTCCGCAAGACTTGATCCTTTCTATCTAGGATTTTGACTGGCCCTTGCATAAAAGTCAAATCTTCCTTAAATTCTATCGCCTAATTCGAGATACTATGGGATTATCGTGTAAGTACTTTCTCAGCAGTGACACGTGAAATACATTATGTAGTTTCTTTAATTCCGGAGGCAAATCCAATCGATATGCTACTGGCTCAATTCTCTCAATCACCTCATAGGGCCCCACAAATCTCGAGCTTAACTTTCCCTTCTTTTTAAATCTCAACACTCCCTTCCACGGAGATATCTTCAAAAATACCCAATCACCAACTTGGAACTCAAGAGGTCGTCTTCTTTTATCGACATAACCCTTCTGTCTGTTCTAGGCTGCTCTGAGGTTCTCCCTAACCAGTTTGATCCTTTTCGTAGTAAAGTCTATCATTTCTGGGCCATATATCTTTCTCTCTCCAACTTCTTCCTAGCATACTGGAGTTCTACACCTTTTACCATACAAAGCCTCGAAAGATGTCATCCCAATACTAGTCTGATACTGATTATTATATGCAAACTCGATCAAAGGCAAATAAGCATCCCAGCTCACTGAGAAACTCAATACACTTTCTCTCAGTATATCCTCTAGTATTCTGATGATTCTCTCTGTCTGCCCATCAGTTTGTGGATGAAAAATTATACTAAATTGTAATTGAGTACCCATCACTTCTTGGAAACCTCTCCAAAATCTAGCGGTAAATCTAGAATCTCTATCGGATATGATACTCAAGGGTACTCCATGTAATTTTACTATCTCTGCTACATAAAACTCAGCCAGCTTTTCTGGACTCCAGGTAGTTTTAATAGGAAGAAAATGTGAAGACTTAGAAAGTCTATCCGCTATAACCCATACAACATCATGCCCTCTCTGGGTACGGGGAAAACCAGAGACAAAATCCATACTCACATTTTCCCATGGCCACTCAGGTACTAGAAGAGGTTGTAATAAACCTGCTGGATGTCTGTTCTCAGACTTTACCTACTGACAAGTCAAACATCTAGCAATGTATTATTGCTACATTCTTCTTCATCCCTGACCACCAATAATTCTGTTTCAACTCCCTGTACATCTTATTATTACCTGGGTGCATGGAGTATGCAGAATCATGAGCCTCCCTTAGTATCTCTTTTCTAATCTCCACATCATTAGGAACACAAACTCTATGTCCCAATACTACCATACCATCTTCTCTAATTCTAAACTCGGTCGACTTCCCACTCAACACTTCCCACCTAATCTTCTCTATCCCTTTATCTTTACCTTGCATCTGTAATAAACGATCAATAATAGGAGATTGTATCATCATATTTTCCATCAATACTCCTCTATCATTGACACTCAACTGCATCCTCATTCTTCTTAACTCTATCATCAAGCTAGTATTATGACTCTCAATAATAGCTAATCTCCCTGTAGCCTTTCTACTAAATGCATCAGCTACAACATTAGCCTTTCCTAGATGATAGTAAATCGTACAGTCATAATCACAGATCAACTCCATCCATCTCCTCTGCCTCAAATTCAACTCCTTCTGGGTCGGTAAATGTGTCAAGCTTTTATGATCAGTAAAAATTTCACAATTGGCTCCATATAGATGATGTCTCCAAATCTTCAAAGCAAAAACTATGGCAGCTGATAGGTGCTTAAATATCCATATTTAAGCCCCCTTATTTACATTTGATAGGTCCTTAGTTATGTTAATTTAGCCCATTTTACTTCATTTGTGTGTTTCACATGATTTTATAGGGTCTTGGAGAAAAAGAAGCAGTTTTAGCACTTAAGGGAAGAAGCTTGGAAATCCTGGAGTAGCTTCTGGTCATAGTGCGATCGATCGCACTACTGCATGCGATCGAGCACACATGCGATCGTTTGCACACAAGAAGGATCGAGCGCAGCACTGCGATCGAGCGTAAGACGCATACGATTGAGCGCACATGTACGAGCGTGAACAGTAAATGGCAGAACTCTATTTTGGAAATAAGAGAGTTTTTGCGTTGTTGGAAGTTAGGGTTTCCAGAGCCTTCTAGGACTACTCAAGCCCTATAAATACACATGTAAAGCACACACAATATGATTTCGGAGAGAACACTTCTTTTATCTTTTAGCTCGGAGTTTTAGGCTTTAGAGAGGATTGACAACCCGTCTCCCTAGTATTCTTTGGGTTTTATATTTTATGCTTAGTTTATATATGATGTTTATCTTAGACAGCATGTGTAACTAACTTTCTTATAGGGCTCGATTGAAGCCCTAATTATGCTTTCTTATATATTTATTCATTGATAAAATCTTTGCCAATAACCTTTATTATGTTGCTTAACTTGATTAATGTCTGTGCTTATTTAAATTCCTCATATGTATGTGTATGGCCAACGTATGCATGTGGTATGGATTGGTTAGTTAGATCAATTTGGATGACCGAGTCCTGGGTCTAACATTAGTAACAAAAGATATCCACATCGGATTCTTAGATTAATCAACATGGGAAACCAGGAGTAGATACCATTCCCTAGGTCTCATGTGGTTGTCGATTTCAATAAATCTTATGCTTTCTTAAGGAACAACTCACGCAGATACCATGCTGAATCCCTTAAGGAAGAAAAGAGTTAGAGTAGATACCATGCCTAACTCGTTGCTTAGGGAAATCAATAGCTTAAGGAGTAGATACCATGCCCTTAGGTTGGCGACCATTAGGTATACATGATAAGGCTAGTGCACTGATACATTGTACAATTGGGAAAGTATGACTAGTGGTGGATATCAAAGCCTTATGTCTTTATTATTATCAAATCACATTCAATAGTTATTTATTTCTTTTTACTTTGAAGAAACTAATTCTAAAAACGAAATTTACCAATCCTTGTGGAGATGATCTTGCTTTCGCACACTATACTACACTGTTGACCTTGTGCACTTGCAAGTAAAACAAGTGCGATTATTTGCTTAAGTATTTAGGTAAATAAAAGTGCAACAAGTTTTTGGTGCCGTTGCTGGGGATTGCATTAAAATTCATTTTAGGATTACTTTCGTTTAGTTTAATCATCGTTATTATTTTATTTTCTGTTTTTACTTTTCATCAAACCTTAATCGATTTCTTTTTGTTTCAGGTACATCAAACCCTAAACGCACCTTCTGTGACACTTGCGATCGATCGCAACCTTTTGTGTGATCGAGCGCAAATAGGACAGAGAGCTACCCAAGCAGCAGAACTGAGTTGCTGCACTGAAGTTGATTTACCTTATTTATGCACGGACTTCGATCCCGACATCCAACATTTCTTCCCCTCGATCCCGAGCTTGAGCGAACCATCCAACAAAGGCTTAGGAACAACTTCGAAGAGAACGAAGAAGGATTAGAGAACGAAGCACCAATGGCGGAACAACTCGAAAACCAGCAACCACCTGTACGAGTACCAATGAAGCAGTCCTTCATTCCATGGAACCTTGATCGCTTATCAACCGGAAGCGGAAGGCAACTATTACATATATCTGCAAATCTTGAGTGCCTTGACTCACTTTAGGGGTACACCTAATGAGGATCCACACCTGCACCTTCGGGAGTTTTTTGACCTTTTTAAATTTCAGCACATCCGAGGCCTAGACCAAGAAGGAATAAGGTTAATTCTGTTCCCTTTTTCCTTAAAAGATAATGCTAAACTGTGGTACAATTCTTTGCCTACAGTTTCTATCTATACTTGGGAGGAGTTGGCTAGCAAATTCCTAAAGAAGTTCTTCCCAGCCCAAAAGACGAGATAGATGAGGAAGGAGATCCAGTCCTTCCAACAAAAGCATGGAGACCTCTTCTTCAAAGCTTGAGGACACTTCAACGAACTACTACTCAAATGCCCACACCACAACCTACCTCAAGATGAATTGGTATAAGCCTTTTGTGAAGGTTTGAATGACACTAACAAGAGTATTGTTGATTCAGGTTGTGGAGGAGTGTTGATGGAAAAAAGCAGTGAAGAAGCGATGGAGCTCTTCGAAACCCTCAACGAACACACTCAACAGTTCTCCTCTCGAGGTAGACATGTGACCAAGGGTAAGGGTATGTATGAGGTAAATGTAAATGGAGGATCTTCTCCTCAAATGGCTGCCATGGAAAGAAAAATAGACTTATTGGTAAAAGCCATGACTGCTCAAAATACTTCGTCCAGCCTACCATCTACCCCACTCCAGGTATGTGCAATATGTTCCCAATACAACCATAATACTGATACTTGTCCTTTGTATTCACCTGCAGATACAGAACAAGCAAATTATGTGGGACCTAATAACTATCCACCGAAGAACAACCCTTATGCAAACACATACAATCCTGGATGGCAGAATCACCCGAATTTCTCATGGAGCAACAATCAAGGACAGCAACGAAACCCCCAGCCCACTGCTCATGCTACTCCCGAACCAAAGAAGAACGACCTCGAAAGTCTAGTAAGACAACTGGTCACTCAACAGCAACAATTAATGACGTCACAAGAACAGTTCATGACTCAGGAAAGGCAAACCAATGCAACACATGAGCAAGCAATTCAAAGACTAGAGGTACAACTGGGACAATTGGCTAAGGAACTGAGCAGTAGAAAGCAAGGAGAGCTTCCCGCCCAATCAATACCTAACCCGAGAGGACATCATCAAGTGAATGCTGTCACAACCTTGAGAAATAGCAAAGTGATAGGATCCGACGAGTCTGCAACTACAGAAAAACCATCGGCATCAAAGGTAAGTGAGACAGAGAAGGTGAATGCTCCACCCTTCCCGCAAAGGTTAGTAAAATAAAAGAAAGACAATAAACTGATTGATATTTTTGAAACCTTGCGGAAAGTTGAAATTAACATTCCTTTGTTAGATGCAATCAAACAAATACCTACATATGCTAAGTTTTTAAAAGATTATTGCACTAACAAAAGGAAGTTCTAGGAGCATGAGACGGTAGCCTTGACCGAAGAGGTAAGTGCTGTGCTTTTAAGAAAATTACCACCTAAACTAAAAGATCCGGGTAGTTTTACTATTCCTTACAGGCTAGGTGACCAGCTGTTCGAGCATGCACTATTGGATCTAGGAGCGAGTGTCAACCTGCTGCCATACAGTGTATGCGAGACACTAGGTGTGGGAGAGCTTCAACCAACCTCAATCACTTTGCAAGTAGCTGACAGAAGCATCAAACGACCAAGAGGTATCCTTGAGGACGTGTTGGTAAGAGTAGGTAAATTCATTATACCTGCTGATTTTATAGTATTAGATATGGAAGAATGTACTCTGCCATTGCCTCTCCCTATCATCCTAGGATGCCCCTTTATGATAACTGCTGACACTAATATTAGTGTAAAAAAGGGCATTGTCACAATGAGGGTAAATAATGAGGAGATAGAATTTAAAATATTTAATACATTAAAATCAACCAATAATGATAATGACTATTCTAATATGAGCTTCATGCAAAGTATTGTTGAGAAAGTTTCTCAGGTCCATCACACCACTACATTGGAGACCATACCCAACCATGAGGACACAAGAGTGGACATTAGGCCAGAGGATAACGATGTGATTAAAGACATCAATAGAACTGCACACCTCCTCAAGAACACACCACAGCCTTCAAGTAAGCATGCTCTTCAAATTGACCCTCCTGTAATTACTAATACTACTTTTCCTTACGTTATTGACCAGGCACCAAGATTTGAGATGCAGTAGTTGTCAAGGGCACTTAAACCACCTGATGTGGGCTCTAAGTGCTCTCTTCCAACCAACTAGCACTGAAGCATGAGAGTGCTTGAGCAAGTTCATTTCAATTACCCATAAAGCTCAAGCATCTCTACGGAGGTTAGTGGTACTGAGGCCACTAACACATGGTAAGGTTGTATCGTCCCAAATTTGTCATTTTTCAGCTAAGGTAAGTTTTTATTTTTTCCCATGCACACTGCTCGCGATCGAGCGCACATGTCAATGCGATCGAGTTCACAATTCAGTGTGCTCGAGAAGAGTGCGATTGAGTGCAATCCATTTGCGATCGAGCACACTCGTGGCATACAGTCTCGTGATAAACAGTTCACTCACTCACTCACCCTTCATTTCACTCAGTTCACTCACTCGTACTCTGCCCTCACTCACGCACTCTCTTCACTCACTCCCACTCTCTCACCTTCAGCAGCTCCACATTCACAAACCATCCCCATCTCGCTCAGCTAAATCAAAATCACAAACACATTTTTCCTATTCATTTCCCTTTCTCTCTCTCTCTCTCTATCTCATCTTCTCCCTATTTTCCATCTACGTCACACTCACACAGTAGGACCATTACCACTTTTCTGTAACCTATGTACACACTATCACACAAGTTGTTTAATTTATTTTTTTCCTCTTATATTATGCATATCTTGGGTGATTGATTGCGTATGTTCTTGTTACAGGGGGTTGGACTCACGGTCGTGTCATTTTTACAGCTCTTAGTGCTTCGTTGCATACAAACTGTTCGAGGAAAAACCTGACCGTGTGCGATCGAGTGCACGACTGTTGCGATCGAGCACACCTATTTGAGATCGATCGCAAATAAGGCAAAACCTAATATCAGCATGTCCAAACCATCTGTTTCCACCTCTGGTGCGTCAAGCAGCCGTGCCTCATCATACTGGCCCAGCATCGAGCAACGAGAGCTATTATTTGAGACCGCCTTCACCATCGATGATGTATCCAAGCATTTAGACATCAAGGGTTGAAGAGGCTTTTTAAGCCGGTTTGCTCGACTGCTTACACCCAGCTCGTAGTCCAGTTCTACGCGAGCCTATCCTTTGACTGCAGCAGACTGGGAGTACTGACTTCTTCAGTCCAGGGCACACTCGTAGAGGTGACTAGTGTCAATATAGCCACTGCTCTCATTGCACTGACGAGTCTCCTCTGGAGGACACCAATATCGAAAAACAACCGGAGTCTTTTGCCCTGTCTGAGATTATTGTGGATATGTGCACTGGTTAGTACACCGACAGACACAACAACGCAGCCAGCTGGTCAAAGTTGCCTCCACAACTTTGGCTTATCGACACTATCCTTCAGTGTAATGTTCGTCCATTGAGGCACAAGACACAGTGGAGAGACTAGTTTCTACAGACCCTATATGCCTTCCACAGAGGTCACTGGTACTCTATTTCGGCTGTTATATGGAGCCAGTTGCTCAAATTCTGGGATCACATCCATGACCGACAGACCACCACGGCCAATGCATGGGGTCTTCCTTTCCCGTTCCTACTCTCCTACATACTCAAGAAGAAAGGGATTAAGGGGACCACCAGCGACGGACCAGTGCGAGAGCATCCCTTCTTCGGGAAGTCTCAGTGGACACATAGCCTCTCGCACATGCCTCGAGGACTCCAAGCACCTGCTCTAGTGACTGAGAGAGTTGAGGAGGATCGTATGGAGACCGAGACCCCTGTGGTTAGACCAGTACGAGAGGAATACCATCTGGACATAGGACCCACAGAGTCCCAACACTTTCTAGCTGAGCTGTCCTCATTCCGAGGTGAGGTATCTGCCACTACCACACTCGTGAATCAGCGCATAGATAGCTTGGAGGCACGGTTTGCATGACAGGAGGCTCTTCTACAGGCTATTCTTGACTGCCTACCTCCTGCACCCGGTACCTCTTCGACTGCACCACCTGATGATCAGTAGTAAGAGGATACCACATCTAGCTGAAGATGTTAAACTTAGCGCTCATGGGAGGCACCCTAAAGCATATCCTTTTTATTAGTTTATTTTATTTTATTTTATTATTCGTATTTCCTAGTTGATTTTTCTATAGTTGTTCATTATTACTTGTTTTCCATTTTATGTTTGTTTTTCTTTCTTTTTCAAGGACAAAGTGAGTGCATCCAGTTGAAGTTTGGGGGCATGCTACGAGCCGTGCCAGCCATTAGTTCTCTATCTCCCAGGTTAGCTCCTTCCATGCTATTCACACATTGGGGACAATGTGCAATTTAAGTTTGGGGGTATGGGGACACACTCACACACTCACTATACCCTATTTATTTTTTGTTTTGTGTTTTTATAGATAAATACATGTTCATTCTGTCCAATAAAATTTTGGGTGATCTAAACAAAGAATATGATTTAACTTCATTTGTGAGCTTAACACCTTGAACATATAGGCCAATAATTAAGTTTTGAACATAGATCATCTCCTTTTAGGAATTTAAGGATTCACAAGTTTAACCTAAACAATCACAAGCACATTAGCACATAATTGTGTGGAGTATGACATGTAATTTTGATTTGTATGTTTCTTTTGCTCGACTGTGAACCAAATGGCCTATTAGACTAACATCTTGGCATAAGAAAATAGAAACAAATTGTTAGTACTCAAAAAGAAAAAAATGCTCCTAATGATCAATAAAACAAATTTTCCACTGAGTAACAGGCCCTCTTGCCTCAGTAAGTAGTGAGTGTCACATCAAAAGATGAAAAATTTGTTAACTCAAAATATCATTAAAAAGAACTTTTCGCTGAGTAACTGGCCCTCTTGCCTCAGTAAGCAGTGAGTGTCACGACAAACAGTGGAAATTCTGATTGGTAGCATTGAGACCAGAAAGTTTCGTAGCCTTTTTGACTCGAGTTAGTAAGTCCTTAGGGGTGTCTTTACACCTAATGCCCTAAAACCATCTGATTTGGGAGTCATTGGCTAAATGCTCATTACATAAGTCAAATAGAAAGCTTAAGGGAACTAACTTGGCAAAAATCTCACAAATAAAAGAAAAGAAGAAAACTTATGCCATCTTTGTTGATTTAATAGGAAATTTAGTGAATTTTGAGTCATCGAAACACTACGCATTAGAATTATTTGGAAACCTAATCTTTTATGTACTAGTTCACCACACACTAAAGTCAAACTTGTTATGTCTTAAACTGCCTCATGAAAGTGATTTGCATTCAAAACTCTTATTCATTGCAAAGATATGTTTATATGTGTTAAGCTTGCTCATGAATGTGCATCATTATTTTGTGTGACAACCTAAAATTTTTGTGGATATTATGAGTATTGGATATGTGGCATTATTTTTTTCATTTTTGTTTTTAGTTTTGTATTGCTAAGGGACTAGCAATATGTAAGTTTGGGGGTGTGATAGGTGCTTAAATATTCATATTTAAGCCCCCTTATTTACATTTGATAGGTCCTTAGTTATGTTAATTTAGCCCATTTTACTTCATTTGTGTGTTTCACATGTTTTTATAGGGTCTTGGAGAAAAAAAAAACAGTTTTGGCACTTAAGGGAAGAAGCCTGGAAATCCTGGAGCAGCTTCTGGTCATAGTGCGATCGATCACACTACTGCATGCGATCGAGCATACATGCGATCGTTCACACACAAGAAGGATCGAGCACAGCACTGCGATTGAGTGCAAGACGCATGTAATCGAGCGCACATGTATGGGCGTGAACAGTAAACGACAGAACCCTATTTTGGAAGTGATAGAGTTTTTGCGTTTTTGAAAGTTAGGGTTTCCAGAGCCTTCTAGGACTACTCAAGCCCTATAAATACACCTGTAAAGGACACACAATATGACTTCGGAGAGAATACTTTTTTTTATCTTTTAGCTCGGAGTTTTAGGCTTTGGAGAGGATTGACAACCTGTCTCCCTAGTATTCTTCGGGTTTTATATTTTATGCTTAGTTTATATATGATGTTTATCTTAGACAGCATGTGTAACTAACTTTCTTATAGGGCTCGATTGAAGCCCTAGTTATACTTTCTCATATATTTATTCATTGATAAAATCTTTGCCAATAGCCTTTATTTTGTTGCTTAACTTAATTAATGCCTGTGCTTATTTAAATTCCTCTTATATATGTGTATGGCCAACGTATGCATGTGGTATGGATTGGTTAGTTAGATCAATTTGGATGACCGAGTCGTGGGTCTAACATTAATAACAAAAGATATCCACACTAGATTCTTAGATTAATCAACATGGGAAACCAGGAGTAGATACCATGCCCTAGGTCTCATGTGGTTGTCGATTTTCATAAATCTTATGCTTTCTTAAGGAACAACTCACGCAGATACCATGTTGAATCTCTTAAGGAAGAAAAGAGTTAGAGTAGATACCTTGCCTAACTTGTTGCTTAGGGAAATCAATAGCTTAAGGAGTAGATACCATGCCCTTAGGTTGGCGACCATTAGGTATACATGATAAGGCTAGTGCACTGATACATTATACAATTGGGAAAGTATGACTAGTGGTGGATATCAAAGCTCTATGTCTTTATTATTATCAAATCACATTCAACAGTTATTTATTTCTTTTTACTTTGAAGAAACTAATTCTAAAAATGAAATTTACCAATCCCTGTGGAGATGATCTTGCTTTCGCACACTATACTACACTATTGACCTTGTGCACTTGCAAGTAAAACGAGTGCGATTATTTGCTTAATTATTTAGGTAAATAAAAATGCAACAGTAACCAATTCTAAATCATGGGTCGAGTAATTCCTCTCATAGTTCTTCAGTTGCCTAGATGCATAAGCTATAACTCTCCCACGTTGCATCAACACACACCCCAACCCCTGATGTGATGCATCACTATAAACCACAAATCCTTCATCACCAAAAAGAAGCACCAATACTGGGGCAGTAGTCAGTTTCTCTTTCAATAGCTGAAAACTCCTCTCACATTCCTCAGACCACTTAAACTTCACATCCTTCCTAGTCAACCTAGTCAAAGGTCCAGCAATCATAGAAATTTTTTGAATAAATCTCCTATAATAACCAACCAACCCCAAAAAGCTTCTAATTTCAGTTACACTCGTGAGTCTTTCCCAATTCAACACCGCTTCCACTTTCTGTGGGTCAACTGCTATCCCCTCTCCTGACACAACATGCCCCAAGAAAGATATCTCGCTCAACCAAAACTCACATTTAGAGAACTTCACTTATAATTTCTCTCTCCTCAGAATCTCCGACACAATCTCCAAATGTTGCATATGCTCCTCTTCATTCTTGGAATATACCAAAATATCATCAATAAACACAATCACAAATCTGTCCAAGAACGGTTTAAACACCTGATTCATAAGATCCATAAATGCTGCAGGAGCATTAGTAAGCCAAATGGCATCACCAAGAACTCATGATGGCCATAACATGTCCTAAAAGCAGTCTTAGGCACGTCTCCTTCCTTTATCCTTAATTGATGATAACCCGAACTCAAGTCTATCTTAGAAAACACTCTAGCTCCCTGTAATTGCTCGAATAAATCATCTATCCTAGGCAAAGGATATCTATTCTTGATGGTGATCTTATTCAGCTGTCTATAATCAATACACAACCTCATTGTCCCATCATTCTTCTTGACAAATAACACAGGGGCTCCCCAGGGTGACATACTAGGTCGGATAAACTGTTTATCTAGCAACTCCTGAAGCTAAACTTTCAACTCTCCCAATTCAACTGGTGCCATTCTATAGGGTGCTATGGATATGGGTGCTGATCTTGGAATCACCTCAATAGAAAACTCAATTTCCCTATTGGGAGGCAACCCAGACAACTCATGAGGGAATATATCAGAAAAATCTTTTACCACCAAGATCTCTTCTAACTTCCTATTCTCTTTGCTAGAATCCACCACGTAAGCCAAATATCCCTCACAACCCTTCTTTAACCATTTACTAGCAGTTAAAGCAGAAATAAGACAATTAGCCAATATCTTACGTTCTCCCTGAAAATTAAACTCCTCCTGCCAGGTATCTTGAACACCACATTTTTCCTAAAACAATCTACCCAAGCATGATATGTAGATAACCAATTCATCCCCAGAATTAAATCAAAATATGTCATATTTAAAGGCAATAAATCAACTTTAAATTCTCTATCAGCAATATTAATCACACAACCTCGATAGATTGTCCTGATAATAACTCTATCTCTAGTAGGAACCTCAACAACAATAGCATGCATCAAAGGACTAGCACTAGCATCAATAGATTTCATATAAATACTAGATGCAAAGGAATAGGTTGCACCAGGATCAATTAATAATCTAGCAGACCTACCAATAATAGATATCATACCCATAACAACATCAGGAGTGGCTTGTGCATCCTGTTGGGTTAATGCATAGACCCTGTTATCTCTGGACTGAAACTGACTGCCACGTCCTCGCTCAGCTACAGATCCTCGCCCTCTGCCCCGTATGCTCCCTGATCCACCGCCTCTCTCCATCAGTCTTCTCCTGACACTTCCAACACTTACGTCAGCAGATTTCCCCGCTTGACAATCTACAGCAACATATCTTCCTCCACCACATATAAAACATATCTGTGTAGGGCAATACCGAGACAGATGCCCCGTCTGATTATATGTAAAGCAAACTCTTGCCTCTCGACTATACATCAGATTACTACTTCTCCCTGGTGGCACATTTACTCCTCTACCATAACTCCCAAATCTAGGGGTCCCACCAGTATTACTCTGCGTTCAAAAATGCTTCATTTTCTCCAAGAACCTATAAAAACCCATAAAACACAAAAAGGAAGTAAAATAGAATAAAATACGCACACTAAGGGCTTAACAAATTTAAATTAAGGAGCTTAAATATGAATATTTAAGCACTTATCACACTCCCAAACTAACATATTGCTAGTCCCTTAGCAATACGAAACGAAAAACTAACTGAAAAAAATAACAAAGATAAATTCATTATTCATGCTATCTAAAAATTTGGGTTCGCACACAAAACCATGATATTAATTCATGAGTAGGCTTAAAATATAAACACATCTTCGCAATGAATAAGAGTTTTAAAACCTAATCACTTACCCGAGACTGGATAAAGCATCACAAGTCTGATTTAGTGTGTGGTGAATTAGCACATAAAAGATGAAGCTTCCAAATAACTCCAATGTATAGTGTTTCAGTGTCTCAACATTCATCGAATTTCCTATCAGAATGAACAATAGTGGCATAGTTTTATTTATTTCTTTTTCTTTTATTATGAGATTTTTGCAACATTGAGTTCGCTTAAGCTTTCTGTAATGACCCATCCCGGGTTGGCCACCTCTGAGACGGTGTCATCACATTTTAAAAATCCCAGCATGACACATATATGCAACAATTAAGCAAAATAAACTAACAAGAATTTTTACTATAACCCTTTAGCACTCAACAGGGGGGTACATCAATTTGATATAATTTAAACATAATATACAACTTAACACGCACGAATATTTACAAATAAATTTTTGTTTTTCATTTTCTCATTTGTTTGAGGATATTGACACGTACGTGGCTTACAGCAAATGATTTCGTCTGACTTTCAACCCACCCGACTACTAGTCTTGTTTGCTACCTGAAATCATTGCACAATGAGGGGTGAGCTTCACAAGCTTAGTGAATTAAATTTACTAAAAGTATTCCAATTTCGTAAATAGTCCTTTAATATTTAATCATTTATTTCTCCTCTAACTGGATAATAGCAAAAAGTCTAATATTTAAATAATTCCCATATTATCATATTTCTTTGTCTTTTTCTCATTTTCTCACTGTAACTATCTCTCTCTGGGAGACTCATCCACCTATAATTAAATTCACAATAATATACCACACCTCATCATTTCAATAATGCAAGCAATAATTAAAACAGATGCAATGCATAAATGATTATGATGGGAACGTCTTCCCACCTACCGACAAGTTATTATCTTAGACTGTCCCCTTCCCGGTTCTTTACAGCTTATCCCGGATGTACAAAATTTTTTTTCAGCATATAGTGGCAGTCACGGTGTCCCTTTTATTTCTAGCATATACAGGCTGTCACAGTTGTTCCATTAGACCGGCCCCTTCCCAGTTCTTTCGATTATCTTATTTAATGCATATGCATATGATCAACGATACGAAATATGCCTATGAACAGTAATATAACAATAACATGCATTAAAATATTTAAATTGACTACCCTGATCATTCTCAATTTATCACTGAAATAAACTCCCCAAAATTTGTCTCCTCATATATCACATCTACTGATTAATCATAACTCATCAAGAATTGTACTTATCTCTTTTATTATTAAATCAGATTATTATCTCACTAATTTCTTCTCCTCATATATCACATAAATTTATTTACCCAGACTCGTACCGAATTTTATTTATCCCCTTTACTATCAAATTAACTCATTATTCTAATAATATTTCTTTTTACATAATAATTTTCTACATGTCCAATATTTATATCATACCTATCGACCAAATATTTATCTACCACTAAAGCATACGCTAATAATTAATTTAATATTATCACTAAATATTTGATTTTTATTTAGACTACTTAAAGTAAATACAACTCACCACGTAGCACTTAAAGCTACCCGTGGATCATCTCCTTGCCTTTCTCGTTCTTCTCCGAAACTTCCTCTGATTGCTGACCGCCAACACCTGATATAGTATTTGTATTCAATTTCTAATTATTTCTTTATTTCTTCATAAACCATACCCTTTGAAAATTCCCACTTTGAATTCGGAGAAATGTCAGAAATGCTAAAAATTCAAAAATAAACATTATAATATTACCTTCTGCTTTTTTGATAGCTATTTGTGACTCTCTATAAAATTCCGCCGTAAACTCCTTTAAAAATTTGCTCTTTTAACTTTTCTTTGGGTCTCCAAGTATTTAAGAAAAACAAGTAATTTGAAAGAAAAACAAATAATTTGAAAGAAAAAAAAACGAAATTGGTAAGTATTAATTTTTGTACCGATTAATACGTATATATATACAAAAGCTTTGTTGGCAACCAAAAAAATCAGTTGCCCACAAATATCTTAAGCTCCACATTTACACTTAGGTGGAAGACTACTATTTTGCTTGCAAAACACTTGGAGGCAATTAAACAAACTTGGCAGAATGTGCTGCCATCTGCTGCCACATTTTGGTGTATTTTTTTTTTTAAAAAAAACTTTTTTTTTCAAAACTTTTTTTTCCTTCTTCTTCCTACTGCTGTTACCTATGTTTTGGACGATTTTTTTTTTGTCTTTTTCTACTTGGGACATAAACATCTTTTTTTTTTTACATTTAAAATACATGTAGTATTTCAACTCTATACCTTATTTATTAAATTACTTCTTTATCCTTATTTTACAAATATGGGTATTACACTTTCTAATTGACCCATGTAGTGAGTGTTTAGCCAATGACTCCCAAACCATATGGTTTTAGGGCATTAGGTGTAAAGACACCTTTAAGGACTTACTAACTCGAGTAAAAAAAGCTACGAAACTAACTGGTCTTAATGCTGCCAAGCAAAATTCTCACCTTTTGACGTGAACACTCACTGCTTACTGAGGCAAGAGGTCCAGTTACTCACTGCTTACTGAGGCAAGATGTCTAGTTACTCAGTGGAAAGTTTATTTAGTGATCATTAGGAGCGTTTTATTTTCTCTTTTTGTGCAATAAAAATTTATTCTATTTTTCTATGCCAAGGTGTTCTTCTAACAAGTTATCCGATTACGGTTAGGCCATGGAAACATACACATAAAAATTATATGTCATATCCCAACAATTATGTGCTAATGTGCTCGTGTCAGATTTAGATCAAACTTGTGAATTTTTAAATGCCTTGACGTAAGTAATTAAACTTTTAAAACTTTATTATTAGACCGTATGTTCTAGATTTTAAGCTTACTGATGAAATCTTATCATAATATTTGTTGAAATCAACCAAAATTTTCAAAACAATATGAACATGCATTTATCTTTTCAATAATACTAAAAAAAAAAACTGAAACAAGGTGTGTGTGTATATGTCTCCCATACCCCCAATCTTAAATTACACATTGTCCCCAATTTGTGAATATCATGGAAAGAGCTGACCTGGGAGATGGAGAACTAGCTGGGTAGGCATGGCTCATAGCACCCCCCAAATTTGAACTGATGCTCACATTGTCCCTGAAAAAGAAAAACTAAAGTAATACAAGAAAACAAAAAAGTCCTAAAAAATAGACAGTGAAAATAAATATGAAAAACAATAAAAAAAAATAAAGGATAAGCTGTGGGCTGCCTCCCATGAGCGCTAAGTTTAACGTCTTCAGCCAGACGCTTTATTCCCTCTCAGAAAAGCATAAGTTGACTGCACCCGCAATTGCTTCAACGCCAAATTTGGTGCTTGGATGCTTTGGAGAAGTCTCAATGATGTTATCAGTAATATCTGCAGATTCTGGCTCAATATCAAATCTTGTTAACCCATAGGTGAGGGTGGACTCCAAGGGAGCAATGTGATGGACCAGAAAAACTTCCTCAGCAACACCTTGCATAATATATATATATATATATATTATAACATTCCATATTATCTTGGGGTAATTTTAATGTATCAAATATGTTGAGTTCAACCTTTTCACTATTTACCTTCATACTTACAATACCCTTTTTCACAAAAAATTTTGTATCAGCAGTTCTCATAAAGGGTCTTCCTAAGATGATGGGCAAAGGCAATGGCATAGGAGATTCTTCCATATCTAATACAATAAAATCAGCAGGTAAAATAAATGGACCTACCTTTACCAAGACATCCTCAATAATACCTCTTGGTCTTTTTATGCTTCTGTCTGCCAGTTGTAAGGTGATGAAAGTTGGTTGAAGCTCCCCCAAACTTAGTGTCTTGAATACCGTATATGGCAGCAAATTGAAACACGCCCCTAAATCCAATAATGCATGCTCAAAAATCTAGTTACCTATCCTGCAAGGAATGGTAAAACTACCCAGATCTTTCAGTTTTGGTGGTAGTTTTCTTAATAGCACAGCACTTACCTCTTCCGTTAAAGTTACTGTCTCATGTTCCTGAAACTTTCTCTTATGAGTGCAAAAATCTTTCAAAAATTTAGCATAAGCAGGTATTTGTTGAATTTCATCTAACAAAGGAATATTTATTTCTATTTTCCGCAAAGTTTCAAAAATACCAAGCAGTTTACTTTCTTTCTTAGGCTTTACTAACCTTTGAGGGAAGGGTGGTGCATTCACCTTTTCCATCTCACTTACCTTTGATGTGGATGCTTGTGTAGGCTTATCAACTCCTATGATCTTACCATTTCTGAGAGTTGTAACGGCATTCAGTTTCTGGTGTCCTCTTGGATTAGGTAGTGTTTGGGCTGGAAGTTCACCTTGCTTTCTTTCACTTAACTCCTTGGCCAATTGCCCCACTTGGACCTCCAGTCTTTGAATGGCTTGCTCATGCTTTGCATTGATTTGTCTTTGCTCAGTCCGAAATTGTCTTTCCTCTGTCATGAACTGTTGTTGTGAAGTCATCAATTGTTGTTGCTGAGTTACCAACTGTTGTTGCTGAGTTTCCAATTGCCTCATAAGACTCTCTAAGTCACTTTCCTTTGATTCCAAAACTGATTTGACTGTTTGTTGGGAGTTCCTTTGCTACCTTTGAAGGTTCAAGGCATTCTAGTTGTTGTTCTATGCAAAGTTGGGGTGGTTCCGCCATCCAGGATTGTAGGTATTCACATATGGATCGTTTTCGGGAGGATAGTTGTTTGGTCCCACATAGTTTGCTTGCTCTGGATCTGCAAATGAATACAATGGGAAAGTTTCAGTAGTGTGATCAAAATGAGAACATATAGCACATACCTGTAGTGGCGTAGCTTGTGGACGAGGTGGGCTGTTCTTAGCAGTTATGGCTTTTATAAGCATATCTATCTTTCTTTCCACAGCAGCCATCTGATTTGGAGATCCACTATTTAGGTTCACTTCATACATACCCTTGCTCTTTACTCTTGGTCTTCCTCTAGATGAGAATTGCTGGGTGTGCTCGATTAAGGTCTCAAAAAGCTCCATGGCTGCTTCACTACTTTTCTCCATCAGCACACCTCCACAACTTGAATCCACAATACTTTGATTAATATCACTCCAACCTTCATAGAAAGCTTGTACCAGCTCATCTTGAGGTAGATTGTGGTGTGGGCATTTGAGTAGCAGCTCATTGAAGTGTCCCCATGCCTTAAAAAAAAGGTCTCCATCCCTCAATTGGAAAGATTCAATCTCTTTTCTCATTTGCCTTATCTTTTGTGCTGGGAAAAATTTTCTTAGGAACCTACTGGATAGCTCCTCCCAAGTATGGATAGAATTTGAAGGCAATGAATTATACCACAACTTAGCTTTATCTTTTAATGAAAAAGGGAAAAGAATTAACCTAATTCCCTCTTGATTTAGGCCCTGGATGTGCTAGAACTTGCAGAGGTCAAAGAATTCTCGAAGGTGCAAGTGTGGATCCTCAGCAGGTGTACCCCTGAAATGAGTCAATGCACTGAGTATCTACGGAGATATGTAATAATTGTCTTCTGCCTCTGGTTGATAAGCAATGCATAAGGGTTGGTCGAGGTTCCGTGGGATGAAAGATTGCTTCATCGGTCTCCACTCAGGTGGTTGTTGATTTTCTATCTGTTCCGCCATTTGTGCTTCTTCCTCGATTTCTTCTTCTACCTCTTCAGAGTTGCACGAAGCAATTGTTACTAATTCATACATGGGCTTTGATCCAGACATCCAACGTTCTTTCCCCTCAATATCAATCTTGACCAAACTACTCGACAAAGGCTTAGAGACAACTCTGAAGAGGTAGAAGAAGAAATCGAGGAAGAAGCATGAATGGCGGAACAGATCGAAAATCAATAACCACCTGAGCAGAGACCGATGAAGCAATCTTTCATCCCACGGAACCTCGACCAACCCTCATGCATTGCTTATTAACCAGAGACGAAAGGAAATTATTACATATCTCCGCAGATACTCAGTGCATTGACTCATTTTAGGGGTACACCTGCTGAGGATCCACACTTGCAGCTTCGGGAATTCTTTGACCTCTGCAAGTTCCAACACATCCAGGGCCTAAATCAAGAGGGAATCAAGTAAATTCTTTTCCCTTTTTCATTAAAAGATAAAGCTAAGTTGTGGTATAATTCATTGCCTCCAAATTCTATCCATACTTGGGAGGAGCTATCCAATAGGTTCCTAAGAAAATTTTTTCTAGCACAAAAGACAAAGCAAATGAGAAGGGAGATTCAATCTTTCCAATAGAGGGATGGAGACCTTTTCTTTGAGGCATGGGGACACTTCAATGAGCTGTTACTCAAATGCCCACACCACAATCTCCACCCTTAGATCTTAAGGACTAATTAATCATAGCCCTTTATCAATGCTAAGTGATCTTGTGTATTTTGATCATGCCTTACGCACCATTTGAAATGCTGAAACATAAGTATCAGGTGTGTCTCGTGCTGAGGCTTGGAATAGGGCGTGTTGAGGCTTGGAGCTTCGTGCTAAGGCTTGGATGGGCTGGGCCACGGCGTAAACAATGGCACCCTCTTCATCCTTTCTAGGCACTGCGGTATGGGGGAGGCTGAGCCATGGCGCACACCTCCTCTAGGTCTTCTCCTTTGTTGGTGGCCATGGCGCACACCACCTGGGCAGCGGCGCACAACTTGACCTGATGATGAATTTCAACTCCTGTTTAATCCTTAGACAAATACCAACAATCTCTACCTTTGTCTAAGTGATTAAACCTGAACCCATTGTGCAGAGAACTTAGGATCCAAACTCAACTTGAGTCACCATATCAACCGACTCCAATCCTAAGAAGTCCAAGACAATGATTGAACTTACTTAGAGGTAGAACCTTGATGCCTAAATCTGTAGGATTTTCCTCCATGGCTACCTTGTCCACATGAATGCATCCTTCCGTAACACTTTCCCGAATGAAATAATACCAAACATCCATGTGCTTTATCCTCTCTTGGAACACCAGATTCTTACACAAGTGCAACGTATTTTGGCTATCCGAATACACCACCACCTGCTCTTTCAGGATCTTCAACTCTTCCAACAACCCTTTGCACCACATAGCCACCTTAATGGCTTCTGTTGCTGCTATATACTCAGCCTTGGTTGTTGAGAGTGCTACCACCGGCTGTAACTGAGCCTTCCAACTTATACAACATCCGTTTAAGTTGAAGAAGTAGGAGGTAATCGATCTTCTTTTATCCCAGTTTGCTCTATAGTCCAAATCCACATAACCTTCAAGACAGATGGACTTACCCCTCTTCTCATAAATTAGCCCTACTTCTAGGCTTCCCTTCAAGTATCTCAGCAACCACTTCATCCCAAGCCAATGCTCTTTTTCAGGATTATTTATAAACCTACTGAGCACACTTATTGTATGAGCAATATCAAGTCTAGTGCTTACCATGGTGAACATAACTGAACCAACCGTACTAGAGTAAGGGACCTTTTCCATTTATTTCTTCTCCACCTCCGATCTCGGACATTGATCACTAGAGAACTTGAAATGACCAGCAAGAGGAACCTTCACTGGTTTGCTATCTTCCATAGAGAACTTAGATATCATCTGATATGATCCATGCCAAGAACTAAGAAATTTATGGATCAAGAAGACCTCCAAGATCGTCTAAAAGCAGATTTATGTGAGACCGCGACCCGTTGCTTATATCGAAGCAAGAACCTTGGTATAATGAAGACACCACAATCAATTATGGAAGGATTGATAGATAAGTCGAAGATGAACGCCACGGAAACTCCGATAAGTTCAGAAGTTCTAAAAGAACCAAAGAGAAATTTCTCTCCGAAAGTATGAATCAAATCTGAATTGTCTTATTCCAAAAGCCAATGGCTATTTAAATACATGAGAATTCGTAACCAAATAGAAAAAGGAAAACTAAAAAATAGGCAATAAACTTAAACAGAATTCTGGTAGGAATAGGAAACTACGAAATAGGAAATAAACCTAAATAGAATTTTAGTAACCTAAAATTCAAATAAGGAAAGTACCTAACTTGGCATGCAAGCCTTATAATGCAACAATTAAATTTAGAAGGAAACAATTAAGAAAAGGTGCAAGCCCAACGTAGATTCGGATGCAACAACCTATTGGATTTCGGCCCATCATAACAGGCCCAAACGGTATCCTTTTTGAAACTTTCTTAGGTCTAAATTGAAGTTCAAGACGTCATCTTTCCATCCTAACAAGTTTCAGCCCATTTGGAGTTGCGAGCAAGAAGATATGATCATTTTAATTCTGGTTGTTGGGTCCTCCCGAAATTCCAAAGTGGAAGTTCCCTTGGATCATGGAAACTCATCCTTGTGGATTATGTATAGCATTATTCTTGGGCCCCCAAAGATGGTTTTTAGCCCAAATATGTTGAATAAGCCAATTGACAGTTTTCTTGAACCGTTTAGCTCGGGTCTTTATAACTGGACCAATTGGAACTTGAATAAACCGTTTAGCTCGGGCCCTTGTAATTTGACCAATTGGAACTTGAATAGGATCTGCCTCCCATTTGTTAGTTGTGTCCTCATCATTCCCTTCCTCTTGAAAATGATTTGTCCTCAAATCATCACCTACATCAAAAGGGCGTAAATCAGAAACATTGAAAGTGGTATTATCATTGTACTCACTTGGTAAATCCAATTTGTATGCATTGTTATTGATGTGCTCAAGGACTTGAAAATGAGCATTAGTTAATTTTTCATCGATCAATTGGAACCCCTTCTCTTGCTCGTCTCCCCATTTGAATCCAATGTTCTTCTTGATGACTTCGCTAAGTGGTGCGGCAATACTGCTAAAGTCTTTCATGAACCTCTTGCAAAAACTAGCAAGTACATGAAAACTATGAACTTGACTTACACTCGTGGGACTTGGCCATGGTAAGCCATGTGGAATCTCCTTGGGAAAGATATCCTCAAACTCCTGTAAAAGAGAAACAATAGAACTAGGCAAAGATGAGTCAAATTGGTTAGTGTTTAACGCCTCTTTGTACAA
This sequence comes from Bretschneidera sinensis, assembly GCA_023935145.1. Classification (NCBI taxonomy): domain Eukaryota; kingdom Viridiplantae; phylum Streptophyta; class Magnoliopsida; order Brassicales; family Akaniaceae; genus Bretschneidera; species Bretschneidera sinensis. The sequence continues at coordinate 43,144,502 of CM043703.1, forward strand.
AAGTACAATCATTGGCTGATTTAAAATCATCGCTCTTTTTATTTCACTCGTTCTTGCATAGAAATTTGTTTTTCTCTCAATGACCGAATCATCTCTCTTATTTTCTATCTCAATTTTTTCGACCTCTCTCATTTTCTCTTTCTGGTTTGCATTCATTCTCTTTTTCTCATTCTCTTTCGTTTGCTCACTCTCTTTTTGTAACCTCACTTGATCTTCATAAACCTGCTTTGGTGTCAAAGGAACTAGAGTGATTGTTCTTTGATTTCTTACCAACGAATATTTGTTGGTGAAGCCATCATGCTTAACACACCGATCGAATTGCCATGGCTGGCCTAGTAACAAGTGTCCAGCTTGCATCGGAACTACATCACAAAAAACTTCATCTTCATATTTTTCAATACGAAAGGAAACTAACACCTGTTTGTTCACCCTCAGTTCACCACTATTATTGAGCCATTGTAACTTGTAAGGCCGAGGATGTTTAATCGTTGGCAGCCCTAATTTCTCAACCATTGTAGTGCTAGCAATGTTAGTACAACTACCTCCATCAATAATCATACTACATACATTGTTTTGCACGTGGCATCTAGTATGAAAGATGTTTTCTCGCTGCACTTCATCATCTTCTTTGATTTGCACACTTAGAGCTCTCCTTGCAACCAACAATTCTCCTTGGGCAGCGTATTCCTCATCACTTGCATCCTCCAATGGTGGCATAGATTCGGTATCTTCTTCGCCCTCGGTTTCAATTTGACCATTATCTCACAATACCATAACTCTTTTGTTCGGACATTGGCTTGATATGTGACCCCTGCCTTGGCATTTAAAACACTTAATATCACGATTTCTAGTGGTGGAAGAGTCAGTTTTACCTTGATTTCCATGGCTGGTACTTTCTTGCTTTTGCTCGGTTTTGGGCTTGGCCGTGGCTTGCTTCACAAAATTCGACCTCCAAGATGAACCCGAGTTAGGGTTTTGTCGTGTATTGCTGCTCCTTCTCTTGAGCTAGTTCTCAATTTTGACAGCCATGTGCACCATATCTTCCAATTCCACATAATGATGCAACTCCACCGAATTAGCAATTTTCAGGTTCAAACTAGTCAAGAACCTAGCCATAGTAGCCTCTCGATCCTCCTCTACATTTGCTCGAATCATAACTACTTCCATCTCCTTATAGTAATCCTCCACACTCCGACTACCTTGTGTAAGACTTTGCAATTTTTGGTATAACTCACGATAGTAATGGCTTGGAACAAACCGTTTCCTCATCACGGTTTTCATCTCCTCCCAAGTCTCTATTGGACGCTCTCTATTTCTCCTCCTATTTAACACTAGCTGATCCCACCAAACAATCGCATAGTCAAAAAATTCAATGGCCGCAAGTTTAACCTTTTTAAGCTCGTAATAATTATGATAATCAAACATTAATTCTATCTTCTTCTCCCACTCAAGGTAAGCTTCAGGATCGTTTTTTCCTTGAAACGATGGAATCTTCATCTTAATACTACCCAAGTTATTGTCTTCCCGATTCCTAGCTTCTCTACCTCGACCACCAAATCTCCTATGGCTAACAACTGATTCCCGATCATCTTCTTCATCAAATCCATTCCCATAATACTCTTCATCTTCAACTCTCTCTCCCCTAGGTTGAACTCTCTCCCTCCTACGTGCATTAGGAGCATTTTGTTGCTGCCCCACACGTGCATTCTCTACCCGATCAATCCGCTCATGAACCTGTTCCATCTTCGTTCGCAATACTCTTCTCATCTCACCCATTAAAGCCTCCATGAGCAACTTCGGATCACCCTCTCCCAATGTATCTCCGGAATTATTTTTGCTCTTGTCGTCTGACATGTTTGCTGCAAAAACAACGTTATAAAAAAAAAGACCTCACACTCCCTCACGTGTTTCACTAAAAGAATGAGTCACTCAATTTCACTCGTGTTTTCACAAAAAAAATAAGATTGGCTTTTCCTCTCTTATGTGCTCACCACTCTTGCCTTTTTCCACTCGTAATAATCCTCTATAGGTTCTTATCAAACTAACTGAACAAGTATCAAAGTTTCCAGCAACAATTCACCAATAACTCACAAAGAAATTTAGAAATAAGGATTAAAAGGATTGAATCTAAATATTACACACTTCTTTTTTCACTTTTTTTTTCCTAAACTTGAAATTTATTCTTCTTTTTTTTTCCAATTTTGTTTTTTTTTTCACTTTTTTTAATTTTTTTTTAGAATCAAAACAAAAGATAAGCAAACCTGCAACTAGAAGGCTCTGATACCAACTAATATGATCCACGCCAAGAACTAAGAAATTCATGGATCAAGAAGACCTCTAAGATCGTCTAGAAGCTGATTTATGTGAGACTGCGACCCGTTGCTTATATTGAAGCAAGAACCTTGGTATAATGAAGACTAAGAACGCGACCCGTTGCTTATATCGAAGCAAGAACCTTGGTATAATGAAGACACCACAATCAATTATGGAAGGATTAATTGATAAGTCGAAGATAAACGCCACGGAAACTCCGATAAGTTCAGAAGTTCTAAAAGAACGAAAGAGAAATTTCTCTCCGAAAGTATGAATCAAATCTGAATTGTCTTATTCCAAAAGCCAATGGCTATTTAAATACATGAGAATTCATAACCAAATAGAAAAAGGAAAACTAAAAAATAGGAAATAAACCTAAACAGAATTCTGGTAGGAATAGGAAACTACGAAATAGGAAATAAACCTAAATAGAATTTTAGTAACCTAAAATTCAAATAAGGAAAGTACTTAACTTGGCATGCAAGCCTTATAATGCAACAATTAAATTTAGAAGGAAACAATTAAGAAAAAGTGCAAGCCTAACGTAGATTCGGATGCAACAGCCTATTGGATTTCGGCCCATCATAACAGGCCCAAAGGGTATCCTTTTTGAAACTTTCTTAGGCCTAAATTGAAGTTCAAGACGTCATCTTTCCATCCTAACAAGTTTCAGCCCATTTGGAGTTGCAAGCAAGAAGATATGATCATTTTAATTCTGGTTGTTAAGTCCTCCCGAAATTCCAAAGTGGAAGTTCCCTTGGATAATGGAAACCCATCCTTGTGGATTATGTATAGCATTATCCTTGGGACCCCAAAGATGGTTCTTAGCCCAAATATGTTGAATAAGCCAATTGAGAGTTTTCTTGAACCGTTTAGCTCGGGCCCTTATAACTGGGCCAATTAGAACTTGAATAAACCGTTTAGCTCGGGCTCTTGTAACTTGACCAATTGGAACTTGAATAGGATATGCCTCCCATTTGTTAGTTGTGTCCTCATCATCATCTTCTCTATGTAGGAAGTCTGAGAAATATTCAATCTGTTTCTCTCTCTTTCCTAGATTATATTCATCCCAATGATCTTCTATGCATGGTCAAGATCCTTTATCTCAAACTCCGAACTAAGTTGAGACTTCAATTCTTCTATCCTCTCCATGTTGCTCCCAACCAGTAACATATCATCAACATAGATGAGGATGATCACCACTTCCTTCACCTTGTGCCCCTTATAGTACAAGCACGAATCATAGTAGCTCCTCATGAAATCCAAACTAGTTACAAAGGAATCAAACCTCTTATTCCATTACCAAGGTGATTGTTTCAGGCCATAGAGAGATTTCTTCAATTGGCATACCAACTCTCCCCGCCTTCCTTCCTCATAGCCTTCGAGTTACCTCATGTAGATGGTCTCATCAAGCCCTCCATGTAAGAACGCTGTCTTCACATCCATTTACTCGAATTCCCAATTGAATTGGACCACCATTGCCAATACTATCTGTATCATCTTGTACTTCACAACCGGTGAGAATATTTCTATGAAATCTATGCCTTCTCTTTGTGTGAACCCCTTCGCCACTAGCCTAGCTTTATACCGGACTCATCCCCTAGAGTGTTCCCTTCTTTGATCTTGTAGATCCACCTATAATCCACAACTCTCTCTTTTTCTGGTTTGGGCACCAATTCCTAAGAGTTGTTCTTCCTCAAATAATCTATTTCTTCCTCCATAGCTAGCTGCCACTTTAACAACTCCTTACATTCCATGGCTTACATGTAAGTTTCTGGTTTAACCATCCCTCCTTCTATCCAAGGAGCTACTACATTAGCATCTGCAAACCCATATCTCAAAGGTGGTCTGACCACCCTCCTTCCCTAATCCCTTGTGAGTTGGTCGTCATTCTGACTTGCTGCATCAACCCCTTCTAGTTCAGCCTCCTCTTGAGTGCCCTGAGCTTGACCTTCATCAATGGGCTCTACCTAGTCTAAACCCTCTTGCCTTCCTTGCCCTACCTGAACTGAATTTTCCTTGATACGATGCTCCACAAATTCTAGGCTGGTTTGCTCACTAGCCCCTGCAGGGTTAGTTTTCTCCAAATAAGGAAATAACAATTCATTAAAAATAACATCCCTACTTATTATGAGTTTCATTCCTTTTGGTTCTAAGGACCACAACCTATACCCCTTAACCCCATCACCATACCCTAGAAATACACATTTTCTAGACCTCAGGTTAAGTTTATCATCCTTTTGATGTGCAAATGCAACACACCCAAAAGTCCTAAGGTTGCTCAACTCAGGGGGTTTTCCACTCCACATCTCCATGGGAGTCTTGAGCTTTAAAGCTCTAGAGGGTGATCTATTTACCAAGTATGCAGCAGTAGACACAGCTTCCCTCCAAAAATATTTTGGTAAACCAGACCCAATTAACATGCACCTATCCTTTTCCATAAGGGTTCTATTCATTCTCTTAGCAACTCCATTTTGCTGAGGTATTTTTACAACCGTTCTATGTCTTAAAATGCCATTTAACTAGCAGAATTTATCAAAATCCTTATTACAAAATTCTAAGCCATTATCAGTTCGTAAAGCCTTAACCACCCTACCCGTTTGAGTCTCCAGCAACTTTTTCCACACCACAAATTTATTCAAAGCATCTGATTTATTTTTAAGCAAATAAACCTAAACCTTTCTTGAATAATCATCAATTAAAGACAGAAAGTAAAAGTTACCTCCCTGTGTTGGTGTTCTTGCTAGTCCCCAAAGGTTCGAATGAATGTAGTCAAGAATGCCCTTAGACTTATGCACTCCGGTGTTGAAGCTGACTCGGTGTTGCTTCCCAAGAACGCAACACTCGTAGAAATCCAATTTCTCTACTTTGTCACCACTAAAAAGTCCATCCTTGCTGAGAACTTGCAGGCCCTTTTCGCTCATATGTCCCAAGTGAGTGTGCCAAAGGGCTGCCTTATCCATCTCAGTCATCAAGCTTGCTGCTTGATCCTTGATTTCTGTCTCTCCAATCATCTCATAGAGTCCATCTTTTATTGCTGCATTGATCACTATCAAATATCCCTTGGTCACCTTGATCTTTCCTCCCTTTGCTTTGTATGTACACCCCATGGAATCCAACTGCCCCAATGAGATCAAATTCCTCTTCAAATCCGAAAGATACCTCACATTCTACAGCAGCCTTGTGACTCCATCAAACATCCTCAACTGGATGTCTCCTATCCCTCTCACTTGGCAAGAAGTGTCATTCTCCAAGAAAACCTTTCCATCATTGGTTTCCTGGAAATTCTTGAACCAATTTCGGTGAGGGCACATGTGATAAGTGCACCCGGAATCCAGAATCCATTTCTCGCTGCCTTGCCTCTTACTCACATTTGAGCACACAACAAGAACATCATCTTGCTGTTATCCTTTGGTAACCGAAGCCTCTTCATTGTTGGTATGGCTTCTTCTTCTCTCATCCCACATCTTTTTCTTGCAATCTTTCCTGAAATGGCCCTTCTTGTTGCAGTGTAAGCATCTTTTTCCTCCAAATCTCGGTTTGGAATGAGATCTTCCATGGCTCTGCCCTCTACCTCTTGATTTCTCCCAGTAGTTACCATGAATGCTACTGCCATTCTGAGTTGCTGGCTTTCCTCTAACGAACAACCCTTCACAACTTGATGCTTCCCTCATCTTGGCTTTGAAATCATGAGCCCTTATAGCATTAATCATGATTTCTTTGGTTAGTGTAACTCTTCCATATTCAATAGCATTAATCAAATTATCAAAACAATCAGGAAGAGAATTTAACAAAATAACAGCCAATTGTTCATCCGGGAATGTAATGCTACAGCTATTTAAATCTTGAACTAGCTTACTAAACACATCAAGATTATATTGCAACTCTTTATTAGGATCCATTTTTAAAGCAAAGATTCTTTTAAGAAGATAAATCTTATTAGGGAGAGTCTTGGTAAGAAACAACTCATCTAGTTTCTTCCATATGACAGCTGGATCTTCCGAGTCTCCACACTTCCTTGTGACACTATCCAACATATGCAAGAAAATGGTGTTGTATGCCATCTTCTTCATCTCAATCTGCTGGTCTTCTGTGATACTTGCTGGAAAAGCGTCATCTTCTCCAATAGCCAAGTCCACCTTCTGTTGCATAAGAACAACCTTGATCTTCCGCTTCCAAAGGGCAAAGTCTCCCTTTCCATCGAACTTCTCAACAATGAAATTTGAAGTCATCTTGCGGAGAAAATCCCAGATTTATGCAGCACCCACAATTTCTTTCTAACTTCTTCTAAACCTCAAGCAAACGATCGAAGATTGATCTCAATACCGTTCTTGAATCACCCTCAAGAACACGATCAGATCTTGATCTTTACTCCGTTCTTGAATCACCTTAAGAACACAATCAGATATTGATCTCTACTCCGTTCTTGAATCACCTCAAGAACACAATCAGATATAGATCTCTACTCCGTTCTTGAATCGCCCAAGAAGTTGATCTTTGATTCTTGGAGTCTTGACTCTGATACCTTCTGTTCCAGCTCCGATACCCGCTCTCTAAAGCTCCTCCGGCTCTGATACCACTGTTAGGAAATCACCTTGAGATTCCTAGGTGGTGATCTTCCAAACACCCAAGTCTAGAATGACTTGTAATGAAAAGAAACAGAAACAGAAATCAAAGAAGGGAAAGAACACAACAATTTGTTATCGAGGTTCGGCAATAGCCTACGTCTCCATGAGTTCCATCGAACTCTCTACACTAAACCAATGAGTTCTTACAAGTTACAGTAACTCCTCTCCAAGAATCTCAAGTTGTTGAAGAACCAAAGAAGAGAAGAAATAAAGTGATAAGAACTATTACAAAGCCCTCTACCCACAATCTATACTACTATCTTTTTACAACCAGCCTCTCTTTTGAGATCTATTCTAGTGCCTTTCCTATGTTTTGTGTCTTTGCACTCTCACACTTGCACTTGAATTCTCTTGTATGATGATCACTTGTGTTTACGACTTGTGTTATTGTGTTGAGATTGAAGCTAGGTGACCATTTATATAGTGCACCACTTCTTGAACCTATCTTGAAGGTCAATCTCCACCTTTAGATCTTGAGAACCAATCAATCATAGCCCCTCATCAATCCTAAGTGATCTTGTCCATTTTGATCATGCTTTACGCACCATTTGAAATGCTGAAACATAAGCATCATGTGTGCTTCGTGTTGAGGCTTGGAACAGGGCGTGCTGAGGCTTGGAGCTTCATACTGAGACTTGGATGAGCTGGGCTGCGGCGCAGACTAGGGCACCCTCTTCATCCTTTCTAGGCACCACAGCGTGGGGGAGGCTGAGCTGCGGCGCACACCTACTCCAGGTCTTCTCCTTTGCTGGTAGCCGCGGCACACACCACCTGGGCCGCGGCGCACAGCTTGACCTGATGATGAATTTCAACTCCCATTTAATCCTTAAACAAATACCAACATAAATGGTAGAGAGATAGCAATGAATGCTTTTTACAAATGAATAATATCTCTCTTTCAAGAACAAGATTGAAGAATGGCTCACAATAAATTTTTTAAAGCTTTCGATAATTAATGAGCTATATGATGAACTGAATATGCTCTCTTCCTTATTTAAATGCTCATTGAAGTGGGTTTATATAGCCTTGAGTTAATATGGTTGTTTGACACTGACTTGGTAGGTTTGGAGCATTAAATGCTTGAGTTGATTGAAGAGTTGCCTATGCTATAAACTTCTATCGCACTTATTACTTCAGATTGAAGAGTTAATTCAACATTAGAAGATGTACCAAGGGACCATAGAACCCAAACATTGAATCAACAGTCTCCTTCACTTTTTGACACAAAAGTTCAGCCTTTCCACCATCATATGACTCACCAATAACCCAATACACATATTCTGATTTATGACGAGGGTCAAATATCATGAAAATAAACAACATCAAGTTCACATTGTCAATGTTTCCCCAAAATTTGTTATATTTCGTTTTCATCTTTGTAGCCATTAAACATACATTTATATCATCACTGAAACACCTTTTAGCAATTACCATCCCACCCCATAAATTTCTTCCATATACATATTACCAGTTATATAAAGAGAACTAGACATATTCAAAGTAGTATCATAAAAGATTTTATGAAAAGGAAACAAACCATGAGCATAATCCCAATCCTTCTCATCGGGCAAGCCCTTTCTCTTTCTAAAAACCTCCCTATACTTAGTATCTTGGAGCTCTAACAAATCAAATGCTTTTTAAAACTTCACAACAGATTCTAACATCAAGTAAATGGAATTCCATCTATTTCAACATCTAAGCAAACAAGACTTCTGTTATCAATTTTTTCTTGCTCCACACAAGTCTTAAACCTTTGTAATCTAACTGGAGAAGATCTCACAAATTTTACTGCACTACGGATTCTAATAACAGACTCTTCTACATCTTTCAAACTCTATTTAACAATTAAATTTAAAACATGTGTAGCATATCTTATGTGTTCAAGACACATCCCTTCTAATTAGTAAGTCTTTTTCTTAAGTATTCAATTGCTGAATCATTAGCACTTGCATTGTCAATTGTTATAGTGAAAACATTGTTAATACCCCAATCAAGTAAACATCTCTCAACTGCTTTACCAATCATGTCACCAATATGACTAGAAACTAGACAAAAGTTCAAAATTCTTTTGTGCAATCTGCATTCATCATCAATAAAGTGAGCAGTGAGACACATATATCTAAGGTTTTGACAAGATGTCCATGTATCGGTTGTAAGACTAACTCTATGTCAAAACTTATTCAAAAAAAATTTTTGATTTCTTCTTCTCATCTAAGTATAGGGCATAATAATCTCTAGTCAATTTCCAACGTGAATGAACTTGAAACCATGGTTGTAGCACACCACAAAACTCTCTAAATCCTTCATGCTCCGCAAGCCTAAAAGGAAATTCATCCTTGATAATCATCCTAGTAAGTGTTTTCCTACAAGACTCATGGTCAAACATCCTAGCAACAAGTGAAGTCACATGATAGTTTCTTGGACCCACTAGTTTCCTACCTCATTATATCATATTTAATAAGGCATCATGAATCTCATATAATGTAAGTCCCATATATCTGCGAAAAAACTTACTTAGAACAATAGATCTCTTATATCCTTACAATGGTGGAAGGACACGATAACACATTCATATGTTTCTTTGTTACAACTTAATATTCATTACTTTTATGGGGGAGTTTAATTGGTCTTTTATCTCATCATTTCAATTAAACATGCATCACATACATAACATTTATTATATAATATCAAATAAAATATGACTCTAGGTGATTATAGACTTATATCCATGATTCACTCGAGCCACTAAGTGAATCATTGGTCTTAATTTAGGGTTATATATTATTAATCACCAATTCTCACATGATGGGCCTTATAATCTTCAAACGAGCCTCCATTGCTTCCTTACACACTCGATCATCCTCAAGCTTGAATGAAAAATTCTTATCTACTCCTATCAAACTACTCTAATTAATTACATTACAATAATTAATAAGAATCATTGATTCAAAATTAAGGGGAGTTACAATAAGATGGAGATAGAATTTTGCATCGAGAGAGATAAAAGAGAGGCGAGGTATTCAAACTTCATTTGAAATTATATATCCCAAAAATGGAGGATAAATATTACAACCCATGAAATAAAACCATGCATTCAATCACGTTGAATATAACTAATCACTTAACTCAATTATTTGGTCTTAATTCCATAATCATTCATCCTTGAACATATATACAATCAAATTGAATACATATAAATTTAAATGTAATCTATTCCAGTAATGACTTTAATCTAAGATTGCTTATCCTAATCAAATTAGGTACCCAACAACTTTTCTTAATCCTATTCCAAATATAATTTAGGTTTCTCACTTATTAGAATTCATAATTCCAATGCTATAAGGATTTCAGAGTTTTAATTTCTAATCAAACTCTAATTTCTTAAAAATTTAGTCCAAAATAAAGAAAATTATTAATTAACCAAAGTATTATTTTTAAAATTAAAAATCAATTATTTAGTTGAATAAAGGTTGCATATTGAATTTCAAGTTAAACTGAATTTGGAATCTCAAGAACGAGTTAAAACCGTAAATTTTAGAGAACAAAAATTTGTTTTTGCTGATTTTGCATGTGATAGTCGACCGACACTTTTGATAGTCGAATGTCAAAAGTTTCTGTCCAATTTGAACATTATATCTGAAGGGGGATAGTCGACCGTCACCCCATGATACTCAACTATCATCTGACACTCTTGAATTTTTGATGCAATTTTTCACGTCTTTACTTCCTAAACTTTATTCAATTCGATCTAAAATCAAATTTTAGTTATCCAAATTAAATCTAATCAATCTGTATTTAATTTATATTGTTTCTAAAATAATATACAACATCATTATCATCACCATATGACAATAATTAATCAAAGAACAAATTCTTGAATTTTATGATCTAGGGTTTCAAAAACCATAATCTAACTTTTAGATTCTTAATTTGAAATCTATATAATTTTAAGATAAAATCTTATCAAGCCATAACAATAAATTACCATGTTCTATACAAATCATAAAGAATACTCTAATACCACTTGAAGGAAATGTACATAAAATACACAATAAAAATTTAAATTCTTCTTCGATTCCTTTAAACCCAAATCACCTTATGATTTACATGGAACACATATTGAAAAAGAACATATAAGGATTAGAATCGTTACCCTTGTTTCATTGTGTTCTTGATCTCCTTTGTGCGAATCTAAGGGCATCATTGAATTCCTTGCATTCTTGAATTCACAACAATCAAGAAAACAATGTGATCTCTAATGATAGTCTACACAGAAAATTTTGAATTAGGAAATCCCACCAACAATTTCGCTTTTCCTTTTGAGAGAGAGGGGCCAAAAATCAGGGAGATCAATGTGTGTAGATTTTGTTCTAGCAAAAAAAATCTGCATACACAAACTATTTATATGCTAGGGTTAGTTATAATTAACTATTAATTGCAAATTAAACACCTATAGTATTTCTTAATTAAACATTGCCCTTTTTGTGTGTGACCCCTTAGATTCAAACTAATTTGGTTGTAGGCCATAACATTTATGTAATTGCAATTGAAATCTTTTCCAATTAATTAGAACCTCTTCTAATTTATTTTGAATCAAAACCCCTTTTTTATTCTCACTTTTATGAGAATTAATTAATTGTCCATAAATTAATTCTTAGGGCTCCTACAATCATGAGTGACCCTTAGCAATATATCATGACTACCTAGATAGTATGAATTTGATTGTGAAATCTTGAACCTTTCCATTATCAATTACTGTGCAATTCAAACATTCCATTATGCAAAATCTCAATTAAGCTAATTAGGGTATGGAATTATTGTCAAACCCTTAGCATTAATTATGTGTCTAGATCTCAAGAATAAAACTCTAATGGTGAAATTGAAAATTTATTTGTAATTCTCACCCTGCCTTGGTCAACAGACTTATTGAGTTATATCTTATTTGATCACATTGGACATTGTCTCTCTTTGCATAAGAGTGATAGATCCCTTATTGTATACTCACATATCTCTATAATTACTATTTACTAATGATCCATGAATATAACCATTTTAAATGATATGAAAGTATAATAAGTCATATACAAGATAACCATAGTGCTTTAGGTCTAAGGATCACATGTACAATTGTAACACAAGGGCTACCTATTGACAGGCAAGCAAAACTACATGCATATGTTCTTAAGTACAATCAAGAAAACAATGTGATCTCTAAAGATAGTCCACACGAAGCAAATCTTGAATTAGGAAATGCCGCTAACAATTTTGCATTTCCTTTTGAGAGAGAGGAGGCCGAAAATCAGGGAGATCAATGTGTGTAGATTTTGTTCTAGCAAAAAAGAATTAAAAAAAAAAACCTACACACACAAACTATTTATATGCTAGGGTTAGTTATAATTAACCACTAATTGCAAATCAAACACCTGTAATATTTCTTAATTACACATTTCCCTTTCTGTGTGTGATCCCTTAGATTCAAACTAATTTGGTTGTAGGCAATAACATTTATGTAACTACATTGAAATATTTTCCAATTAATTATAACCTCTTCTGATTTATTTTGAATCAAAACCTCTTTTTTATTTCACTTTTATGAGAATTAATTAATTATCCATAAAGTAATTCTCAGGGCTCTTACAATCATGAGTGACCCTTAGCAACATATCATGCCTGTCCAGATAGTATAAATTTGCTTGTGAAATCTTGAACCTTTCCGTTATCAGTTACCGTGCAATTCAATCATTCCATCATGCAATATCTCAATTAAGCTAATTAAGGTATGAAATTTTTGTCAAACCCTTAGCATTAATTATATGTCTAGATCTCAAGACTAAAACTCTAATAGTGAAATTAAAAATTCATTTGTAATTCTCACCATGCCTTGGTCAACGGACTTACTGTGTTATATCTTATTTGATCACATAGGACATTCTCTCTCTTTGCTTAGGAGTGATAGATCCCTTATTATATACTCACATATCTCCATAATTACTATTTACTAATGATCCATGAATAGAACCATATTAAATGATATGAAAGTATAATAAATCACATACAAGATAACCATGGTGCCTTAGGTCTAAGGATCACATGTACAACTGTAACATAAAGACTACCTATTGAGAGGCAAGCAAAACTACATGTAGATGTTCTTAAGTCGAGTCATATTCATTGAAATCATTCTCCAATGAGCACTAACTGAGATAGTAAGATCAGTCATCTTCCCAATTGAGCAAACACAGTATGTACTAGTCTAGTCGGATTACTAACATCCAATTAGTATCCTATGACCATGAACATAATAAAGCTTCTGGGAAGATTAGGTCTCATTATTATGATCGCATCATAATCCTATCTCCATTACTCTTATTCCATAGACTTAATCATTATAATGTAATTTAAAAAATATTCATGATAAACAAAGTTTGTCATAAAATAATGATAACAATTTGAATAAAATTGTTTGACAAATAATATTCTAAGACATCAAATATCATTGGCTTATAGGGCATACTACTAACATGAACTTGAACTTCATTTTAATTCGTAAATGAAAAGGATCTAAATCTATGAAAGGATATGTTAATTAATCAAAAAAATTAAATCTACGGTAATGATTGGGTCATATAATTTATTTTAGTTAAATATTTATAAAAATATGACTTAACAATAACTATTGATTAGGAAATCTTGGAAAGTTTTTTGGGAGATGCTTTCCCCAGTTGGGGATAGGCTTTGTGTCAACTACAATTTAAAAATTGCCTATGGTCAATCTCTCCATCTTCACTATTGAATGCTTAATTCCACTTGTGATACAATTTAGAACATGTTGCATCTGCATTGTGAACCCCTCAAAATGCCATGGAGCTGTGTTGTACTCACTTCATTTACCGATGGAGAATGAGATAGTTATGTGATGGTAAATTCTATATGGTTCTTAGATGCATTGTGGATATGTAATTCTTATGCAAGATACTGATGAAATCTCTGTTTGCTTTCAAATTGTTGACTTGCTACTTTGGTATTCGTTTGTTGCATGAATGGATACCATTTTTTTTTATCCTTTTGGCCCTACTCAAGTGACGCTTAACTGGTGACCCCTTCTCTTTCTTTTTCTTTAGTTATAAGAAATGATATAAGACATCTTTCCCTTTTATCAGGAGTATGATATTCCTTTTTCCTTTATTATATTTTCATCTTTCGTATACAATATCTTACTTTAAGGTAGTAGGTAATCAGCCTTCAAGCATCAGAATGGTAATGGGGACCAAATTAAATAATTTTCCTTCTATAGTTTTGGGTTGGTAGTTATTGGAATGCTATATATATATATATATATATATATATATATATATATATATGTATATATATATGTATGTCTGTGTGTGTTTGTGTCTTCGCTTTATCAAAACTTCAGCATTATGGTGAAATTTTGGTGATCTTGTTCGCATTGTCATTAAGTTCTAATCCACTTCAATACCCCACCCCCTCTTTTCTACCCCTTGATTTTGTGAGTCCTTCCAATTACTTGATGTCACGGGCACAAACATTTTTCATTTACATCACATAGATGATTCCATTAGAGGTATTGTCCATTCATCTTTACTCATGCATGGTATTGAGGAAATGTCGAATCAAGTTACATATATTTTATATTTTTATTAATTAATATTTTATCTACTTAATGATTTTATATTGGTTTTGTTTTTCGAATTTTATGTTATATCTTTGAAAGTGTCCTACATCTTTACTAAATACCACCATTTTCCAAATTCAACCTGGATAATGTTCTTCTCAAGCAGTGAAAGGGTCATTCATTTAATTTTCTAATAAAGTATGAGATGTTTCTTAGTTAAATTGTCTCTTATTTCAGTTTCCTTTACGTTTCTACATATGAAATCTCTCATATCTCCTATTAAGTTTGTTGGCTCATGTCAATCAAGCTTCTCCGTTAGACCAGATTCTTCGTTAAATGGAAGCTTGTATCATTTCACCGTAAAAGTAACACCAACCACAGAATACGAGATCCAAATCCTGCACTAATCGCTACACTTAAAAGAGCAGAATGTCAAAGATACACCTGTATGATGAATTTTCATACGAAATTTCATGGTGAGATTGTTGTCCTTGAACTTGCACCTTGTCTTATGTCTCCAAATCAATAAGAAAATAATTCAGTAGCATGAAACAATAGAAACTTTATCAAGAAGTTGAGCAAACATACAAAAATAGAACTCTGGCTTTATCGTTAGTGAGTTCACATCATGGTAGTGGGCCAATATTCTAGTTTACTCCTAGCAGGCCCGGGCTGTTTGCTTTTCCTACTGTTTTACCGTCTTGCGAGAAATGGCCTAACCTGAGGCATCAAACCACAGGCCGTCATTGTTCCATCATGGTTAACTCATCTTATAACCATTAAGTCAAAGATTCAAGGATCGGTACTGAATCGTTCACTACTACAAGATACAAGCATTCTGCATTCAAAAAATTTCAAGTTAAGCTAATATTTCTTTTGAAACCAAATAAAAATAAAATTCATTTCATTTTCAAATGAATTGAAATGAATTTTTATGATTGGCTTTCTATTGAATTTTTAAGATTCTATCAAGCATGTAATCTCTGAGTTTAGGAAAAGCGAGTAACAAAGTGGAAAGAATTCTTAATTGAATTTTGTGGATCCTAGCAATGATCGTCGCCTTGATAGAATCTTGTGGATTCTAGTTCGTGTTAATATGCAAAAGAGAATGAATTATGAATCAGTTATGTGGCACATGTTATGTAACTAAAGTTTAGGAACCATAGGAGATGTGTCATGTAGTTGTGTTCTTGGAGAGTTTTAGTAGTTATTGTCAAAAAGAGTGAGACAAATGTCATGCACTAAAGTTCACACGGTTACTAGTGGTTATAGATTTATTTGTATAAATAGTAACACTTTTGATGTAATCACGATCCTTTTCATTCAATGAATCTTATGATAGATCAATTTCTTATTTTCACTTTTATACTTTTCAATCATTGAGTCTTTACATTTCTTTAAATTCATGTACTTACAATTCAATATCCTTTAGATTCCTGGCCTTTCATAAATCCATAAAAATAAACAGCCCTGCAAGTCATTGCATTTCTTGGGTTGAGCCAAGACCCTTCATTGCAATTGTTTTGATTTCAAAGCCCTTATTCAAACACATTAACAAATTGGCCACTCGCAATCAGAATTCACAAAATCGGAATAAACATTTTTTTATTTTAAATTATAGAATTCATTTGAATTATTATGTTTAAAATGTTTGGAATAAATGAAAAAATTAAATAAAAAAAAAGAGGCAATGAGAGAAAGAGGGAAGGAAACAGAGAGAGAGAGAGAGAGAAAGAGAGAGGGAAAGAGAGAGAGGAAGTGAAGAGGATTTTGAATTTATATTTTCTAGTATATTTTTACATGAATGCTTAGATAGCTATTTATAGACTGAAGTTACAACAGATTTAAAAAGGCACAGTTATTAAGTGTTGTAATCATGGTGGACATTGTGCATAGCTATAATCATGGAGCAATTAGAAAAGACCGCTTGTATTAAGTAGGTGCTCCTATCAAGGGAATTGCTGCTGGAGTAGTAATATCCTTAGCACACCCCTGCAAGATGAACATTCCACCAATTACATTGATCTTGGATATGTGGTGAATAGTTGGCCAGAGAGCGGTTTGGTTAGAAGTTCAGCAAGTTGATCAATCGTGGTAATGTATCAAACAATTAAATTCTTGGAGGCAACTTTGTCACAAACAAAATGAAAATCAATCTCATTATGTTTGGTGTGCGAGTGGAAGATAAGAATAACTGTCATATAGGTTGCACCAAAGTAATGGTTGTAAGTGGGTGTTTAGAATCAAAAGGCAATCAGATGACTCCATAGATCGATACAAAGCTCGGTAGAGGAGCGTTAATACTCTGATACAATAAAGTGGATTTTGAATTTCTATATTTTGGTATAATTTTACATGAATGTCTAAATAGCTATTTATAGATTGAAGTTACAACAGATTTAAAGAGCACAATTAATAGGTGCTGTAATCATGGAGGAGATTGTGCATAGTTACAATCATGGAGCAGTCACAAACGACATTTGGTATTAAATAGGTGCTTTTGTCAAGAGATTTGCTGCAAGAGTAGCAATACCTTAACGATACAGCCTAAAAACACACACCTAATAAAAAAGTAACACATGGACAGCCTCAGACCAAAACAGCAAAGCAACACGTAGATAGCCTCAGATCCAAACAGCAAAGCAACACATGGACAGCCTCAGACCAAAGCAGCAAGGCGATACGCGGACTGCCTCAAGCCAAAACAGTAGACACGCGGGCAGACCTGAAACAAACAGTGGGATCTTTAGGATATCCCCGTCCTTGGCACACAGACCGTCTCATCCCCAAAGCCCTATAAAAGGACCCAGGTATCCGTATCCAAGGAGATCAATCACATTTTTGTTACTTACTAAAACGCATCGCCATGCCCACTTTTCTAAAAAATTACACTAACAAAGGCTTCGGAGCGTCTTCGAAAGCATCCTTCTCCGGTGACTCCTTAGCTTACCTCGTCTTCAGTGTGCAGATTCCCCCAAGGCCCGGCCTCCAACTCAGCAGCATGTTTTTGGTAGCAATAGATTGGCGCCGTCCATGGGAAACTCCACCATCTCTCGCTAATAGTAAAAGCAAAAAATTCTAAAGAAATCATTTGTTGCCATGTCACCTAAAAACACCACTAGGAATACCGGTAAGGGAGCAGCCGGGGCCAACACCCATACTCAACAGTCTGGGTCAAGGCCTTCTGTCGTGTCTGAACGAAGGTCCTCCAGAGGCGACCCACTGCCTCTTTCTGGGACCCAACACCCCCGTTGTACGGAAGTTAACCTCTCGAATCTCCGAGAAACCCCCGCGACGTATCCCACTATGGCTATGCTCCAAGCACAGTTCGTGGAACTCTCGCAACTAATAACCAATCTGGCCGCCGAGAGGCTCACCAACCTTCACCTATGCCCCTTTGGCAGAATCCCAGCCGCACAGGCTTAGCTAGCCGCGAGCTTCTCATCGACGACTGTTCCACTACGGAGTCCTCCCCACCTCATGCTGTCAAATCCAAAGAGAGCCCCTCGTCCAGAAGTAGTCTCGGCCTTGACAAATGAATAGAGGAAATAGAGGGAAGGATCAATAAAGCGTTAAAGTGTCGTAACCACGGTATCCTAGACGAACTCAATGTCTAAGACCCGCCTTTATCTCAAGAACACCTCGAGGGCCCACTCCCACCGAACTTCTGAATGCCTTAGATCAAACCTTACGATGGCTCCACAGACCCCCTGGATCACCTCCAGCACTATAAAACCATGGGGCATCAACACGTTCAAGGAGCTGAGCTACGCCTTCGCATCGCATTTTCTTAGCAACAAAGAACCCAAGAAGACTTCGGAGTCCCTATTCAACACCATCCAACTAAAAGAAGAAAGACTTCGAGCCTACATCTCTAGGTTCAACTCCGCTACCTAGGAAATCCTAGACCTCGACCCTAGTATCCAGGTACTGGCATTCAAAAATAGGCTGAGATCCAGAATCTTCAGTTTCAAGCTCACCAGGTAGCCACCTGGCGACATGAATGAGATCTTGGCCCGAGCCGAGAAATACATGCTAGCAGAAGATGATCAGGCCTTCCAAAGAGAACGGGAAGGAGACGCGGAGAAAAAAAGAAGGGGCCCCATAAGTCCACATCGTGAACCAGTCAAGTAATCCTTCCGCGAGGATAGGCCTAGGGCCCCCAGGCACTTCGGGAATTTCACCCCCCTCAATGCATCCAGAACCAACGTCCTAACGCAAATCCAAGACAGGGTGATCCTACGGTGGCCCCCGAGACTGTTACAACTCAACGAGGATCGAGGCACGTGGTGTCGGTTCCACAGAAACCACAGGCACGATATAGACCGCCTAGCTCTAAAGCACCAGATAAAGGCCCTTATCAATAGGGGACAGTTAAAGGAGTTCACTAGGCCCCGAATGGAGAAAGTATCAGAGCAGCCTCGAATGAGTCCCGAGCGCCCGTCCGATCGAAACGAGATGATTAGGACCACCCAAAAGAGTTATGGACCGAACCACAAGGGGCCCAACCAAAGAAATCCATAGGCCACCATTACCAAAATCATCAAAACTATCTGCGGAGGCCCTGCTGCCGGGGGCACCTCAAGACACCGCGGAAAGTGGCCTCAGTCACCGGACCCCATAAACGAAGGAAGGTGGACATAGCCATCACTTTCGCAGACGAAGATCTGGAGAAGGTCCAGACTCCGTATGACGATGCCGTGGTCATCTCCCTTCTCGTGGCCAACTACGAAGTTAGACGCGTCCTGGTCGACAATGAGAGTTCGCCCAACATTATGTTTTACGACGCGTTCTAGCAAACGCAATTGGGAGATGCCTAGCTAAGGCTAGTTTTCACCCCACTTTACCACTTCTTGGGAGGCTCGGTGTTTGCTAAGGGTAGCATAGTTCTCTTAGTAACCGCGGTAACGGCTCTACAAGCAACCACCGTATAGGCCACTTTCCTGGTCGTCAGGCAGCCATCATCTTACAACATGATCCTCGGTAGACCTACCCTCAATAAACTCAGAGTGATCGTCTCCACATGCCACTTGAAAGTAAAGTTCCCCATCGAAAAGGGAGTAGGTGAGATTAGGGGAAATTAGCAGATGGGCGGAGGCCCTCCCACTCGAGTTGGACGACCTCAGGGACGAGGGAAAAAATCCAATGGGCTAGCTTGTGGAAGAGTCGACCACGATCCCCCTCAGTAAGGATGCATGCCAAGTCGTCCAGATCGGTTCCAACCTCCCCGAGGCCCTTATAGGATCCTTACTCGCCCTCCTCCAAAAGAATCGGGATCTTTTCGCTTGGTCAGTTATAGACATGTCGGGGATTAGCCCAGAAGTAATAGTGCACTGGTTGAATGCAGACCCAAACCACAAACCGATCATCGAGAAGAAAAGATCGTTCGCCCCCGAATGACAAGCCGCTATCAAGGCCGAGGTGGATAAACTACTAACGACCAATTTCATTCGATAAGTAAAATACCTGGACTGGGTGTCAACATGGTGATGGTAAAGAAATTCAATGGCAAGTGAAAAATTTGCATCGACTTCTTGGACTTGATCAAAGTCTGCCCGAAGGACAACTTTCCTCTGCCACGAGTCGACCAGTTCGTTGACGTGATGTCAGGGCACGAATTGCTAACCTTCATAGACGCATACTCCGGTTATAACCAGATCCTTATGTACAGGTCCGACTAGGAGAAAACAACTTTCATCATCGGACAGGGATTGTATTGTTACAAAGTTATGCCCTTCGGTCTGAAGAACACTGGGGTGACTTACCAAAGATTGGTAAACTAAATCTTCTGGTGGCAAATAGGCTGAAACATGGAAGTCTACATGGACAATATGCTGGTAAAAAGCATCAGGATTAGGGACCATGAAGCCGACCTAAAAAAAGCATTCGAAGTTCTTCGACACCATCAGATGAAACTAAACCCCGCGAAGTGCACCTTCGAGGTCACCGGGGGGAAGTTCCTCGTCTTCATGGTAACCCAAAGGGGCATAAAGGTGAACCCAAAAAAAATAGAGGCCGTCCTTGGCATGAGCCAACCCTGGATCGTGAGGAAAGTCCAGTGACTCACCGGGTGGATAGCTACCTTGAGCTAATTTATGTCGAAATCTGTGCATAAGTGCCTCCCCTTCTTCAAAACCATCAGAAATACCAAGGACTTCGTCTGGACCAATTATTGCCAAAAAGTGTTCAATGAACTGAAAAAGTACTTGGGCTTACCTCCCCTCCTTACCAAGCCCGTTACGAGTGAAGAACTCTTCCTATACCTCTTAGTCAGACATGAAATGGTGGCCTCCATCCTAATTTGAGAGGAGGCAGGCATCCAAAATCCCATGTACTATGTAAGCAAGGTCCTCCACGACACAGAAACAAGGTACCTTTTTATGGAAAAAATGGCGTATGCACTCCTGATCACGGCCCGCAAACTCCAACCGTACTTTCAAGCACACACAATCATCCTTCTAACGAACCAACCCCTTCGACAAGTGCTCCACAGCCGGATGTCTCCGGAAGAATGGTCAAGTGGTCTGTGGAACTCAAAGAATTCAACATCCGCTACCGTCTCCGCAACACCATCAAAGCCCAGGCCCTGGCCGACTTTATTATGGAAACTACTCTCCGAAGCCAAGTGGATCCTACCTCAGTTCTCGACGCGACTGGACCAGTCCCTCAATGGACACTCCATGTCGACGGAACTTCCAACAATGCCGAAAGTGGCGCCAGACTCATCCTATATGGCTTGGATGGCTTCACCGTCGAGTACGCCTTATGATTCGGATTTAGCGGCTCAAACAACGAAGCCGAGTACGAGGCATTATTGGCTGGAATGAAGCTAGCCAGAATATTATCCATTGAGGCCTTGGACACTTACAGTGACTCTCAGTTGGTGGTGAACCAGGTCAACGAAGAATTTGAAACCCAAGGAGAGAAAATCACCTGCTACCTCGAAAAAGCTAAAGAACTAGTCCCCAAGTTCAAAGTGTTCCAGATCAACCAGATCCCCCAGGTGAAAAATTCAAAGGTTGATTCCCTAGCTCGGCTCACCTCTTTTCGACAGCCCGAGTCCACGCGAGCAGTCTACCTTGAGACACTTGTTGTGCCAAGTATCGATGAGGCCACCATACTGCCTATGACCGACGTGGAGACTTGAGCTGACACTATTCTTCGATATTTATTGGACGGTCATCTCCTAGATGAAAGAAACGAAGCTAGAAAAATCATCTCTCGAGCATCGCGATACATAGTCCTAAATGATTATCTATACAAAAGAGGCCTTACGACACCCTACCTAATATGCTTAGGCCCAACCGAGACCGACTACACACTTCGAGAAGTTCATGAAGAAGTCTATGGAAACCGCCTTGGAGGTCGAGCCCTAGCTTTCAAAATCCTTCGTCAGCAGTATTCCTCCATCTTCTGCCAATCGACAAATCCCCTCACCTCGATCAGTAGCCCACTCCCCTTTGCCATGTGAGGGAGGGACCTCCTCGGCCCTTTCGCCAGGGCACTCGGCCAACGGAAGTACCTCACTGTGGCGATAGACTACTTCACTAAATGGGTGGAAGCCGAACCGCTGGCCAGTATCACTGATCACCAGGCTCGAGGCTTCGTCTGGAAGTCCATAGTGTGCCTCTTTAGCATTTCCTGAGTGCTAGTAACTGACAAGGACAAACAATTCGATAGCACTCGATTCAAGGTATTCTGTGATGAACTGCATATTGAGCACCATTTTTCTTCCGTCGGGTACCCACAGGCCAATGGGCAAGCTGAAGTAACCAACTGGACGCTTTTGCAGGGCATTAAAAAGAGTTTAGATGAGGTAGACAAACAGTGGACTAACCACTTATCGAACGTACTCTGGGTGTATCGAACCACCGCTCGAGCACCCACTGGGGAAACCCCCTTCTTCATAACTTACGGTTCTGAAGTAGTCATCCCCTTGGAAATCGGGGTGCCCTCACTACAGGTAAAAAATTTTGAAAATGATAGCAACGACTAGGCTCTCCGGATGAACTTCGATCTGGTCGCCTATCAGTGGAGAACCATCGGATATTACAACTCTCGAGTCTGAGGTAGGAGTTTCCAGCTGCACGACATCGTCCTATGAAAAAACAAAGTGTCTTACCCATGAAAGACGGGAAAGTTGACCCCAAACTGGGAGGGCCCGTATTGTATCAAGAGGATATGCCGACTCGACGCTTTCGAGCTCGAGTAACTAAGTGGGAAACGTGCTCCCCACACTTGGAACATCGAAAACCTCCAACAATTCTACCAATAACTCGCACCTCGGGCACAAGTAACGAAAGAAGTTCGGTTGGTTAAAAATTGTAATGACAAAAGATCGAGTGCAATGAAAAGACAAACAAGTTTGAAAAGTATAACCGAAGGTTTTATTAACTAGAGTTCCAAAAACACAAAAAAAAAAAAAAAAAAAGCGATAACGGCCTTAAATTACAAAAAAAAAAGAAAAAAAACAAAAAGAAAAAACCTAGTCTAAAACCTCATGAGGTAGCCTTTCCCTCGGTCTCAACCTCCGGCTAAGCAACTGGCTCCTCCTCACTAGCAGGAACTCCAACCTCGACCTCAACCGCAGCCACCTCCTCATCCTCCTGAGGGTCCAGCAGGTCGAGAGCCAAAAAATCGATATCAGGATGGAGCGCATCGACCCTCCATTTGGCTACTAAAAAGCCCTAGAGGTATTGCAGGCCTCCCTCCTCCTCGACCACCGTCCAAAAAGAAGTAGAATCCCAAAAAGTTGTCAAGGCATCGTCCACTGTTGCCTGAGTACGAGTCTCAGCCTCCTCTCCAAGTCGCTGCCCTGCCAAGACAACAACATCCCTCTCCCGACCTACCTCAACCCTGTCCTGGTTAGCAGCGTTCCTTTCCCGGACAGCCTTAGCTCTGGCCTGGTTGGTCGCATCCAGTGACACCTGCAGCTGGCAAATGAGCTTGGCCTTTTCATTCAGCCTATGCTACGCTCGGCCCAATCTCTAGACAGTATCCAGGCAATGGCGGGACATAACCCCCAGAAAGGCACTCAACTAAAATCAAACAAAAAGTAGTTAGTCACCATATCAAAAAATAAGGGGAAAATGAGAAAAGGTCAGAGAAGTGGGTATCATACCTGAGACCCAAGGGCCTCGGCCACAGAACAAAGAGCCTCAATGGGCCTTCGGAACAGCTCCAGCATGTCATGGAGAGGGATATCCATGACCAAGTGTTCTAGCACCACTCTGGGGTACGCAAAAACAGAGTCGTCGACCTTTAAGCCCCAATTGGGCGTGAAGACTGCCCCCTAGTAGCAACACCTCTAGATGAGGTAGGGACGACGAAAGATACCGGGACAGCCTCCGCCTCGAGGGAGCGCTTGGGAGGACTCTCCAGGTCGATGGGAGTAGTGGATGAAGCTTAAGGCCTCTTCTTTGCCCCCGACCCAAAGGTAGACTGCTTCTCCCCTTGAGCAGTTTTCCTCCCCTCTAAGGCAAGTCTCTTGGCCAGCTCTTTGGCCTTAGCGATCACCTCCATCTCTGCTTAAGATAGCCAAAAGAAGAAAAAAAAAAGCATTAGTTTGAAAGTAAAGGTAAAGAAACAACGTGAAGCAATATAGAAACGAAATAAAAGCAAGTATGAAAGGCAAACGTAAGGTTACCACTCCCTGTGGAGGATTCAGGACATGGGGGGCAGAGACTGTGCCTCACCAATTCCTCATTATCATAGAGGACCTCCATGTCTAGGGGCACGGCTACCATGGCGTCCACCGTCTCTTACTCAAGAGGAAGAAGGCTCGATTTCTTGCATTTCTCCACCCGATCCAAGCTCCATGAAAGTGGAACGCCAAAGTCACTTCCAGCCCGGACGAAGAAGAAAGACTTCTTCCTTCTTTTGATTAAAGATGACATCTTCTTCAGTAGTTTCCTCCTAGCCAAGGTGCTAATCACGACCCATCCAATTTGGCTGTGTTTACTTATCTAGAAGTAGGCCTTGAAAACATCAAGGTTCATCAGTCCTCCCACTTTCGAGCAAATGCAGATTAAAGCCATTATCAACCTCACCGAATTTGGCACCAAATGACTCAAAGCCACATTAAAATACATAAGTACGACGTAAAAAAAAAGATTCAGAGGGAAACAAAGCCCGGCCTAGCTCGTAGGGCGAGCGACTTGGTAGGGCATCACAAGCCCACTCCCTTACCCTGGCTAGCCTAAGGGTGTATTCACCCGGAATGAGATACCACATCCAGATCACTCAAGATCCGCCTCCCTGAGCTGGCTGGGAATAGTATTTGTTGTAAACTCCCACTGCTCCCTCTCCACCACGGGTACAAGGGCACCATAGCTAAAGGTCCATCCTTAACCTCGACTCTTTTTGGGGTCTCACTCCTATAAGAGGACGTGTCCGACCCTATCTCTTCAGAGGAAGTATCGCTACTATTATTGCTACTACTCCTACTACTACTAAGCCTATCTCGATAAATATCTATTGAAGACATGAAGAATGAGAGAATGAGACTCACCTAGCAAATAAGTAGCACTTCCTCCTCAGCTAGACACTCCAACACCAAGATCCGAGCACCCACACCAAAAAAACGGTTACCGAGCCGAGGCTTCCACCTTCTACCAAACCTTTCTCCACTAGGAATGCCACGAATACCGAGCACTCTCAAGACTCAAACAGTATGAGGATGAATACTCTCAAATTCAATGGCACAAGGATGAGCACTCTCAAACTTTATCTCTAAAAAACTTTTAAGGAGTAGGATTGAAGAAGAATGGGACCAAAAGCCCTCTTATATAGGGAAAGAAGGCGTGATGAACAAGGTAAATTAAAACGGGCAGTTGGGAAGGTGTGATATTCAGGATGCTTGAGGCTGCCTTCACTTCTCCAAAGAGCCTGCCATCGCAAATGAGGCAGCATTGGTCCGCTCTATACGTTGTTCCATTCCCCAAAAAAGCCAAATATTAATGAGCGTCGCCCTTTTCACAAAAGATGGCTGCGCATATTCAATAAGTCTGCACAAGCCACGTGTCAAAAACAGGTATGAAAAATGACTGAAAGAAGTTGGGCCCCAAAGGACCCGAAAACCCAAAAACATCTAGAGGTCCTTCAAGAAGCCCAAACAGAAAAAGCAGCCCAAGGCACCCTTCATGGGCATGAAAAACAAAGAAGCCCAAAAGTCTGCCTAGAACTCAAAGATCTCTAAGGCTGATCATATGGAATGCTTCTCATATGCTCGGTTTTATGTCTCCAAAGCCGAGCATATGGACTGTTTCTCATATATTCGGCTCAATATCTCTAAGGCTGAGTATATTGACTGCTTCTCATATGCTCGGCTCAATGTCTCTAAGGCCAAGCATGTTGACTACTGCTCACATGCTCGGACCAACGTCTCCTAGACCGAACATATTGGCTGTTTCTCATATGCTCAGCTCAATGTCTCTAAGGCCAACCATATTGATTGATTCTCATATGCTCAGTTCAATATCTCTAAAGCCGAGTATATTGATTGCTTATAATATGCTCGGCTTAATATCTCCAAGGTCGAGCATGTTAACTGTTGCTCATATGCTTGGACTAACATCTCCAAGGCTGAGCATATTGATTACTTCTCAAATGCTTGGTCCAACATCTCCAAGGCCGAGCATATTAATTGCTTCTCATATGCTCGGCTCAATGTCTCCAAGGCCGAGCATGTTGACTGTAGCTCACATGCTTGGACCAACATCTCTAAGGACGAACATATTGACTGCTTCTCATATGCTTGGCTCAACATCTTCAAGACCGAGCATATGGATTATTTCTCATATGTTCGGCTAAATGTCTCCAATGTCAAGCATATGGACTACTTCTCATATGCTCATCTCAAGACCTCTAAGGCCGAGCATATTGATTGCTTCTCATATGCTCGGCTCAATATCTCCAAGGTCGAGCATGTTAACTGCTGCTCACATACTTTGACCAACATCTCTAAGGCCGAGCATATTGACTGCTTCTCATAAGCTTGACTCATCGTCTCCAAGGCCGAGTATATGGACTATTTCTCATATGCTCGGCTAAATGTCTCTAATGTCGAGCATATGGACTACTTCTCATATGCTCGGCTCAAGACCTCTAAGGCCGAGCATATTGATTGCTTCTCATATGCTCGACTCAATATCTCCAAGGCCGAGCATATTGACTGCTTCTCATATACTAGGCTTAATGTCTCCAAAGCCGAGCATGTTGATTACTGCTCACATGCTCAGCCCAACGTCTCTAAGGCTGAGCATATTGACTGGTTCCCATATGCTTGGCTCAACGTCTCCAAGGCCGAGCATATGGATTGTTTCTCATATACTCGGCTCAATGCCTTTAAGGCCGAGCATATAGATTGTTTCTCATATACTTGGCTCAATATCTCCAAGGTCGAGCATATTGACTGCTTCTAATATACTCACCTTAATGTCTCCAAGGCCGAGCATGTTGACTACTGCTCACATGCTCAGCTCAATGTCTCTAAGGCCGAGCATGTTAACTGCTGCTCACATGCTCAGCTCAATGTCTCCAAGGCTGAGCATGTTAACTACTGCTCATATGCTCGGCCTAACGTCTGCAAGGTCGAGCATATTGATTGCTTCTTATATGCTCTGCTCAATGTCTCCAAGACCGAGCATATTGACTGCTTCTCATATGCTCGACTCAATGTCTCCAAGGTCGACCATATTGACTACTTCTCATATGCTTGACTCAATCTCTCCAAGGCCTAGCATATTGATTGCTTCTCATATACTTGGCCCAATGTCTCTAAGGTCGAGCATACTGATTGTTTCTCATATACTCGGCCCAACATCTCTAAGGCCGAGCATATTGACTACTGCTCACATGCTCGGACCAATGTCTCCAAGGCCGAGCATATTGACTGCTTCTCATATGCTCGGCTCAATGACTCCAAGGCTGACATGTTCATTGCTTCTCATATGCTCGGCTCAACGTCTCCAAGGCCGAGCATATTGACTACTTCTCGTATGCTCGACTCAACGTCTCTAAGGCCGAGCATATAGACTACTTCTCATATCCTAGGCTAAATTTCTCCAAGGCCGAGCATATTGACTGTTTCTCATATGAACTAGGTTAAAATAGGCTTAGTTTAGATAAAAATATTTTCACAACGCAATTCCCTGTGGATTCGACCTCGCACTTGCACAACCCTATATTGCAAACAACTCGTGCACTTGCGAGTAATTTAAAACTCACAACACCAAGCATATGAAAAGCAATCAATATACTCGGCCTTAAGAGACGTTAGGCCAAGCATATGAGAAACAATCAACATGCTCGGCTTTGGAGATGTTGGTCCGAGCATGTGAATAGCAGTCAACATGCTCGACCTTGGAGATATTGAGCAGAGCAGATGAGAAGCAGTCAATATGCTCGACTCAATGTCTCCAAGATCGAGCATATTGACTGCTTCTCATCTGCTCTGCTCAATATCTCCAAGGTCGAGCATGTTGACTGCTATTCACATGCTCGGACCAACATCTCCAAAGCCGAGCATGTTGATTGTTTCTCATATGCTTGGCCTAACGTCTCTTAAGGCCGAGTATATTGATTGCTTTTCGTATGCTCGGTGTTGTGAGTTTTAAATTACTCGCAAGTGCACGAGTCGTTTACAATATAGTGTTGTGCAAGTGCGAGGTCGAATCCACAGGGAATTGCGTTGTGAAAATATTTTTATCTAAACTAAGCCTATTTTAACCTAGTTCCAAGTTTTGAATTGTCTTTTGCAAAACAAATATAAACTAAACTAAATTGATTTAAAGACTAATGATAAAAACACTAAGGTTTCTGAATCCACCCCACCAAAGTAAAGCATATATCTTCATGTTCTATATAAAAATAACCTATCAAAACATTCAATGAATCCAACTTTAAACAAATCACAACAAATATCTCAATTAAACCAAAACAATCCAATGTATCCACTTTTAACAAATCACAAAAGATATCCAATTTAATAAAAAACGATTCGATGTATCCATCAGATGAAACGCATGGAATATCCAACAGAACAATTTAAACGCAACTAATCATAAGATTTTACTCAAATAATTGAACAGAACATTTATACTAAAAAAAAAATTATAATTGTATAAACAAATCTGAAAATATTATGCCAAACAACGGCGAGGCTTCATCTTCAACCCTAGCTGAAGATTTTAGCCACTTATAATCATGAAACTAAAGTTCACAATAACAATGCTAAACATTAAACTTTAAAACTAACAAACGCACTAAATTAAAAACTGACTATACATGGAGAGAAATTCCACTCGCTGTTAGGCGGCGCTTCCCCTCGTTGTAGCAAAGCCTTCGAGATCCACCAGAATGCTAGCAGAAGTCCTCAAGATTGCACACCAAATGATGAAGTGAGATGAGACTTTTATAGGGGAATTCCCGGAGTATAATAAGTTGCAAATTCAATGTGGGATACTACCCGAGTGCGCTCAATCGCATGTGGTGCACTCAAACGTAAAATGGTGATTTCTGGTCGATGTGGGATGTTGCGCTTGCGCTCCTTCGTAGGCTGGTGCACTCGAGCGCAGGTGCGCTTGATCGCATGTCTCATGCACTGGATCACACTAAGCATCCTAAGCTTTTGCTCTGTAAGCTTGACAACTCCCAAAATGCTTTATTTTCTCCCCAAACCTATAAAAATACAGAAAACACATAAAAGACATAAAATAAAGTGAAATAATACAAACTAAAAGCTTAACAAATATAAATTAAGGGCTTAAATATGCAATATTTAACACTCATCAAATACCCTCAAACTTATATTTTGCTAGTCCCTTAGCAAAACAAAATAAAAAACAAATAAAAAACTAAATGAAAAATAAAGAACACAAAGATAAGTTCATCACTCATGGTATCCAAAAATTTAAGGAGCACACAAGACCATGATATTCATTCATGGGCAAGCTTAAAAAATATAACCCATCTTCGCAATGAACAAGAATTTAAAACCTAATTACTTATAAGAGGCAGGCTAAGACATCATAAGCTTGAATCAGTGTAAAGTGAGTTAGCATATACAGATGAGGTTTCCAAATAACTTCAATGTACAATGTCTCCATGTCTCACGATTCACAGAATTTCTCATCAAAATGAACAATGATGGCATAGTTTTATTTTACTTAATTTTTTTTTATTTTATTATAAGGTTATGCTATGTTAAGTTCCCTTAAGCTTTCTAATTGACCCATGTAGCGAGTGTTGAGTCAATGACTCCCAAACCAGATAGTTTTAGGGCATTAGGTGTAAAGACACCCCTAAGGACTTACTAACTTGAGTAAAAAATGCTACGAAACTAAACTGGCCTAACTACTACCAAGCAAAATTCCCACCTTTTGACGTGAACACTCACTGCTTACTGAGGCAAGAGGTCCAGTTACTCAGCAGAAATTTTCGCAACGATCATTATGAATAAAATTCTCACATTTTGACGTGAACACTCATTGCTTACTGAGGCAAGAGGTCCAGTTACTCAGTGGAAAGTTTATTGATGATGATCATTATAAATTTAGTATTATTATTATTATTATTATTATTGTTTTTACTATGCTCAAGTGTTTATCCAACAAGTCATCCAGTTTCAGTTAAGATAAGGAAACATACACATTAAAATCACATGTCATACCTCACACAAATATGTGCTAATGTGCTCGTGTTAGATTAGATCAAACATATGAATTCTCAAATGCCTAAAGTAAGTAACTAAAGTTTAAAACTCTATCATCAGATCATGTGTTCAAAATTTTAAGCTCACCAATGAAATCACATCACAATTTTTCAGATCAACCAAAATTTTCTGACGAACATGAACATACATTTATCTTCATAAAGAAAAACAACAACAAATTAGGACAAAGTGTCAGTGTAATGTGTTTCCCATACCCCCAAACTTAAATTACACATTAACCCCAATGTGTGAATAATATGGAAAGAGCTGACCTGGGATATAGAGAACTATCTGGACTTGGTTTCGCTCATAGCATACCCCCAAACTTGAACTGAAGTACATGTTGTCCCTGAAAAATAAAGACTGGAAAAAAATACTGGAAACAAATATTAATCATAAATATGTAAATAATAAATATACAGAAATGATATGTTGTGGGGTGCCTCTCATGAGCGCTAAGTTTAAAGTCTTCAACCAGACTCTCCATAGTAGATGACACTCAATCTGAGTAACTAGGATCCTCCAACAATATCGTCTCAATGTACAGACTCCTTAACTCCAAGAATGGTTTTAGCCTCTGTCCATTTACCTTGAAAGTGTTACCATTCTTTGGATCCTCAATCTCGATGGCCCCATGAGGAAAAACCGACCGAATAATAAATGGGCCTGTCCATCGAGATTTGAGTTTGCCTGGAAAAAGATGCAGGCGTGAATTATAAAGAAGAACTTTTTGACCCGGCTCAAAAGCTTGTCTCAAAATGTTTTGGTTATGAGTCTTCTTCATTTGTGCCTTGTATGACCGTGCACAATCGTATGCATCATTCCGCAGCTTGTCTAATTCATTGAGTTGAAGCTTCCTTTGTGAGCTAGCCTTTGAAAGATTGAAGTTCAGCTGCTTGATAGCCTAGTAGGCTCTATGCTCTAATTTAACCGGAAGGTGACAGGCTTTTTCATACATAATACGATATGGAGACATGCCAATTAGCGTCTTGAATGTTGTTCGATATGCCTATAATGCATCATTCCATCGCAGAGACCAATCCTTTCTTCTGGGGTTCACAGTCTTCTTCAAAATTTGCTTGATCTCGCGATTGAAAATTTCCACTTGTCCACCTGTCTGTGGGTGATACGGGGTGGCAACCTTGTGTGTGATGAAATATTTCTTCATCAACTACTCAAAAATCCAGTTACAAAAGTGCTTACCTCCATCACTTATGATTGCTCGAGGAGTACCGAAACGAGCAAAGATAGTGTCCTTAAAAAACTGGACCACAACTCAATGGTCATTGGTCTTGCATGCAACGGCCTCCACCCATTTGGACAGATAGTCCACAGCAACTAGAATGTACAGATAGCCAAAGGAGTTTGGGAAAGGTCCCATAAAATCAATGCCCCACACGTCAAAAATCTCAATAATCAGAATAGGGTTGAGGGGCATCATATTCCTCCTAGAAAGACTTCCTAGCTTTTGGCAGCACTCACAAGATACACAGTAGGTGTAAGAGTCTCGGAACAAGGTGGGCCAATAGAATCCACACTGCAAGATTTTCGCAGCAGTCTTCTTACCACTGAAATGGCCTCCACAAGCATGATCATGACAAAACACGATGACATTAGATTAGTCATGTTCAGGAATACACCTTCTGATGATCTGATCGGGACAATACTTGAACAGGTAAGGATCATCCCAGAAAAAATGTTTTACCAAGGCTAAAAACTTTGATTTATCTTGTCGCCCCCAATATAAGGGCATTTGACCGGTGACAAGATAGTTCACTATAACAGCAAACCATGGCGTGGGATTGTGAGCAATGTGCATTAATTGCTCATCAGGAAAGGTCTTAGAAATGGGAGTGGCGGCCTCAGTGAAATCCATAATCAATCTAGACAAATGGTCTGCACCACATTTTCGGAACCTTTCTTATCCTGAATCTCTATGTCGAACTCTTGAAGTAACAACATCCATCGGATAAGACGATATTTAGCATCTTTTTTAGAGAAAAAATACTTCAATGCTGCGTGATCCGAGTAGACAATGACTTTAGATCCTAACAAGTAGGATCTGAACTTGTCTAATGCAAAAACGACTGCTAGCAACTCCTTCTCAGTGATAAAGTAATTGAGTTGTGCGTCATTTAGAGTTCTACTTGCATAATAGATAACATGGGGAAGTTTATCAACACAATACCTCAAAACAACTCCAACAGTATAGTCTGATGCGTCACACATAATCTCAAAAGTCACACCCCAGTTGGGTGGCTGAATAATGGGTGTAGACGTCAGAATCTTCTTCAGATCCCCAAATACTTTCTTACAGTCTTCATCAAATATAAATGGGGTATCCTTCAGTAATAACTTGCACAAGGGCCTGGTGATTTTGCTGAAATTCTGGATAAATCGCTTGTAGAAACCTGCATGGCCCAGAAAAGATCGAACCTGCTTCACTGTACGTGGGGGTGGAAGATTGGAAATCAGGTCCACCTTCGCTTTGTCGACCTCAATCCCCTGATGAGATACGACATGCCCCAGTACAATACCTTGCTTGACTATAAAATGACACTTCTCCCAATTAAGCACCAGGTTGTTCTCCTTGCACCGCACCAAAACCAAAGTGAGACGGTGCAGGCACTCCTCAAATGATGAACCGAAGATGAAGAAGTCATCCATGAAAATCTCTAATAACCGCTCTACTATGTCAGAGAATATGCTGACCATGCACCACTGAAAAGTAGCGGGTGCATTGCACAACCCAAAGGGCATGCGGCAGTAGGCGAATGTCCCAAAAGAACAGGTAAACGTCGTCTTCTCCTGATCTTCAGGGTCCACAGGGACCTGGTTATATCTAGAATAACCATCCAAGAAGCAATAGTATTCGTGCCCAGCCAAACGCTCCACCATCTGATCAATAAATGGGAGTGGAAAATGATCCTTCCTTGTGGCAGCATTACACTTGTGGTAGTCTATACACACTCTCTATCCTGACTGAACACGAGTTGGCACCAACTCATCATCCTTATTTCTCACCACCGTCAATCCAGCTCATTTGGGCACGACATGAATCAGGCTCACCCACTTGCTATCAGAGATTGGATAAATGATCTCTGCATCCAACAGCTTAATTACTTCTATCTTCACAACCTCTTACATAGCTAGGTTGAGCCTTCTTTGTGGCTCTCTCGATGGCTTGGCATTCTCCTTCAAATGTATCTTGTGCATCACCACCGAGGGGCTGATTCTTTTAATATCCTCTATAGTCCAGCCGATAGCTTCCTTATGCTCTCTTAAAACATCTAATAATTTCTTCTCTTGAGCCTCAACCAAATCTGAAGCTATAATCACAGGCAAACAATCTGCTAGACCTAGGAACTTATACTTAAGATTATCTGGTAAAGGCTTAAGTTCTTTCTAAGGGGGTTCAGGTGTTGCGGTCTCCTTTGTTTCACTGCTCTTCCGAGAAGGAGACTCCAAAATGGCATTTGCTTGCTTGAGTAACTTATCTAAATCCAAATCCTCTCCAAATTGAGTGAAGCATGCCTCCAGGGGGTCTTCAATGCTTGATTCATCCACAGTCTCCTCAACAATCTCCTCTATCAAGCATACATTTCTCACTTCATCATATTCCAGTGGTTGCTTACTGATATCAAAGATATTCAGCTCCACTATCATATTTCCGAAGGAAATCTTCATCACCCCTGTCCTACAATTGATCAGGGCATTAACCATGGCTAAGAATGGTCGCCCTAGAATAACCGATATCTGAATCCCTACATTTTGAACCGGCTCTGTGTCAAGCACAATAAAATCCACGGGGAAATAGAACTTATCAACTTTTATCAAAACGTCCTCAACTACTCCCCGTGGTATTTTCACTGACCTGTCAGCCAATTGAAGCGTCGTGGGTGTGGGCTTCAGTTGTTCTCCTAACCTTAACTGCAAATAGACTGAGTAAGGCAGAAGATTCACACTTGCTCCTAGATCTAAGAGAGCCCTCTCGATCTGGTTGACTCCTATCGTGCAAGAGATGGTAGGACACCTCGGATCTTTATACTTGATGGGTAGCTTGCACTGAAGGATTGAGCTAACCTGCTCGGTAAAAAAATGCTTTCTTCGGGACATTCGTCCTCCTCTTGATAGTGATCAAGTCCTTTAAAAACTTGGCATATTACGGCACTTGATGGATAGCATCCAAAAATGGGTTATTGATTTGGACCTACTTGAATACCTCTAGAATTTTCTCATACTTCTCTCATTTCTTCGGCGCTTGTAATCTCTCAAGGTAAGGTGCTTTAGGTATAAATGACCTAGGAGGATCCTCCACAGTAGGTGTGGCTGTAGATGGCTCAATATCTCTCTTCTTCTTGTTGCCACTTCCTTACCCTTGCTGCATAGCAGGGTTCTCTCCCACTCGATTGTCTACTTGTCTCCCAGACCTCAATGAGACAATCGATTGCACTTGTCCCTCCCCGTGCGTAGGAGTTGATGAATTTCCAACCACAAACTGTCCTTTTGGGTTGGGTATGGGCTGACTGGGGAACTCCCCCTTCTCTCTTTCACCCAAGTGACTTGCAATTTGCCCTATTTGACTCTCTAGCTTGGCAATTGCTTGGGTGTTTACCATTGCTGCACTCCTCAATTCGCTCATGGATTGGCCAGTCATCTTCATGAACTCCTTAAAGGTGTCCTCTAGAGACTGTGAAACCGGTGCTGACATTTGAGTGGGAGCTTGGTAAGCAAGTGATGGTGCTGGATGGGCTGAGCGACCATGACTAGGAATTTGTGGAGCAAATCCGGGAGGGTATTGATTGTGAGCATGATGAGGGGCTCCTCCCTGATTCATTAGTTGGTTCTGCTTCCATGAAAAATTAGGTGGTTCTGCCACCCTGGAATGTAAGTCTTGGAGTAAGATCTACTTGACTGCCTCCGATAGTCATTGAAAGCATTCACTTGTTCCATAGGATACTCGGCAAAAGCCGGCATTGATGGACAATTCTGTGCTAAATGCATGGGACTAGCACAGATGGAACAGCTATCAACATTGAATGTGTTGGCAGGATTGATGGACTGACCCACAGCGAGAGCGTCAATCTTCTTAGTGAGAGCATCTAACTTTATCCTTAAGTCTGTGTCCTTCTTAATCTCATAAATGCCTCCTTTCTTGGGAGCACGAGTGGACTTATCCCGACAGCTTGAAAAATCCCATTGCTGCGAGTTGTCGGACAACTTGTCCAATGCTTTGAATGCTTCATCTCCCGTTAGACTTAAGAATGCCCCTCCATTCATAGACTCGATCATGCTACAGTTGGGTTGAGTCAACCCTTGGTAAAAGAACTGAACGAGTCTCCAATTCTCATATCCATGTGGAGGGCATCTGATCAGTAACTCTTTGAAGCGCTCCCAGTTTTTAGTCAACTTCTCATCGTCATCCTGAGTGAAAGAACTAATCTTCTTTCGGCATTCATTCACTCTAGACATTGGGAAAAACTTGTGATAAAATTTACTAAGCAGATTTTCCCAAGATGTAATAGACCCAGGCGTGTTGGAATCCAACCATGCCCTAGCTCTATCGTGAAGAGAGAAAGGGAAAAGTCAAAGATGGACTGACTCCTCAGAGAAGTTCTGGAACTTGAATGTGGCACAAATATCTTTGAACTTCTTCACATGACTGTAAGGATTTTCAATATCTAAGCCATGAAATGAGGGTAGGAGTTGGATGACATGTGGCTTTAAATCAAAATGGGTAGCATTGGTAGGTGGCAACACTATGCAAGAAGATGAGTTAGTCACAACGGGTACGAACAAATCCCTAAGGGATGTAGTGGAGTCCACGTTCCAAGCTCTAGGTTGCTCTACATGCTCTGGTAGGTTTGCATTCCTAAAATTTTCTCCCATCTCAATTGTCTCTCTTTCAACTAGTGCTCTTTTATGTCTCCTAAGAGTTCTTTCTAAGTCGGGATCTAAATGCATCAATTCTAAGTTCAAGGATCTCCGACCAAGCATACACCGCACAAAAAGCACTAAAATTAACTAGCAGAAACAAAATAACAATAAAGTAAAATAAAATTGCAAAAAGAAAAAAAAAATCAAATAAAAAAAATACTAACTAACTAGTAGAAAAATAAAATTAATTCAGACAAAAATTTAATTTTCACAAACCAAACAACTCCTCGGCAACGGTACCAAAAACTTGCTGTAAGTTTTAAATTACTCACAAGCGCACGAGTCGTTTGCAATATAGTGTTGTGCAAGTGCGATGTCGAATCCACAGGAATTGCGTTGTGAAAATATTTTTCTCTAAACTAAGCTTATTTAACCTAGTTCCAAGTTTTGAATTGTCTTTTGCAAAACAAATATAAACTAAACTAAATTGATTTAAAGACTAATGATAAAAACACTAAGGTTTCTGAATCCACTTTCCAAAGTAAAGCATATATCTTCATGTTCTATATAAAAATAACCTATCAAAACATTCCATGAATCCAACTTTAAACAAATCACAACAAATATCCCAATTAAACCAAAACAATTCATTGTATCCGCTTTTAACAAATCACATAAGATATCCAATTTAATCAAAAATGTTTCGATGTATCCATCAGATGAAACACACGGAATATCCAACAGAACAATTTAAACGCAACCAACCATAAGATTTTACTCAAATAATTGAACAGAAAATTTATACTAAAAAAAAATCAGAATTGTATAAACAAATATGAAAATATTATGTCAAACAACGGCGAGGCTTCATCTTCAACCTTAGCTGAAGATTTTAGCCACTCATAATCATGAAACTAAAGTTCACAATAACAGTGCTAAACATTAAACTTTAAAACTAACAAACGCACTAAATTAAAAACTGACTATACATGGGGAGAAATTCCACTCGCTGTTGGGCGGCGCTTCCCCTCATGGTAGCAAAGCCTTCGAGATCCACCAGAATGCTAGCAAAAGTCCTCAAGATTGCACACCAAATGATGAAGTGAGATGGGACTTTTATAGGGGAATTCTCGAAGTACAATAGGTTGCAAATTCGATATGCGATACTGCCAGAGTGCACTCGATCGCATGTGGTGCGCTCGAGCATAGAATGGTGATTTCTGGTCGATGTGGGATGTTGTGCTTGCGCTCATTCGTAGGCTGGTGCGCTTGAGTGCATGTGTGCTTGATCACATGTCTCGTGCGCTCGATTGCACTAAGAATCCTAAGCTTTTGCTCTTTAAGCTTGACAGCTCCCAAAATGCTTCATTTTCTCCCCAAACCTATAAAAATACAGCAAAGACATAAAATAAATTGAAATAATACAAACTAAGAGCTTAACAAATATAAATTAAGGGCTTAAATATGCAATATTTAACACTCATCACTCGGCTCAATGTCTCCAAAGTCGAGCATATTGACTGCTTCTCATATGCTCGGTTCAAAGTCACTAAGGTCGAGCATATTGACTGCTTCTCATATGCTCGGCTCAAAGTAACTAAAGCCGAGCATGTTGACTGCTTCTCATATGCTCGGCTCGATATCTCCAAGGCCGAGCATGTTGACTGCTGCTCATATGCTCGGACCAATGTCTCCAAGGCCGAGCATATGGACTGCTTCTCATATGCTCAGCTCAAGATCATTAAGGCCGAGCATATTGACTGTTTCTCATATGCTCTTCTCAAAGTCTCCAAAGACGAGCATATTGATTGCTTCTCATAGGCTCGGCTTAAGGTCTCCAAGGCCGAGCATGTTGACCGCTTCTCGTACGCTCGGCCCAGCATCCCCAAGGCCCGACAAATTGATTGCCTCTTTACTAAGGCCGAACCCTGCAAAACTTCCTTAAAGCACAAAAATGTACTTAAAGAAGTGGGGGGCCTTTGATATAGCCCAAAAACACTCACCCAATAAAAAAAGTAACACATTGACAACCTCAGACCAAAACAACAAAGCAATACGTGGACAGCCTCAGACCAAAACAGCAAAGCGACATGTGGATAGCCTCTGACCAAAGCAGCAAGGCGACACGCGAACTGCCTTGGGCCAAAACAGCAAAACAGCACGCGGGCAGCCCTGATCCAAATAGCGGGATCTCCAGGATATCCCCGTCCTTGGCACACAGGCCACCTCATCCCCAAATTCCTATAAAAGGACCCAGGTATGCATATCCAAGGATATCAATCACATTTTTTACTTACTAAAATGCACCGCCATCCCCGTTTTTCTAAAAAATTACACTAACAAAGGCATCAGAGCGTCTTCGGAGGCATCCCCCTCCAGCAACTCCTTAGCTTACCTCGTCTTCCCTATGCAGCTTCCCCCAAGGCCCATCGTCCGACCCAGCAGTACGTTTTTTGGTAGCAGCACTTAACAAAAAGAAAGTATTTTGGTACACATAACTTTTTACTCTTTATTTTGTTGAATTTATTTGTAAATTCTATCAATTTTGATAGAATTTACAACAAGTTAACTCAATTTTATGATGATTTCATTTTGAAATGAATTTCATAATTTTTATTGTTCTAAACGTGATAATTATAGAATTACAAATGAATTCCGTAAAATTTTAAAAAATTCATTTGTTCTAAATATATCCTAAATGCTGAAAATAATTTTGGCATGGTTCTCAATTGAATTTTTCTTTGAAAAGCTGAATTGTTTTTTTTTTTTATGAGATACAAATCATTATTTGGTGAAATGGGTCTTTTAAAAAAAAAAATAAAAAGTAACGGGGGTTTGTTTTCAGTGTGTATATTTTTTAAAATTTTACTAGCTAGCAGATCCAAATGGTCAATTCCACAAACATTTCGGTACCATATGCCTAGGCTAAAAAAGAGAAAAACTATACGGTAATATTCTTAATGATGATGTTGTTATAATGTTACAGTAAACAGACGTCAGAAGTGATGTATATAGTGCGAAATAATGTTGTCGATCTCAAGCGTGGAGAGGAAAATATTACCTCTAGCCAAGCAAAACGAGATGGATTGGTCCCACTCAATTATATATCTTTCTCAAAGGAGAAGAGAGGTGCTGTTGCATGTGATCTCCCACTAAACTCATGCATGCGCTGCATATATATATTCTAAAGTTGGTAGCTTCTATTGTTGGAGATGAGGTCAGTTGCCTTTGAAATTAAGGAAAGGTTGCTGTGCCTGATGTGATCTAGTCCTTTCAATTGGACACAAGTTCGGTAACATACTCTACCTAAATTACAACCGTGGTCCCAAATATGATTGTATAATGTTTATCGTGGTTATTGGTATAGCATGTGTTAAAGTACGGATTGTGGGTATTGCGGTCATGAATTTTTTTAACTTCGCACA
Organism: Bretschneidera sinensis; assembly: GCA_023935145.1. NCBI lineage: Eukaryota > Viridiplantae > Streptophyta > Magnoliopsida > Brassicales > Akaniaceae > Bretschneidera > Bretschneidera sinensis. The sequence goes on from CM043703.1 coordinate 43,184,093, forward strand.
ACTTAGATGTGGGTCACATGCATCACAATCATGAATAGCAGTTATCGCGGGCATTACAATAGAGGATAATGGTTGTCGCGATCCACTATAACTGCTACGAACTATTATACCATTTGCTGCGGCCGCGATGTGCCACTATTGTCGTGAATTCCAATCTTCCGCAAATAACGGTGATATAGTGGTCGCAGCACCTATTGTTACTGCTATATAGCAATCGCTATGTTGCGTTGCGGCTACTATTTAAAACTTTGACTCTACCAAAAAATATTAGCATTTCATCCCCTCAAGCTTCAATTTTAGATTAATTTATTTTTAAAGTAAAGATTGAATATTATTAATGAGTATCAAAGATGTATATATATAAAGCTTTTACATAATTGATAGATTCTAACTTACAAAATCAGAATTCACTACTACCAATAATTAATGTAGTTCGGCAACTTCTTTGTCTACATCTACCAACAAATCTACTGCTTTATTAATCTTCAATTACAACTTTAAGAAGAGCAAAATTGTCAAACTCTCAGTCCAAAATCTCAATACAACAAAAACTCTTAATCTAGCTCTAGTTGTAAGTGCCCTCTTTACTTGACAACCCAAAACCCCAATACACCCAAAGCTTTCATCCTAGCTCTAGTAGTAAACCTTTCTAGTTTACAATGTATATGAGAATTATGAATGTGCCTCAAATCTTCTCTGGGAGTCCCTTTATATAGAGAATATTTTCCTAATACTATTAGGAAAGAACAACAATATCAAGTAGACTACTACCACTTGTACAATCAGCAATCTAATAGGAAATTACTACTATTCCTACTAGAATAAGCAACTACAAAATAAGAAACAACTTTTTTCAAACCAATTAGAAGTCTTCTGTGTGGGGAATTGAGCCAAATTTCTAACAAATCTCCACCTTGGCTCAAATTCTCCACCTCATCATCAAATTTGGCTTTCTTATTTGGTTGGTGCGATTGTTTCTTTTGGTCTTCTAATTACATCTGCTTACTCTTCAAAGCAATCATCCTCTCATTCAATAGATACAAGCTTTCTTCATTCACGGTATTTTTCATCACTACATTTGAAGCATTAAGAACTTGCATCTCATCATCCTCATTAGCCTTTCCATTATAACTCAGCTTCATTCTACTCCAACTCCTCCAACTCCTCCACCGTGGCCTTGCTTTGCAATTGTGTGCGTTCCTCTTCCTCATTATAGATGCACTCTTTATTTGAAAAATCTAGAGACTTAGATCTTGATCTTTCCCCCACCTTCATTGAAGTGCTCCACTCGCTGATTTTGTCAGACTTTTCTCTTGATATAAGAGCAAACAATTCTTCAATCTCGAACACACTTAGCTTCTTCAACTTATCTCTCTGGAGGTACCACGGGAACCTCCCCATCCATCCAAACTTCCTTACCCACCATTAACATCGTGAGTATGTCATCTCCTTCCAGTTGCAAGTACTTCATCTCTGTCAACATACTATTCAACAAATTAGTGATAATGGAATTGAAAAGGCTTCTTCCATCTTCATTTCATCAAATAGCTCAATATTAATCATGCCTACTTTTTGTATTTTTGCCATCAGAACCATAGCTCTAAGACCACTTGTTGGAATTTTACCTCTAAAATCCATGTACTCAATCTTAGGCAAAAAACACAACCATAACAATTAAATAGGCAAAATAAACAAAAGAGTAATAACATCAATAATTAATGTGGTTTGGCAACTTCTTTGTCTACATCCATAAACAAATCCACTGCATTATTAATCTACAATTACAAATTTAGGAAAAGCAAAATTGTCAAACTCTCACCACAAAGTACCAATACAACAAAAGCTTTTAATCTAGCTCTAGTTGTAGGTGTCCTCTCTACTTGACAACTCAAAACTCCAATACACTCAAACCTCTCATCCTAACTCTAATAGTAATCCTCTCTAGTTTACAATGTATATGGGAATTATGAGTGTGCCTAAAATCTTCTCTAGGACTCCTTTTATATAGAGGATATTTTCCTAATACTATTAGGAAAATAACAACAACATCAAGTAGACTACTACTACTTGTATAATCAATAATCTAATAGGAAATTATTACTAATCCTACTAGAACAAGCAACTACATAATAGGAAACAAATTTTCCCAAACCAATTAGAATTCTTCTTTATGGGGAATTGAGCCAAAATTCTAACATAATCATTCTTTTGTCTCAAGCCCTTTCTGTTTGGTGTATCTCACATGTGCCTCTCTGGTGAGTGTCTTTTCATAAGTTGTTACAGTTGTATTCTCCTTTCATTGATAAGTTCAATACTGGTTTGAATTTTTTTAGAAGTGGATATATATTTTTATTAATATTGGAAAATAGCCATAAATGTAAATACATACTCATTACAACAGCTCCTTCAAGAATTGATTTGTAAGTAGAAAACAACACACATAATGCAAGTTACTATAAGAAATTAAACTCAGAAAAATGAAAATCTCAAAGGCAACTAAACATCCTATACACCAACAATCCCAGCCCACACCACATCTTTCCATAGGAACTCGATAATTACATCCTGCCACTACTCCCCTATTATCAAACACTAAACTCTCCAAAGTTGGGAATTCTGACACTTAAATGAGCATTAATTTGATAATATATGATTTTAATATACATCTTTGTTTATAAGCAAATCTTGCATCACTCTAAATCAATAGTAAAGGAAAAAAAAAACAAAAAACAACAATTTGGTAGCTTTCATTGCACAAGTGCACAGAAACTCTTAGCCATTAATTACCACTTATTAAAACTATACATGTCATTGATTTTTTTACCACTTATTCAAACACTTGAAATTAAAGCTTTTTTTTTCATTCGTTATAATGATTTCTGTTGGCAAGTGTTGTCAGCAACTGTCTCGTGGCAGAGGCCTAGGTTGGGTCAAGTCACAATCGAAACATGGTGCTTGTGTGCTGTGTGGTTTAAGTGATTAGAGTTGCACTCTGGTTAATGCTCATCTATGACTATATCTATTAAAGTATACTTGGTGCGTCATCACATTTCAAAAACCCTAATTATGAGTATATATATATCACATGAAAGATGGCAGGTAATAAGCACATTGAAGGGTGTTATAATTAGTTTGCCGACTTTTGTGACCTATTTTTCATAATTTATCTTCAATTATCATCATATACTTATAAATTAAGTGTGCAAAGGATTTGGTTGCTTGGTTTAAGCTTTTGTGTCTGGTCTGTGTCCTGTTATATTTCTTCTGCTTTTTGGATGTGCTGCATATGGTCTCTCTTAATTGTGCGCGAGGGGTTTTGGGGTTTTTTTTTTTTAAGTTTGTAGGGGTTAGGATATATATCTGTTGTAGCCTATGTTTTGTGAGAAATCTCAACAGTTCTTTAACTGGGTTTTGGGGAGGTTTTTAAACAATTGTTTAGGTAATGTTATTGTTTCTTGTGTTTGAAGTTGTGTTTATTTCTATCAAGATAGGAGTAACTTTGATATAATTAATAAAAATTCTATTTTTCCTTTCAAAAAGTAAATTAAGTGAGCATTTTTATAAGAGGTGGAGTTTCTCTAGAAAATCAAAAACAAAGAAGATCAAAAAGTAGCTTTCAGTTGTTCAGAAGGATAAAAAAAATAAATAATTTGAAAACAGAGAACTTGTTTAATTCAGAAAATTTTAAAAATAGAATATTAAAGTTGTTAATAAAATAAATGTGGCCTATTTAGCCATTTCTAACTAGAAACTATTGCTTCTTGTGGCATGATGTTAATTTGAATTCGAAGCCAAATTAAAAAGAATATTCGCAGTAGGATATTCGTGTAACAATTTTCATAAAACTATTAATCCCAAAGATCATTCATAACAGGATTGTAGAACACCTAATATGATATGTTTAATTGATAAAATTTATGGCAAACATGTTTTAGACTCCATGATGAATCACGTAACGAAAATCAAAGATCTTCACAGAGTTAAACAAGAATGTTGAATCTTGAAATGGTTAGTAAAAGAATAATAGACTTGATATTTCCCCTCATTTTTCCTCTTGTTAACTAACTTCTTGATGTGATAGAAGTACTATATAGTTATGTTTTGGAACAGGAAGAGGATACCTAGCCTTAAACCTTTATATAGTATCCCAAGAGGCAGCTCATAAAAACTTTAATGTGCTACTACGGCCCACACTAGCTAGTCCACACTTAACACAAAGAAAAAAGTTAGGCCCAATTAACATATCACCTTATATGAGCTCTCTTTAAGTCTTACCAATAGACCAATCACTTAGCATGTTTTTTTCAAAGCCCAAAATCCACAAATAATGTAAGCCCACCTTTAAAGTAACAAGTGTTTGTTTCATATTTTTCCAAGATATTGCTCCTCCTACCAGTATGAACACAAATCCTGATGTGGATTTCCTATCATCTCACAACTAGAAAAGTCTAAATCTATATAATCCACTAGCTTAAGATTTTCAACTTTACAATAAACCAATTTAAAATCCATTGCCCTCTTCAAGTACCTCATCACCTTCTTTGCAGATGTCTAGTGATCTTGACTTGGATTAGATTGATATTGACCAAGAAAACCTACTGCAAAAGCAATATCTGGCCTATTATAAACTTGCACATACAATATGCTCCCAAGTGCACCATATGGTACCTTCTTCATAGACTTTTTCTTAACCTTATTCTTTGTACACTATGTCAAACTCAGCTTATCACCTTTAGCTATAAGTACATCCCTTAATTTGAAATTATACATGGAAAACCTATCCAAAGCATGCTCAATATAAGCCTTTTGAGATAGAACCCAACATGTAACGAGATCTATCTCTAAGGATCTTGATCCCAAGAACAAAACACGCTTCACTAAGATCCTTCATATCAAAATACCCAAATAAAAGTTGCTTGGTCTCTCGCAACAATCCTAAGTCATTACTGGCAAGCAAGATATCATTCACATATAAGATGAGAAAAATAAACTTACTCCCACTGATCTTGGAGTATATAGGTCTATTTTGTTCTCAACGAAACCAAAAGAAGTGACAACTTTATCAAACTTTAAGTACCATTGTCTAGCTAGAAGCTTGTTTGAGCCCATATATAGACTTATTGTGTCTACACACGAGATGATCATTTTTATCTTCCTCAAATCCCTCAGGCTGCACCATAGACTTTCTCACAAAGATCTCTATTTAGAAAAGTAGTTTTCACATCCATCTGATGTAGCTCTAGATCATAATGAGCTACTAGTGCCATTATCACTTTAAAGGAATCTTTGGTGGAAATGGGAGAAAAAATATCATTATAATCAATACATTATCTCTAAGTGAATCTTTTGACAACTAATCTGGCTTTGAATATCTCAATATTCCCTTTGGAATCCTTATTTTTCTTATACACTCACTTACAAACAATGGGCTTGCAACCCTTAGAAATCTCTATAAGATCTCACATACCGTTATATCCCATGGAATGAATCTTATCTCTCATTGATTCTCACCACAAATCAGACTAAGAACGAGAAACAACTTCCGAAAAATTCATGGGATCTACAACATAGCCAATATTAAAATCACTCTCATATAAGTAAACTATAAAATCGGGAGGGATATGAATCTATTTTGCTTGAAAGATCTTCAAACTGGTACATCAACAATTTTCTCCTGTACTTGGGGAGGCTTTATAGGTGCTTGCTGCATAAATTTCTCCAACCTTACCACTGGTGTGCCCGCTGCCTGAAAATTTTCAACAATAAGGAGTGAGCTTCACAAGCTCAGTGAATTAAACTTACTAGAAGTACTCGATTATATACTTCCAATCACATCTTATAATTCAATCGTTTCAAATTCACCAATATTAATAAGTTATTTCTTCACATATAATAATTCAATCTTTCCAATAATCTTCCAATATTCATTCATTTATTATCTTATATAATTCAATAATAACATTCTATTATCACTACTCATATCATAATTCCAACAATTATACAATCTCTTCTTAAATTAATCATCAAACATATCAATTTTTCTTCTCATATATTTAATCATCTTGGGATTATCAATTCAACATCATTATTTACCTCGATATGAGGTTCACAACATATAATCAATCAATTAAATATTTTTTTATCATATCACACTTTCATATTTCTTTCTCATCATATCTGTCTCTCTATAAGACTCATTTGACTATCAATAATTTCACAATCAAGACTGATATTTTAGCATCTCAATCAATAATAATAAAATAACAAAATAAATAAATACATGTGTTTAAATCATCTTTCTTTCTTTTTCATCATATCATCTCATTATTTCGTATTCTCATATGGGAATGTCTTCCCACATATTGACATGTTTTAGCAAGACCAACTACCTTCCTGATCTTTTCAGCCAGACCAGCTGCCTTCTTGGTCTTCCCTTTTATGCATATGAGCAATAACATGCAAGCAAGCATACATCAAAGCATTCAATTCACCTATCTAGCTCTTTCTCAAATTTATTATTTTTGTCATATTTATTAAATTGTCTCCTCATATATCATATAAATTTTTCAATCATATTTTCAAAATTTTCATATAATTTCTCAGCATATTTTTCATTAATACATTCTTTTTAAATTATAAATTCTTATTTAATTAATATTCAACATACTATTTAATCTATAATCAATAAATCAATCAATTTTTACACATAACAGAAAATACATTATTAAGTCATTATAATTCAACCATTTATTTGAATATCATAAATTCATATTTTTATTGGTCTCAATTACTAAAAAATAAATCAAACTCGCCATATAGCACTAAAATCTACATACGAATCACCTCCTTGCCTTTCTTGCTCCTTTTAGCAATTTCACCCGATTGTTGATCGTCAACACCTGACATAATATTTATATTAAAAATTTTAATTTATTGTTCAATTATTCCATAATTCATACCTTTAAATTTCTACATAAATTCTGGGTATTTCATATATGCATAATTTCAAAAAATAAATTTTGCATTATCACCTTTTTTTTTTCTTAAAGCTTCCCTAGAATTTCTTTAAAATTCTCCTGTAAACTTTTTCAAAATTTCAACCTTTCAACCTTTTTTCAATCTCCATGTGTTTAAAGAAAGATAGCAATTTGAGATAGAGAATATAATTTTGAGAAAGAAATTTGTTGTAAACAAAGTTTTAATAAAACTAAACAAAAAACTTAATTTTTATACCAAAACCGCATAAAATTGCTGAAAGATACTTGCATGGTGTCTTGCATGTGTAGACAACACCTAGACGTTGTGTCCAAGTGTTTGTTCTTTTTTTTCTTCTTTCTCACAAAAGACTACACCTAGACACGCGTCCAAGTGTTCGTTTTTAATTATTATATTAATAGTAAATCTTTCGTGTATATATTATTTTAATTCCATGTAATATTTATCAAATTGCATCTTTACTCTTACTTTAAAAACACAGGTATTACAACTGTTTACCTGATAAATTTTTCTAAACCAACTCCCCAATCGACTACATCTCCCACACAGTCAACTAGGAACCCGTACTAGCTTCTTTTCTTTTTAATAGCCAAAATCTAGCACCCACTCGATTGGATCTTCCCTATAGTCGACTAGATTCTCATGCCTATAAAATCTCTCTTCAGAACTACACTTTTCATCTTTCCCAATTTTGAAACCCCAATCGCACACCTCTCTTCCTCTCCTCAAAATTTCTTCATAATCTCTGACTTTTTCACTTACCCACTCCTTAAAATCATATTCTCTTCATCTTTTCTTTCTTCTTAACCTCCAATGTCATCCAAATCAAGGACAAAATCAGTTACTTTCAATCCCTATGGTAAGAGACCCAAAGAAGGTTTGTCCAAAGATAGAGGGAAACGATTTGAATCAAGTATGAAAGCACATCATGATTTCGATGCTAAGAGTTTTAGGAACCCCGATGCTAAAAAGAGGTATGATGATCATATTCATCTAAGAGAGGTTATTAAAGATCACTATATTGATTTTGCTAATATAATATTCTCTAATTTCGATGTAGAACCCTTTTTTTTAAAAAAAGAATTGGATGGTTGCTTTAGATTTCAATTAGAGAAAGTGTGCTTCCTAGGTTTATCCATCAATTTTGTGCGAATTTGGTAAGGATGTCTAGTGAGTCCCTCAGCTTTAAAACTATGGTTATGGGGATTGAATTCAAAGTAACACCTGATGTGTTAAGATCTATTATTAGGATACCCATTGATGGTCTTAATTGGTATACTGATCAGTGACCTATGGATTTTGATAAGAAGGATGCTTGTAGGGTGATTCAGAATGATTCCCGATATAGATTCGAGGATAAAACCTTTAATAATTACTCAGCCTTGCCTCTTGAATCTAGAGTAATGCATTGAATCTAGAGTAATGCATATGATACATGATTATTATATCAATTCTAGGACAGGTAGTCATACTTATATCTCTAAATTATATATGGTTTTGTTGTGGTGTCTATGGATTGGAAGTAAGTTTAATATGTATCCTCTAATTTTAAGTATAATATTATAAGCTACTGAAAGTTCTCAGGGTGGATTGCCTTACGAGATGTTGATCACCTACATTTTGGCTCACTTTAAGGTTCATCTTCCAGGGGAAGAATCACAAAATGTGAGTTGAAGTGATATCTTTGAAAAAATCAACCTTAAAGAGGATGGGGTTTGAAATTAATGAGTTTAAGATTATAGAAAAATCTGGTGTGAATGTTATGGTGGGAGAGAGAGACAATGATGATGATAGTGATGAGGAGATAGGTACTGATAAGGCTGGTGAGAAGGAGGGTGAAGTTCAAACCAATGGTGAAGGTGGGTTGGATGCCAATGTCGATATTTCTCAAGCTTTTGCTAATCTCTAGCTTTCAGTTAATGGTTTGAAGACCGAGATTAGTTTAGGATTTAAAGTTATGAGGACAAATTTTGAATTCTTTCAGACCAGTATGGAAGTTTATGCTTAGTCTATTCAGGATTACTTAGAGATCATCAAAACTCCGATTAAATGATCGCTTGATGGCCTCCGAGAGATCATAACTCGTGATTCTTATCAGTATCATTAGTCATTTCAGACTTTCTCTTTTTACTTATCTTTGTTGCTATATTTCTTTCATATTTAAACTCTCAGAACTTTTGCAAGGACATTTTTTTATTTTCTAGATGCATTTCCTTTCTTTTATTTTGGCTCAGAGGACCCTTAATGACTGTTCTTTATGTTTAGTCCTTTGTGGATGATTTGTGGATATTTTTTTGGATATTTCTGGATGGATTTTGTTATGCGTGTTTATGATATATACACACACACACATGTGTGTGTGTGTGTGCGCGCGCGCTTCTTCATGGATTTTGTTATGTGTGGTTGTCTTTTCTCTTTTATGATGATGTCAAAAAAGGGAGAAAGAATTCATTTTTTTAGAAAAAAATTTAGGCCTTTAATTGTATCTAGATAAGGGAAGAATCCTCAATTCTTTTATTTTTTCTTTAAAACTGTTTGGTTGCTCGTAAACTAGTTAGTTGCATATTAAATCACTTTTATTTGCAAGATGTTTTATTAAAAAAAATAGTGGAAACTCTATCCAATTTTGTACGAAACCAAACACTTAGACTCTAAAATTAGTTTTTTAAGAAATGGTTTTTTCATCATTAGAAAGAGGAAGATTGTTGACACCACATTGATTTTGATAATGACAAAACTACATTTAAGTGTTCTAACTATATTTTGTCTAAGCTCTTAATCCTTTAACGTAATTTGTACGAATAATAGAAGATGCACACGCACTCAAGAAGTTGTGCATGTATACTCGTTGCCTTGCACGCACCTTGTTTCAACCATTCGAGGCAATTTCAAAGTCAAAGTCTTTCAAACTTAGTTATTTTAAAGTATTTAAAATTCTATGTATTCTCCCTCTCAATTACTTAGCTTTTAAATGGCTTAATTTGTTTTTAAAATATCTTGTTTAAAACCCAAATATTTTTTTTTATAAAAGGTGCACTATAAGAAACCAGTTTTAGCAAGGATAAAAAAGTCGTTGCTAAAGATCAAGCATTTCGCAACTACTTCAAAAAGTCGTTGGGAAATCTCGTTGCCGAAACAAAAAATCTATATGCCAATTTTTTTATTATAAATTTATCAATTATCAACGATAAAATGTCGTTGCGAATTCTTAAAATTATTTGGCAATGACATTTTACCGTTGCAATAGGGTGATAACATTTAATTAACAATTTAGTTTTGGCAACGACAATTTGTCGTTGTTAAATGCTTGTCCAAAAATATTTTGGCAACGACAATTTGTCATTGCATGCTTCATGAAATTCCTGATGTATTACTTTGTAAGGTTATTTTTGACGACAACAAATTGTCTTTGCGAAATGTTTGTATAAAACATTTTTAGCATCGACAATTTGTCAGTGCAGGCTTCACAAATTTTTTTTGTATTATTTTATAAAGTTATTTTTGGCAACGTCAAATTGTCCTTGCGAAATGTTTGTCCGAAATATTTTTGGCAAAGTTATCTTTCACAACGACAGTTTGTCATTGCAGGCTTCATTAGCTTTTTATGCCAAATCAAATCGACATCGTTTAGTTAAATATATTTATTTTTGGAAACGAGAAATTGTCGTTGCGGAGCTTGAATAAATTTATGTCAAAAAATTTCTTTGGTGATAATTTGACCTAAAATAATTCCCTTAGTGATATTTTTTTTTTTAAAAAAACCCTCTTTTAAGTTTATAATATAAATATGGCTATATATAATTTATGTGACTATATGTATAGTAAACAAAATATTATATAATATAATAAATATGATTAATAATTAGTAAAAATAAAAATATAACTAAATATTTAGATAATACTAAATATTTGAAAAAAAGATAAAATTAATTAATTAGATGATATAATATAGTTAATTGCTTTAATATTATTATAATATGTGTATAATATATAAATAATAATTCTAATATAGTTAACTACTATAGCATAATTATTTTACGAATTAGTATATATTAATAATTAATAAATAAATAATGTATTCAAGTGAACATATTATATGGTTACAATCCTTTAGGGTTTAGGGCTAGGGTTAATTGATGTTTAAGGTTTTAAGGCTTAGGGTTTTAAGGCTTAGAGTTTAGAGTTTAGGGTAATTAGGGTTTCGTTTTAGGGTTTAAAGTTTGATAGTTTAGAGAAATTAATTGTTCAATATAATGACTTTTCAATCCAAACTATTACTGATGTACACTCATATATCAGTAATACTATTTGTTCGTTAGTTAATAAACTTAATTTATAATTAAAATCCATGAAATTTTCCAATTGTACGAACCCTTTTTTTATTATCAATTTTTGGCAATGAGAAATTGTCATTGCTAATAATTATCTATCAAAGTCGTTGCGAAAGACTTTACGGCTGCCCCAACAATGACCCCGCAACGATAAAAGGTTGTTATTAAAACTCTTTAGCAACGAATTTGTGACTTTTAGAAACGACTTTTGTCATTGTTAAAAATAAATTTTTTGTAGTGGTGGTACAAAAAATGTTTTAGAAAAATCATTTTTGGAGCGACCACAGTCAACTGGAGGTATATCTTTGGCAAAAACTCCAATTTCTAGATTATAGCCCACAGTCGACTTTAAGGCTTATCCAATCAACTTTACGAGGAATAGCAAGGTTCCTCCAATCGACTGGACAACATCACAGTTGACTATATAAAATCCCTGAAGCCTCATCTTTCAAATATTTAAATATACAGTCGATTGGGACAAGGCCAAAATCAATTGTAATGACGCAAATAATGGTTAGTTTTCAAAAATTGAGGTGCGAAAGAGAGAATTTAATGCTCCAAACGATAAATTTTTGTGTCTAATGACCATATTAAGTTAAGACTATAAATACCATAAAAATGAGCATTTATAACTATCAAGAACATTCAATTTCATTGACAGCTCATTTACTACTCTTCAAAGCTTTCAAAAATTATTTCTTGAGCCATCATTAAGCTTTGTTTTTGTGGAAGATAAATTCTTTAAGTTGTATGCATTAAATGTACTCTCTCTTGTGTGCCAATAACTTCTCACTTATATTTATTTTTGTAAGAGGAAGAGTTAATGTAACTCTTATGAGTGTTTAAGTGTTAAACACTTGAGTAAAACTTCTTTTATAAGAGAATCTTGTAAAGGTTTAAGCAACACCTTAGAAGTTCTTTATTTGATTTAATGAAACCTTTATGGAGGATCCTTGAAGAGAGTGGACGTAGGGTCGGTAGTGATTCTGATATTGTCAAACCACTATAAACCGAGTTTGCACACTCTTCTCCATTCCTCTTTTTATTTCAAATAATCTTATAATTATTGCTTTTTCTTGCTCTTGGTTGATTGCAAAATTGTGTGAATTTATTTGTGTTAGTGAAAAAGTTTTTAAACCCTATTCATCCCTTCTTAGGTTGCACCTTAGTTGATAGTAAACAAATGACATCTCTTAATTTTGTAACCTTTTATAAAATTCTCATATAAAATCCACAAGAGTGTCGTCCAACCAACCTATAAAGCGCTTTAGATGCTGAGACAATGCACAAGAGTAAAGCTAGATTTAAATTAGTAGTAGTAATATTATTGTATGTTATTAAACTCCATTAATAAAAGCTACACAAGTTAAGAAAAAAAAAGTCGCACAACTTATTAATTTAATTTAATTGTGATTTCAACTTTCAAGTTTTACATGAATGAGGAACAAATGCAACAAAACTATTTTTTATTTATTTATAAAAAGATCATCTAATATATTTTTTAATTTCTTTGTTACTTAATGTCTTCAAATGCTTAAGAGTGATTGGAGAAAATATTGCTATATGGTGAGAATCGGGACATATTGTCTAAAGGGTTGAGATGGCGGGTGGGGAATGGAGAAAATATTTCTATATGGTGAGATCCATGGATTCCTTTACCTTGGAATTTTAAAGTCTCCTCTCCAAATGTCCTATTTGATATGGAGGAGAAAGTGGTTGAACTTACTGATCCTATCACAACGTCCTGGGACATGGAGGTTTTATCAACTCGCTTCCTTCCTCATGAGGCTGTCTATTTCCTCCATCCCTCTAAGCCGAAATCAAAGGGATGATATATATTTGGCATTACACTTCCACAGGTGCATACTCGGTGAAAAGTGGATAGCAGGTGGCTCGCGTGGCAGTCTCTAGGGAGGTTGCGTTGTCGTCGAGGGGTGGTGGTCCGGGCAAGAGTCAGGATCGGGTGTGAAAGGAAGTGTGGTCGCTATATGTTCCCAATAAAATAAAAAATTTTGTTTGGAGATTATGTCTATTAGCATTACCAAGCACAGAGAATCTCTTATTTTGAGGAGTTCGGGTGGAATCGAGTTGCAAGCTGTGTGGGGCACTGACAGAGGACATTCTTCATGTAATTTTCCATTGCCCAAGGGCTGCGTGCTCGGTCTGGGAGAAAGTGTTAGATTGAAAATTTCATCCGGATGAATGTGTAAAACTTGGTATAAAGGAATGGTTTTCTCATGATATTGATGTGTGGAATATGGCATTTTTGTCCTTATGGGTTACTACCGCTTGGATTATCTAGTCTAACGGGAATCAAATAGTGATGGGGCATAAAGGTCGTCGACCACCAGAGCTAGTAGAATCAGTTTTAATGTGTTTTCAGGAGTTTCAGGCAGCAACAGCGGCTACAGGAGAAACGGCGGTGCCGAAGCCGGTGCACTCTAATCGGAGGACGTCTCCAGCTCCCTCTTGTGTGAAGCTGAATGTGGACGATGCTCTTTTTCGAGCAGAAAATGCAGCGGGTGGGGGACTTATTTTCCGGGATGACCATTCATCTTTCCTTGCTGCCATGTCAATCAAATTTCAAGGAGTTGGAGATCCCTTTTGATACTACCAAAATATGTCACCCCAACAGGAGGAGGACACGTGGATTATCTTGAGCCCTGAATTCAAAGAGACACGCGGACCGTTCAGGCCCAGACAGCTGGGCCTCCAGGTCATGACCGCCTTTCAGGCATCCACCTCCAGCTGGGCCTCCAGGTCATGACCGCCCTCAGGAATATCTTGGCTCCAGCTGGGCCTCCACGTCACCACCGCCCTCCGGATCATCATTACCAACCAAGTTGGGGCGTCAGACCGAAACACCGTCTTACGCATAGACGGCTCTGGAATAAGCCAACAAGGCTAAAGCCCTACTGAACGGTTCTCAGCTTCCTAGCTGGGCCTCATAGGCATCATTACCCTACCCAGTTAGGGTATCCTGTCACAGCTGCCCCGACCCATCACCGCCTCCGGAACTCTATAAAAGGATTTGGTAAGCGGTCCAACAGGGTAGGGGCTTTTTCAGCTTTAAACACTTACAATCTTAAACTTTTGCTAACTTAAGCATCGGAGCATCCTCGGAGGCATCCCCTCCGTCGACCCAATAGCAAATCTCCCTTTCCCTGTGCAGGTACTTATACAGAACATCCATCCAGCTCAGCAATACTCATTTTTTGGCATCAACACCTTTCATGCTGAATTGCTAGCATCCCGGGAGGGTCTTCATTTTGCTTTATACCTTGGTTATGATCGAATTGAGATTGAATCTGACTATTTACAGATGGTGTAAGCGATGGATGGATACTCTGCGTTTTTTATCAGTTTTGAATGGTTTGTTTGATGACTTGAAACTGCTGGTCTCTCAGTTTCAATGTTGTTCGTTTCAGTAAGTTTTAGACGGTTTAATGGGGCTGCTCATTTGTTGGTTCATATTACTTAAATTATTTTCAAAGTGTATGAGGTGGCTGGGTTCTCCACCACAGTTTTTGGTGGCTCAGCTTTGGACACGCCGGTTTAATTTTATAATATTGTTTCCTTTAAAAAAATAAAACAAAAATCCCTATCCCTAAGGTTTTAATTAAAAGTCTATTATAACACGAGATAAAAACAATTTCCTTTATTTCCTCCTTTGCCATGCAGACAGTAAGAAACAGAAACCAATCCACTAAACCCAAAACAATACTTCCCATTAAACATTCTCATCCAAAATCTTATTTGCCATACCTTGATCGATGAACCACTCTCATTAGTCGATACCTGTTGATGCCGTTTCTTGTCGGTGCTGACGTGGCTTAGGAGCTGGTGCAGGCTGGGCTTTGCGTGCTGACGTGGCCTAGGTGAGGACTCGGCCTGAGTCCTGCACAAGTGACAAGAACAAACTGAAGGCCCTCAGAAGGAGGGGAGGGGGAGACCTCCGAAGGGGCTCCGATGCTTAAGTTAGCAAATATTTAGGGGAGGAGTCGTGGGTTCGAGAGAGGAACCGAGGACTCTTAGAAAATCAAGTGAATTGTGTGTGTCAATCTGAATCTCTATATCTGGTGTGAAGTCCATACCTTGGCCCATTTATAGTCGTCTGTCAGTGGGGAGGGTATGATTACAAGCTCAGGAGAGGGGGCGCCGTAGGGCGGCCGTAGAGTGGCTGCAGGGCTAGGGGTTACAGGGTGGCTGGCGGCCATAGGGTGGCTTACGGCTATAAGGTGGCTGCAGGGCAAGGGGTTGCAGGGTGGCCGGCGGCGGTAGGGGAGGTCCAGGTGGGGGCCTGCCGGGCCATCCCTCACGGGCTTGAGGATTTTTGCTGGGCAGGGGAAGTTTATCGGGCCAGTTGGGTTGGATTACCCTGCCGGGCCCAATCGTATTTGGGCCGTAGGTTTTAACCGGGTTTGGAGCTCATTTGAGCCGGACCACGTCTGCTGGGATTGGTGTCTGTTTGGACCGTAGTATTTTGGGCCGTATCACAGGCCTCCCACTTCCTTGAGTTCGTTCACGAGCTTAAGGAAGTACTGAGGGTTATACCGGGATGGGAGTTGAGGAGCATGACTCGCTCATGGCAACTTGGATCGTCACTTTTTGGGAGGTGAAGGGTTGTCTAGGGAACTGAACAGTTTTTTGCGAATTTCCTGGTCAAACTTGCTTTCAATTAGCAACCGTTTGGAAGCCGCACCATTATCTTCGAAAGGCGAAACGTCGTCTGGAGAGGCAAAGAGTCTCCTCGAAACCGTGTAATCGTATTTAATTTGTATCGTTGGGCATGTTTTCCCATCTTATAAATAGGGCCTTTTGACATCTTTTGTTTCAAGCAGAACGAGTCTGGTTTCTGAGATGAGGAGAGAAAAGCACTTCTTGAGGCTAGGAATCACGACCTCTTTGGCGTGAGACTGGATCCGGGTTTCTTCTTGACTCCGAGTGGAATGGAGAGAGGAGAGTGCCGTGTCTCTGGATGGAGGGACCCCTCATGCCCCAGCTTGCTAGGAACAGAAAAAGAAGAGGGGAGGGGTTACTTGCTCTCGAGAAGTTGAGAGTAAGGCTGCAGCCGTTCTTCTGGTGGCAGCAAGATTAGGGGGAATGACGCCGTCCCCATCTTGCAGTTCCTAGAGCGGGAGGGTGGGGGCCCTCCTGAACCTGGGGTTGATCATAGCGGGTGATTTTCAGCCTTAGGTTCGTCCCAAGAGCTTTTCAGGCTTGTGCCAAGAACTTTTCAGCCTGAAGAGGGAGGAGAAGCTGGTAACCGGTGCTGCCTGGAGGTTCTGGTGTTTTTATTTTTTCTTGTACTCCGAGGCCGTTAGGGTCCTCTTTTACTTGTACTTCGAGGTCGTTAGTTTGTAGCTCATTGTAATCCTTTGGGTTAATGAAATATAATTTATTGCTATTTGGTCTATGAAATCCTTCCCTTTGACACTTGTACGAATTTGATGGCAAATTTATCGAACCGAGAGGGGGTCCAAAGCCCCCGTACTTAGAGATTTGACCGAGCGTTGACGAGGCTCGGATTCCCTGGAGAAATTTTCCGAGCGTGAGCAGAGCAGCTCATATGCTCGGATTTATTTGGAAATTCGACCGAGCATTGACGAGGCTCGGATTCCCAGGAGAAATTTGTCGAGCGTGAGCAGAGCAGCTCATACGCTTGGACTTATTTGGAGATTCGACCGAGCTTTGAAGGGGCTCGGATTCCCTGGAGAAATTTTTCGAGCGTGAGCAGAACAGTTCATACGCTCGGACTTATTTGGAGATTCAACTGAGCATTGACGGGGCTCGGATTCCCTGGAGAAATTTGTCGAGCGTGAGCAGAGCAGCTCATACGCTTGGACTTATTTGGAGAATCGACCGAGCGTTGACAGGGCTCGGATTTCTTGGAGAAATTTGCCGAGCGTGAGCAGAGCAGCTCATACGCTCGGACTTATTTGGAGATTCGACCGAGCGTTGACGGGGCTCGAATTTCCTGGAGAAATTTACCGAGCGTGAGCAGAGCAGCTCATACGCTCAGACTTATTTAGAGATTCGACCGAGCGTTGAAGGGGCTCGGATTTCCTGGAGAAATTTGCCGAGCATGAGCAGAGCAGCTCATACGCTCGAACTTATTTGGAGATTCGACCGAGCGTTGATGGGGCTCGGATTTCCTGGAGAAATTTACCGAGCGTGAGCAGAGCAGCTCATACGCTCGGACTTATTTGAAGATTCAACCGAGCGTTGACGGGGCTTGGATTTCCTGAAGAAAGTTGCTGAGCGTGAGTAGAGCAGCTCATACACTCGGACTTATTTGGAGATTCGATCGAGCATTGACGGGGCTTGGATTTTCTAGAGAAATTTGCCGAGCGTGAGCAGAGCAGCTCATACACTCGGACTTATTTAGAGATTCGACCGAGCGTTGATGGGGCTCGAATTTCCTGGAGAAATTTGTCGAGCGTGAGCGGAGCATCTCATACGCTCGGACTTATTTGGAGATTCGACCGAACATTAACTGGGCTCGGATTTCCTGGAGAAGTTTGCCGAGCGTGGGCGGAGCAGCTCATACACTCGGACTTATTTGGAGATTCGACCGAGCGTTGACGGGGCTCGGATTTCCTGGAGAAGTTTACCGAGTTTTACTTTCGTGCGTAAGGGCTTTTGCCCATTTTAGGTCTGCCAGATGGTCGTGACCTCCTTCTTCTCGTGTGGGCTTTTTAGCCCATTTTAGGTCCACTAGGTAGTTGCGACGAATGACAATGCTTGATAAGAAACGGTGGCGTGTCAGTTTTAGTAGAGGTCGTGCTCTAGCGACAGCTGGCACCTAGGTCATTGGAAACGGTGCCTAGGGAACTTGGAACGACCCCTAGGGAATAGCAAAGGGTGTGTCTGTTCGTCTGACGCGTGATTTGACATTCCTCGTTTCTGCTGCCATAACCCTTATAGAAAGGGGTACCCCTTTCCTTTAGTTTTCACTTTGCATTCTTGAGAGGTTTTGAGGGTTTTGGTTCATCTAGAGAGTTTGAGAGCGCTCGACATTGCTTAGGAGTTTTTTCACAAAAGCTTTCCTTCCTTCCTTGGTGAGTAATGTCTGTTAGTATTGAGTCTAGCGGAGCCCTGTCTAGGGAGCTGGGGGAAGCAATAGGGGTTTCTTCTAGTGAAGAGGTTACTTCTTGTGAAGTGGCTTCTGGAGGTAGAGGCCGGGTCCTAGTTCCGTGCGCAAGAGAAAGAGGGGAGGGCCAAGGGTCTGAATCATCAAGGGGAGATGAGGACAAGGCACTCACATCTATTAGAGTCGAGGCCCGGGACAAAAAAAGAGAGGAATGGGTGTTCGAACCAAACACCATTCCTAGCACTGTGGCGGGATCCAACCTTTTAAGGATGAGGGTTAAATACAGGATCCCCATGGATTTTAATATGAGGATCCCCGAGGGTGAGGAGAGGGCTTGCGATGTCCTATCGAGCCAGCAACCGTATGAGTTGTGCCTCTACGAACATCAACTTAAGGCGGGGCTCAGGCTCCCTCTCCACCCGTTCCTCTGTTCAATACTTAGATATTTTGGTATTGCATTAAGCTAGCTGGTGCCCAATTCGGTTCGGCTGATTTTGGCATTCATTGCTATGTGCCAGAAGGTAGGGGGTGATGACCATTAACGTGTTCAAAGCCCATTTTCAGCTAGCCCGGTTAGGTCACTCAGGCTGGGTCATCGTTAGTTCGAGGCGGGGGAAGAGCGTTCTAAAGGAGAAGCTTTCCTCCTTTAAGGGATGGAAGGGGGGCTTCTTCTTTGTCCAGTCTACTGAAAGTTTTGACGTCCCTCTCACTTGGGGCCTGGAGCGTGTTGGCAAATGCAAAAGGTCACACCTCTCCCCGCGTAAGGAGGAAACACTGAGGGCAATGCTGGCCACGCCCTTGGAGATCGATGTTCTTGGAGATAATAAGGAACTCCACAGGCGCGGTCTGTGTCCTCCCCGCCTTCCCTCGCGCCACTTTCATGGTAGTCGCTGGCTCGTCGACTTATAGGAATTTTCACTTACTTTCTCCCAAGTTTTTAATGTTTTTCTTTTTGTGCAGACATGGAGATGGCGACGATGGCAAAGGAACTGGCTCGTGAGAAGAAGAGGGCAGCCGAAGCTAGCGACTCTGGGCAGAAGAAGAGAGCCAAGGTTTCGATCGTGGCCCCGATCCCGATTGATAGCCCTCCAAGGCCTCCGGTGGCCCCTACTCCCTCAGGGGCTCTTTTGTCTCGGGAAAGATCTGAGATAGCCCCTCTCTTCACCCTTCGGTGGGCTCTGAGGCTGGATGACTCGGTGTTTGCCAGCACCAAGGTCGCTCAAAAACACCTGGTGCTAGGGATCTCCCCCCGTGATAGGGCAAAAATTTCGTCGAAACCTTTGGAGTTGCTCTGCTCGGTGTCGGAGGTTGCTTCTTCTCAGGCCGGGGTTCTTCATGGGATGCTTTCCCAGCGTGCCCGGGAGATAGCAGACCGCTTGGCCAAGACCGAGCTTAAGTTGAAGGAGTCCGATGACATTGCCTATGACCTGACCATTTCCCTCGAAACATCGGAGAGGGAGAGGGCAGAGGCAATTTTTGACAGGGACCATCACCGTCGAACAGAAGACGTCTTGAGGGAGGAGCCAGAGGAAGTTCAGCGTCGCTTCGCGGAGAATGAGGCTTCTTTGACGAAGGCAGGGGTAATCTAGTACCTTAAAGGTTTTGATGAAGCTAAGAAGAGGGTTATGCTTCTTTTCTCGGGGTTGGATTTCTCAGGCCTTGATCTGGCGGCCAACTCCGAGGGCTCTGGTGCGGATTCTTCAGGAGGAGGAGAGGGTGCAGCTGTTCAGGCTAGGGGTCCAGAGGGCCTAGGTGAAGCCCCACCTTCCCAAAGTGGTGATGCCGGGGAGGCGCGAGCTGGAAGAGAGAGCGAGGTTCAGTCCTTGGGTGACTGTGAGGCTCTCGAGGCCTCGATTGCTCCAAAATAGTCTCTTGTTTGTATCCAAGGCCAATAATGCCTCTCTTTTGTACACCTCTTTTTCTATGAATGAAGTAAAGGAGTTTGGAATTTCAAATTTTTATTGATTTTTATGCTTTTACATTTTATTGATAAAATCTACGGAGGTTCTCCGCATTCCAGGTGCGGGGAATGGGCTTCCTTTCCATGTCCTCAAGCTCGTAGGTGCCTATCCTGCAGATTCTTCGAACCCTGTAAAGGCCTTCCTAATTCGAGACCAGCTTTCCCGTGTGTCGAGGGCGTGAGACTTCACTCTTCCGGAGGACGAGGTCATTAAGTTTGAAGTCTTTGGGCCGTACCCGGGAGTTATAGTACCGAGCGACCCTTTGCTGGTAGGTTGCAAGGCGAATTTGAGCTTTGTCCCTGGCTTCTTCAACTAGGTCCAAGTTCATCTTTAACCCTTCTTCGTTGTTGCTCGGCTCAAAGCACTGTACTCAGAGTGATGGGACCCCGATTTCGAGAGGAATGACGACCTCTGACCCGTACGCCATGAAGAAGGGGGTTTCACCTATTGATGTTCGGGTCGTTGTTCGATAAGCCTAAAGGATGTGGTAGAGCTGTTCTACCCACCGATTATCTGCCTCGTTGAGTCTTCTTCTGATTCCTTGGAGGAGCGTCCTGTTGGTTACTTCAGCCTGGCCATTGGCTTATAGGTACCCCACAGAGGAGAACCGATGGTCGATGTGGAGGTCGTCGCAGAATGTCTTGAATCGGGAGCTGTCGAATTGCTTTCCATTATCGGTGATCAGCACGCGAGGGATCCCAAATCGACATACTATCAACTTCCAGACAAAATTTTGGGTTTGGTGATCCGTGATGCTTGCCAATAGCTCAGTTTCGACCCATTTGGTGAAGTAGTCAATGGCCACAATAAGGTGCTTCTTCTGCTCAACGACTGTTGGGAATGGGCCTAAGAGATCCATCCCCTATATGGCGAAGGGGAGGGGACTGGTGATGGAGACGAGGGGTTTAGCAGGTCGATGCGATATCGGAGACCACCACTGACAATTTTCACATTCCTTGACCAAATCTGCCACGTCATCCTGAACCGTGGGCTAATAGTGCCCCTAGCGGAGGACTTTGAAGGCTAAGGCTTGAGCTCTCAGGTGGTTTCCGCATATCCCTTCGTGGACCTCCCGGAGAGCATTGGGTCCGAGGCATCGTAGGTACGGTGTAGTTAAACCCCTTTTGTATAATTGTCTTTCCATAAGGGTGTAACGCGAGGCACCGGAGATCAACTTCCTGGCTTAGTCCTTGGGTTCCGGTACAGTGCCGTCTTTCAGATACTTGAGGATCGGGTCCATCCACGAGGGTCTCTCTTCTACTGGCAGGACCGGGGCTTCATCTATACTTGGGGTAGGGAGAATTTCTTGATAAATAGCTCGACTAGGTACCAGTTGTTGGGAGGAGGCCAAATTTGCAAGGGCATCTGCCTTAGAGTTTTCAGTTCGGGGAATCCGGGTTATCCGGAATGTTTTGAATATGGTAGCTGACTCCTTCACTTTTCGGAGATATTGGGAGAGCTTCTCGCCCCTGGCCTCGAATTCTCCCTACACCTGACTCACCACCAATTGAGAATCGCTGAATACCTCTAGTGTTTCTACGGCCAGTGCCCTGGCTAACCTTAGTCCGGCCAGAAGGGCTTTATATTCTGCTTCGTTATTGGAGGCATTGAATCCGAACCTCAACGTATATTCAATGGTGAAACCTTCAGGGCTGCAGAGGATGAGTCCTGCCCCGTTCCCCTGTGAATTTAAGGACCCATCCACATGGAGACTCCATCCCAGAGGGGGACTGCTGTTTAGAGGTGCTTCAGGTTCGTCCAGAATTATGGGCAAAGTCGTTTCCACGATGAAGTCGGCCAGGGCCTGGGCCTTGATAGATTGCCTGGGTCGGTAGCAGATATCAAACTCCCCTAGCTCGACTGTCCATTTTACCATTCTTCCTGAAGCACTCGGATTGTGAAAGACCTGCCTCAAGGGTTGGTCCGTCAAAAAGCTGATAGTGTGTGCTTGAAAGTAAGGCCGGAGCTTTCGGGCGGCTATTATCAGAGCGTAGGCCATTTTTTTAATGGGAGGGTACCTCGTCTCGACCTCATGGAGAATTCGGCTAACGTAGTAGATAGGTTTTTGGATACCCCCTCTTCTCGTACCAGAACAAACGCCACAGTGCTTGGTCCAACGGATACGTAAAGGAAGAGTTCTTCGTCCGAGAGTGGCTTGGTCAAAAAAGGTGGCGAACTCAGGTACTTCTTCAAGTCTTCAAACACCTCTTGGCAGCTCTCGGACCAGGCGAAGTCCTTCACCTTTTTGATAGCCTGAAAGAAAGGGAGGCACATTTCTGTCGATTTAGACATGAAACGGCTCAGGGCTGCGATTCGTCCAGTAAGTCGTTGGACTTCTTTCACTGACTTGGGGGGGATATATTGAGGATAGCCTCTATCTTCTCCGTGTTGACCTCTATCCCTCTCTGAGTGACCATGTATCCCAAGAACTTGCCCCCGGTTACCCCAAAAGCACACTTGGACGGATTCAACCTCATATTATGCTTGCGCAGGACTCCGAAGGCCTCTTCCAGATCGGAGTGATGGTTTCATGCCTCGGGCTTTTGACCAGCATGTCGTCCACATAGACTTCCACATTCTTCCCGATCTGTCTTTTGAAAATTTTGTTCACTAACCTCTGGTAGGTTGCCCCAGCATTCGTCAGCCCGAAAGGCATTACCTTGTAGTAGTATAACCCTCACTCAGTGACGAAGGTGGTCTTTTCTTGGTCAGACTCATGCATAAAGATCTGATTATAACCAGATTAGGCGTCCATGAAAGAGAGGAGTTCATGCCCAGAGGTGGCATCCACCATTTGATCGATCCGGGGGAGAAGGAAGCTGTCCTTGGGGCAAGCTTTGTTTAAGTTGGTGAAATCAATGCAGATACGCCACTTTCCGTTGGCTTTCTTGACCATTACCACATTAGATACCCACTCGGGGTACCTTGCCTCTCTGATGAAACTGGCTTCCAGCAGCTTGTCTACCTCGGCGTTGATGGTCACCTGACGCTCGGGGGCAAAAGATCTCTTCTTCTGAATAACTGGCTTGTATTCAGGGTCTACGTTTAGGCGGTACTCAATGGTTTCAGGGTTGACCCCTAGCATGTCTGATGCTGACCAGGCGAACAGATTTTGGTTCCTTCGGAGAAGGCGAAGGAGTTCTTCCCTGGCCTCCTTTGAGAGGTTTGCTCCTATTTGTATGGTTCGGGCGGGGTCTTCTCCTAGGAGCACAGTGGTTAGTTCCTCCGCGGGTCGGTCTCTAGGTGTCTTCATCTCGTCCCGCAGATCCTCCACTTCAAATGGTAGGGCCTCGGTCTTTTTCCCTTCTCTGATAGCACTCAGGTAGCAGGACTGAGAGACTCTCTGATCCCCTTTTATCACCCCTACACCTTTGCTAGTGGGGAACTTGACCTTCAGGTGATAGGTGGAGACGACAGCTTTTAGTTTGTTGAGGGTGGGCCGTCCGATTATCATGTTGTAGGAGGAGGGTTGTTTTACCACTAGGAACGTGGCCCGTACAGTAGCTGTTCTCGGCACTGTCCCGGCGGTTACCGAGAGGACTATGCTTCCTTCTGGGAAGACTGGGGATCCCCCGAAGCAGTAGAAGGGAGCAAGGGCAGGCTCTAGATGTCCTTCCTTCAGTTCCATGCGCTGGTAGGCATCATGAAATAGTATGTCAGCGGAGCTCCCATTATCGATCAGGACTCGTCGTATCTCGCAGTTGGCCACTAGGAGTGAGACTACTACAGCGTCATCATGATGAGTTTGCACGTCCTCCAAGTCGTCTTCTGTGAAGGAGATCATCTGCTCCGTTTTCCTTTTCTTGTGGGGACCGCTGACTGAGGCCACGACCCTGGCATACGCTTTGCCGCTCTGCCCCGAATTACCCCCTGCGGTCGGCCCTCCTCAAATCGTTTTGATGATTCGGGTGGTCGCAGCTACTTCTGACTTCTTCTGGCGGGGCCTCTCCTGCTCTGGCCTAGCGTCTCTTCGAGGATTCGGCCTCTCTTGCCAGGGTTGGTAAGGGCATCTATCATCTTTCCTTGGTGGTACGGGGGTTTTACGCCTTCGAGGCCCAGTGAACTCCTTCAAGTGCCCTCGGTTAATGAGATTCTCAATCTGTTCCTTCAAGTCGTGGCACTCCTTTGTATCGTGGCCACGGCTTTGGTGGAACCAGCACCACTTCTTGGGGTCTCCTCCAAGGGGCTTCTTGGGTGGCCACTATAGGAGAGACTTATCTTGAAGCTGTATGAGGACGTCAATCCTAGTAGTGTTGAGGGGGGTGAAGTTGTCAACCCGAGGGTGGGGCCTATACCTGTCCTCTTGGTGAGGCTTTTTAGCTACTCCTTTCTGGGGGGCAGGGTCTTTCCTTTTTCTTTCGATTTCTCCCTCTCTTTCTCTTCTGAAGGCTTGATTGTCCTCCGCCAGCATGTACTTTTCTGGTCGGGCCAAGATTTCGTTCATGTCTCGGGGCGGGCGCCGAGTTAGCTTGGAGCTAAAGATTCCTGACCTCAATCCGTTTTTGAAGGCCATCACCTGGACATTGGGATTAAGATCTGGAATTTTCCAAGCTGCTGTATTGAACCGGGAAATGTAAGCCCGAAGTCTTTCTTCCTTATGCTGGATAATGTTGAAGAGGCTTTCCGAGGTTTTCTTAGGCCCCTTGCTGCTGAGGAAGTGAGAAGCGAAAGCATAACTGAGCTCTTTGAAACTGCCAATGGTTCTCGGCTTCAAGCGTGAGTACCAAGTGCTCGCCGCCTTTTCAAGAGTCAGGGGGAAGGCGCGGCACATGATCTGGTCTGAGTGCCGGTGCAACACCATTGTCGTTTTATAGTGTTGGAGGTGGTCCATCGGATCCGTGGTTCCGTCATACATTCTGACCTGGGGCATCCTAAAGTTTGGCGGGAGAGGGGTTTCTAGGACACCTTCCGTGAAAGGGGGGTCTTGGACACAGAGTTCATCAATAATACTGAGATTCTTGTACCTTAGAGCCGAGTCTATTCTTTCCTGCATTTCTTCAAATTGTCTGTCAAGGCTGGGGTTGCCCTTTGAAGTGGAACTTTCTTTGGACTGGCTATGGCGTGGTGAGGGCTCAGCGCGGGGCTGGTTATGTGTCGGGTCATTCCTGCCTGATGACTCAGCCTCTCCCGGAGTTTGGTGAGGAGGGTATGAAGGCTGCCGACCCTCTTCCCGGACTTGAGCCGCCAGATTGGCTATCATTCTGGACAGTTCTTGGAACTGAGCTTGGGTCACCGGGGCTTGAAGGTGCGCAGGGGCTCCCTCGTCGTCTGGGGAGTCAGTTTCAAAAAGGTGGGGACGCTGCTCCCTGGCGGGGGTGGCATTCTCTAGGATTGTTGGGAATCCGGGTCTGTATCGGTGACCGTAAATGTCGCCTTGGATAGGAGCCAAGCATGCAACCGGGGCTTCCTTGTTGGCTCTTCTAGCACCGTTCCTTGGTGGCATCGTGACAGAGAAGTTCTTTTACTTCTTCGCTTCTATTGTAGCGAGAGATTGTGGTTTCCCACGGACGGTGCAAATCTGTTGATGCCGTTTGCTATAGGTGTTAACGTGGCTTGGGAGCTGGTGCAGGCTGGGCTTTGCGTGCTGACGTGGTCTAGGTGAGGACTCGGCCTGGGTCCTACATAAGTGACAAGAACAAACTGAAGGCCCTCGGAAGGAGGGGAGGGGGAGACCTCCGAAGGCGCTCCGATGCTTAAGTTAGAAAATATTTAGGGGAGGAGTCATGGGTTCGAGAGAGGAACCGAGGACTCTTAGAAAATCAAGTGAAGTGTGTGTGTCAATCTGAATCTCTATATCCGGTGTGAAGTCCATACCTTGGCCCATTTATAGTCGTCTGCCAGTGGGGAGGGTATGATTACAAGCTCAGGAGAGGGGACGTCGTAGGGCGGCCGTAGAGTGGCTGCAGGGCTAAGGGTTACAGGGTGGTCGGCAGCTGTAAGGTGGCTGGCGGCCATAGGGTGGCTTACGGCTATAGGGTGGCTGCAGGGCTAGGGGTTGCAGGGTGGTCGGCGGCGGTATGGGAGGTCCAGGTGGGGGCCTGTCGGGCCATCCCTCGCGGGCTTGAGGATTTTTGCTGGGCCGGAGAAGTTTATCGGGCCAGTTGGGTTGGATTACCCTGCCGGGCCCAATCGTATTTGGGCCGTTGGTTTTAACCGGGTTTGGAGCTCATTTGGGCCGGACCACGTCTGCTGGGATTGGTGTCTGTTTGGACCGTAGTATTTTGGGCCGTATCAATACCAACTCGCTGTTAATGGCCTGGAACCAGTAATCAACTTCATCTAGAAGAACCATTGAGTCCCAATAATCTCATGTGTTGCAACTAATTAACCAAAAGTTTACATGATCAATAAATTTTAAAGCCCTAAAAACCAAAAAATTTACGTAACCTTAAAACCCATAAATTTACGTACCCTAAATTATATAACTCTTAAATTAAAATCCTTAAAACCCATAAATTTTACATAATCCTAAAATCCATAAATTAAAGAAAAAAAACCTAAAATCTATAAATTTTACAATTTCACATATGCCAAACCTCAAATCGATCTCCTTTTACATTCAAGATATTGAAAAATAAATTTTAAAAAAACATAAAATGTACTAAAATAAATAAATATCAAATTTTACCTGAAAGAAGATTTTACCCACCAGAGGTAAAGGACGCAACGACATCTTGGAAGAGGTAGCACCATTTTCCGGTGAAGTGGAGAGAAGAAGAAGGAGGAAGGTGTGGGGAGAGAGAGAAAAGGGAGGGAGAAAACGAAAAGGAAAGAGAGAGAAATAGGAGGAAGGAAAGAGAGAGAAAAATGAGAAACGAGATGGAGATTTTTTTTTAGATCTGACCTAAAAAGAGAGGGGCTGCAAAATTGGGGAAGATAAATGAATAAGAAGAAGAGAAAGAAATTCAGCGTGCGGTATAAATTTAATGGACTTTCAGCGATGATCTTCAATCTGTCGCTGAAATCCATTAAATCAGTCACAGATAAATATATTTTATGTCAAAAAAATAATTTTGATTTTTTGAAGGAAAAAAAATACTCTGATTATTAACTATCAACGACGGACCAAGATCTATCACTGATGTGTTTTTCATTTAAAAAATATAATCTCAAAAAGTAAAATTAATATATCTACGACAAAATTACAATTTTCTACTATGAAAATTCCCATCACTATAACTTTCTCAGCTTTCACGTGTCTGTCGCTAATGTCCGTTGTAAAAAATGTTTATCAACTACGAACATGTTTCCATCGCAAATAAAACTTTTTCTTTAATATATGTACAGTATTTTTGTAAAAGTAAATATATCATTTTATTAATCGAGTTTTTAGGTGTCTTCTTGTCACTTGTCCATCTTCCGAACGGGTGACAAACTTGGGAAACATCTTTACTCAATTGATTAACTTTCCTATTCTCTTGAATGGTCACTTTAGT
The DNA here is from genome assembly GCA_023935145.1 of Bretschneidera sinensis. Taxonomy (NCBI): domain Eukaryota; kingdom Viridiplantae; phylum Streptophyta; class Magnoliopsida; order Brassicales; family Akaniaceae; genus Bretschneidera; species Bretschneidera sinensis. The sequence goes on from CM043703.1 coordinate 43,211,910, forward strand.
GTAGAGGTGGCAATCGAGCGTGTTGGTTCAGATCGTTTTAGGTTTGAATCGTTTCGGGTTCAAGTCATTCAGGCTATGGGTCAAGTCAGGTTCGAGTCGTTTCAAGCTTGGGTCGTTTCAGATCTGAGTCGTTTGAATCTCGGATCATTCGAGTTCCAGGTCATCTCAAGTCTCGAGTCGTTCGGGTTACGGGTCATCTCAGTTCAGGTCATTTCGGGTTTCGGGTTGACCCATTGGGTTACAACAATTCTTTTTTCCCAAATTTTGATGATGTTATTTTAGCACTTATCTGAATTCAAGTTGACCCGTTAAGTTAGTTTAGCTTTTATTTTTTTAAATTTCAGTGTAATTACTAATTAAGTTCATGATAGCAATAATACATGTAAGAAAGTGAGAAACATTGTCCTCAGTTTTTTTTTTTCTCTTTGTTAATAACATAATATATAATATATTAATCTCTAAGTCTAGATCATGATAAGGTAACCAATTTGTAGAGCAAATGCAGAACAACGAGATTGAGATGGCAAAACTGAAATTTTTTTTTTTATAAAAAAAAATATGAAATGAGTCTCTTACTCTTGAGAGTGCATATATTATATATATTTTTTATTTTTATGGTATAAATACGTCTAAAACATATGTAAAATCTATATCAATAAATATAACTATTTGAAATGACTTTTTTTAAAAGCATTTAGATGATGTCATGTGTCCATTTTTTTTTTAATTTTAAACATGAAATTACATAGTTTTAATTTGATAATTAATTAACATATAAAGCTCAATTCATAACCTCTTTAAATGCTAAAATAATAAAGTCCAATAAAATTAGCATTGCTTTTATAATTAATTGAGATATAAAGCCCAATCCATAAACTCTACAAAGCTTAAAATAATAAAACCTAATAAATTAAAACTAAATGTATTTTTTGAATAAAATTTCAATATAAAAAATCTTATTAATTTTATAGTTAAATTATAAACTAGCTTAAATCTATTGATATGACTATTTCAAAAAATTCTTTTTGATGAGGCTTATTATTTTGAAATGTGTCTTATTTTTTAAAATCCATCAAACCTATGTAGTTTTTGTTTTATAAATATTTGGGATATAAAACCCACGTCATAATCTCTATAAAGACCTAAAATGATAAAACCCACTATAAAAAATCTAATAAAGTTTATCTTAATTGAAAAAATAAATAAAATTGTATAAGAAACAAATTATGAAAGAATATATATTCAAATGAAATGATCTTTAATATCCAATTAACAACTTAAGAATATATATCATATTACATATGGAAATGAAATTAACGATGTGAATATAAAACTAAGGTATAGAAATTTCAATGCATATAAAGAGCAAAAGATTTAAAAAATTATATGATAAGCCAAAAAAAATTTAAATGTCAACTATATACATACATAACATATCTAAATGAACATTTACTTATAACTCAAATAATATATATATATATATATATATATATATATATATATATATATTCAAATAAGAGATGTTTCGAATTTTGAATATGAGATTAAAGATTAAAATCACAATAATATCTTCATATAAAATTAACTAATTTAAATGATAACTCACATTTTTCTAATATGATATTAGCTCTTGAAATTTTTTTTGACTAAATATTTTTTTTAAATAACCACGTGTATTACATTGATAAAAAATTAATCTATATTAACTAAATTATATTTTCAAAATACTAAATTTATGTGATCATGCATATTTTACCGTAATCTATAACAAAAAATAAAACACTTTTAACTTTTAAAATTAAATTATTTATGTATACTATTGAAATTATCTTTTAAGATATTTCAAATTTTAACATTAGGTTTTTAAAACAAATAAACTTAAAACCTAAACATGAGATTAAATATGAGATGTTTTAAATTTTGAATTATGATTTAAATGATGACTCTCACATGTTTCCAAAATGAATATATGATATTAGATCTTGAATTTTTTTTAACCAAACATTTTTTTTTAAAATAACCACGTGCATTGCGTAGATACACAATTAATCTATAATATCTATATTAACTAACCGGGTTCGTATCGTAATCATATCTTGTCGCGGGTTGACCCACCAACCCGAAATGACATGATTAAGACCTGATTAATTTTGTGGGTCTGGTAGATCGTGTTGACAGGGTTATGATCCACGACCCACTATATCTCATTTAATTATATTTTTAAATAATAATAATATCTATATTAGTATCGTGTTTCTTATGAATAAATTTCAAATTCAATACTCATTTTACCTCCATTTTATTTATAATTATAAGTATATATGAGATAATGAGATAAAAATTTTCACTTTACAACCATCAGTTTTGTAAACAAAAAAAAAATCAGGTTTATTCGGGTTTGAGTCGAGTTGTTTCGGGTTTCGGATCAAGTCGAGTTCGGGTTCGGGTCTGGTTCTCTCGGGTTTTGGGTCGTTCGAGTCCGGGTTATTTTGGGTTTCGAGTCTTTTTTGCTCAGATCATTCGGGTTCAGGTCATTTCAAGTTTCGAGTCGTTTTGAGCACAGATCATTTCAGGTTTCGAGTTAATCGAGTCGAGTTTTCAGATCGAATCAGATTTTACCACCTCTACTTTAGTGATCTGAATGATACGTCACACACAATATATATTTGACTGAGCTATGCCCTTTTAATTAGTTCTAGCAACCATGCTGCAATAGACTAGTATTAAGTAACGATTTCGATTCTTAACTACTCCATGCTCAGTTTAATTACCTAATACCATACTCCTTGATTGCGTTAGGTCATTAACTAGGTTTTTTTATCAAAGCCAAACAACATATAATAAACCATATATTAATTATAATTCCAGATAACTAAGTTGATGATTAATTCCAATATATAACAAAAACAAGTTGCAATATTAAATATATTAGTGAAAATGCTGTGGGGTCTTGTTATACCCCTTCATATCTGATACTCTCTCTATCTCATAATTTTAATCACTTATCATTTTTTATTTAAATTTGATTTTAATTATTATATATATATATATATGCTTTAGAAACTTTTAAACTTTATGTATATATGAAAAAAAAATTTCTTAATGATTTAATAATAAAAAAATATTTATTTAATCAGTTAAATAGTAAATATTACAAAAATTATGAAACAGAAGAACTAGTAATTAATAATATGTGCATTTAACTTTACCTATTAAAAAAATATTAGTGAAAATTACTTATCAATTGGATTAAAAATTAGGCTGAATGAGTAGGATATCTATGGATTGTGTTAGATGACAAGGAAAATTTGGTCTAAAACATATGAGATTTGGCTAAGCAAATTGTAAATATATTGCATTATCGATCAAATGTGGGCGACAGCAAAACGCAGACTAGTGGGTGTGTACTAGTGTTCAGTAAGTGTATTACTTGTGCATTTGGACCCAACAAATGCACTTTTACATGTTCCTCTTGCGGCTTTCCACCATTCTCTATGCAGCAAACGCGCTTTAAGACGTTTATCACAACACTAAATACCCACCTTCTCAATATTCATGCAATGCAACAATATCTTCGTGGGTACTCACAAAGTGTTGGGTGTAGTTTTCTTTGCGTTACTAGGTTTAGGAATATCTTCTGCTGCCAGAAGAGCCCTCCTTACAGTTGAAGTAGGAGCTGGCTATGGTGCCGGACATGGCAGTGGTGCCAGTGAAGGGTACAGTGCTGGTGTAACTGGCGGTTATGGTGGTGGAGGTGGGAAAAGTGGCGGTGGTGGTCGCTCTGTATCAGTAGGGGAACTTATTAGTGCTGTTGGTTATGGAAGCGGTGATGGCGCTGGAGAAGGTGGTGGTACTGGTTATGGAGCTGCGGGTGGGCATGGTGGCGGCGGTGGTGGTGGAAGTGGAGGTGGTGGTGGCAATGCTGGTGGAGCTGCTGGATATGGAAGCGGTGGTGGTGAAGGTACTGGTGCTGGATATGGTGCTGATGGAGAACATGGAGGTGGAGTTGGTGGTGGTGGTAGCAGCGGTAGTGGAAGTGGAGAAGGTGGTGGTGGCGGAGCAGGTGCTGAGCACGGTGGAGGTTATGGTGGTGGTCAAAGAGCTGGTGCTGGTGGTGGCTATGGTGCTGGACATGGAGGTGGAGGTGGTGGAGGAGGCGGTTCTGGAGCCGGAGAAGCACATGGAGGTGGGTACGGAAGTGGTGGAGGAGCTGGAGGAGGCTCTGGTGGTTGATCTGGTGCTGGAGGCGAGCATGGTGGTGGGGCTGGATACGGAGGTGGTGAGGGTGGTGGTTATGCACCTTGAGAACACCTTTTCACTAGTATTACACTATCTGAATTGAAAGGATGTGTCTTAACATACCTATACCATTAAGAAAAATAATGATGATATGGCTAAAAAAGGCCTACAAATATTGTAAAAAAACAATATATGGATGGCAATTAATGCCTCTGTTATTTGTGAAATGTATGATAATTAATATCCTTAAAATGATTGAGGAGTATTTGCGTGCATGATCATGATAGAAGTGATTGGATCATGCATGTAAAATGTGTAAGCCAAATCATACATGAAAGTATAATCATGTTTATAAGAGGCAAATGATCATAATCCATTATGAAAAAAAATCTTGTTTAGATTTAATATAAGAAATTAATTTTATCAAAGATATTTTTTATTATCACGTAAAAAGAATATCACAATATCAAAATTTTCTCTCACCTTCCAGCAACATACTTTTAATTATTGTCATCAACCGATCGTAATAATTCTCAGACATGTTAAAATCCAACTTATAGTTCAGTAGTTGAGCGACTGTCGATAACTTAGTATACTTATTGTAATCTTACCACAATGACTCATCAACATCTCTTAACAAATCGTCAAACTTTGTAGCATCATAATTTGGGGGCTCTTTAGTATCCCAATTAAATTTGGACCCAACAATATCCATTATCATGTCCCTCATTCGATTCGTTTCTGCGAAACTTTCTACCACATCGTCATATCGACTCATCGAACATCCTCCAAATGAACTAACCTCCCCATGTCGAGTCTATATATTGTAATTTCTAACAAAACCCTTTTTATATAGGTGTACAGTAATCACATATCGTTTTAGAAACTTACTATTGCTACAAACAGAGCAAGAACACCGAATAGTTCCTTTATTCACATAGTGTTTGTTACTATATGCGAAGTTAAGAAATTGGTCAACTCCATTCTTGTAATACCCGTACTCTTAGAGTATGGGTAAAGAAGTAAATTGATAAATATGACATAGAATTAAGATAACATATATGTAAAAGATTTATTATTGAATAAAATAATTATTTTGAAAAAAAAAAAAAGGATAGCATTAATACCTGAACCACAGGTGTTATCAAATTTGCCAACATGCTATTGCATGTTGGACAGATAGAATGCAAAGAAACGGTGGCGGTTAGTTCAATTTCAATTCAAGCTACTCTCTTTCTTTAAACACTTGGGGACTGAAAGAAAAGTTAAAAGAGTAAAATTTTGAAGGAGTTTAAGGGAGAATTTTACAGAGAGTCACCAAAAGCTCTTAGAAAAACAAAAGGTAATAACATGAATTTTATTTTTAAATTTAGCATACATGAAATTTTCTAGAATTCAATATGGAGATTTTCAAAGAGTATAAATTATGGAAGAATTGAAGAAAAAATTAGAAATTTTAATATAAATATTATGTTAAGTGTTGACAATCAGCAATCACGTGAAATTGCTGAAAGAAGCAGGAAAGGCAAAGAGGTGATCCACGGGTAGCTCTAAGTGCTACGTGGTGAGTTAGATTTACTTTAAGTAATCAAGATAAATATAAAATATATAATGATAGTATTTGAATATATTATTAACTTATGATTTAGTGATAGATAAAAGTTGGTTGATAGATATGATAAGAATAAGTGATTTTAGAGAATTATTATATGAGAAATAATATTATTGGAATAATGAGTCGATTTAATAATAAAGGTGATAAGTGAAATTTTTGACAAACTATGGATGATGAGTTGATATGATATATGAGGAAAAGAAATGTAACGACTCATCCCGGGTTGGCCGCCCTCGAAACGGTATTGTCATATTTTGAAAATCCCAGCACGACTGATGAGTACCAAATATTGCATATTTTGGTCACTTAATTTACATTTGTTAGCTTAGGAATTTGTTACTTTGAGTTGTTTTTCGTTATTTTATAGGTTTACAAGCTTGGAAAGGAGTTTCACTAAATTGCCAGAATTGTTCGTACAGATCAGCTATTTTTGAGGATTAAACTGTATTGATTCAAGAAGAACCAGGAGATGAGCCATATATGCTTGGAAAGATCCGAATGTTTATTTTATCGGGAATTTTATGGATCAATAAAATGATTTTTCTAGAGAAAGTTATGGCAGTTTTAGTAGAAAAATGTCAGGCTGTGCATGATTTCGGCATGACAGATCAGTCATTTTTTAGGATTTAACTGTATTGATTCAGAAAGAACCAGGAGATGAGCTATATATGGTTGGAAAGATCCGGACGTCTATTTTCTGAGAAATTTTACGAATCAATAAAATGATTTTTATAGAGAAAGTTATGGCAGTTTTAGTAGACAAAGGTCAAAGAGAAAAAGCTGAAAATCTGCAGTATCCCACATCGGATTGGAAACACATTGCACTTGTGATGTTTCCCTATATAAGCCCCCCTTCACTTCATCTTTAGTGTACAATTCCTGGGCCACTTTGGTGTTAACCAGTGGACGTCTGCTAGCATTCTGGTGGATCCCGAAGGCTTTGCTACCACGAGGGGAAGCGCCGCCAATCAACGAGTGGAATTTCTCCCATGTAAAGTTATTTATTTCTTTTTATTTAGTTGTTTTAGTTTAATGTTTAGCACTTTTATTATGAATTGTAGTTTAATAGTTATGAGTGGCTAGAATCTTCAGCTAAGGTTGAAGATGAAGCCTCGCAATTGGTTGGCATACTAGTTCAGATTTGTTTATACAATTCTGACATTTTTTAGTATAAATGTTCTATCAATTATTTGAGTAAATCTTGTGATTGATTGAGTTTAAATTGTTCTGTTGGATATTCTTTGTGTTTCATCTGATGGATACATCGAATTGTTTTCGATTAAATTGGATTTCCTTTGTGATTTGTTAAAAATGGATACATTGGATGATTTTGGTTTAATTGGGATATTCTTTGTTTTTTTGTCGTAAGTTGGATTCATGGAATGTTTTGATAGGCTATGTTTTTAAGACATATATGCTTAAACTTTGGTGGGGTGGATCCGGAAACCTTAGTGTTTTTATTATTAGTTTTTAAAATCAATTTAGTTTAGCTTTTATTTATTTTGCAACATATAATACAAAACTCGGAACTAGGTTAAGATAAGATTAGTTTAGATAAATTTATATTTTCACAATGCAATTCCCTGTGGATTCGACCTCGCACTTGCACAACACTATATTGCAAACAACTTGTGCGCTTGCAAGTAAATTAAAACTCACAACAAGTTTTTGGCACCGTTGCCGGGGAATTGTTTTGTTTGTGAAATTTTTGTCTAAATTAATTTTATTTTTCTACTAGTTTAGTTAGCATTTTTGTTTTATTTTTTTAATTTTAATTTTATATCTAATTTTTATTTTTATATTTATATTTATTTTAATTTTAGTTTATTTGCATTTGCCCAAAAATAAAATAAAATAAAAATACAAAAAAATATGGATGAATCCAGCGCCGGTTTCACAGTCTTTAGATGATGCCATTAAGGATTTCATGAAAATAACTAGCCAGTCCATCAATACAACCAATGCACTCAATGTTGATAGTTGTTCCATCTGTACTAGTCCTATGCATTTAGCACAGAATTGTCCATCTATGCTGGCTTTTGTCGAGTATCCCATGGAACAAATGAACGCTTTCGATGACTATTGGTGGCAATCAAATGGAAATTACTCCGAGACGTACAATCTAGGGTGGCAGAACCACCCTAATTTTTCATGGAAGCAGAACCAACTGATGAATCAGGGAGGAGCCTCTTATCATGCTCACAATCAATACCCTCCCGAATTTCCTCCACCAATTCCAAGTTATGGTCACTCAGCCTATCCAGCACCATTACCAGCTTACCAAGCTCCCATTCAAGCGCCAGTGTCGGTTTCACAGTCATTGGAGGACGCTCTCAATGATTTCACGAAAACGACTAGCCAATCTATGAGTGAAGTGAGGAGTGCAACAATAGTAAACACCCAAGTGGTTGCCAAGCTAGAGAGTCAAATGGGTCAAATCACAAGTCACTTGGGTGAAGGAGAGAACAGAAAGTTCCCCAGTCAACCTGATCCTAACCCAAAGGAACAGTTTGCGGAGGGAAATTTATTAACTCCTATACAAGGGCAAGAAAGTGGCAACAAAGAAAAGAGAGATGCTGAGCCATCTACAACCACACCTATTATTAAGGTTCTCCCTAGGTCGTTTTTACCTAAAGCGCCTTACCTCAGAGATTACAAGCGCCCAAGAAAGAAGGGGAGTCTGAGGACATTTTGGAGGCATGCTTTACTCAGTTTGGAGAGGATTTGGATTTAGATAAGCTACGTGAGCAAGCAACTATTATCTTGGAGTCTACTCCTCAGAAGAGTAGTGAGATGGAGGAGACTATGGATGAATCACGCATTGAGGACCTCCTAGAGGCATGCTTTGCTCAATTTGAAGAGGATTTGGATTTGGATAAGTTGTTTGAGCAAGAAAATGCTACTTTGGAGTCGGCTCCTCAAAAGATCAGTGAGACGGAGGAAACCACAACACCTGAACCCCCCAAAAAGGAACTTAAACCTTTACCGGACAATCTTAAGTATAAGTTCCTAGGTCTAGCAGATTCTTTGCCTGTGACTACAGCATCAGATTTGGTTGATGCTCAAGAGGATAAATTATTGGACGTTTTAAGAGAGCACAATGAAGCTATCAGCTGGACTATAGAGGATATTAAGGGAATCAGCCCCTCATTGGTAATGCACAAGATACATTTGGAGGCGAATGCCAAGCCATCGAAAGAGCCACAAAGAAGGCTTAACCCAGCTATGCAAGAGGTTATGAGGGCAGAAGTAATGAAGTTGTTTGATGCAGGGATCATTTATCCCATCTTTGATAGCGAGTGGGTGAGCCTGATTCATGTCGTGCCAAAACAGGCTAGATTGACGGTAGTAATAAATAAAGATGACGAGTTGGATCCAACTCGAGTGCAGTCAAGATGGAGAATGTGTCTAGACTACCGTAAGTTGAATGCTACCACATTGAATGATCATTTTTCACTCCCATTTATTGATCAGATGGTGGAGCGTTTAGTTGGGCACGATTACTAATGTTGGGTCTGGCTGAAGACGTTAAACTTAGCACTTATGGGAGGCACCCCACAGCTTATCCTTTTTGTTTGTTTATTATTTTATATATTTATGATTAATGTTTGTTTCCAGTATTTTTGTTTTCCAGTATTTATTTTTCAGGGACAACACATACTTTAGTTCAAGTTTGGGGGTATGCTACGAGCCATACTAGTCCAGATAGTTCTCCATATCCCAGGTCAGCTCTTTCCATATTATTCACAGATTGGGGTCAATGTGTCATTTAATTTTGGGGGGTATGGGAGACACGTTACACACACTTTGTCCTAATTTATTGTTGTTTTTTTTCCTTCGTGAAGATAAATGCATTTTCATGTTCGTCTGAAAATTTTGGTTGATCTGAAAAAATTGTGATGTGATTTCATTGGTGAGTTTAAAACTTTGAACACATGATCTGATGATAGAGTTTAAACTTTAGTTACTTACTTTAGGCAGTTGAGAATTCACATGTTTGAGCCAATCTAACACGTGCACATTAGCACATATTTGTTTGAGGTATGACATGTGATGTTAATGTGTATGTTTTTTTATCTTAACTGAAACGGGATGACTTGTTGGATAAACACTTGGGCATATAAAAAAAAATGGCCATCATCAATAAACTTTCCACTGAGTAACTGGACCTCTTGCCTCAGTAAGCAGTGAGTGTTCACGTCAAAAGGTGAGAATTTTATTCATAATGATCATTGCGAAATTTTTCGCTGAGTAACTGGACCTCTTGCCTTAATAAGTAGTGAGTGTTCACGTCAAAAGGTGGAAATGTTTCTTGGTAGCATTAAGGACAGTTTAGTTTCGTAGCCTTCTTGACTCGAGTTAGTAAGTCCTTAGGGGTGTCTTTACACCTAATGCCCTAAAACCGTCTGGTTTGGGAGTCATTGACTCAACACTCGTTACATGAGTCAATTAGAAAGTTTAAGGGAACTAAACATAGCAGAGCCTTATAAAACAAAAAAAAAAAAAAAAAACTATGCCATCGTTGTTCATTCTGATGAGAAATTTTGTGAATCTTGAGATGTGAAAACGTTGTACATTGAACTTATTTGGAAACCTCATCAGTATATGCTAATTCACTTTACACTGATTCAAGCTTGTGATGTCTTAGCATGTCTCTTGTAAGTAATTAGGTTTTAAATTCTTATTCATTGTGAAAATGGGTTAGATTTATTAAGCTTGCTCATGAACGAATTTCATGATTTTGAGTGCTCCTTAAATTTTTGGATACCATGAGAGATGAACTTATCTTGATGTTCTTTGTTTTTCATTTAGTTTTTTATTTTGTTTTGCTAAGGGACTAGCAAAATGTAAGTTTGGGGGTATTTGATGAGTACCAAATATTGCATATTTTGGTCACTTAATTTACATTTATTAGCTTAGGAATTTGTTACTTTGAGTTGTTTTTCATTATTTTACAGGTTTACAAGCTTGGAAAGGAGTTTCACTAAATTACCAGAATTGCTCGTACAGATCAGCTATTTTTGAGGATTAAGCTGTATTGATTCAGGAAGAACCAGGAGATAAGCCATATATGCTTGGAAAGATCCGGATGTATACTTTCTGGAGAATTTTACGGATCAATAAAATGATTTTTCTAGAGAAAGTTATGGCAGTTTTAGTAGACAAAGGTCAGGCTGTGCATGATTTCGGCGTGACAGATCAGCCATTTTTGAGGATTTAACTGTATTGATTCAGGAAGAACCAGGAGATGAGCCATATATGGTTGGAAAGATCCAGATGTCTATTTTCTGAAAAATCTTACGAATCAATAAAATGATTTTTCTTGAGAAAGTTATGGCAGTTTTAGTAGACAAAGGTCAAAGAGCAAAAGCTGAAAATCTGCAGTATCCCACATCAGATTGGAAACACATTGCACTTATGATGTTTCCCTATATAAGCCCCCCTTTACTTCATCTTTAGTGTACAATTCCTGGGCCACTTTGGTGTTAACCGGTGGACGTCTACTAGCATTCTGGTGGATCCCGAAGGCTTTGCTACCACGAGGGGAAGCGCTGCCCATCAGCGAGTGGAATTTCTCCCATGTACAGTTATTTATTTCTTTTTATTTAGTTGTTTTAGTTTAATGTTTAGCACTTTTATTATGAATTGTAGTTTCATAGTTATGGGTGGCTGGAATCTTCAGCTAAGGTTGAAGATGAAGCCTCGCCATTGTTTGGCATAATAGTTCAGATTTGTTTATACAATTCTGACATTTTTTAGTATAAATGTTCTGTCAATTATTTGAGTAAATCTTGTGATTGATTGAGTTTAAATTGTTCTGTTGGATATTTCTTGTGTTTCATCTGATGGATACATCGAATTGTTTTCGATTAAATTAGATTTCCTTTGTGATTTGTTAAAAGCGGATACATTGGATGCTTTTGGTTTAATTGGGATATTCTTTGTTTTTTTGTCGTAAGTTGGATTCATGGAATGTTTTGATAGGCTATGTTTTTAGGACATATATGCTTAAACTTTGGTGGGGTGGATCCGGAAACCTTAATGTTTTTATTATTATTTTTTAAAATCAATTTAGTTTAGCTTTTATTTATTTTGCAACATATAATACAAAACTCGGAACTAGGTTAAGATAAGATTAGTTTAGATAAATTTATATTTTCACAACGCAATTCCCTGTGGATTCGACCTCGCACTTGCACAATGCTATATTGCAAACGACTCGTGTGCTTGCAAGTAAATTAAAACTCACAACAACGACACATATATGCAATAATAAAAATAACACCAACATAAATTTTTTTACATCAATCCTCAACCCTCAACAGAGGAGACACATCATTCTGATCTTGACTTTAACATTTTATACAACGTAATATGCATGAATATTTACAAATAAATTTTTATTATATTTTCTCATTAGTCTGAGGATGTGGACATGTATGTGGCTTACAGATAATAATTTCTTCTGAACCTCAACTCACCAAACTATTTGTCCTGCATACTACATGAAATCATTGTACAATGAAAGGTGAGCTTCACAAACTCACTAGAAGTACTTAATTTTTTTAAATGGTATTGCAATATTAAATCAATTATATCTCACATAACTTGATAATAGCATTCTACTATCACTACACATATCATAAGTCTCATTCTCTATCAATATCTTCTTCTTCTTATATATTGATTCACCTTAAGACCATAAATTATCTCATAATTACCTCGTAATGAGGTTCACAACATAAAGTCTACCATTTAGATGGTTCTTATTATATCATACTTCTATGTTTCTTTCTCACCATAACTGTCTCTCTGTGAGACTCATTCATCTATAAATAAATTCACAATAACAAACAATACTTCAGCATTTCAATAGTGCAATCAATATTTAAAACAAATACAATGCATGAATTATTATTAGGGAACGTCTTCCCACATGTTGACATGTTTTATCTTAGACCGGCCCCCTCACGGTTCTTTCATTTCCAGCATATATCGGCTGTCATGGTATTTATTTCCAGTATATACCGACTGTCACGGTTTTTCAATTAGATCGGCCCCCTCTCAGTTCTTTTATTTAATGCATATGCATATGAACAATGATATGAAATATTCATATGAACAATAACATAAAAACAAACATGAATTCAAATATTTAAATTAACTATCGTGATTATTCTCAAATTATCATTTGAAAAATTTCCCTAAACTCCTTTCCTCATAAATCACATCAAATCATCAATCATAGCTTGTCAAGATCCACTAAATTTCATCTCCTCATAAATTGTATCAAAACATCAACCATAGCTCATCAAGAATTTCACTTATCGCTTTTATTATTAAATCAAATCATTATTTCAAAAATATTATTTCTCACAAAATAATTCTCTACACATCCACTATTCCTATCACACCTATCAACCAATTTTCATCTATCACCAAAGCATAAGTTAATAATTTATTCTAATATTATCACTAGATATTTCATATTTATCTTGATTACTTAAAGTAAATCTAACTCACTACGTAGCACTTAGAGCTACCAGTGGATCACCTCTTTGCTTTTCTTGCTCCTCTCAGCAATTTTGCCCGGTTGCTGATCGTCAACACCTTACATAATATTTATTTTAAATCTCTAACTTATTCTTCAATTTTTCATAATTTACACCCTTTGAAAATTCTCACTTTGAATTCCGGGAAATTTTATGTATGCTAAAATTCAAAAAAATAAACTTCAAGTTACCTTCTGTTTTTCTTAGTGCTTCCCGTGATTCTCTATGAAATTCTCCCGTAAACTTCTTCAAAATTTTGCTCTTTCAACCTTTCTTTCAGTCCCCAAGTGTTTAAAGAAATATAGTAGTTTGTATTGAGGAAAGGAAAAAACTAAAGATTTGCTAAGAAAAATTAAAGTAAAGTAAAATTTTATATATATATATATATACACACACACACACACACACACACACACAAAACCTTTGTAAGGCTCAACTGCACCTAAGACTGCTGCCACGACAATTGCATGTGTCCTACGTGCAATCCTCCAAACTTTCACTTGGCAGCAGGTGTTGCCTGCTGCCATTTTTTTCCTTTTTTCTTTTTTTTTCCTTTCCTTTATACTATTCACATTTTTTTTTCCATTTTCTTTGTGACTACGCCTCCATGTGTCTATTTTTTTAAGAATTTTTTTATTCAAATAATAATAAACCTTTTACATATATTTTATTTTAATTCCATGTTGTATTTATTAAATTACTTCTTTACCCTTACTTTACGATTACGGGTATTACAAGAAATTAGTGAAATTGCTCAAATAATAATTTGAGAAAAAGCAAGATTGCTAAATTGAATGTCAGAATACATGATTGTTTTTATATTATTGTTCATATGCATATTTAATATCATTGTTCATATGCCTATGCATGAAATAAAAGAACCGGGAGGGGGCCGGTCTAAATGAAAAACTGTGATAGCCGGTATATGCTGTAAATAAATGAAAACCGTGACAGCCAGTATATGCTGGAAATAAAAGAACAGGGAGGGCAGCCGGTCTAAATAAAATAAAAAAACCGGGAAGGTAGCTGGTCTAAGATAAAAATATATCGACATGTGGGAAGACGTTCCCTAATAATAATTTGTGCATTTCATCTGTTTTAAATATTGATTTAATTATTGAAATGTTGAAGTGTTGTTTTTTTATTATAAATTTATTTATAGATGAATGAGTCTCACAAAGAGACGATTATGGTGAGAAATAAATATAAAAGTATGATATGATAAGAACTATCTAAATTGTAGACTATATGCTGTGAACCTCATAACGAGGAAATTGTGAGATACAGTTAATGGTCTTAAGGTGAACAAATAAATAAGAAGAAGAGATTGATAGAGAATGAGGCTTATGATATGTGTAGGGATAGTAGAATGCTATTATCAAGTTATATGAGGTATAAATGATTAAATATTAAAAGATTATTTATACAAATTGAATATTTCTAGTAAATTTAATTCACTGAGCTTGTGAAGCTCATCCATCAATGTTAAATGATTTCAGGCAGTAGGCAGGAGAGATAGTTGGTGAGCTGAGATTCCGACGGATTCATTATCTGTAAGCCACGTGGTCCGCATCCTCAGACTAATGAGAGAAAAAAAAACATTTGTAAATATTCATGCATATTATGTTGTATACAATGTTTAAGTTGAGATCTGAATGATGTATATCCTCTGTTTAGGGTTGAGGATTTGATGTAAATACTTGCAGTTGGTAAATTTTTATTGTTGTATATATGTGTCGTGCTACGATTTTCAAAATGTGATGACACCATCTTAGGGGTGGCCAACCTAAGATGGGTCATTACAATTCCTAAATTCTTTTGATAAGGTTTTACATACAACACAACGGTCAATCCAACTCTGATTAATTGGCATTGTTCCAACTACTATAACATTATTGAGTCTCAAAGTTATTACAATTTACAATTAAACTATATATGTTCTCAAAATAAATAAAGTAATTTAAGATTTATGAGACATCCATAATTAAAACTCTTATTTTGAGTGAAATTCTTTTTTTAAGAGCATTATTTTACAATCTAGACATATATAAAGCATGTCCCCTATTTGTATACGATCACACTTTTTCTGTCATTTAAGAGTGGAAAGTAAGATTTACCTTAGATATTACATTGATAATTTACATAAACAATCAATTCAAACTCAAATGATTGTAAACTACTTAAATAGTATAGAGACAAATTTAAATTTACATACCTAATCAACAGGAGTAGTAGTGGAGTAACAGAAGTAGTGAGTACCACCAATGTATCGTATAACCTTGAGAGAAAAAAAAGAAGAAAAAGTAGTAACGAATAAGAAATTAAAAAGAGATTCTCAACATGCATGTAGATGCTTTCTAACCACATCATTCAATTCACTAAAAGGTCGGGATCCTAACCATTTAGGAATGCGAAATCCTTATTGCATTTAATAACTCCTATGTCATTTCATTTTGATTAAGTTTCGGCAGCATATCCTCTTAGTTCTCCAAGTACATAACTTAAATTCGGGGCTATCTTCTTTGGGTGATAGCACCGAAGAAGATAGTCCCAAATTTAGTATGTACTCAAAGAACAAGGACATATATTGTCGAAACTTAATTGAAATGAAACGAAATAGGAGTTCAATAAGGATTTTGCATTCCTAAACTGTTCACACTGGACAACCCACAAATTATTTGAACACAAACACTCTCATTGCAAATATATGAATTAGTAAGCAACAAGAGAAAATTCTACATAAAATTCGACATAGTTTTTTCTATTTATTTGACTTTCCCAAAAGTTTCAAATGTCAATAGAACTTTCAAAATTCAATTCAATCTTAATCCAACCAAATACAATCAACTAATAGCCCATCTGCCATATATATTTATCCACCAAATAAACCGTTATTTATTACCGAGATTAAAGAACTACAATTAAGTTTGAAAAATCTTTGTTTAAGCTAACATATCAATATAATGCCTAAATTTAAACTAACAAGCAAAATTAAGTTCTAATTAGCCTAAATTTTTAATTAATTTTTTCAATAGAATAATACTTAAATGTAAACTAACATAGCAAAATCTAAACTAACATATCAAAATAATGCCTAGCTAAATTTAAACTAACAAGTAAAATTAAGTTGTAATCAACTTATTTTTTTTTAATAAGTGTTAATCAACCTAAATTTTTAATTAATGTTATCTACAAAATAATACTTAAATGTAAACTAACAAAACAAAATCTTATCTAACATATCAAAGTAATGCCTAGCTAAATTTAAAATAACAAGAAAAATTAAGTTCTAATCAACCTATTTTTTTATAAGTGTTAATCAATCTAAATTTTTAATTGATTTTTTCAACAAAATAATGCTTAAATGTAAATTACCAAAAAAAAAAAAATCTAAACTAACATATCAAAATAATTCCTAAATTTGAACTAACAAATAAAAACTATTTTTTAAAATAATTTTTTCACAAAAAATTAATTACATTTACACTAACAAAAACTCAAAAAATACATACAATAATGCAAGACAAATTAACAAAATATCTTTAAAAATATATACTAACAAATATATATGAACAATTAAAATAAATAACTACAAATATATATTATTGCAATGAATAAAAAAATAAATAATTAACAAAAAACCTTAAGTAGGAATTGAGAGAAAGACATACTAGAAGGTCCATGCGTGTAGTAGAGGGAAGAAGAAAAAGAAAAGAGGAAGAGAAAGAAGAAGAGAAAAAGGAAAACGAAAGGATTAAAGAAAAAGAGGAAGAAAGGAGATATATATATATATATTTATAGAGAGAGAGAGAGAGAGAGAGAGAGAGAGGTGGTGGTGGTGGCCGGCTACAAAGGCAAAAGAGAAGACCTGGAGGAGATGTACGTCGTGGCTTAGCCTCCCCCAGGCTGCGGCTCTCAGAATGGATGCAATATGGTGAAGTTTCAGCACACTCCAGGCCGCGACATGCCCTGTTCTAGGCCGCGGCCTAAAGGCACACTGATACCTTTTGGTTCAGCCTTTTGTTAAGTGCGTGAGACATGTTCAAAATGCACAGGATCACTTAGAATTGATTGAAGGCTAAGCTTGATTGGTCCTCAAGATCTAAGGGTGGATATTGATCTTCAAGATGGGTCAAGAAGTTGGTGCACTATATAAAGGGTCACCTAGCTTATCTCCAAAAAGTGTGAGGAATAACTTGTGATTGAAAGTGAGATCAATTGTAAGAGTGCAAAGACACAAAACAAGAGAGATTCATTATAAAGGCTTTTTGTTTAGAAAGAGAGAGTAGTATAGAAAGGGGATTCAAGGGCTTGTAAGGGAAGAAAATTCCAGGGTTAGTTCTTATCACTTTCTTTTACTTCTTCTTCTTTGGTTCTTCAAGAACTTGAGTTTCTTGAGGAGGGTTGCTGTATTTGTAAAGAACCATTGATTTAGTGTAGAGATTTCAGACGATATCACGGGGACGTAGGCTATTGCCGAACCTCGATAACAATTGTTGTGTCCTTTTCTTTCTTTGATTTCTCCTTTTGTTTCCAATTTATCCTTACAAGTCATTCTATACTTAAGTGTTTGGAAGATCACCACTTGGGCATCTCCAAGGTGATTTCCAATAGTGGTATTAGAGCCAGAGGAGCTTTTGACAGCAGATATCAGAGCTGGAACAGAAGGTGACGGAGTCAAGACTCCAAGAATCAAAGATCAACTTCTTAGGTAATTCAAGAACGGAGTAAAGATCAAGATCAGATCGTGTTCTTGAGGGTGATTCAAGAACGATATTAAGATTAATCTTCGATCGTGTTCTTGAGGTTTAGAAGAATTTGGAAAGCAATTGTGGGTGCTGCATAAATCTGAGATTTTCTCCGCAAGATGGCTTCAAATTTAATTGTTGAGAAGTTTGATGGAAAGGGAGACTTTGTCCTTTGAAAGCGAAAGATCAAGGTTGTTCTTATACAACATAATGTGGACTTGGCTACTGGAGAAGATGATGTTTTTCCAGCAAGTATCACGGAGGACCAGCTGATTGAGATGAAGAAGATGACATACAACACCATTTTCTTGCACATATCGGATAGTGTCACAAGGGAGTGCGGAGGCTCAGAAGATCCTGTTGTCATATGGAAGAAACTAGATAGTTGTTTCTTACCAAAACTCTCCCTAATAAAATTTATCCTCTTAAAAGAATCTTTGCTTTTAAAATGGATCCTAATAAAGAGTTGCAAGATAATCTTGATGTGTTTAACAAACTAGTTCAAGATTTGGCTAGTTGCAGTATAAAGTTCCCGGATGAACAATTGGTTGTTATTTTGTTAAATTCTCTTCCTGATTGTTTTGAAAGTTTAATTAATGCAATTGAATATGGAAGAGATACACTAACCCAGGAAATCGTGATTAATGCTATAAGGGTTCATGATTTCAAAGCCAATATGAGGGAAGCATAAAGTGGAGAAGGGTTGTTCGTTAGAGGAAGGCCAGCAACTCGGAATGGCAGTAGCATTCATGGCAACTACAGGAAAAAATCAAGAGGTAGAGGTCAGATCTATGGGTGATTTGATTCCAAATCGAAGTTTGGAGGGAAGTGATACTTCTACTGCAATAAGAGGGGTCACTTCAAGAAAGATTGCAAGAAGAAGATGTGGGATGAGAGATGAGGAAGTCATACCAAGAATGGAGAGGCTTCGGTTGCCAAGGGAGAACAGCAAGATGATGTTCTTGTTGTGTGCTCAAATATGAGCAAGAGGTAAGGCAGCGAAAAATGGATCTTGGATACCGGGTGCACTTATCACATGTGCCCTCACAAGGATTGGTTCAAGAATTTCAAAGAAATCAATGATGGAAGGGTTTTATTGGGGAATGACACTTCTTGCCAAGTTAGGGGGATAGGAGATATCCAGTTGAGGATGTTTAATGGAGTCATAAGGCTACTGCGGAATGTGAGGTATCTCCCGAATTTGAGGAAGAATTTGATCTCATTGGGGCAGCTGGATTCCATGGGGTATTCATACAAAGTAGAGGGAGGAAAGATCAAGGTGACCAAGAGATCTTTGATAGTGATCAAAGCAGCAATAAAAGATGGACTCTATGAGATGATCAGAAAGACAGAAATCAAGGATCAAGCAGTAAGCTTGATGGCTGAGATGGATAAGGCAGCATTTTGGCACACTCACTTGGGACATATGAGCGAAAAGGACTTATAAGTTCTCAACAAGGATGGTCTACTTGGTTGTGACAAAGTAGAGAAATTAGATTTCTATGAGTGTTGCATTCTTGGGAAGCAACACCGGGTCAACTTCAACACCGGAGTGCACAAGTCTAAGAGCATTCTTGACTACATTCATTTGGACCTTTGGGGACCAGCAAGAACACCAACACAGTGACATAACTTTTACTTTCTGTCTTTAATTGATGATCATTCAAGAAAGTTTTGGGTTTATTTGCTTAAAAATAAATCAGATGCTTTGAATAAATTTGTGGTGTGGAAAAAATTGCTGGAGACTCAAACGAGTAGGGTGGTTAAGGCTTTACGAACTGATAATGGCTTAGAATTTTGTAATAAGGATTTTCATAAATTCTATGAGTTAAATGGCATTTTAAGACATAGAACGATTGTAAAAACACCTCAGCAAAATGGAGTTGCTGAGAGGATGAATAAAACCCTTAGGGAAAAGGTTAGGTGCATGTTAATTGGGTCCAGTTTACCAAAATATTTTTGGGGGGAAGCTGTGTCTACTGCTGCATATTTGGTAAATAGATCACCCTCTAGAGCTTTAGAGCTTAAGACTCCTATGGAGATGTGGAGTGGGAAACCTCCTATGTTGAGCAATCTTAGGACTTTTGGTTTTGCTGCATTTGCACATCAAAAGGATGATAAACTTAACCTAAGGTCTAGAAAATGTGTATTTCTAGGGTATTGTGAAGGGGTTAAGGGGTATAGGTTGTGGTCCTTAGAACCAAAAGGAATGAAACTCATAATAAGTAGGGATGTTATTTTTAATGAATTGTTATTTCCCTATTTGGAAAAAACAAACCTTGCAGGGGCGAATGAGCAAACCAGTTCGAAATTTGTGAAGCATCGCATCAAGGAAAATTCAGTTCAGGTAGAGCAAGGAAGGCAAGAGGGTTCGGACCAGATAGAGCCCATTAATGAAGGCTATGCTCAGGATACTCAAGAGGAGGCTGAAGTAGAAGAGGTTGATGCAGCAAGTTAGAATGACTACCAGCTCACAAGGGACCGAGAAAGGAGGGTGGTTAAACCATCTTTGAGATATGGGTCTGCGGATCGTAATGTAGCAGCTCCTTGGACAGAAAGAGAGGTTGAACAATAAACTTATATGGATGCCATGGAATGTAAGAAGTCACCAAAGTGGTAGCTAACTATGGAGGAAGAAATGGATTCTTTGAGGAAAAACAACTCTTGGGAATTGGTGTCCAAACCAAAAAAACAAAGAGTTGTGGATTATAGGTGGATCTACAAGATCAAAGAAGGAAACACTCCAGGGGATGATGTCTGGTGTAAAGCTACGCTGGTGGCGAAGGGGATCACACAAAAAGAAGACAGTGTTTTTACATGGAGAGCTTGATGAGACCATCTATATGAGGCAACCCGAAGGCTATTAGGAAGAAAGGCAGGGAGAATTGGTGTGCAAATTGAAGAAATCTCTCTATGGCCTAAGCAATCACCTCAACAATGGAATAAGAGGTTCGATTCCTTTGTAACCAGCCTGGGTTTCATGAAGAGCTACTATGATTCTTGCTTATATTACAAGGGGCACAAGGTGGAGGAAATGGTGATCTTCCTCATCTATGTCGATGATATGCTGTTGGTTAGGAACAACAGGGAGAGGATAGAAGAATTGAAGTCTCAATTTGGTTCAGAGTTTGAGATGAATGATCTTGGCCATGCACAGAAGATCCTTGGGATGAATATAATCTGGGAAAGGGAGAGAAACAGATTGAAGATTTCTCAGACTTCCTACATGGAGAAAATGATGTCTAAGTTCTCTATGGAAAATAGCAAACCAGTGAAAGTTCCCCTTGCTAGTCATTTCAAGTTCTCCAGTGATCAATGTCCGAGATCGGAGGCGGAGAAGAAGGAAATGGAAAAGGTCCCTTACTCTAGTGCGGTTGGTTCAGTTATGTTCACCATGGTAAGCACTAAACCTGATATTGCTCATGCAATAAGTGTCCTCAGTAGGTTTATGAGTAATCCTGGAAATGAGCATTGGCTTGGGATGAAATGGTTGCTGAGGTACTTGAAGGGAAGCCCAGAAGTAGGGCTGATTTATGAGAAGAGGAGTAAGTCCATATGTTTTGAGGGTTATGCGGATTCGGACTATGGAGCAGACTGGGATAAAAGAAAATCGATTACCTTCAACTTAAACTGATGTTGTATAAGTTGGAAGGCTCAGTTGTAGCCGGTGGTAGCACTCTCAACAACCGAGGCTGAGTACATAGCAGCAACGGAAGCCATTAAAGAGGCTATGTGGTGCAAACGGTTGTTAGAAGAGTTGAAGGTCCTGAAAGAGCAGGTGGTGGTGTATTCATATAGTCAAAGTGCGTTGCACTTGTGTAAGAATCTGGTGTTCCATGAGAGGACAAACCACATGGATGTTCAGTATCATTTCATGCGGGAAAATGTTACGGAATGATGCATTCATGTGGACAAGGTAGCCACGGAGGAAAATCCTGCTGATTTAGGCACCAAGGTTCTACCTCTAAGTAAGTTCAATCATTGCCTTGGACTACTTAGGATTGGAGTCGGTTGATATGATGACTCAAGATGAGTTTGGATCCTGAGTTCTCTGCATAATGGATTCGGGTTTAAATACTTAGACAAAGGTAGAGATTGTTGGTGTTTGTCTAAGGTTTAAACAAGGTTTAAACAAGGAAAAATCAGCATCAAGTGCACACTAGTGTGCGCCGCGGCCTGGCTCTTCCAAGGTGCGGTGCCCAGCAAAAGAGAAGACCTGGAGGAGGTGTGCACCGCGGCTCAGCCTCCCCCAGGCTACGGCGCCCAAAATGGATGCAACATGGTGAAGTTTCAGCACACTCCAGGCCGCGGCATGCCCTATTCTAGGTCGCGGCGTGAAGGCACACTGATGCCTTTTGGTTCAGCCTTTTGTTAAGTGCGTGAGACATGTTCAAAATGCACAGAATCACTTAGAATTGATTGAGGGCTAAGGTTGATTGGTCCTCAAGATCTAAGGGTGGATATTGATCCTCAAGATGGGTCAAGAAGTTGGTGCACTATATAAAGGGTCACCTAGCTTCAATCTCCAAAAAGTGTGAGGAATAACTTGTGATTGAAAGTGAGATCAATTGTAAGAGTGCAAAGACACAAAACAAGAGAGACTCATTATAAAGGTTGGTTGTTTAGAAAGAGATAGTAGAATAGAAAGGGGATTCAAGGGCTTGTAAGGGGAATTTTCTTGGGAAAATTTCAGGGTTAGTTTTTATCACTTTCTTTTACTTCTTCTTCTTTGGTTCTTCAAGAACTTGAGTTTCTTGAGAAGGGTTGTTGTATTTGTAAAGAACCATTGATTTAGTGCAGAGAGTTCAGATGAACTCACGGGAACGTAGGCTATTGCCGAACTTCGATAATAATTGTTATGTCCTTTCCTTTCTTTAATTTCTGTTTATGTTTCTGATTCATCTTTACAAGTCATTCTAGACTTGAGTGTTTGGAAGATCACCACCTGGGCATCTCCAAGGTGATTTCCAATAGAAGAAATTTGGGAAAAAGATGGTTGACATATTGGGATTTTAACTCTAAAATCCACATACTCAAAATTTAGGCAAAAAACACAACCACAACAATTAAATAGGCAAAATAATCAAAGAGTAAGAACATCAATAATTAATGTGGTTCGACAACCTCTTTGCCTACATCCACCAACAACTCCACTATTTTATTAATCTTGAACTACAACTTTAGAAAGAGTAAAGTTGTCAAACTCTCACCCTAAAGTCACAATACAATAAAAGTTCTTAACCTAGCTCTAGCTGTAAGTGCCCTCTCTACTTGACAACCCAAAACCCCAATACACCCAAAGCTCTCATCCTTGCTTTAGTAGTAAACCCCTCTAGTTTATAATGTAAATGAATTATGAGTGTACCTCAAATATTCTCTAGGACCTCTTTATATAGAGGATATTTTCCTAATACTATTAGGAAAATAACAACAACATCATAGTAGACTACTACTACTTGTACAATTAACAATATAATAGGAAATTAGTATTATTCCTACTAGAACAAGCAACTACTAAGTAGGAAACAATTTTTTCCAAACCAATTAGAAATCTTCTCTGTGGGAATTAAGCAAATATCCTAACATGACATGATCCATCGCAGATGGGGTCCCCTTCCCATGCACGTTAGTCTTTTATTTTAAATTAAAAAATAATTTAACAAAAAAACTAATCTTAACTGCGATGGATAGATGCCTATTTTTTATTTTTTATAAAAATGAAAAATAAAATATCAAAATAAAAAATTATATGTGACGGACACGTGTACATCGCAAATAATATATATATTAAATTTTTATTAAAAAGTAATAAAATAATGAAAAAAACGATGACGAACAATGACCGTTGCGGATAATATTAAAAAAATAAACAAAATACTTAAATTTTAAATTTTATTAATGCGACGAAATTTAGATATCTGCAATGGAATATATTGCTGTAGATAAGTGTTTTCTGGGAGGGAAATTAATTCCTCGCTCAAAAATCCATCGCAAATGCTTGTTTTTCTTGTAGTGAAAAAAAAAAAGAGCTATGATATTTTAATTCCGATTTTAACATTCAATTTTGGAACATGAACAGTAAACTAGTAACAGATCGACATGTGTAGAAATTTCATTAGTAATTAATCATTTTCATTTCTAAAGTCACTTTGGTTTTGTTTGAGAGTTGTTTAAAATACAATTTAAATTATTAAAACGAATTTTTAGAGTTTTTAATTTTTAAAAACTTTAAAATTTAATGATTTAATTAAAAAAACAGTCACAAATAAAGTGAAATGATTTTTGAGAAGTTCTAATATTGGATAACAAATTTTGAGTGTTGATAAAACAGTATTTTAAAAAATATATTTTATGTGAGTTGAAACTTTGAAGGCGATTGAGGTAAATCAAAATCAATTGATGTGCTAGAAAAAGACCATGTAGCCATGTCCTAGAATTAAGTTGTTAAAACTCAATTATTTAACCAAACCCGCTAACTATTTAACGGTTGAGACAAAATCCAGTTGCTTTTACAATAGATAGAATTACAAATACATTTCTACGTAACAAACTCAAATTACAACTGTATTATTCTATATTAAAATTATATTAATATATCTTTAAACTTAGATTTTGATTAGTTTAAATTAATCAAAAGATTTCGTTAATATCAAATGAATTTTTTTTAATAATTTGAATTAATTATAATTAAAGTTTAAAGATGCATTAATATACTTTTAATATAAAATAAACAATTATAATTTACATCAGCTGTAGTTATGATTTTGCAATTTTCCCAATCCATAGATTGCATAGTACATTTTATGTAGTATATTTTTTTTAGTTGATGTTCTTGAATTTAATTTTCATCAACATTTGTACAGGAGAAGTTCTTAAAAATTCAAATTGAGTTCATAAAAAATATACACCTATTTTAACAAACTATATGTGAAAGTGCATGCATACACGAAAATAATTTTGATCATACGGATTTGGTTTCGTGATAACTATCATAGAATTAGAAATTTTTTTTTGACAATTATAAAAAGCTACAATAATAACTAAATAAAATAAAATATTTAAATATTTATTTATTATTATAATTTTTTATAATTACTTGTAAAATTTCTCGATTAATCCCCTCTGTTTCGAAGGGTAAGTTCAGTCATTTGTTGAACAATCATTCATAGGCTATATGTATACTCGTAAATTTATTTTAATTTGATAGATGCTTTAGATAATTAATTACCACGCCAAAGTTTTTATTCCAAAGAAAATGAAAAGAATACTAAATTTTATACCAACCATAAATCTCAAGAATATGACCGTTGACTGAATTTTTTTTTGTGAGACAAGCATCTTGGCAACCTTGATGTAGATCCTATAATGCTTCATTAACACTTCGTTTCAAGTCAAATAAAAATGAAAATTTATTTAGAAATGATTTTTATATTGGTTTTTGTATGTTAAATTATAGAATTTAATTGAATTTTTATATTTAAAATGTTTAGAATAAATAAATTTTTTGAAAGAGAAGTGAAAATTAAGAGGGTAGGGGAGAGAGGGAAAGAAAGATGGAGGAAAACAGAGAGATTTTGATCAACATAACTTTTTACTTTATATTTTGTAAAATTCATTTGTAAATTCTATAAATTTTAAAAGAATTTATAAATTCTATAAATCTTGAAAGAATTTGCAACAAGTTAACTTAATTTTTTTTAATGAATTTCATAATATTTTAGCTTTTCAAACATATAATTACTATAGAATTACAAATTTATTCCATAAAATTTTATTGTACAACTCATTTGTTTCAAACACATTATAGTCTTTATTTACAAGATTATGATTCTATATTATTTGGTTTATTATAGTATTATTTCTCTTTTTTTTATTATATAAATTTTGATAGAATTTACAACAAGTTAAGTTAATTTCAAAGTGAATTTTCGAAATGAAATTAATAGTTTTTTATCTCTCCAAACATAACAAGTATAAAATTACAAATGAATTACATAAAATTTATATAATTTATTTATTCCAAACAATTTAGTATTTATTTACAAGATTATGATTTTATATTATCTGGTTTATTATAGTATAATTTCTCTTTACTTTTTTTTTTCTTGGTCTCATTGGATCAGATTCTGAGTTTGTCGAAGTAATACCTATACGACGCGTTTAGCTTTTTTTTTTTTTTCTTTTTTTTCTTCTTCTTAGCTAGCTTTTCCGTCCGTCTCTTATGTAAACATTATTTGATTTTAGGTCTCTAATAAATTGTGTGAAGGTAAATAACTTTATCACGAAATGGGATTTAAATAAATTCTCTTATTTAATCAAATATAAAATTAAGTGCTTCAAAGACACGTACTGTTATGAATGAAGCAACCGAGCTAATTAAAAAATGGTATGGCATTGTAATTTTTCATTGACAGCAAAAACAAACCTACCATACAATAATAAACAATCTTAAGCATTTATACTTTTATTAACCAGCAATATATCTAATTTGCATTGGTAATTAGGGGGTGTTAGGAAAAATTACTGGGTCGAAGCTAACACACAACTAAAGTGAAATGAGAAAAATAAAGATAAAATAGACACAAATATTTTACGTGGAAAAACCCCCGAACAAATTTGGGGTAAAAAAAATCCACAGGCAAGTGCAAGAGGATTTCACTATTGTAAAATAAGGATTACAACATCTTCTCTCTAATTACAATGAGATAACAATTGTCTAATATCTATTGTAATAGGAGAAACAACTCTCTCACAAAATCGGGAAAATATTACTTACAAAGAAGGAATAAATTTTCCTCTCTAAGTAGTAACTCTCAAGAAAACTCTCACACTCTCTCTAATACTCTTCTTGGTGTGTTTCTTTGATTACAAATGAGAGCCTATTTATAGGCTTCAAGAACACTATTGTTCATTCACATGAACACTATCGTTCATTCACATGGCCACTTTTGTATTTGGTGGAGAAAGTGGCTTTACCACTAAAATGGCCATCTCTCATTACATTCTCCCACTTAAAGTCACTTTCGTAATCCTTCCATCCTTCCTCACTTGCCAAATCCATGCTTGCTTACGTTTTCGCTAGACCACATGAGGATCTACACCATTTAAACTTGTCAGTGTTGATCGGCTTGGTCATAACATCTGCTAGGTTCTCGTCGGTGTGAATCTTCTGCATATCCACATACCTTCTTCCACTACTTCTTGAACGAAGTGATACTGAACCCTTATGTGCTTTGTCCGTGAATGAAAAGATGGATTCCTTGCAATGTGCAAAGCACTTTGACTGTCACAAAACAGAACAATCTTCTCCTGCTTGTGCCCGAGCTCTTCCAATAACCTTTGTATCCAAATTGCTTCCTTACAGGCTTGTGTAGCTGCCATGTATTCTGCTTCCGTTGTAGATAGAGCCACAACCGTCTACAGTTTAGAAACGCAGCTTACAGCTCCTCTTGCAAGTGTAAACATATAACCTGTAGTAGACTTGCTTTTATTGAGATCCCTTGCAAAATCTGAATCAACATAGCCTCTGACAGTAAAATATGATCCTCCGTAACATAATGCAGCATCTTCTGATGTATCTCAGAACCCTCTTCACAGTATTCTAATGCTCTCCACCAGGATTCGCCATAAATCGACTAACCACTCCCACTGCTTGTGCAATGTCTGGTCTTGTACAAATCATAGCAAACATTAAACTTCCCACTGCTGATGCATACGGTACTCGAGACATCTTCCTCCTCTCTCCTTCAATGCTAGGACACATACTTGAGGATAACTTGAAATTAATAGGAAGTGGGGTAGAAATTGGCTTACTATCTTCCATGTTGAAGCATTGCAAGATCTTGTTGAAGTAGTTCTTCTGGGAAAGCCAAATCTTCCTGTTATTTATGTCTCGGTGAATCTGCATCCCTAGAATCTTGTTTGCTGGTCCCAAGTCCTTCATATCAAACTCCCTAGCCAACTGTGCCTTCAATTTTTGGATTTGATCTCTGTTGGGGCCTGCTACCAACATGTCATCCACATACAACAACAAGATAATAAAATCATTATCACCATCAAACCTTTTGAAGTACGTACAATGGTCTGAACTGAGTTTGTTGTATCTAAGGCTAATAATGAAGGAATCAAATCTCTTGTACCAACACCTCGACGCTTTTTTGAGACCGTATAGAGATTTGTTCAACCTGCAAACCTAGTTCTCCTTTCCTATTTCAGCAAAACCTTCTGGTTGGAGCATATAGATTTCTTCTTTAAGTTCTCTATGAAGAAATGCAGTTTTCACATCCAACTGCTCCAGATGTAAGTCAAACGTAGCACACATAGTCAGGACTACTCTGATTGTTATAAACCGAACCATTGGGGAAAATATCTCATTAAAATCAATACCTTCTTTCTGAGCGAATCCCTTTACCACCAGTCTTGCACAAAACCGTTCCACTTGATCATTGCTATCCCGCTTGATCTTGTAGACCCATTTGTTACCTACGGCTTTTCTCCCATGTGGCAATAGTATCAGTTCCCAAGTCTTGTTCTTGTGTATAGCTTCAATTTCTTCCTGCATTGCTTCCATCCACAAAGACACATCTGAGCAACTTGTAGCTTCTTGGAAAGTTGAGGGCTCTCCATCCTCCGTTAAAAGACAGTATGCAACATTGCTCTCAGTAACATACTCCGAATGCCAAGCTGGCGGCCTTCTCTCACGAGTTGACTGACGA
This sequence comes from Bretschneidera sinensis, assembly GCA_023935145.1. Lineage (NCBI taxonomy): Eukaryota > Viridiplantae > Streptophyta > Magnoliopsida > Brassicales > Akaniaceae > Bretschneidera > Bretschneidera sinensis. Next base: position 43,240,780 of record CM043703.1, read on the forward strand.
GCTTCTGGAGCTTCGGACTTGATTAGTTCTTGTACCTCGTGCTCTGGTGCTGCTTCAGTAGAAACTGGAGTTTCTTGTACCAGATTATTTTCAATCTGTATTGTTGTAGTCTCTGAAATCTCTTTCGACGTGCTATCGTCTCCGTCTTTTTGTAGTAATTGATCTTCTATAAAGATCACATCCCTGCTGACAACAACCTTACGGGTAGTGGGATCCCACAGGCGATACCCCTTTATTCCGTCAGCATACCCCAAGAATATACACCTCCTAGATTTTGGATTCAACTTCGTTCTTTCTTGGGCACACATCACATACGCAGGACATCCAAAAGAATGTAAAGTGGAGTAGTCTGCTAGCTTACTAGTCCATATCTCCGTCGGCGTCTTTAAATTAATTGCTATTGATGGCGACCGATTTATCACATAACAGGCGGTTTTGGCTGCTTCTGCCCAAAAAGAGTTGGGTTGACCTGTAGTCCTCAACATAGCTCTCATCATTTCTGTAAGAGTTCTATTCATCCACTTTGCCACTCTATTTTGCTGAGGCGTGTATGTGACTGTGAACTGTCGTTTGACACATTCCCGTTTACAAAGAGCAAGAAACTCGCCGTCTGTGTACTCTCTTCCATTATCTGTCCTTAAGTACTTAATATTTTTCCCAGATTCAAGTTCCACCCGCGCTTTGAAGTCTTTGAATACCGAAAATACATCTGACTTCTTCTTGATTGGATACACCCAACATCTCCTGGAGTAATCATCAATGAAAGACACAAAGTACTATGCTCCTCCTAGGGACATTTATGGTGACTCCCATATATTAGAATGAATCAAGTCTATAATGTATTTACTTCTAGCATCAGATCTGCTAAACTTCAATCTATGCTGCTTACTTGTAACACAAAGCTCACAAAAAAAAGATTTACCGATTTGAGCCCTGGAAGCAGCTTTCTGTTAGAGAGAATCTTCAAACCTCATTCCGATATGTGACCTAGTTTGAGATACCACATCATCATCGACTTTTCTCCCTTGTTGATTGACGCGACACACGCATCAACTTCCTTTAATATTTTTCCTTTTAGCATGAATAGATTCGTTGCAATCTTTTCTACCTTCATAACCACAAGTGCACCTTTGACAATCTTCATGATCCCATTTTCGATATGGGTCTTGCATCCAAGACTATCTATTTTCCCCAAAGACAATAGATTCTTCCTCAGGCCCTTCACGTGTCGTACATCCTGAATAGTGCGAACTGTACCATCAAACATCTTTATCTTGATAGTACCAATACCAGCAATCTTCAAAGCATGATCATCACCTATGTGTATAGAACCTCCTGAGACTGGTTCATATTTGTGAAACCATTCTCTCCGAGATGTCATGTGCCATGTTGCTCCTGAATCTAGTAACCAGATGTCAGCAAACTGTTTTCTGCCTCCAACTGTCGTTGTTGACTCGCTGTATAGAACTTCTCCATCATCTGAGGCACTTACCACATTCCCTTGAGCATTTGATGACTCAAAGACTCCACTCTTCTTTGTGTACCAACAATCCTTCTTGATATGCCCTTTCTTGCCACAGTTGTAGTACTTGAAATTCTTCTTACTTTTTGATTTCGATCTACCATGATTCTGACTCCCACTGGGGCCACGTTTTGTTGATCTTCCTCTCGTCATCGTCAAAGTTTCCGCTTGCTGCGAACCTACCTGTCTGTCTTCCTTGTTTTTGCACCTGGTTTCTTCTTCCAAAATAATAGCTGCAATTTCGTCGAAGACTAGATAGTCTGTGAGGATGTTATTCGTCATGTTGATAATGAGTTGATCATACGAGTCAGGTAGACTTTGTAGTAGAAGCTCCGCACGTTCAGACGTCTTTATTGTGTAACCCATCGATGTAAGTTGCGAAAATAAAGTATTCAAAATGTTGATGTGGTCGGTCACTGACGTGGATTCCGTCATTTGAAGAGTGTAAAGTCTCATCTTTAAAAAGATCTTATTGTGTAATGACTTGGCCTCGTACAGTCTTGTTAGAGTATCCCAAATCTCTTTTGCAGTCTTCTTTTCCGCCACACTAGATAACACTCCATCGGCTAGTGCTAAGTGTAGATTGGCAATTGCGATGCCGTCCATCTCGTTCCACTTGCTGTCGTCAGTGATCTCTGCAGACCTTTCTTCAATTGCTGCCAAACAATTGTCTTTCCTCAAAATTGCCTAAATCTTCATTTTTCATAACGAGAAATTACTCTCGTTAAACTTCTCAACATCAAACTTTTTTGTAGTTGACATCTCGTTCACAATGATCTGCTTCACACCCCTCAAGTTGGATCTGATATCACTGTTAGGAAAAATTACCGGGTCGAAACTAACACACAACTAAAGTGAAATGAGAAAAATAAAGATAAAATGGACACAAATATTTTACGTGGAAATACTCCCGAACAAATTTGGGGTAAAAAAAAAATCACGGGCAAGTGTAAGAGGATTTCACTATTGTAGAATAGGGATTACAACATCTTCTCTCTAATTACAATGAGATAACAATTGTCTAATCTCTTCTATTGTAATAAGAGAAGCAAGTCTCTCACAAAATCGGGAAAATATTACTTATAAAGAAGGAACAAATTTTCCTCTCTAAGTAGTAACTCTCAAGAAAACTCTCACTCTCTGTAATACTCTTCTTGGTGTGTTTCTTTGATTACAAATAAGAGCCTATTTATAGGCTTCAAAAACACTATTGTTCATTCACATGAACACTATTGTTCATTCACCTAGCCACCTTTGTATTTGGTGGAGAAAGTGGCTTTACCACTAAAAGGGTCATCTCTCATTACAGGGGGAAAAATTGGAAAATGCATTGAATTATAAAACTAAATAGAATAAGATAAGAAAGAAACAAACAAACATTAGAGATCGAGATTATACTTAATCAAAGAAACCATAAGCAGAGCAATTTAAGTAGTGCGAGCGCGCATTTCTGGTTCCAACTAAGTTGAAGAATTCAGTGTGAAAAGTATTAGAATGGAGACGTCTGCACTCAAAAGATTAGGTAATATTAGGTATACAACAAAAAATGAATCAATATATGTGATGCGAGTTTAGTTAAATGTGGAGGACAGCAAAAGCACACTAGCAAATGAGAGTATGAGAGATGGAACTAGACTACTTAGCTAGGGCAAGTGATTGTATTCTTCCGTTTTTTTGTTGGTAAATTGGGCCACACACACCACTATTGCATGTGCCTTAACCACTACTTATGCAAAGAACGCGGCTTTGGACCCCAATCCCATTGCTATAAATATCACATCTCTTCTCTTTGCATTTCAACCCATAGTTGATACAACTTTTGTTGTGGGATATTTCAAAAAACATTCCCATATATGGGTACCCGCAAACTTCTTATTCCCTCTGTTTTCTTTGTGCTATTAGGTTTAGTAGGCATATCTTCTGCTACTAGAGCCCTCCTCACTTTTGAACATGGCATTGGTGGTGGAGGTGGTGGTGGTTCTGGCTATGGAGCAGTAGGAGGAGAACATGGTGTTGTTGGCTATGGGGCTGGTGCTGGTAGTGGAGAAGGTGGTGGTGTTAACTATGGAGATGTTGGTGGAATTGGTGGTGGCGGTGGTGGTGGTAGTGGTGGTGGTGGTGGAGCTGCTTATGGCGTAGGAGTAGACCATAGTGTTGGATATGGAAACGGAGGTGGTGAAGGAGGTGGAGCTGGCTATGGAGGTGCTGGTGGGCATGGTGGTGGAGGAGGTAGTGGTGGTGGTGGAGGAGTTGCATATGGCGGTGGAGGTGAGCATGGTGCTGGTTCTGGATATGGAAGTGGTGGTGGTGAAGGTAGTGGTTCTGGCTATGGTGGTGCTGGTGGCTATGGAGGTGCTGGTGGACATGGTGGAGGTGGAGGAAGCGGTGGTGGTGGAGGAGCTGCATACGGCGGTGGAGGTGAACATGGTGCCGGATATGGAAATGGAGGTGGTGCAGGTGGTGGTACTGGTGGAGAACATGGGGCTGGATATGGCGGTGAGCAAGGTGGCGGTGGTGGTGCAGGATACGGTGCTGGAGGGGAGCATGGTGGTGGCTATGGAGGTGGTGCAGGTGGTGGTGCCGGCGGTGGATATGGAGCAGCTGGAGAACATGGTGCTGGGTATGGAGGTGGTGGTGGGAGTGGTGGTGGTGGTGGAGCAGGTTATGGTGCCGGAGGAGCACATGGAGGTGGATATGGCACAGGTGGAGAACATGGTGCTGGGTATGGAGGTGGTGGTGGTGGAGCAGGTTATGGTGCCGGAGGAGCACATGGAGGTGGATATGGCACAGGTGGAGGTTCCGGAGGTGGTTATGGTAGTGGAGCTGGGGGAGGCATTGGTGGTGGTGGTGGAGGTGGCTCTGGGGATGGTGGTGGCTATGGTACTACTGGTGGATATGGAGAAGGAGGTGGGCGTGGAGGTGGCGCGGATGGTGGTCATGGTGGCTATGTCCCTTGAGAATATCTTTTTCTATGTATCTCGTTAACTAAAAAGGAATTCACAATAGCTTCTTACCCATAATTAATAGTAGTAACTAATTAAGAAAAATAAAATTAAATTGGGGTAAGAAGATATCATTAATTTACTCCATATGTATCTGAAAGATATGTCCCCTAAAGTTGTATTACTATCATTTAGTAATTGAAATATGCATTCCTCATTTTTAACTAAATTTAATTATGTTTTCTTTTATATTGAAGGAGACAAAGAGAATCCAATCTGGATTTTTTTTATATGAATAAATTAGAAATTATAGTTAATTCGAAAAAAGCTTGAATCAATTTAGTCATGCTTTGATGCATGCCTCTGATTAATCATAGTTTTCATATTGGTATGTAATTGATTCAGAGTCACAGTGCATAGTGATTATAACATGCATGATGGTAATGATTTTTTTAATGACAAAACAAAGATGAATGTGTAATATTTTCTCTTAATCTGGTTTATGTTTATTTTTTTTTTTTTGGATAAAACCTGGTTTAGGTATTCGATTGCATTGATTACTGATTGCCTTTTCAGAAAAAAATTTAATCAAGAATGATTATCCTCTCTCTATTAAGTTCTGTGAAAGCTATAGATCAAGCCAATTACAGGCCAGCAAAGCATATAAACTGTCTAATTAAACTGAAAGGATATTAATAAAGTTAATAAACTCTATTGGCCTTCTTTAATGGAATTTCTTCATTTGGTGCCAAAATGGACAATTGGTAAGGTGAAAAAATAATACCAACAAGTGGACGTGTTTATCTATTTTTCTTTTTCTACGTTGCCCTCAAAGAAAAACATTGTTTCACCAAAGGCAATGCAGTCCAAGTAGACGTCAGAACTTATGCATGTGTGAAATAATCACATTTTCTTACGCATGTGTGAAATAATCACATTTTCTGGGAGTTGTATGTTAAATTTATGGTACCGGATGAAAATAAAATTCAGGTTGTCGTACATAATTAAGTTGCATTAAAAAAGTCAAAACTTGAAGCTCCTCACCAAAGGCAATGCAGTCCAAGTAGACGTCAGAACTTACGCATGTGTGAAATAATCACATTTTCTGGGAGTTGTATATTAAATTTATGGTGCCGGATGAAAATAAAATTCAGGTTGTCATACATAATTAAGTTGCATTAAAAAAGTCAAAACTTGAAGCTCCTAGCTTCAATGAACTTCAATCAGTCAGTGTGATTTGCATTAGATTACACTACGCAAATTCTGGTTGAGATTCTTTCTTATTGATTATTCTGCTGCTGATGTGTATTTTTAGGAATTAAGTTTCCCAGTCTGCTATTACTGATTTGTTAAAAGTAATATGTTAAAACCTTAAATTGACACTCATGATTGACACTTCTAACAGTGCATTCATTACAAAAAAATATTCTTTTTAAATATAATTTTTTTTGGTTGAAAATAAAATTATCGTTACTAAAGATCTTTGGTGACGAAATTTTTTCTTTGCCTCATCCTTATTTATGTGACCCTCGCCAAATGTTTCAATGAGGATCATAACTTGCCTCGTCCAAACAAACTTTTGGCTAGGAGAATTTTCCTCACCTAAAGTCTTAAAAAGCCTCGCCATTTTGGGAATGATTTTTCTCACTTTAGACTTTGTTTTAGGAAGGATTCTTCTTGCCTTAGGATACCTTTGGGTAGGATTATCCTCACTTTTGGTTTACTTTCGACGAGGAGTTTCTTTGCCTTAAGCTCTTTTAACAAGTATTGTCCTCACTAAGAGTCTTTTTTTATTTTTAATATAATATTTTTTCTTCAATGTAGAATATATTTGATCTCTACATCAAAATAAATATATATAGTTTAACAATTTTACTACATGCAATGAGATCTTATCCACTCATCCATGCATAATCAAATTCAACAAGGTCTCAAGATCTCTATATCAAAAGAAATAAAGTTTAACAACTTCATTACATAAATGAAATCTTCATCCACTCATCCATGCATACTCAAATTTCATCCTGCAAAATGAGAAACAATAACAATTAAGTTTATAAAATAAAAATGTAAACAAGTTATTTGAAAGCAACAAATATTGAAGACACAAATCTCTTAAAAAAATCATATTTTCACAATTTAAAAAACATACTCATTTAAAAATCACTTGTTAAGATAACTCTTAAAACAAGAATGGATCAAACATAGATCAAGCATGGATCATGAACCACCAACCACATTACAGCCGCTACTGAAATAAAAAGAAGACTAACAACCATAAAAAAAAAAAAAAAAAAAAGTCAACATTCTTAGTATGGCACGGATCACATAAAGAACAAGCCTAAACTTTAGAATAAAAAACCAAAAAAAAATAGCACCAGACATACACTAGACCAAACTAGGCAAGAAAATGGCATATATTGCCTATCCATTCCGATGAAAATTACATATAGAACATGATGCTAAACCGTACATGTTGTTCAGTGGACTACATAAATTATTAGAACTTACTAAAAAGAAAAACATAGACACATAATAAAGAGAGCCATAAAGAATCTACACTCGCATAATTTGCATATTTTCAAAGGAAGTGGCGTGAAAAGATTGAAGTGAACCTAAAAAAATATTATCAAAAAGTTGTTTATCGCTATGTGAGAACTTCATAATGAAGTCGACAAGATAGGTTGCCAAATCAATTTGCCAGATGCAATATACATATTAAAAAAATACATAAAATCTTTCAAAATATTAGCAAATATATTGATGTAGGATCAAGATGTCACCTCATTCAGGGGATTTACAACACTTAGCACGTCATCTTCATCCCTATCATCTTGGTTCTTCAAATTCAAGATTAGATTTGATTGATGTTGTGTTCCAAAAGACGAGAAACAACAACATCCCAAGTTTAATAAATAGAAGTAATTTCAACTAAACCTCATAATACACTCTAGCCATTACTTTTAGTTGTTCGTATGTGGGTTTGCCAAATGATGCAGCACTTGTGTATAGCAAATCTTTATCGGACTCCATTTCTCTTTCCTGAATTTATTCCCGGTTTGATTAGGTTTGATCAGGTTTGATTAGTGTTGTGTTCCAAAAGATAAGAGAGACAACAACATCCCAAAGTTTAGTAAACATAAGTAATTTCAACTAAACCTCATCATACACTCTAGCCATTGCTTCTAGTTGTTCGTATATGGGTCTACCAAATGATGCAACACTTATGGATAGCAAATCTTTGTTGGATTCCATTTCTCTTTCCTAAATTTCTTCCCAATCACTGTCCTGCTACAACTATTGGTTCAAAGCTTAAATTTCTACCCAGTATCTAAGCTAAACATGACAAAACGCTTTAAAAAGAGAACTACCTCATCATCATCATCATCCAAAACTTGCTCTTGAATTTTAATCAATGTATCCACCACTAAAGCCAATATTTTCAATACCCATATAGAAACTAAAAATGATGTTTGTAAGACTTTAATTTGTATGTTGATTCAGCTCAAACATGTTATCTGCATAATCTAAAACTTTTTTCAAGAAAAGAAAAGTGAGAAGGTGGAAAGTAGCTCAGACCATAATGTTTGACTCCTATAAAGCAGATATCAGGGACAATGAATGTACAAATAAAATACAAGCATAAGCTTCTCTATATGCAGTGACCATGATGCCCATGGACTAGATCAAAATTTATACAAGATAAAAGATACCAAAAATTGCCTTCAATTTAAGGCTTCGTACTGGAGATCACTCATATTTTTCCAATAAGTAAATGTAGGCTGATGTACAAACCCAAGAGGGGGTGAATTGGGTTTTAAAAACTTTTTGCAATTAACATACAAATTTTTAACAATTTACTCAAGTAAAGCACACAATAAATAGTATGCTTAAAATTAAAAGAGTAAGGGAAGGGAATATACAAACTATGTTTATAGTGGTTCGACAATATTGGAATCTCTCTGAACCTACGTCTACTCTCTTCAAGGAACTTTCTTAAAGTAATCCACTATCTTTTAAGAACAAAGCTTGATAAATGGCTCAAAGGAATTTTTCAAAGTTTTCAAGAGTATTAATGAGCTGATTTTGAAATTGAATGTTCTTGATTATTGTTTAAATACTCATTGATGAGGGTTTTTATAGCCTTAGCCTTATATGATCGCTAGACACAGATTTGGTAGGTTTGAAGCATTAATTGGTCAAATCTCGTGTCCAAATTTTGAAAACTAGCCATTTTTCTCGACAGGACAGTCGACTGTGAAAATTGGATAGTCGATTATCCTCTCTTGAATTTGAAATTATGAGTTTAAAATAATTTAGACAATCCATTATCTAAATGGGCAGTCGATTGTGAAACTATCTATCTCTTTCATAGTCAATTGTCCTTTAAGTCAGTTGTAGAGACTTGACAGTCAACTGTCGAAACTCCACAGTGGACTGTCACTTTTAGAAAACTTAGACTTTTAAGTTAGTTTTTGATAAAAATGAGTTTTCGATTGACCAAAACATTTTTCAAAAGGGTTTTTGAGCCAAGATCAAGTTAAGAAACTAAAAGAGAGATTTAAATGCAAAGGTAAACTACCTTAGAATCTAAACTTGGTCTTTGATCTTCTTTTGAATGTCTCTCAAGTGCAATATCTTATTCCTTATGCTTGAATTACGTCTTGTCCTTGAGTTGGATGCTTAAACTTAATGAAAAATACTTATATAATATTGTTAGCATAGTTAAAGCATTTTTTTGTCATAATTAAAATCAAATAAAGGTCAACAATCTCCCCATTTTTATAATGATAAAACTAAAGTGAGAAAAACAGTTTTAAAGATGAAGTGTTGGGTTTTTACAGAAAAACGAACAATCTCCTCTACTTTTAGGATAAAACAAACATGTAAAAATATTAAAAAGAACATCCAACCAAGCATATAAATTAACTTGTAAAAATGGAACAAAGGCTTCCCCCTTAATCTATGCATCCAACCAAGTATTTATATTCTCTTTTCTCTACTTTTTCTACGTTTCTCCCTTTTTTTGTCATCAACACAAAAGGGACGAAAAGACAGGCCAAGATATATATATATATAGACACACACACACACACACACAAAAAGATAAACAAAGAGAACATAGACTAGTTAGGACAAGGCACGATAATAATTCAAACCAAGAAAGCTCATGAAAGAGCATATTTCGTGAAAATATGCACCGTGAGCTTTTATAACTGCCATAAACAACAAAATAAGCTTATCCATCCCAATGGGTAGATAGAGTATACTAAAACAAACCTGCAAACAAAAGATTAGCTTAAAACAAATACCGAATGATCTCCCGAGAAGAATCAGAAAATTGATACATGAGCTAAAGGTAATAATACTCATTCAATATGTAAAAGATTAGCTAGGTTTCCAAAACACATTCATTAAATGAAAATAAACAACTAAGGTTCCCATGAACCTAGCAAATGGACAGAGTATAACTAACAATCATCGTGCATGAAAAAGAAAAAGTACATGTCCTCCCAAATGTTTTGACAAAGTTTTAAAAAGAAAAACAATGAAAAGTATCAGTGAGTGTCAGAGGGTCGATGAAGCTTGGTGATCTGGTCCCTAAGCTCCGCAAGCTCGCTATCGATGATGTCGAAAGGAGTATTCATCATGAGTGAAATGGAGGACATCACATCTTTGAGATCCCAGAGTGCAGCTAGCACGGATGTATTATAATCCGATGACCTTGAACCGCTAGCACCAACATCAGTAGTTGTCTCAGTCTCTGGCTCATCATCCTCTGCTATGCCCTCATCAGTGGGAGCAGCTCCATCAGGTTTTCTTCTCTAAACCTTCTGAGCTAGATCATAGATGGAATTTTCAGTTTGTTCCCAAGTGAATTCTTCCAATTGAGTCAATGCATCCTAGTGAGAGTGGACTTGTTGAAGACATCGGTATTGGGTAACTCCATCTTCTCCTCTCTAAAGAGAGAAACTCCATTGTACTTTAGAATTTTGGTGATTAGCATCCCAAATGGTAGTCCACCCATAATCAGCTTAGCCCCCTCAATCATCTTAGCCATAATCAGACTGTAGATGTTATACTGAATCCCATTCATCAAGTTCTATAGGATATATACATCTAGCTGGCTCAGATATGTATGGCTTCCCTTACTAGGAGATATGCAATAGCCAATGACTAAATGAACCACCCTACTGACTATGGTTAGGGCATTGGCATCCTTAAAGTTGGTGGTGAAGGTATAGATTGGGTAACCTCTAAGGATCATAAGGGCTCCCTACCTATCAAAGTCCGTAACCCAATTAAAAGTGTCTACCCACCCATGACCACCCCTGGGTATTTGTTAAAATTTCAAACAACAACTTTTCGTTGACTAAAATGGTTTTGCCTTTGACTAATGTGTTAAATGATAACCCGACAGAGGAGGTTCTCTCAAGATTGGCATCAAATAGTCTAATTAATCTTTGGTATGCAACTTCAAAAAGAGTGACTATGGGTTTCAACCAACAGTAGTAAAATAATGCTCTATATCCATGTCATTACTTCTTAAATTATGAAAATCTACCAAACGACCCATAATAATTTCTTTGTTAGAGATACGGTTTTCATACCATGATTTTTCAGCAGCATTAATGAAGAAATTGTCGTCCACGACCACTTTCTAATTTTTTTGCCCTCCTACGCCATTGCTGCCTTTTTTGGAGGTTGAAGAGGGTACTGTTTTTGGCATTTTCAACCATAGAAGTTCTTTAGATGTGGAGAGAATGTATTTTTATGGATGAAATTAGCAGGATTTGGGCCTAAATTGGTGAAAATTTATGAAATTTCAAAGGAGAGAGAAAGGTCGTGCAGTTAAGGTTTGAAAATTTGGGGATTTTTTAGGTTGAAGACGAAGTGCAAGCTTTATAGTTGCGATTAGACATTCGTCTGTCTAAAATATGCCGTCGACTGTCCTTTTTAAATCAAAAGACCGTATACATACTCATGATTGGATAGTTGACTGGTGAAAAATGGGCAGTTGACTGTCCTTTTTAAATCAAAGGACCGGACAGAAGGGACAATCGACTGTTCATCTGGATAATCGATTGTGAAAATATCTGTCCCTTGCATAGTCGATTGTCAAATATGTACAGTCGACTGTGCAATGCCTATAATTAATTTTTTAAAAGAATTTTTGCAAGTATTTATTGCTCTATGCTATTCTTAAGTGAGGGAACATTAAATTTGGGGTTAATCCTCATCCACTTAATAGCAAGAATGCACATGATGAATGTTGATGCAATCAAACATACACATAGTCATAATTTTTTAATCCTATTAACAATCTTATTTTGCAAAAACTATCTTCATTTAAAGGTTTAGTAAGGATATCAGTAATTTGATCTTTAGAGGGAATGAATTATAGCCTAATAACACCCTTTTGAGAATGATTTCTTATGAAGTGATATCTTATCTTTTATGAATTGGGTTTCTTGTCAAGTTGATAGCACTAGTGTTATCACAATGAATTGGAATATTTTGAAAACATATGTCACAATCTTCTAGTTGTTGTTTCATCCATAAAACTTATGCATAACAACTACGGATGGCTATATATTCCACTTCGGCGGTTGATAGTGGAACTGAATTTTGTTTCTTTGAAAATCAAGAAGTTAACATGGCACCTAGAAATTGGCATGTTCCACTAGTCATTTTTCTATTTAACTTACAGCTCGCAAAATCAGTATCCGAGTACCCAACAAGCTCAAAAGTTGATTTTGTAAAATACCATAAACCTAGATTTTGAGTACCTTGCAAATATCTTAAAATTCTTTTCATAGCAAAAATATGAGATTCTTTAGAATTAGCTTGGAATCTAGCACACATGCATACACTAAACATTAATATCGGGTCTAATTGCAGTTAGATATAGTAAAGCTCCTATCATGCTTCTATAAGTTTTAGTATCTACACACTTACCTTCCTCATCTATGTCAAGTTTTGTAGAGGTACTCATAGGAGTGCCAATAGATTTTGAGTTCTCCATCCCAAACCTCTTCAATAGGTCCTTGGTGTATTTGGATTGATTGATGAAGATGTCTCATTTCAATTATTTGACTTGAAGTTTGAGGAAGTAGGTAAGCTCTCCCATCATGCTCATCTCAAATTCATCTTGCGTACACTTAGCAAAATCTTGACATATGGATTCATTAGAGGCATTAAATATAATATCATCAAAATATATTTGGACTAGGAGTGTGTCATGTTTATGAGTTTTTTCAAAAATAGTTGTATCTATTTTTCCTCTTGTAAAACAATTTTCAAGTAGAAACTTACTTAACCTTTTGGAGCTTGCCTCAACCCATAGAGAGCTTTAGAAAGCTTATAAACATGGTTTAGAAGATTATGATTTTCAAAACCAAGAGGTTGTTCAACATAAACCTCTTCTTCTATAAAACCATTTAAAAAGGCATTTTTAACATTCATTTGAAATAGTTTAAATTTATTAAAGCATGCAAAGGCTAGTAACATACGAATGGCTTCTAATCTAGCTACGAGAGCATAGGTCTCATCCAAGTCTATTTCTTCTTTTTGATTGTAACCCTTAGCAACTAGTCTAGCTTTGTTCCTAGTTACAATTCCATTTTCATCCATTTTGTTTCTACATACCCATTTAGTTTTTATGATAGTATGATTCTTTGGTCTAGGAACTAGAGTCCACACTTTATTTCTTTTAAATTGATTTAACTCTTCTTGCATAGCATTTATCCAATCGACATCTTTTTTGGCTTCTACAAAACTCTTAGGTTCTACTTGGGATAAATAAGTTATACAATTGCAAACATTTCTCATAGAAGATCGGGTTCTTACCCCTTATGAAGTATCACCAATCACTTAATCGATTGGATGATAATTCACATATCTCCAATCTTTGGGAAGTTCATCTCTTTGTTGACTTGTAGAAGTTTGATCAAGACTGAGAGCATCTACCTTTTGACTTGTTTGAGGTTGACTTTCCTTAGGGTCAACAATGGGAGTAGATGCATATACTCTTGGAGTAAAACCTGCATCATTATCAAGGGATATTATTCTACTACTAATTGGATTAGATTCATCAAAAACATGTATGGATTCTTCAACCACTAAAGTTCTTTTGTTAAAGACTCTATAAGCTTTACTAGAGGTTGAATATCCTAAGAATATTCCTTCATCGGTCTTAGAGTCAAATTTACCTAAATTAGTTTTATTGTTATTCAGGATGAAGCATTTGCAACCAAAAGCACGAAAATAAGAGATATTAGGCTTTTTACCTTTCCATAGTTCATTTGGAGTTTTATCAAGCATAGGCCTAATTAATACTTACTTAAAACTTAGTAAGAAGTATTTACGGCTTCCGCCCAAAAATATTTTGGTAAACTATTTTCACAAAGCATGGTTCTAGCAAATTCTTCTAGAACTCTATTTTCCTTCTCAACAACACCATTTTGTTGAAGAGTTCTAAGGGCTAAAAAATTGTGATTAATTCCATTTTCATTACAAAATTTTGAAAAACTTTGGTTTTCAAGTTATTTTCCATGATCACTTCTAATACTTGAGATATAAATTTCTTTTTCATTTTGAACATTCTTGCAAAAGTTCACAAAACCTTTATAAGCTTCATCCTTATAAGCAATAAAAATATTAAAGGTATATCTTAAATAATCATCAGCAATAACAAGAGCATATTGATATCCACCTAGACTAATGGTGCTTATTGGACCAAACAAGTACATATGTAAAAGTTCTAATGGTCTAGATGTTGAAATTACCTTTTTAGATTTAAAAAATACTCTTGTTTGTTTTCCCATTTGACGAGCATCACAAACTTTGTCTTTTCAAATTTGATTTTGTGAAGTCCAATAATTAAATCTTTTCTTGAAAGAATTTTGAGTAAATTCATGTTCACATGGTCAAGCCTTCTATGCTATAGCAATGGGTTTTCACTAAAAGCAGGAAAACATTTTTCACTTTCCGAATGTAAAGATTTTAAATCAACTAGATAGATATTATCATGTCTATGGCCAACAAACTTAATCTTGTTACTTTTGATGTCTATTACTAGACAATTAGAGGATTCAAATATGACTTTATTGCCTTTGTCACATAATTGACTAATATTAAGTAAGTTTGGCTTACGACCTTGCACATATAAAACATGGTTAATGGTTGAAGAATTTTTACCCACTTTACCATGCTTTATAATCTTTATCATGGTGTTATCTCCAATGGTGACATGTTTTCCATCCCTTAGAGTTAGCTCTTTGAACATACTTGGATCATCGGTCATGTGCTTTGAGAATCCACTATCAAGGTACCAATAGTTACATTTTCATTTGGTGTGGAGACATATCTACATTACACATGGATATACAATTGCACTTTTAGGTACCCAAAACTTCTTGGGTCTTTTGGGGTTAGTCCTAGAAAATACAGCTCCTTTAAGGACCCATACTTTCTTAACATTATAAGGTGCTCTATAGTTGTAGACATGTTGATGATGCATAATCCTAGGACAATAGTTATAAAAGTCTCTAGGATGTCTTGAATATGTATGCCTATTATTCCATGAATGAGCATTTCTAGGATACATGTTTCTAGCATAAGAGTTATGAATATACATGTTATCTCTAGGATATGCATGATAGTAATTTCTAGGGTGTGCATTATTAGCATGTGCATATCTTGAATGTATATTCCTAGCATTTGTATTTCTAGTATGAGCATACATATATATATATATATATATATATATATGTATATATATATATATATGTATATATATATGTATATGTATATATATATGTATATATATATATATATGTATATATATATATATATGTATATATATATATATATGTATATATATATATATATATATATTTCTAGGATTTCTATCTCTAGCATATGCTTTAGAATTCTTTGCATTTGAATTTAAATTTGCATTCTTAGGCGTACTAGCATTTTTTGAAGGAAATCTCTTAACCTTGCTAGTGGCCTTAGGGGTGTAGGGTTCATACACACATATTGCTTTCATAAACAAAGTCTCTTTTAATTTTTGTTTGTCTAATGGAGAATAACCCAAACTTGATTTTTCTCAACTCATTCTTTGGTAAGATAGCACTTTATTTAGTTTTTCTTTTCCAAGAATAAGCCTAGATATAGTGTTATTGAACTCCATCACTTTCTTTTTTAAATCATCATTTTCATTTTTCAAAAAATCTTGTGATGAGTTATATCTCTTTAGAGAGTTTTCAAAAAAACCTAGATAGAGCATGGAAGATAGTTTTTTTTTTCTTCCTTTAGACTTTCTATCTCTTTAGAGAGAGATGAGACTTCCTTCTTGAGATAAATATTTCTAGAATCAAATTTATTCAATTCTTCATGCATTTTATTAATTACCTAAATCAATTCTTCACTACTACTAACAATATTATTATTATTAGTGGGGTATTAATTTTTTATCTCATTTTCAACATCAATTGCCATTAAGTAAATATTGAAAATTTCTTCCTATTTGATGTTGTTGTCCGAAAGTTCTTCTCCTTCATCGTCACTCTAAATGGTTGCAACCATGACTTTCTTTTTGAAGCTCTTGTATGGTTTGTTTGTTGTTGGACAATTGGCTTTAATGTGTTCGGGCTTCTTGTAACCATAACACACAATAGGTTCTCTTTTTGGAGTTGAATCCTTTGTGTAAAGTTTCTTACTATTCTTCAAGAACTTATGAAACCTTTTGGTGATTAGTGCCATTTCATAATCTTATTAACTACTCTCATTCTCTTCTTCATTTTTTCCTCTTTCTTTCTTGTGGAAGCTTTGAGAGCAATCATTTTCTTTTTCTTTATCTCATCATCATTAGCACCGGGATTTATTTCTTCCATCTCGTATGTCAATAATGATCCGAGAATCGTTTCAACATCAAGTTTATCGAGATCTTTTGCCTTCATTATAACCATCTTCTTTGCTTTCCAAGTTGATGGAAAATATCTTAGTATCTTCCTTGGTAGTTAAACTCCTCAATGTTCCTACCAAAAAGCTTTAAACCATTAACAATAGTGGTGAAATGAGAGTGCATTTCAAAAATTGTTTCATTAGTAGACATTTTAAAGGAATCATACTCAGACACTAGCATATAAAGTTTTGATTTTTTAACTTCACTAGTGCACTCATAAGTAATTTGAAGTTTGTCCCATATCCCTTTAGCCGAAACACATGCAGAAATTTTATTGTATTCATAAATGTCAAAAAGTACAATGTAACATACTAGTGGCTCTATTATTTAGAGACATCATTATACAATCCTCTTCATTAAACTCCGATTTAAGTTTATGCATTGTATGATTGATTTCTCTAATAGTTATTTCCTTAGTAGGAATTCTATGTCATTCTTCAATGATTCTCCACAAATTATAATCTTGTCTTTCAACAAAGATTTTCATTATATTTTTCCAATAATTATAATTTGTGCCATTGAACAAATGAGGTCTTGTATAAGAATAACCTTTGGTATAACTATTTGAAGTCATTGGATCAACTCAAGGATCTTAAGAATAAAATTGAGTACATGGCTCTAATACCAATGGTTGGTTGAGGTACAAACCCAAGAGGGGGATGAATTGGGTTTTAAATTTTTTTTGCAATTAACACACAAGTTTTTAACAATTTACTCAAGTAAAGCACATAATAAATAAGATACTTGAAATTAAAGGAGTAAGGGAAGAGAATATGCAAACTCTGTTTATAGTGGTTCAAAAATATCAGAATCTCTCCGACCCTACATCCACTCTCTTCAAGGAACCTCCTTGAAGCAATCCATTAATTATAGTCGAGAAACTTCATGGTGTTGCCCAAACTTTACAAACACTCTCTTCCACAAGAAAGTTATAAGTATTTAATCCTAAACAGTCTAAGAGTTATACCAAATCTTTTTCTTTACAATGATTGATATTGAATGTAAGTGAAAAGAAGAGAGATGGCAATAAATTCTTTACAAGATGAAAATGATCTCTCTTTTAATAACAAAGCTTGATAAATGGCTCAAAGGAATTTTTCAAAGCTTTCAAGAGTATTAATGAGCTGATTTTGAAATTGAGTGTTCTTGCTTGTTATTTAAATGCTCATTGATGAGGGTTTTTATAGCCTTAGCCTTATATAGCCATTAAACACAGATTTGTTAGGTTTGGAGCATTAATTGCTCAAATCCTGCGTC
This sequence comes from Bretschneidera sinensis, assembly GCA_023935145.1. NCBI lineage: Eukaryota > Viridiplantae > Streptophyta > Magnoliopsida > Brassicales > Akaniaceae > Bretschneidera > Bretschneidera sinensis. The sequence goes on from CM043703.1 coordinate 43,258,472, forward strand.
CAAATTTTGAAAACTGGCCATTTTTCTTAACAGGACAGTCAATTGTGAAAAATGAACAGTCAACTGTCCTCTCTTAAATTTGAAATTCTGGGCTTAAAATTATTTAGATAGTCGACTTTCTAAATGGGCAGTCGACTGTGAATTTATCTCTTTCATAGTCGACTGTTCATTTTGTTTTCAAAATGGGCAGTTTACAGAGAATTGGACAGTCGATTGTCTAACTAGGCAATCGACTATGAAACTCTTTGTCCCTTTCACAATCGACAGTCCGTTTGCCACAGTCGACTGTCCATTTTAGTTCTTAAAATGCTCAGTTGCAAAGACTTGACAGTCGACTATTGAAACTCCACTATCGACTGTCAGGTTTAGAAAACTTAGACTTTTAAGTTAGTTTTTGACAGAAATGAGTTTTTGATTGACCATAACATTTTCAAAATGGTTTTTGTGCCAAGATCAAGCTATGAAACTAAAGGAGAGATTTATAATGAAAAACACTTAGATAAAACTGTTAGCATGGTTAAACTATTGTGTTATCATAATTAAAATCAAATAAGGGTCAACAGTAAACAAACCTTGGCCCATTGGCCTTGCAGAAAGATCTCATCCTAGTATTATCACTTCACACCCTCTTTTCAGTGACAACTTGCTTGTCCCAAAATTTTCAACTTACAAAAAGTTACATAAAATACCTTTTTTCGAAAGTGGCACCATGGTCCACTAATCTAGGGCTAATTTAGCTTTTGAGTGTGTTGTTATCCCTGCAAGAGACTTTACATGAAATACGAGTAAGTAATTCAACAAGCAATCAAAATAAAAAGTAAAATGTAGTTTAACTATTAAGGTAAATGCAAAACCTTAATTAGATGGCTTTGGACATTGACTTTTTCTAATTCAACGTGCCAAGTGGATAGTAATAAGGCCAGAGCACTAGTATTGACTTTAATTTGATATACTCTTGAATCGGATCTCCTCTGCACTCAATTAACATATGGTAATTATTAATGTATATGATATTTCCTATTATTATTGCAATATTAGTTTCCTAATTTATTATAATCCTAGGTTTTCTATTTCTATTAGGTTTTATATTCTTAGCCTCTATATATAGGTTTATATTCGTCTTTCACAATACATTAATAATACAAGTGTTTCTTCTCTAATCTTTCTTTTATTTTAACATGGTATCAGAGCTATTGATCGTATTTTGAGAGTCGTCTTTTAAGTTTTGGTAATTTCGGGGGGCGGCCTAATGCCGCGCGTCCGAACCCTTTCCTTCTTGTTCTAGACTATTATAATATTTCATATTGTATTTTTTTTTCACCACTGCAATCACTTTACACTAGAAACATTGACTAGATCAAGCCTGATGACCTATTTCTGGTCTACCATATTTACTTCTCAACCTGTGATTACGTTTTTGGTTTTGCCAAGCTCTGAGACCCACAATTCCGCTTCAGCTCCAACTAAGCTCCACCACCCGTGATTCTGCTCTAGGTCTTGCTAAGCTCCACCACTCGTGATTCTACTCTAGGTCTTGCCAAGCTCCACCACTCGTGATTCTACTCTAGGTCTTGCCAAGCTCCACCACCCATGATTCCGCTCTGAGTCTTGCTAAGCTCCACCACCCGCGATTTCCCCCAAAGTCCTTATTAGCCATGTATTTCATCACATCAGCCGAGTTATCACATGTTCGGTCACGTCAGCTTTCAAGTTTCGTCTTGAATCTAAGTAATCCCCTTATTTTCGTACCCCTCGGTAATCCTCACCCAATCCTGTGAAAGGATGTTAGAGCAGAATTCATACCCTTCACCTTGTTGACCCATATTTGGGTTCTTTTCTTATTTCTAGCGAGGGCACATGCAAGGAGGTGAGCTTGTATATGAGGGGGAGTTACTTCTGCAGAGTTCTTCATCAAAGCTTGGTATCAACCATTATCAAAATTTGTTCTTCTCGGTGCTTCTTTGATTTGATTTACAAACCCAAGTTGTCATCCACTTTACCATCTCGAGTTTGAGAGGGGTTGTTAACCAATATGGTATTTTCTATTCTTATTGCAATATTATTTTTCTAGTTTCATATATTTTAGTTTCCTAATTAGTTTAGTTTCTTAATTTATTATAACCATAGGTTTCCTATTTCTATTAGGTTTTATATTCTTAGCCTCTATATATAAGCTTATATTCATCTTTCACAAAACATCAATAATACAAGAGTTTTTTCTCCAATCTTTCTTTTATTTTAATAGTAATTTTGCTCTATTTTTAAGAACTTTACTAGTAACTGACTATTTTATCTTTGTAAATCATTGTAACGAGTTGAGCAAAATGAAAAAAATTCTTGTGTATGACAAACTTTATTAGGCCTTCTAAAGTTCATCTAATCACATTGTGTTATCCCACTAAAAAAATAAAGTAAAAATAAAATTGTATATTATGGCATAATGTAATTGGAAGAATTTTGGAGAACTTAATAAGACTGATCCTACATAAAAATTACTTAAATAAAACACTAACAAGCTAAAAATATTTTTTGATTGGTCTATTATTAAGTTTTAAATATAATATCAAGAGATGTGTTAACCTAGAGTGCTCTTTTGTTAAAACTTTGCAAATTACACTTTAGGTGTTTGAGTGTTCTACCCATATGTTGGTTGGGGTCAGATTTAAGCAAGCTTAAATCAGTTTGCTTAAATCTCGTCTAAAGCAATTTTTGTCTTGGAAGATATTTAAGTAAGTTGATTTAAGTTTTCTTAAATCTACCCTAAACATCGCCTCAATGTAATGTTTATGTCTTGTATGTCTCTATTTTGTCTTTTTTTTTGTTCTTTTTGTTAGTATTACTTTTGTAGTGTTTGTACCAAGTTTTTAGTTTATCAATATATTGATTTTTCTTGCCTTTCAGAAAATAATAAAGCAACCAGACAACCACGAAATGCAAAATAGTAAAGAGTCAATATGACATTAACGCATTTAGTTAATGACACAATTGTTGATTAAGCTAATGAAAAAAATAACATATACGGAGAACATATGTATTTGATTGGTTAATCAAACTTGATAAGTCGGATTATTATAGGAAATTTGAGTATCAACTACGAACCAAATTAATCCATCACTTTTATATTAGTTTTGTTGGAATTTTACCTATAAAATCTACCTACTCAAATTTTAGATAAAAAAAACACAAGAATAATAATTAAATAAGCAAAACAAATAGTAATAACGACAATAATTAATGTGATTCGACAACTCTTTGCCTACATCCACCAACAAATCTACAGTTTTATTAATCTTTAATTGCGACTTAAGGAAGAACAAAGTTGCTAAACTCTCACTACCTTACAACAACAACAAAAAAAAGCCCCAATACACCCAAAGCTCGCAACCTAACTCTAGTTTTAAGTGCTCTCTCTACTTGACAGTCCAAAACTCTAATACACCCAAAGCTCTCAATCTAGCTCTAGTAGTAAACCCCTCTGTTTATAATGTATATTGCAATTATAAGTGTATCTCAAATCTTCTCTATGACTCCATTTATATAGAGGAGATTTTTCTAATACTACTATAAAACGAACAACAACATAAGAAACTACTTCTACTTCTACTAGAACAAGTAACTATAAAACAGGAAACCACTTTTCCAAAACCAATTACAAGTTCTTCTTGTGAGGATTTGAGCCAAAATCCCAACAATCTAAATCTCACTGCACCACAATACATAATTTTTCTAGACAAAACTGTGTGAAAACTCTTTCCAAACTAGACAAAACTGTGTAAAAACTAAGGGTGAGCATGGAACCCGGTTGATCCACAAACTCGACCCAAACCGATATAATGGGTTGGGTTGGGTTATTTCTTTTTAGAGATTGGGTTGGGTTGGGTCATGAGTTCAAAATTTTCAACCCGACCAAAACCAGTAACCTGGTCAAATATATAATTATATATTTTATATTTAATGAATAGAAAATAATGTATAAAGATTTATAGTATAATTGTAAAATATATAATCATAAAATGTTCATTCTAATTACTACTAGTGTGTAAAATTATACATAGCAAATACTCCAATGTCTAAACAAGTCTCATTTTTTTCAATTACCCAAATTTTAATTTCAAATATTTACACTAGAAACAAATACTAATTTCGAGTTATGAAATAGTTTTCATAATTATTCTTAAGCATAACTTCAATCAGAATAAATTGATGCCCAATTAACCTATTCTAACAAAATTTTGATTTCTTGTACCGTTGTAACTATAAAATAAACATAGAAATTAACACTAACCTACAAGATTCCAGTCAGAATCAATGTATGGAGATAAACTTATATTCCAAAAAGATGTACCATAATGTTGATGGAAGAAATGCTGAATGTATGATAAAGCTTAGCAAGACCAACTTGCTGGAAGCCTTTCATGCAAACATTATTGAACCATTAAATTTGCATCTCTGTGACCTTTTAAGAGCCCTCACGTCGATTCCAAGTGCATTAATGCATAGTTCAAAAATTAGATTGATTAGTGAGAAAGCACTAGCACAGCCAAAAAATGCTGAGTTACTAAAATATATTATTAGCAACTGTCCAGAAATCCATATTTTCTTTGTAATTGAACAGTTTTCTAAAGTAAGTTAAATTCATATAAACTAAAGTAGTTCCTAGCGCAACATTTAGATGAAGTTTGGATTTTTCAATATAGCAATGAATCCATATTCTAACATCAAGGGTTCCAGGTTGTGAGCATGCAGATAAGCAATTGACCATGGTCACTTCATCAGGCTCTATATTACTCACTTGCATTTCATGAAACAATACCAAAGCATCCTTACCAAGTTTGGCTTCAACGTGACCTCCAATTATGGCATTCCATGGCACAACATCCTTTTCTTGCGTGTCATAAAAAAACTTCTTAGTAGTATCCAAAAAACCAAATTTAGCATAGCCTACAACCATTGTAGCCTATGATACAATTTTTCTCTTTTCCATGTTATCAAATATTCTTTGTGCTGTCAGGCACACATATTTTACTTGTAATATGAATGGATTTAATAGAACTTTTTTTTATGTTATGTAATATGTATGGTTTAATTATTTAGTAAAAAAAAATATATCAACCCGGTGACCCAAACTGATTAGAATGGGTTGGGTTAGGTTGAGGTTGGATGGGTTCATGGGTTGGGTTGAGATTTTTTCAACCCGGTATGAATGGGTTGAGTTAAAATTTTAGGATAACCCGACCCAAACCGACCCATGCTCACTCCTAGTAAAAACTCTTCTCAATATAACTTCACTCAAAGCTTTCAACCTAACTCTAGTTATAAGTGCTCTCTCTACTTAACAACCCAAAACCCAAATACACTCAAAGCTCTCAACCTAACTCTAGTAGTAAACCCCTCTAATTTACAATGTAATTATGACTATGCGTCAAACCTTCTTTAGAACCCCCTTTATATAGAGGAGATTTTCGTAATACTATTAGAAAAAGAAAAACAATGTAGAAAATTACTTCTACTTCTACTAGAACAAGCAACTTTAAAATAGAGAACCTCTTTCACAAACCAATTAGAAGTCCTTGTGAGGATTTGAGCCAAAATCCCAAAAATCTCCACATTGGCTCAAATTCTCTACCTCATCATCAAATTTGACTTTCTTCTTTTGTTGGTACGATCCTTTCTTTTGATCTTCATATCCCCTTCGCTTACTTTTCGAAGCAACCACCCTCTCATTCAACATGTACAAGTCCTTTTCGTTCATAGTATCTCTCATCTCTACCTTTCAACTATCAAGAAATTGCATTTCATCATCCTCATTGGCCTTTTCATTATCACTCTCCTTCATTCCACTCAGCTTCTTTAAGTCATCCATCATGGTCTTTCTTTGCAATTGTGTCTGTTGCTTTTCTTCATTATAGATGCAGTCCTTATTTGAAAAATCTTGAGACTTAGTTCTTGATCTTTCTTCTTCCTTCTCTGAAGTGCTCTACTCCCCCACTTTGTTTGGCACCTCACTCGATATAGTGATAAACAATTCTTTAACCTTGAACACACCTGACCTTTTCAACCTATATCTCTCTGGTGGTACTACAAGAACCTCCCAATCCATCCAAACTTCCTTTCCCATGATAAACATCGTGACTATGTCATCTTCTTTAGGTGGCAAGTACTCATGCTCTGCCAACATATTACTAAACAAATTAGTGATAACGAAATTGAAAAAGCTAATATTCATCATACCTTCTTCAATCTTCAATTCATCAAGTAGCTCAATATTACTCAAATTTTAAGGAAAAAAATACAATTACGATAATTAAATAGGAAAAACAAATAAAAAATAAGAACAACAATAATTAATGTGGTTCGGCTTCACAAATTTATTAATCTTCAATTAAAGCTTTAGGAAAAGAAAAATTACTAAACTCTCACTACCTCATAACCTTAAAAGTTCAAATTTACCCAAAACTCTCAACCTATCTTTAATAGTAAACCCCTCTAATTTACAATGTATATTGGAACTATGAGTGCCTCAAACCTTCTCTAGGCCCCCTTTATATAGAGTGGATTTTCCTAATACTACTAGAAAAAGAATAACAATATAGAAAACTACTTCTACTTCTACTTGAACAAGCAATTATAAAATAAGAAACTATTTTTACAAAACCAATTAGAAATCTTTTTGTTAGGATTTGAGCCAAAATCCCAACAAGTTTGATCTACAGCCACTTGGTAAACTGAATCATGTAAAAATTTCTTGCTTGTTTGATTGGTTGGGTGAGACCTCAAGTTGATATGGCAGGCTCGACCTACTTTAAGAATTTCTTTCCCCTTTCATTTGGGTATTATCTTAGCAATGGAGAGTCGTCATATTTTTACTTGATTTTATTGACGGTTTTGTTCATGAAAGATACATAATCGTTGCATCAACAACACGTCTAAAGATTATCTTAAAAAAAACACATCTAAAGAAGAAATTGTATGCACAAATAAACTTTAACCATCATTTATTAAATCTGGTTAACCAATCAATTATATACATAACACTTTCTTATTGATTTGGTTTATTAGACCGGATCCACTGGCATTTCTACTCCATATAAAGAATGTATTGATCCATTTCTTAGCTTTTTTTAGATTATATTAGCTTTAGGTTCTTAAAAGTTTGAAGTTTGAACAATATCTCAATTTTTGAGTTTGAACCATTATACTCATCCAAACTATTCAGATTAATTATGCAACTGGGGATAACACTTCGTACAAATCTTGCTAGACTTTATTATCTGATAGCGCAAAGAGGTGGAAATTGTTTTATTACAAGAGAATTTTTCTTATTAAAAGAGTTTTAATCTTTTCTTTATTCTCCCTTGGAGGGAGAGGTGTGTGTCTAAGTACAAAGGCATAGCCCTGTAATGCTTGATCACATCCCTCAAAGAAGTAATACCCCAGTATATCAGATCATCTCTCATGCTATCTCAATAATATTAAAATATCCATCAAGAATCACTTGCTTTTTCTGATGCTTAATTAGTACTTAACCCTCCATGCTAATTAATCATCTGGTGCCTGTTCCCGAAGAATTTCCCTCAAGTCATCAGAAATCATGAGTTGTGGAGTAGGAACGGAAGAGGCTGGTGACTCCCCGGGAGTGTTCTCTCCGTTATCAATCATAGGTCGCCCTTTGATCATGTCAACTCCTCCTTCTTCATTCATCATCACCATGTTACAAGGGATTTTTCCGGCAAAAAATTCTCTATTCTTTTTGCTTTTGTGATGCCTATCAAAAACCACCCAACTAGCATGAAGGCTGGTGATTTTTTCCACAATTAGAAGTCGTGTAGGATACCCCATTACAACTTCTTTTTGTGGCACAACCTGCATTACATGTTAAATTCCTTGTTATTAATTAACTACAAAATATACTATGGTATATAAAAGAAAAGCCTAGCTAAGAGTTCATATATTAATTAGTACTCCATATTTTTTGCAGAGGTCAAGAACTCCTTGGAGCTTTAGATATTTAACATCACTCTTCCATTCACTTCTTTCTTTTATAATCGATAAGTCTTCAAAATCCAACATCCAAACATCCTGCCATGTCTTCGAAGAAACTGCAATCACAATCCAATACTGTGAGAGGAAAGAGCAATACTCCTGAAGTAGTACTTACTGATAAAAATTAGGAATCAAATACATTCCATTTTTAGGGAATACTTGAGGCATAATTCATAAACAACATATAGTTCTTTGTAGAATTCAATAAACTGGTTAAACCTCCCTAAATGGGTTTAAGAAAAAAGAAATTTCACCTATCTTTTTAGACTTGAAGAACGAAAAATATATATACTCACGAGGAATGTTTAGCCACGGCATGACACCAAGGATGGTGACAGTACAGCCAGGTGACATAACATTCTGAAGTGCCCATTCTAGAGGTTCTGTGGTGAATTCTTTGAGTCCATCCATAACTATGACTACATGTTTGTTGGTGTTTGCAGAGCCTACAGGTGAATCGCGTGGTCTGAGATCATCTGCCAATGATCTGTTGCGTCCAAAGAAAGGTCTCATTGGCATTGTTGCGTGCCTTCTTCCTTTTTCTCTTCTGATAGGAACAACCATATCAGTAAAATAAAATTGTTGGGAAGGGAAATTTCAAAACAGAGAAAGTAAAGAGAGAGGAAAGGGAATTTTGGGCAGCCCTGTAAGATTCCTTATGTAGTTATTAAGAAATTGTCTTGAGCGAAAAACTACAGAAGAGTTAGATGCTACCTATGAAAAAACTTAGTTCTTTGACACCATTAACTAGGCTATTTTTAGGAAATAACAATAATTCCAAATTAGTTAACCACTATGTAGTGAATGTTTTTAAAAGTTTTGAGATGCTCATCCTTAAATTTTTATCTTAAACTTATATAATTTGGTTCTATACAATGAATTATTAACGTATCATTAATTGGTCTTTAGATCAGTGGTTTCGAGACAGACAAAGTAACATGTTATTATTGTTAGGGAAGAATATGACTAAGCTACCTAACAAATTCTACTGAAATGTCCTTGTTAATTAACTTAATCCAGCTGAGTATCAAACTGTTGTATCACTTTTTAGATCAGATTTTTACGCTATCAGTAAGTTTTTGGGCTTCAGTTATTTATGTTGAAACTTTTCAGTCATGTAGCAAAGGAGATGTTCATCTTTTGTTTTTCAAAATAAGAAGATAAAAAAATGACTTTCTCCACAATTTGACAATGGTCAAATTAATTCTAAAGATAATTTAAATTTGAGCACATCAAATTAATGCATTGCAGCTTACCCCGAAAAAAAAAAACTAATGCTTTGATCGTATAAGATATAGTTTAGATCAGGACATCAGGACATGGTAGTTTTGAGGACAGAAAGGAAGTAGACAATGAGGTTGATTAGCTACTTGATTAGATGAAAGTTGGTAGGGAAACGACACAGATAGAAATAAATAAGGTAAGAATAGGAGCGAGAAAAAAAAAAGAAGCTAAATTGTGACTTTACTTCCTAAAGTAAGATTATTTTACTTTTTAAACTTTCAATTTAATACATGAAATTTCAAAATCATATAAACCAAATCATTTTGGTGAAGATTTTATCAATCATTTAACAAAAATCCACATAAACACTACAAAATATCTATTGATATGATTTTCAACCTATTAGGAGTACCTTCACAAATGAATGTGGGACAGATATTTCAATGCTCGCTTGGGTTATCTGATAGCACCTTTTGAAGTAGACTATGAGGTTGATTAGCTACTTGATTAGATGAAAGTTGGTAGGGAAATGACACATATAGAAATAAATATGGTAAGAATAGGAGCGAGAAAAAAAAAAAAAAAAGCTAAATTGTGACTTTATTTCATTAAGTAAGATTATTTTACTCTTTAAACTTTCAATTTAATACATGAAATTTCAAAATCATATAAACCAAATCATTTTGGTGAAGATTTTATCAATCATTTAACAAAAATCCACATAAACACTACAAAATATCTATTGATATGATTTTCAACCCATTAGGAGTACTTTCACAAATGAATGTAGAACAGATATTTCAGTGCTTGCTTGGGTTATCTAATAGCACCTTTTGCCGAGAGATATGAATAAAAGGCTTCGAGAAGAACATAGTTTTCTTAATTATATGAAGCCAATAAGCAAACAAATAATCCATGGAAATTTGAACTTTAGTATCCAAGAAAAAGTAGAATATCTGATGGAAGAATAGGAGATCCCTTTGAACAACTTGCTATAATAGGTAAGCATTATATCTTGAAATTAATTCATCAATTTGATAATGGCTAGGAATAAAGTAGCGAAAAATAAACAAACACAAAAATTTTACGTGTTTCGGAGCTAAAACTCCTACGTCCACGGGAAAGGGTGAGATATTCCACTATATCAAATAGGAGTACAAATAAAGAGAGATAAAATTCTCTAAGCTCAAATACTAAATACACCCAAATCTAGGTTACCACAAATTTAATTGAAAAAATAAAATAACCTATAAGAAGAAAAAAAAAATTCAACCACTCAATCTTTTGCTACAAGGTTGTTTGTTGTACTGTTTTGTCTGCTTGCTTTTAATTGTGTCACAAAGAGAACCCAAAAAACACTTATATAGGAATAGTAACGAAGGAATAACACTCATTTCGATCTCGAATTTCGTGCTCCACACTAATTTGTATTCCTGCCACCACAAACTTTTAACTTGCAAAAACATACTATTATGAATCAAAGACAAAAGACCCATAAACCAATGGGTCTTGATGATGTGGCGTGGCCATATCCAAAAATGTAAGCCACCTTAGCTTGAATTTTCACAAATAGAAAATACTCTCCACCGTCTCACAAATGACCCAACTAGGCATAATTCAAATATTGTAAGTAACACCAATCAAGTCCAAACAATGCACAAACTTGGACACTGAAAGTGGTTTAGTCAACATATCTGTTGGATTATATGTTGTCTTAGTTTTTTTCACAACCACTTTCTTTTTAACTTTTGGGATGCTTTCCTTCTTATTGAAAACCCATTTGCAACCAACAATCTTTTTACCCATTAGTTGTTTTACCAATTTCCAAGTCTTTTTCTTCTCAAGAGACTCATTCTCTTCATGCATGGCTACTAGCCACTTTGAAGAATCTGCACAAGCAATGACTTCGGTATATGTTGAAGGTTCACTTACGTCACTAGTTTATTGTGCAACTAACAAAGCATAGGCAACTACATTAGTATTACTAGACAAAACAATATTATTGTACCTCAGTGGTAGTCTAGTCCTTCTTCTTGATCTATGTTTGGCAAAGCTATAAGGTTCATCTTGAGTCTATTGAATCTGTTCTGATATGATCCACGCGAAGAACTAAGAAATTGATGGATCAAGAAGGATTACAAGATCGTTTAGAAACAAATTTATGTGAGACCATGAGCCGTTGCTTATATTGAAGCAAGAACCTTGGTATAATGAAGACGCCACAATCAATTATGAAAGGATTAATTGATAAGTCAAAGATGAACGCCACAGAAACTCTGATAAGTTCAGAAGTTCTAAAAGAACCAAAGAGAATTTTCTCTCACAAAGTATGAATGAAATCTGAATTGTGTTATTCCAAAAAGCCAATAACTATTTAAATACATGAGGATAACAAATTAGGCAGCCAAAAAGCTTCCAAATAATCTGCCCAAAATTTGTTCAAAATTGGAAAAAAGAAACTAAGGAATAGGAAACAAACCTAAATTCAATTCTGGTAACTGAATTCTGGTAACCTAAAATCCAAAAAGGAAAGTACCTAAATTGATGTGCAAGCTTTACAATTCAGCAATTAAATTAATAAGGAAACAATTAAGAAAAGGTAATAAGAAAAATTGCAGCCAGCCATTTTTCTTGATGAGCCATCCTAAAAAACGAGTAAGTCTCCAATTTTGGAAAACTAAGTTTTAATTCACAATCTTGAGTTGCTAAATTATTCCAAAGCTTGAATCATGGAAACCCATACTTGTGGATCACATATAGCATCATCCTTGGGCCCCCAAACATGGTTCTTAGCCCAAATGTGTTGAATCAGCCCATTGAGAGTTTCCTTGAACCTTTTAGCTCGAGCCCTTGTAACTGGACCAATTGAAACTTGAATAGGATCCGCATCCCATTTGTTAGCCGTGTCCTCATCATTTCCCTCCTCTTGAAAAGGATTTGTCCTCAAATCATCACCTACATCAAAAGAGCTTAAATCAGAAACATTGAAAGTGGCACTAACATTATACTCACCTGGCAAATCCAATTTGTATGCATTTTCATTGATGCGCTCAAGGACTTGAAAAGACCTATTTCCTCTAGGAAGTAACTTTGAACGCCTCTATGCCATAAATCTTTCTTTCCTCATGTGTAGCCAAACCCAATGTCCCGGTTAAAAAAATCAGCTGTCAACGACCTTAGTTAGCTTGTTTTGCATATTGTTCCGTTTCCTCTCAACGTTTAGTCTTGCCTTCTCATGTATCTGCTTAACAAATTTAGTCTTTTTCTTTCCATCCAAGTTAGCACGTTCAGACATAGGTAATGGCGTTAAATCCAATGGAGTTAAAGGATTAAAATCATAAACAATTTCAAATGGTAAAAACTTAGTAGTAGAATGAACAATACGATTATAAGCAAACTCAACATGTGGTAAACACTCTTCCCAAGTTTTGATGTTCTGTTTAATAATAGCCCTCAACAAAGTAGACAAAGTCTTATTCACTACTTCAATTTGACCATTAGTTTGTGGGTGACAAATAGTAGAAAATAATAGATTAGTCCCTAACTTACACCACAAAGTCTTCCAAAAGTAACTCAAGAACTTAGCATCTCTATCCGAAACTATTGTTCTAAGCATACCATGTAATCTTACAATTTCTCTAAAGAACAAATCAACAACATTGGAAGCATCATCAGTTTTGTGACATAGAATAAAATGTGCCATATTAGAAAATCTATCCACAACCACAAAAATTGAATCTCTACCACATTTAGGCCTAGGTAAACCTAACACAAAGTCCATCGAAATATCTATCCAAGGCTCACTAAGAATGGGCAGTGGCGTGTATAAACCATTGGGTTGCACTCAAGATTTTGTCTTCCTATATGTGACATATCTACCACAAATTATCTCAATATCTCCTTTGATGTGTGGCCAATAGAAGTGTTCTTGTAAAACGACTAAGGTCTTAGCAACTCCAAAATGACCCATTAAACCTCCTCTATGGGATTCCCTTACTAATAAATCACGCAAAGAGTAATTCAATACACACAACTTATTCTCCCGAAATAAGAAACCCTCGTGCCTAAAGAACTTACCCACTGCGTTTTTCTCACAAGCCCGAAACTCCTCACAAAAATCGTTGTCTAAAGGATACAATTCTTTAATGTACTCAAAACCAAGTAATTTTGCATCTAGAGTAGAAATTAATAAGTACCTTTGAGAAAGTGCATATGCAACGATGTTTTTCTTACCTTGCTTGTATCGAATGACATATCGAAATGTCTCGATGAATTCTACCCATCGTGCATGTCTCCTACTCAACTTGTGTTAACCTTTTAAATGCTTCAAGGACTCATGATCAGTGTGAATCACGAACTCCTTAGGCCAAAGATAGTGTTGCCATGTTTCCAATGCTTGAACCAACGCATAAAATTCTTTATCATAAGTAGGGTAGTTTAAAGCTGTCCCACTTAATTTCTCACTAAACTATGTGATTGGTCTTCCTCCTTGCATAAGAACTGTGTCGATACCCAAACTTGAAGCATCACATTCAATTTCAAATGTTTTAGTAAAATCAGGCAAAGCAAGTAAAGGAGCATGAGTTAATTTTTCTTTGATCAATTGGAATGCCTTCTCTTGTTCGTCTCCCCATTTGAATCCAACGTTCTTTTTGATGACTTTGGTAAGCGGTGCGACAATATTACTAAAGTCTTTCACGAACCTTCTGTAAAAACTAGCAAGTCCATGAAAACTACGAACTTTACCTACACTCGTGGGACTTGGCCATTATTTAATCGCATGGATCTTCTCTTCATTAACCTGTATTCCTTGTGCACTCACAACAAAACCAAGAAACACAAGCTTATTAGTGCAAAAGGTCCACTTCTTCAAGTTAGCAAACAACTTCTCTTTTCTAAGTACATCCAAAACTGATTTTAAATGCACAACATGATCATCTAATTTTGTGTTATAAATGAGAATATCATCAAAATAAACAACAACGAATCTGCCTATAAAAGCTCGCAAAACGTGGTTCATTAATCTCGTGAAGGTACTCGGTGCATTTGTTAATCCAAATGGCATAACCAACCACTCATATAAACCATATTTCGTTTTAAAAGCAGTTTTCCATTCATCACCCTCTTTCATTCTTATTTGATGATATCCATTTTTTAAATCAATCTTAGAAAATACACAAGCACCATGAAGTTCATCTAGCATATCATCCAAATGAGGAATGGGATGTCGATACTTTACCTTTATATTGTTGACTGCTTGACAATCAACGCACATTCTCCATGTCCCATCATTTTTAGGAACCAAAATCACCGAAACAGTGCATGGACTCATGCTTTCTCTTACGTACCCCATTTTCATCAATTCACTAACCTGCCTTTGTAGCTCCTTTGTCTCCTCGGGATTGCTTCGATAGGTTAGTCGGTTTGGAATTGTAGCACTGGGCACGAAATCAATTTGATGTTCAATGCCTCGAATAGGAGGTAAACCATGTGGAATCTCCTCGAGAAAGATATCATCAAACTCCTGCAAAAGAGAAACAATAGAACTAGGCAAAGATGAGTCAAATTGGTTAGTGTTTAACGCCTCTTTGTAAAAAAGTACAATCATTGGCTGATTTAAAAACATCGCTCTTTTTATTTCATTCGTTCTTGCATAGAAATTTGTTTTTCTCTCAATGGCCGAATCAACTCTCTTATTTTTGACTCTCAATTTTCCCAGCCTCTCTCATTTTTTCTTTCTGGTTTTCACTCGTTCTCTTTTTCTCACTCTCTTTCGTTTGCTCACTCTCTTTTTGTAACCTCACTTGATCTTCATAAACCTACTTTGGTGTCAAAGGAACTAGAGTGATTGTTCTTTGATTGCATACAAATGAATATTTATTGGTGAAGCCTTCATGTTTAACACACTGATCGAATTGCCATGGTCGGCCTAGTAACAAGTGTCCAGCTTGCATCGGAACTACATCACACAAAACTACATCTTCATATTTTTCAATCCAGAAGGAAACTAACACTTGTTTGTTCACCCTCACTTCACCACTATCATTGAGCCATTACAACTTGTAAGGCCGAGGATGTTTAATTATTGGTAGCCCTAATTTCTCAACCATTGTAGTGCTAGCAACGTTAGTACAACTACCTCCATCAATAATCACACTACATACCTTGTTTTGCACGTGGCATCTAGTATGAAAGATGTTGTCTCGCTGCACTTCGTCATCTTTTTTGATTTCCACACTTAGAGCTCTCTTTATAACCAACAATTCTCCTTAGGTAGCGTATTCCTCATCACCCGCATCCTCCAATGGTGGCATAGATTCGGTATCTTCTTCGCCCTCGGTTTTAATTTCACCATTATCTCGCAATACAATAACTCTTTTGTTCGAACATTGGCTTGCTATGTGACCTCTGCCTTGGCATTTAAAACACTTAATATCACGATTTCTAGTGGTGGAAGAATCAATTTTACCTTGATTTTCATGGCTGGTACTTTCTTGCTTTTGCTCAGTTTTGGGCTTGGCCATAGCTTGCTTCTTCTCTTTCTTCACAAAATTCGGCCTCCAAGATGAACCCAAGTTAGGGTTTTACCGTGTATTGTTGCCCCTCCTCTTGAGTTGGTTCTCAATTTTAATAGCCATGTGCACCATATCTTCCAACTCCACATAATGATGCAATTCCACCGAATTAGCAATTTCTGGGTTCAAACCAACCAAGAACCTAGCCATAGTAGCCTCTCGGTCCTCCTCTACATTTGCTCGAATCATAACTACTTCCATCTCTTTATAATAATCCTCCACACTCTGACTACCTTGTGTAAGACTTTGCAATTTTTGGTACAACTCACTATAGTAATGGCTTGGAACAAACCGTTTCCTCATCACGGTTTTCATCTCCTCCCAAGTCTCTATTGGATGCTTTCTATTTCTTCTCCTGTTTAACTCTAGTTGATCCCACCAAACAATCACATAGTCAAAAAATTCAATGATCGCAAGTTTAACCTTTTTAAGCTCGGAATTATTATGACAATCAAATACTAATTCTATCTTCTTCTCCCACTCAAGGTAAGCTTCAGGATTGTTTTTGTCTGGAAACGATTGAATCTTCATCTTAATACTACCCAAGTTATTATCTTCCCGATTCCTAGCTTCTCTACCTTGACCACTAAATCTCCTATGGCTAATAACTGATTCCCAATCATTTTCTTCATCAAATCCATTCCCATAATACTCTTCATCTTCAACTCTCTCCCCTAGGTTGAACTCTCTCCCTCCTACGCACATTAGGAGTGTTTTGTTACTACCCCACACGTGAATTTTCTACTCGATTATCTACTTATGAACCTACTCCATCTCCATTCTTAATACTTTCCTCATCTCACCCATTAAAGCCTCCATGAGCAACTTTGGATCAACCTCTCCTGACGTATCTCCATAATTATTTTTGTTCTTATTGTCTGACATGTTTGCTGCAAAAACAAAGTTAGAAAAAAAAAGAACAAAAGGACCTCACACACTCCCTCACGTGTTTCACTCAAAGAATGAGTCACTCAGTTTAACTCGTGTTTTTACACAAAATCAGATTGGCTTTTACCCTCTTATGTGCTCACCACTCTTGCCTTTTTCCACTCGTTATAATCCTCAATAGGTTCTTATCAAACTAATCAAACAAGTATCAATGTTTCCAGCAACAATTCACCAACAACTCATAAAGAAATTCGGATTTAAAGGCCAAAATACAAGGTTGTATCACAGATTTGGGGTTTGAGAATCATAAAACCAAATCTTAGGATTCAACACACGAATTTATGGAATTGATAAAAGGAAAGCAAATATGAGAAATTGAAACAAGAAATAAAAGGATTGAATCTAAATATTACACACTTTCTTTTTTAAACTAGAAATTCGTTCTTTTTTCTTTTTTTTTTCGAATTTCCACCTTTTTTTATCTTTTTAATAAAACAAAATAAAAGATAAGCAAACCTACAACTAGAACCGGCTCTGATACCAAATGATATGATCTATGCCAAGAACTAAGAAATTGATGGATCAAGAAGGTTTACAAGATCGTCTAGAAACAGATTTATGTGAGATCGTGACCCGTTGCTTATATTGAAGCAAGAACCTTGGTAAAATGAAGACGCCACAATCAATTATGGAAGGATTGATTTATGAGTCGAAGATGAATGCCACGGAAACTTCGATAAGTCCAGAAGTTCTAAAAGAACCAAAGAGAATTTTCTCTCACAAAGTATGAATGAAATCTTAATTATGTTATTCCAAAAAGCCAATAGCTACTTAAATACATGAGGATCACAAATTGGGCAGCCAAAAAGCTTCCAAATAATCTGCCCAAAATTCGTCCAAAATTAGAAAAAGGAAACTAAGGAGTAGGAAACAAACCTAAATTCAATTCTTGTAACTGAATTCTGGTAACCTAAAATCCAAAAAAAGAAAATACCTAAATTGACATACAAGCCTTATAATTCAGTAATTAAATTAATAAGGAAACAATTAAGAAAAGATAATAAGAAAAATTACAGCCAACCATTTTCCTTGATGAGCCATCCCAAAAAAACGAATAAGTCTCCAATTTTGGGAAATTAAGCTTTAATTCACAATCTTGAGTTGCTAGATTATTCCAAAGCTTAAATCATGGAAACTCGTCCTTATGGATCATGTATAGCATCATCCTTGGGCCCTCAAAGATGGTTCTTAGCCCAAATGTGTTGAATCAGCCCATTGAGAGATTCCTTGAACCTTTTAGCTCGAGCCCTTGTAACCGGACCAATTGGAACTTGAATAGGATCCGCATCCCATTTGTTAGCCATGCCCTCATCATGTTCTTCATTCAAATTCTCACTTTGTTCAGAAACAAGCTCTGTGGAAATGTTATGCATAGGATCTGAATAAGAACTTTCCAACTCCACCTATTGTGTGCTACTCTTACCCTAATCAAAATCACAAGCAATATACTCCTCTTTCTTCGGGTTAAGCATAGAAGATTCATTAAAAGTAACATGTTAACTAATGAGAAATTTATGTGATTTAGGATCAGGAAACCAAAATCTATATCCTTTTACACCATTAGCATAAAAAATAAAAATGCACTTTTTAGCTCTAGGTTCTAATTTTCCATCATTAACATGTGCAAATGCAGAACATCCAAATTTTTTTGCCAAAGAATAATCATGAGGCTTACTAGACCATACCTTATGTGGGGTTTTGAACTCTATAGCTATAGCAGAGATCGATTCACCAAATAACACGCAGTGGATGCTGCCTATACCCAAAACTCATTACTTAAACCAGCATTTGAGCGCATACAACGAGCTATCTCCAAAAGAGTTTTGTTCATGTGCTCAGCAACCCCCATTATGTTGTGGTGTACCTTTAATGTCTTGTGCCTAACAATAACCTCATCTCTGTAGTAGTCATCAAACTAATTTAAGCAAAATTCTAAACCATTATCTGTCCTTAGCCTCTTAATCGTCTTCCCTGTTTGTTTCTCAATCATATGGTTCTCCACTGTTTAAAATGCTTGAATGCTTCATCTATGGTCTTCAACATAAACACCCAAGTTTTTCTTGAGTAGTCATCAATAAAGGTAAGCATATACCGTGCACCACCTTTAGACAAAACACGCGAGGGTCCTCAAATATTAGAGTGAATATAATCCACAATACCATTGGTTCTGTGAATTGTTGTATTAAAATTAACTCTCTTCTGTTTGCCAAAAACACAATGCTCATAGAATTCCATTTTATTTGTATTTTGTTCACATAGCAAACCTCTTTTGCTCAACAAAGTTAGTTTTTTTTCACTCATGTGACCCAATCTCATATGACACAATTTTGTAACCTCATAGTCTGACATGGTGGAAGTAACCACTGAACTAGTAACGGTAGTACCCTGCAAAACATAAAAATTTGATAACGTAATCTTTGTTTTCATTATAACTGGAGCACCTCTGGTCACTATCATAACTCCACCTTCAGATACATACTTGTAACCTTTAACATCAAGAGTACAGACTAGGTGTCACGAGTGACGGGTAATGAACAAAACAATAGCAAGGTCGGATCCTTATCATCTAATTTAACTTCAATTGAATTCAAATATGCAATAATGGAATTAAATTCATTAACATGGGATTTCTTTGACATATCTTTTGCCATTAGAGGTGGAAAACGAGCGAGTCAAGCCGAGTACGGACTAGGTGTCACGAGTGACGGGTCAACGGGCATGGGTGAAAAATGCATACTTTCTTTCATGCCCATGCCCGTCCTATTAAAAAATAGGTGAACCCACGGGTGACTATTACAAACCCATTTTTTTTTATTCTCTCATTTGGGTAAAAAAATTTAAATGGTTCTAAAATAAATTTCAAGAATCAAATAAAGGTTTTACTTCAAAAATTTAGAAAAAAGAAATTACTTCAAGAATTTAGAAATAAAGCCTAAAATGTTTTGCTTCAAGTCAAAGTCATTGCAATTGCAAGGCTTGCAAAATTTTGAGACACTTAAACATGTAAGGGAGCCTTTTATAATCAAACCATCTCCTTCTATAACTCATCCTAACTGCTGTGGGATTTGGTACATTTCTTTGTTTTTGCCGTTTTTCTTTTTTTGTTTTCTTTATTTATGTTAAATGCTTATTTAGTGTTCTGCCTACAGGCACTTCCTTCTTCATGTGTATGTGTGTGTGTGTCTATATATATATATATATATATATATATATATATATATATATATATATATATATATATATATATATATATATATATATTACTTACTTACTTACTTACTTACTTTCAGGGGCCCTTGCAGGCACTTCGTTCCTTTTATTTGTATTTGTTACTTAGTTTTACTAGCCCTTTAATCTCAACCAAAAAAAAAAAAGAAATTGAAAAGTAGTTTGTGGTGATTTGCTGTGGAAAGTATGCGTAAAATAATTTGTCATATACATTCTTCTTTCTTCTATGCACTTCTAATTTTTTTGCTACACTATACCAATTTTCTAACAATGCAAATCTTGGCATAGTTGTACTTAAATCAATACAACATGATCCTTAATGGCACCAACAGCTATTGGATTGAAATATTTTTCTCCATTCAATGCCTGTGAGCCTAGCTTAGAGAATCATTGCCCTTTACTTAGACTGTTGGAAGTGGAGTACCCTAACCTCTTCTTTTGTTAATATACCTGGTCCCGCATCGATTGCATATCAGTTGGGGAAAGAGACAAACTTCAATAAATATAGATGGACTTGGTCTACTCTCATGCTAAATAATTGGGCTAAATAAAAGTTCAAGTGTTAATTTTTTGGGCTGATTATTGGCCTTAATTGCTTGAACTTTTACTAGTAACTCAACAAATATTGTATTAAATGGGTAGACTCGTTAACCAGCGGGTGGACTCAACCCGACTCAGATTTTTACAGGCCAGACCGGGTCAGGTATGGGTCAATTTTTAATGAGTCTTAAAATTTAAGCTCATACTCGTATCTTAGAAGGTACAAGCCAAGGATTAAAAGGGTATGGGTCAATAATCCCACCTCTATCTGCCATACGTAACAAATACAATTGTTGCTTCAGTAACAGTTTGATATTGAGAGATTTTGTCATGTACAAAGACCCTAACTTACACCATAATTCGATAACGGTTTTCTCTTTAAGAACTTCATGCAAAACTCCATTTGAAAAACACAATTGAATCGTAGTCAAAGTCTTTTCATCTATCTCTAGCTTTTTTCCATATGTCAACGTACTATGCATCTTTCCTTCTTCAGTAACACCTTTTCCAAACCCTTTTAGGTTAATACGGCTTGCGTCTTTACTTTCCAAAGATTGAAACTGTTGGTTCCATCAAACTTTTATATCTCATACGAAGTGGTAGAAGACACCGCGCCCACATCGATTTTAACAATAACTCTGATACCAGTTTGTTAGGAATAAAACAACGAAATATAAATAGACATAGAAAATTTACGTGGTTTGAAGCTAAAACTCTTACGTCCACAGGTGATGGTGAAAGATTCCACTATAATTAAATTGGAGTACAAATCAAGAAAGATAAAACTCCCCAAGCCCAAATCCCAAATACGACCAAATCCAAGCTACCACAAATTTAATTGGGAAAATACAATAGCCTAGAAGAAAAGAAATTTCAACCACTCAATCTTTTGCTACAAGGCTCTGTTTGTTGTACTACTTGTCTTCTTGCTTTTCATTGTGTCACAAAGAGAAACCAAAAACACTTATATAGGAATAATAACCAAGAAATAACACTCATTTTCAATCTCGAAGTTTGTGCTCTAAACTAATTTGTATTCCTGCCGCCACAAACCTTTTAACTTGCAACAGCATCCTATTATTTGTCAAACACAATAGACCCACAAACCAATGGGTTTTGAAGATGTGGCGTGGCCATCTTTAAAAAATGCAAGCCATAAATTAACAATGATAAAATATATGGATGTTTTGGTGGACATTATGCACTTGTTACACAACAATCCCTTAGAGGAATGTCTAAGTAAAGGGGACAACGAGTAAGAAAAATAGAGTTTTGGGCTCTAAAAGGATTTGGTGTTGCTACAATAGATTCTTACCTATAAATCTAATCATATTAGAGCTAGTCAAGAAGTACTTGGTATTACGATCATTGGAGGAATAATACCTAAACCTAAGAATGCTCCAAAATCCTTTCTATTACTTCTTCGAGAACTATGATCTTTGGCTTTGGAACTGAATCATTTTCTTTTATCTGAGAAGAACTTCCAGATTAATAGGAAGGAAGTTTAATCAGAATGAATCATAATTTTTCTTCTATTATCGATTGGTATAAACATCAAAAACTCCGAATTAGATGACTTTCTCCTCAACAAATGAGTACTCAGGCCAATAAAATCCTACCTAATGAAGAGATAGTTAGAGAGGTGACAAAACCTTATACTTTTCATGACAAAACCAATAAGCCATAAAAAGATGGATTGTTTTGCGAAAGAATTTTTGGGCCTATAAGAATTAAAATTTTCACTTGTTGAAGTTATTGAGCAATCGAAGATGAAAAAAAAAAAAGACCTGAAATTTTGTGAACAATACAGAGATGAACTTGTGGATTTGAATACAAAGATATCAAATATGATACATAAAACTGGCATGTCTAGTAACCCATGTATGGTATTTGAAATGTATGTCTACCTATATTGTGAATCGTTTAGACAAACCTCTTAAAGATTTGGAAGGCTTAGTATATTGTGATGAGAAATGAGGTGAAGATTTAAGTAATTGATAGAATCTTCACCCTAATTTGTTTCTTGTGTTTCTCTAGAAGTTTATATTTACAAATTTAATCGAAACTTGAGAATTAACTCTAGGCCTTAGGTTGACTTTCTTTTACATTAAAATCAACCTATTTTTCCTTTGTAATCCAACAATCTTTGTTGGAAAAATTATGTAATTGGTGATGAAATATTAGAAGACAACGTGCATAATAAGTTATAACAAATTAAAATAAAAACTGAATGATAGAAAATAAAAAAAAAATAGAAAATAGAAGGAGTTGGCTTATGAGTCGTGGAAAACCACTGTGCTAAAGCTTTATAACCTCCCTAGTATGGGTACGAATGGCTAAGACCGACTACAAGATAAAACCTAACTGCTCGCTGCTTTGTCTCATACAATGTGCACATCCACCGGGAAGCGGGGTTGAACCGACCCGATCAAAATTGCCCAAGAAAATAATAATATAGAAAAAACAAGAAGAGAGATCTGATAAATATTTTTATGTTCCTTAAGCTCTTGAAAAACTTGATATTTATAAGTACAAATGAGCGTAAGAATTTAATTCAAAATTAAAAAGAATTTGTTGAAAATAATAACAAAATTTGTAACTCTCAATTTATTGAAAATAATCAAAATTTTGTAACTCTCAATTTTGTGAAATAAATCACAAATTTGTAACTTTTAATTTATTGGTTATATTAAAATAACCAAATAATATCTATTAAAAAGCCAATCTAATTGCATGTGATAAATTTAGAACTTTCTAAAATAGTCCCCCACAAGTTTAAAATTTTCAAAAAATAAATAAATAAAAGATATAAAATAATAAATATAGAAAGTATACAAGGGCAACTCTAGGACTATACAGTAGGTGCAGGAGTCTTCAGAACTTGAGCCTACACTTAGTGTTGATAGTATGCATTTGAGGGAGCTGTAATGGACCACACCTTGAATTAGGTCCCTTAATTAGATTGCGACAAGTCATACACACAGTGCTTGACACAAGATCAGGTTCACAAGTTAGCGCTATTAATGGCTATATGCTCTTATCTTGATTCTCATGAGTCTCTATAGAAAAGCCCAATCTCATAGTTGCAACCTTATAACTCTCACTTAGGTGAGCCTCCAAGGGTATGTGTGACAAGTACCTCATGGCAATACTCACCTCGGTCTCATTAATGGTAAATATCAATCCTGAACATCTTACTAATAAGCACTATCACCTTAAGGATGGGAAAAAGATGATCTCATAGAGACATGCTCTTCAAAAATAGTGCTAAAAATAAGTCGCGCACTATAGGTTGTTTCTACCCATTGAACCTTCTTCATGGGATCTTCAATCACAAAGGTTGGGTTACCCCTATTGGTGACTTCATGTGAGCTAAGTCCATGCCCATTGATGTGTCAAGTATACCCCTCATGGGTAGACCTTTAGTCAAGTTGTCAATTATATTCCTTTCAGATCTCACAAACTTTAGAGATATAACACTTCTACTCAACAGTCCTTTGACTGACTTATATCTTACTTGAATATGTTTGTTCATCTTCTAATTAGAATAAGATTGTCGTATATCATCTATCACAACTTTATAATCACAACGTATATGCATGGAGAGCACATGTTTGTTCAGAATAGAAATATCCATCAATATATTTTTTTAAACCACTCAACCTCTATACAAGTTGTATCTAGAGCTATTAACTCAGCATCCATAGTACTTTTAGATATTATTGCACCTCTTAGTAAAAATACATATCCAGTAGTAGATTTTATATCTAAACTATCAGTAATCTAATTTGCAATGTTTTACCCTTCTACCATATTAAGAAAATCTCTATAATGTAAGGATTATCCCAAAGCTCATCTAATATATTTCAAAATTCTTTCCAAGGCAATCCAATGCTCTCTACTAGGATTGTGAGTATATATGCTAAGCCTCCTAACTGCATAGGCAATATCATGCCTTCTTCTATTTGTAAAGTATAATAATGATCCTGTTATCTAAGAGTATTTCAATTAGGATACATGTTCTCCTTCTTTTTGTGTAAAAGCCTTAACTACTAACCTAGTTTTATATTTACCTATACTTCCATCAGGTTTCAACTTTTTTCTAAAAACCCACTTACAACCTATAGGCTTACTTTCAAGAGGTAAGTCAAATAAAACCCAAGTATTATTCTGTATTATTGATTTAAATCATTATCAATCACAAGACATAGCCTCACTATAGGTAAAAGGTTCTCCTTCTACTAAAAACATAAGGAATCTATGTCCAAAATTATTTTCAACTCTAGCTCTCTTATTTCTTCTAGGTTCAAATTTTTTTTCATATTTATCTCCTAGGGATGAGCTAGAAGGTATGTACTCATTTAATTGGATCTTAGAAGGTTGAATCGACACCTTAGTTTTTTAAAAGAAAAAATATCCTCAAAATATGTTGTATCTCTATCTTCTATTATTGTGTTATTGGATATTTCACTTATTTCAGAGTTTGTTATTAAGAACTTGTTGGCACAACTATTTTGGATATAACCTATAAAAACAACATCTATAGTTTTGGGTATTATTTTCTTTCTCTTTGGTTCGGGTATAGCTACCTTAGCTAGAAACCCCCACACTTTTATAATATCAAACCTTGGAGGTCTATTTTTCTATATTTCAATAAGAGTTTTCTCACTATTTTTAGAGGTTACTTGATTTAATATATAACAATATAATAGAATAGCTTCCCTCCACAAACTCTCAAGTACACCAGAACTTAGTAACATAGAATTAACTATATCATGTAGTGTTCTATTTTTTTCTTTTAGCTACACCATTTGATTGAGGAGTAACCTCGTGAATTATCTCATTGTCTTCACAAAAACTTTTAAGCTCATTCAAACTATATTCCCCACCTCCTTTGGACCTAAGAATTTTAATCTTCTTCTCTAATTGCTTTTCAACTTCATTCATATAGGTTTTGAATTTATTAAATACTTCTTCTTTTGTTTTGATGAGATAGACATAACAATATTTTAAGTGATCATCTATAAATGTTACTAAGTATTATTTCCACCCCTAGTTTGGAGGTCGGTTTGAATCACAAACGTCACTATGTATGAGTTCTAAGAGACTAGTATTTCGATTGACAAGTCCATAAGGCTTTCTAGATTGTTTAGCTTGTACACAAATCTCACTGTTATGTTTTATATCTGAAGAAACTCTAGAAATTAAACCCAAATTTATCAAATTCTTTGTCTTCCCAATATATCGCCCAATCTTCCATGCCATACATTACTAGATTCAATATTGAAAACTAAATTAAAGACATTGTTCAAAGTACTTGGGATATTTAATTTAAATAAACCATCACAAATAAATCATTTCCTAATAAAAATATTATTTTTATTTATTACAACATTATTGGATTTCTTAACTAGCTTATAACCATGTTGAACTAGATAAGATTCACTAACTAGATTTCTCCTAACATCAGGAACATGCCACACTTCTTCAAGAATCAATCTTCCCAGATGTCAACTTTAGATCAATTCTTCCAATTCCTAGCACTGCTGCGGTGGTAATATTTGTTAGAGTCACATTTCCTCCACTTGAGTTCTGATATGTTTTAAACAATGAATGTTCAAACAAACATGTATATTAGCCTCAGAATCTCACCACCACTCATTATCTTCAAAAGTAAAGTTTACTAAAGAAGTGTTAGATTGAGACTTAAAAAAGGGTTTTCCATCCTCTTGCATGTTGACTTAAAAGCCTTTATTCCCAAAGTTAGGCTTGTATTCGCTAGTCTTTTTGTAATAACAGTCTTGAGCAATATGATTAGTCCTTCCACATACATAGCACAGTCCTTGATTCTTTCCTTTGCCCTTAAAGTTCCTAGAATTTGGGTTACAAGAATAATTGGGTTGGTTTTGATAATTTTGGTTGGGTTGAAAGTTACTGGGTGAGTTGTTGGGCCTATAATTATTAGGTTAATTGTTACAATTATTCTTCCAATTTTTATTCTTAAAATTGTTTCCCTTAGGCTTATATCTGTTAGAGGTTTTATTTTGTTCTACAATATTCACCTTAGTCTCGGGTCTCATTTTTTGGGTTCAAACTTAACTTATGTTGTTCTTCTATTCTTAGAGAATTGAAAACTTGGTTAAGGTAAAGGTATCTTGTTTATGCCTAAGTTCTTTAGAAAATTCATTTCAAGAAGGTGGGAGTTTATATATGAGACATGACACCTTAAAATCTTCACTAAACTTAGTATCATTCTCCTCTACAACTCTAAGATGGTTTTGAAATCCATGAATTTGATCATTAATTGATTTACCATCTACCATGTGGAATTTGTTAAAGGTTGAAATATTAAACCTTTTTATACCCACATCATTTATACCATACTCATCTTCTAAGGCTTTGCATAGATCTTTAGCACTTTGGTATAGTGATAAATGTCGTAAAGACGCGGAGAAAGGGCACTAAGAATTCTATTGTGGCAATGGTACTATATTTCTTAAGAGGTGTACTTAGGGGTTTTAGATTCACTAGTTGATGTATCTCTAGGTTGAATTGAGTCTTCTATGGCAGGAATGAAACCTAACACCTTAAGCAATACATCATTTGCTTTTGCCATCTTTTAAAACAAAGCCCATCAATTTTTTCCGGTTTTACACTATTGGCTTTATCATATGATGTCATTCTAGGATCTACTTAGGGAAACTCAAGTTTTTGTGAGTAATAAAATCTATGTTCAATATTTCAAATGCTAAAAAAATCTATATGAATAAGATTAACACAAATAAACTCAATTATTAACTATAATGTATATTATTTGCACAAAAGCAAATATATATCAAATTTAAGTAATGTGCAAACTACCACCTAAAAAAAACTTCAATAAGATATTAAAAGAGATGTGGAAAATGCTATTGTTAAAAGCTCAGTGTAGCATTTGGTAAACTGTCTTGTAAAAGTGTTGTGGTCAATAATAATGCTTGGTAATTGTAACATTAATAGAGCTATAAAACTTTAAATTACCAAAATAGACATGGTTCAAAGGTATACAATTTTAATAAATCATTTTATTAACTAAAGAGGTATTTTTTACTAACAAAAAAAAATAAA
Source organism: Bretschneidera sinensis (assembly GCA_023935145.1). Taxonomy (NCBI): domain Eukaryota; kingdom Viridiplantae; phylum Streptophyta; class Magnoliopsida; order Brassicales; family Akaniaceae; genus Bretschneidera; species Bretschneidera sinensis. Next base: position 43,286,137 of record CM043703.1, read on the forward strand.
ATCATTCATTGTTAATAATAATCAAAATGTTCATACTAATAAAATCACTTATTAGTTAATAATAAAATAAAAAAACATCTACAATTGTGATTAAATGATTTAACAATATCAAGTTTATGTAATTTGAAATTCTCATTTAATTTAACCTAGTGCCCTCATCAAACTAACAACAATACTATTTCTTAGCACTGCCATTTCAGTATCTTCTTCACCACGAACAACTTCCCTCGGATTTTTATCATTGCCAAGCTCCAAAATTTTCAAACTTGGGTCATCACCAAATTGGGTATTTCCATTTAAAAGAAATTCTTGTAGTAGGATTAGTTACTACCGCTGATGAGGAGAGAATATGCAATAATTTCTTTCTTTTTCTTTAACATTGAAAATACCTATAAATTTCTCCTAAGTTGGATTCATAATCTCTCCTAAATCAGAATGGATAATTAATAAGATATCCATTTTGATAACTAATTATCTCTGAATTTTACAAAATGCAACAAATATTGGAAGACGAATAAAAAAAATTAACTAAATAACATGAAAATGATGCTTTCTGCTTAGCAGCTAAGGGGTTTTACTTTTACTTCAATTTGCATTAATAAGAAGTTAAGAAGGGGAAAAAGAGAGAGATAGTCAAAGAATATTTTCTAAACTGGTTGATTACTGTTGTTATTTTTCTAAAAAAATCTCTACGGTTGTTATTTACAACCTAGAAATAATAATAATATTGTTATTGGGTTGCCAAAATATTTCAACCTAGTAAAGTAAAACTATTGCCAAGTTACGCATTATTTGATTTTTTTAAGGTCAATAGTACTTCACACGATGGCAGATCACATGAACACATGCTTGATATACATGGATGGGCACCAATATGACTCAAAAGCTTAAGCTCATGAGTCTTGGATGCAAATCATGTATATAACCCACTCTTATTTTTTATTTCTTTCTAATGTGAGATAACTCGCATGTGGATATCCTAACAAATCTGCCCCTCACATGTGAGTTATATACCAAACTCTCCCTTGAATAGAACCATCGGCCACCAACAAGAGAAGCCAAACCAAAATCAACCATGGGAGTCCTCATAGGTCAGACAATCGTAGACATACAAACGCTTCTCATTCATATACTCAACCACGGGACAATATCGTGGGAGTCATGCGATCGTGACCAGCTCGAATCAGGCTTAGATACCAATTTTTTAAGGTCAATAGTACTTCACACAGCGAGAGATCACATGAACAAGAGCTTAATATACATGGATGGGCATCAATGTGACTCAAAAGCTTAAACTCATGAGTCTTGGGCCAAAACCATGTATATAACCCACTCTTATTTTTTATTTCTTTCTGATGTGGGATAACTCGCATGTGGATATCCTAATAGATTTGTTGAGCTTTGTCCCTTCACACTTTTGACACTAAGGTAAAAATTGTTATTTGGGTTTGTCATTTATGATAACTAGTTATTTTATTGTTTGAGATCTGTCCTTTTTTTGTTGGGAAATTCTATTATGCTGAAAAGATTTTTTTAGGCATTATATCGTCAAGATATGAATTTTTGTAACTACATAATCTAATTTTTTTAACCCATATATCAAATTTTGTAATTAGATAATTTTGGTAAAGATAATAATGGAATTAATTACGCATGATCCATAAAATGAATAAAAAATTCAAAGGGTTTTTTCTCTCTAGAAAAAAAATTTCATGGAAAAATTTTCTCTAAAAATCACTTTGTCTCTCTAAAATTAAGAATTTGTTTCTCTCTAAACTCACCAATTTGTCTCTCTCTAACTCGAAATCTATACAAAAAAATTCACAGTTGATTTCAAATTGACAATCAATTATAAATACGTACATTTGCAAATCGGCACGTAATTTGAACCGAAAATTATTCATTGTTTACCAGTTGGTGTTCAAGTGATTTCAAAGAAAAAATATTAAATTTAAATACCACTTTTAATAACGTTTGCCTACATTTTCATAACAAAAAAAATATTTCAAATTTCATAACCAAGTCATCATATTTCGTAACATGTGCCTTAATTTTCGTAATCTAAATATTTTTCGTAACTTAACATTTATATTTCGTAAGTTATATATCATTTTTCATAATCTAAAAATTACTATCAAATTTCCTAACTAAGCCTTCATATTTCGTAACCCATGCCTTCATTTTTGTAACTAGGCCTTCTTATTTCATAACCCATATCTTATATTTCGTAACCTAAATATTTTTCGTAACCTAACCTTCATATTTGGCAACTTAAGTATCATTTTTCATAATCTAAAAAATACTATCAAATTTTGTAATTAGACCTTCATATTTTGTAACCCAAATATTTTTCAGAACCTAAATTTTTTTTCGTAACTTAGGTATCATTTTTTGTAACCTAAAAAATACTATCAAATTTCGTAACATGTGTCTTAATTTTCGTAATCTAAATATTTTTCATAACTTAATCTTCATATTTCGTAATTTGTACCTTAATTTTCATAACCTAATTATTTTTCGTAACTTAACCTTCATATTTCATAAGTTAGGTTCATAATTAGGTGTTCATATTTCGTAACCAATGCTTTAATTTTTGTAACCATTGCCTTAATTTTCGTAACCTAAATATTTTTCTTAACTTAACTTTAATATTTCGTAATTTATATATCATTTTTCGTAATAAAAAAATACGATATCAAATTTCGTAACTAAGCTATCATATTCAGTACCTTATTTTTTGTAACGTATTTTTTTTATACTTCGTAACTTAGGTATCATTTTACGTAACTTAAAAAATACTATCAAATTTCATAACTAGCCTACCTGTATCTTAATTTTTTTAACCTAAATATTTTTGATAACTTAGCCTTCATATTTCATTAATTAGATATCATTTTGCGTAACCTAAAAAATAATATCAAATATCGTAACTAAACCTTCATATTTCGTAACTATTGCCTTTATTTTTGTAACTTAAATATTTTTTCGTAACTTAACCTTCATATTTCGTAACTTAGGTATCATTTTTTGTAACTTAGGTATCATTTTCATAACAAAAAAATACTATCAAATTTTGTAATGTTGATCGCATGCTTCGTAACTTACACATGATTATTTTTCGTAACAAAAAAATGATATCTAATTTCTTAAGTTATTAAAAAATTTAATTTAAATCTAACTCATTTAATTTGAAATCACTTGAATGCCAATTGGCAAACACTAAATGCTTTTCGATTCAAATTATGTGTCAATTGCAAATATATATATATATATATAATCGATTGTCAATTGGAAATCGATTGTGAATTTTGTTGTATATATTTTCATTTAGAAAGAGACATGTTAATGAATTTAGTTAGAGAGAGAGAAAGTGATTATTGGAGAAATATTTTCCAAGAAATTCGAATTCTAGAGAGAAAATTCCTTGAAAAATATTTTGTGATTTTATGGACCTTCATAATTTATTCTATGATTATCTTATCAAAATTGTTTAGTTACTAAAAATTAAGGCTCAATTACAAAATTTAATATATGGGTTACAAGATTTAAATATTTAGTTACAAAATTTCATATTATTGCGGCATGATGCCGTAAAAAGTCTTGTCAGCATTGTAATGAGACTTTTTTTGGGGGGGGGGGGGTGTAATACCTGTATTATTATAGTAAGGGTAAATATGTATTTTAATAAATATGACAAAGAGTTAAAATCCCAGAAGGCTGAATAAGGATTGAAGGATACAAAGGTTGAAATGCAAAAAAAAAAAAGTCAAAAAGTCAAACAGTGAACAATAACTCGTGACAGCACATTTACTGCCAACCTAGTGAGTGATTTCAAAAGGCAATCATTATGTCTTTTATTATCATTTCATTTTGGTGCCTTGTGTGCAAGTGGAGAGAATATTAATGATGATGTTTTAAGCCATCATTATGTTTTCTTCATCATTTTGGCTCTCCATATCGTGAGACTTGGAAGAGAGGGGGGGCTGCTGATTTTTCAGCCCAAGCTCCCCTATAAATAGGTGTATTAAGTTCGTGTAGTTACACGAAGAAATTTTCCTTTAGTTCCATATAATTCATCTGTTTCTTAAAACACTTGGGGATTCAAAGAAATGCTGAAAAAGCAAAATTTTGAAGGAGTTTTCTATGGAATTTCATAGATAATCATGAGAAGCTATCAGAAGCAAAAGGTGTTGACGATCTACAACGGGAGAAATTTCTGAGCAGAACGGGAAAGACAAGAATATGACCCACGGATAGCTTTAAATGCTACGGGGTAAGTTGGATTTACTTTAAGTAGTCTAAAAACAAAAATGAAAAATCTAGTGATAATAAATTATTGATATATGTTTGGGTGATAGATGAAAACAAAATTGAGTTATAGGTATGAATGGAAACTTGGTCATATGAAAATATTTTTCAGTGATAAATAATATTTTTTGGAAATAATAAGTTTATTTGAGAATGAAAGCGATAAATAATTATTGATGAGATATATTGATGTTTTAATACAAATTATGATGAGATGAATTTTAGTGGACCTTAACAAATGTTGATGGACGATTTGAGATATATTTTTAGTGGACCTTGACAAATGTTGATGGATGATTTGAGATGAATTTTTGTGGATCTTGACAATCCTTAATGGATTATTTGATGTGAATTGGGATGAGAGGAAATTTTGTTATATAAATTTGAGAATAATCAGGATAGTCAAATTAAGTGTTTTGAATTTTTTTTATGTTGTTTAATATTACTGTTTATATGCATATTTTATATCATTGTTCATATGCATATGCATTAAATGAGAAAGAAAAGAACCGGGAAGGCAGCCGGTCTAATGAAATAACCGTGACAACCGGTATATGCTAGAATTAAAAGGGAAAACTGTGACAGCCGATATATGCTGGAAAGAACCGGGAAGGCAGCCGGTCTTATGAGAATGAAATAACCGAAAAGGCAGCTGGTCTTATGAGAATGAAATAACCGGGAAGGCAGCCGGTCTAAATAAAAATAAAAGAACTGGGAGGGCAGCCGGTCTAAGATAATAACAACCTGTCGACAGGTGGGAAGACGTCCCCATCATATGCATTCATTGCATTGCATCTATTTTAATTATTGCTTGCATTATTGAAATACTGATGTATGGTACATTGTTGTGAATTTAATTATAGATGGTTGAGTATCATAAAAAGAGACCGTTGGGATGATGAGATTACTGAAAAGCCGAGATGTGGTATATTGTTGTGAATTTAATTATAAATGGTTGAGTCTCATAAAAATAGACAGTTATGATGATAGTATTATAAAAATGTTGATGTGTGGTATGCTATTTTGAAATTGTTGATAGATGATTTGGTCTCACAGAGAGACAATTATGGTAAACAAGAAGCAGAGAATGATAAGAACCATATAAATGATGGATTTTTTGATGAGAACCTCGTTACAAAGTAATTATGAGATAATTGATGGTCTTAAGGTTGACCAATGATTGAGAAGAAGAGATTGATAGAGAATAAATCTTATGATATGTGAAATAATAGTAGAAAGTTCTCATCAGGTTATGTAAAAAATAAAAGATTAAATATTAAAGGACTATTTATGGAATTTGGAATACTTCTAGTAAAGTTAATTCACTGAGCTTGTGAAGCTTACCCCTCATTGTACAATGATTTTCAGGTAACAGGCTTGGCAAATAATTTGGTGAGTTGAGGGTCAGAAGAAATCATTTTTCTGTAAGCCGCGCACGTGTCATCATCCTCAGACTAATGAGAAAATAAAATGAAAAATTTATTTGTAATTCTTCATGCATTTTACGTTGTATAGAATGCTTAAAGATAAGATTGATGTAAAGTTCTTTTGATGATATTTATTGTTGCATATATGTGTCGTGCTGGGATTCTCAAAATGTGATGATACCGTTTTGGGGTGGCCAACCCGGGATGGATCGTTACAATTTTGGTATCAGAGCATTAGGTTTTATGATTCTATAGACTGCATAAAAAGTAAGAAAGTGGAAGATTAAAATAAATTATAATAAACAGTCTGTGGATGACACGTGGATGCGCTAGAGCTAGAGTTAGAATTGTTGATTTGAGAGGGCGTGGTAGGCCCACAATATTTTTGATAAGTCGAGGTTGAGTCTGAGTCTGTGATTCCTAGAAGGGAACGTGTTGATAATATGATTGATATTAGGAATATAATTGAGGTATGAGAGAAATCTGAAGTTGAAAGAGATGAGCTCTTACTCATGCTTTTGAGAAAATGAATGTAACAAATGATTGAGTGGAAAACTTATAGCATAGACTTCATAAGCAGACTAGAGTAGTGCCTGATGTTGTTAATCCAGTAATGTTAGACACTTAAAAATGGAGAAAAGTGGATTTATGCATAAGATGCAGGGAGATATAATTAAGCTAAATGCTTTGTTGTTTAAAGGATCTATGAATCCTTTTACGGTTAAGTTTCGGAGAAATATATGGAGATATTATTTAGTATTTTACGACAGATGATTTTCCTTTACTTCATTTGCGTTAGAAAGAGACGTTTTGTGAATGATGGAAGGATATTCTTCCCAAAGTAAGTACAAATATTGATAGATCCTTAACCTGAAATAGGTTTAAGGAAGTTTTTCTTGATAGATATTTTTTCTTATATCTTTAGAGCTTATCAAGATAGAGATATTATTTATTTGGGATAAATGTGTTAACTGTGGCTCGGTATGATAGCAGATTTATGGTTTTATCAATGGTTGTACCAAAAATGGTAGACCTAGAGGAGAAGAAATGTAAGAGGTTCAAAGATGAACTACATTTTAAGGTTTGATCGAAACTATCTTACACGAGGCATATTAATTATGTCAGATTGGTGGGTATATTATTTCATATCGAGAGAGATGTGATAGAATTTAAGGGAAAGAGAAATAGTGGTTAAAGAGGCTTTGACATGAAAGTTATGGAGGTAGTGGCAATATGAATGTACAGGGTAGGAGACCACCCAAAGGAGGAGTTCTTTGTCCCAGGAAACCAAAGTACAGAGTCAGAGGAAAACATGACCTATTACTTCTGTAGCTCAGAATACTATTGGTGAGACCCTTAGATTTGGGAGATAAATTATGAGAACTGGAAGTCATGGTAGAGGAAGTAAGTATGCCACCAAGTGGAAGTGACAATCTGATGTATGATTGGGATATAAAAGTTTATTATAATTATATTCAGAAAAGATATTTATCCCAAAATTTTCAAAATTTGAAATATTTTATGTGTGGAGAAGGTGGACATGTCAGCATTGGTTGACTTTGATGCAACCCATTCTTTTGCATCCAGTATTCATATAAAATCTATTAAAGAATTTATTAGTCTTTGGACTTCAAAATATCCTTGTTAAAGTTCTCACTTGAGATAGAGTGATAATCATGAATATTCATGAGGGATTGTGTGATTCGTACCAGTGATAGAAAATCTGAAGTTGATTTATTGTCTTCGAATATAATTTATTTTGGGAAATAATTGGTTATCGATGTTTTATGTCTAGGTTGATTATTCTAGAAAGAAGATTCAAGATATAGACATGAGATACTTTTAACTATCTTATTTTTTCTCTAGCCAATAGGAGATGATTGAAGAAGGGTTTTAAGGAGTATTAGGCATAAATCATGAATTATAAAAAGGAGATAGTGATGAAAGAATATTCTAAATTAATTTTTGATGAGTTGTTTAGGTTGCCTCCAAGTAGGGAGATTAAAGTCTCTATTGATGTAATACCAGGATTATCACATATATTTAATAGCACCCTACAGAATGACGTCAGCTGAATTGAGAAAGTTGAACGTACCATTTTAAGAATTTGTGGATAAACAATTTATCTGACCTAATGTATTTGGGGAGTCAGGTGTTGTTAGTGAAGAAGGAAGATGGAACGATAAGGATGTGTATAGACTACAAATAGTTGAATAAGAATAAATACATTTTTCCCAGGATAAATGAATTGTTTAAGTAGTTGCAAGGAATGAGAATGTTTTCTAAGATAAACCTGAGATCAGGTTATCACCAATGGAGGATAGAGAAGGGAGATGTGCCTAAGACTGCTTTTAGGACACGTTATGCTCATAAGCTTTCGTAATATCATTTGGATTAACTAATGTTCCGGAAACATTTATGGACTTGATAAATAAAATATTTAAACTGTTTCTTGATAATCTTATGGTTGTGTTCAGTAATGACATTCTGATATATTCTGAGAAGGAAAAACAACATATGGACCATTAGACAGTGTGCTGGAGATTCTAAGGAGAGATAAATTATAGGCAAAGTTTCTAAGTATGAATGTTGGTTGGAGGAAATAACTTTCTTGGAACATATAATATTCGGAAACGGCATAACGGTTGATCCACAAAAGGTAGAGATAATGTTAAGTTGGGAGAAACCGACTAATATAACTGAGATTATAATCTTTTTGGATTAGCTGGTTATTATAGAAGATTCTTTCAGAATTTGTCTATTATTGAATTGCTGTTGAATAGATTGATCAGTAAAGATGTGAGATTTGTATGGTGAAGGAACTGTGAGAAAAATTTTCAATTACTAAAGGAGAAATTGACTACAGCTCCAGTATTGGTGTTTCCTTCTGGTGATGAAGGATTTGTGGTGTATAATGATAAGTCATATCAATGATTGGGATATGTATAACATAGAAAAGTTATGGGCTATACTTCTAGGCAATTGAAGATTCATGATAGAAATTACCTTACTCATGACTTAGAGTTGGCTGCCATAGTGATTATATAAAAGATTGGAGACATCATTTGTATGGAGCCACTTGTAAGATATTCATGGGTTATAAGAGTTTGGCATACTTTCCTACCTAGAGAAAGTTGAATTTGAGGCAAAGATGGTGAATGGAGTTGATTAGTAACTATGAATATACAATTCATTATCATCTAAAAATACGAAGGTGATAGCTGATGTATTGAGTAGAAAAATCTACAAGAGGGTTAATAGCTATAGGGATCCTGATGTGAAATTGATGATAGATTTAAAAAAGATAAGAATGAAGTTGAATATCAGTGATAAAGGATTATGGTTAACGAATATGGTTGTACAATTATCCATAGTAAAATGTTTTAGAGATGCAAGGTTAAGATGAAGAGATAGAAAAGATCAACTTTGAGTGCTTACTAGAAAGCATTTTGAGTTCAAATCTGAAATGAAGGCAGTTTGGTGTTGGTACATGGATGGTGTTCCCAATAATGCAAAAATTGAAAAAGGAGATAGTGAGAAAGGTACATAATGATGTAGATTCGATGAAATCAAGTAACAATAAGAAATATAGAGGATTTAAACAGAAATTCTGATGGTCAAGATTGAAAAGGGATGTAGCTGAGACTGTAAGATTGTATGGAGTACTATTGAGTATAGCGTCAAATAAAGATGTTAGATTTACATCTTGGTATTGGGAGAGGTTTCAGAAAGCCACAGATACACAGTGGCAATTTAATATAATTTTCATGCTCATATTGGATTTTTAGAATACTAGAAGATATGTTAAGGACAAATGTGATGAATTTCTCAGTAAGTTGAGATGTTTACATTCCATTGATTGGAGTTGCTTATAATAATCAGTATCAAATTGTATTGAATGGCACCGATTGAGACATTGTATGGTAAGAGGTGTAAAACTCCTATATATTGGGAAGAGAAATATATTTGGTCCATCAATGATTGAGTTAACAGCTGAGATGATCAAATTGGTTAGAGAGAACTGTAAATCAGCCTATAGTAGGCCTCTTGAGTCTCAAGTAGGTGATTGGGTGTATTGAAAAATATCTCAACGAAAATGTGTATTGAGATTTAAAAAAATAAAAATTTGAATCCGAGGTATGAGGGACCCTATGAGGTTGATAAGAAAGTTGGGTTAGTTATGAATAGCCTGGAGTCGCCTTCAGAATTAAAATGCTTATATAACGTATTTCATATTTCTCTATTGAGAAAAGGTTTACATAATGAGTATTATAATGTTTTAAGCTAAGCTATAGAAATTCAGAAAGATTGGGTGTAAATCCAAATACCAATAAGGATTTTAGAGAAATGAGCAAGTTTTGTATAATAAAGGAAATTGCATTAGTCAAGTACTGTGGTGGAATAAGGATGTTGAAGAGATTACGTGAAAATATAAGCCAATTATGGAGAAGTGGTATTCACAATTGTTTCTGGAGCAAAGCAAAGAAATTTCGAGGACAAAATTTTTGTAAGGTGGATAGAATTGTAATACCCGTATTATTATAGTAAGGGTAAATATGTATTTTAATAAATATGACAAAGAGTTAAAATCTCAGAAGGCTGAATAAGGATTGAAGGAGACAAAGGTTGAAATGCAAAAAAAAAAAAGTCAAAAAGTCAAATAGTGAACAGTAACTCGTGACAGCACATTTGCTACCAACCTAGTGAGTGATTTCAAAAGGCAATCATTATGTCTTTTATTATCATTTCATTTTGGCCTTGTGTGCAAGTGGAGAGAATATTAATGATGATGTTTTAAGCCATCATTATGTTTTCTTCATCATTTTTGGCTCTCCATATCGTGAGACTTGGAAGAGAGGGGGGGTTGCTGATTTTTCAGCCTAAGCTCCCCTATAAATAGGTGTATTAAGTTCGTGTAGTTACACGAAGAAATTTTCCTTTAGTTCCATATAATTCATCTGTTTCTTAAAACACTTGGGATTCAAATAAATACTGAAAAAACAAAATTTTGAAGGAGTTTTCTGTGGAATTTCATAGAGAATCATGAGAAGCTATCAGAAGCAAAAGGTGTTGACGATCTACAACGGGAGAAACTTATTAGCAGAACGGGAAAGACAAGAATGTGACCCACGGATAGCTTTAAATGCTACGGGGTGAGTTGGATTTACTTTAAGTAGTCTAAAAACAAAAATGAAAAATCTAGTGATAATAAATTATTGATATATGTTTGGGTGATAGATGAAAACAAAATTGATTTATAGGTATGAATGGAAACTTGGTCATATGGAAATATTTTTCGGTGATAAATAATATTTTTTGAAAATAATAAGTTTATTTGAGAATAAAAGCGATAAATAATTATTGATGAGATATATTGATGTTTTAATACGAATTATGATGAGATGAATTTTAGTGGACCTTAACAAATGTTGATGGATGATTTGAGATATATTTTTAGTGGACCTTGACAAATGTTGATGGATGATTTAAGATGAATTTCTGTGGATCTTGACAAACCTTAATGGATTATTTGATGTGAATTGGGATGAGAGGAATTTTGTTATATAAATTTGAAAATAATCAGGATAGCCAAATTAAGTGTTTTGAATTTTTTTTATGTTGTTTAATATTACTGTTTATATGCATATTTTATATCATTGCTCATATGCATATGCATTAAATGAGAAAGAAAAGAACCAGGAAGGCAGCCGGTCTAATGAAATAACCGTGACAGCCGGTATATGCTGGAAAGAACCGGGAAGGCAGCCGGTTTAAATAAAAATAAAAGAACCAGGAGGGCAGCCAGTCTAAGATAATAACAATCTGTCGACAGGTGGGAAGACGTTCCCATCATATGCATTCATTGCATTGCATCTGTTTTAATTATTGCTTGCATTATTGAAATACTGATGTGTGGTATATTGTTGTGAATTTAATTATAAATGGTTGAGTATCATAAAAAGAGACAGTTGTGATGATGAAATTGCTAAAAAGCTAAGATGTGGTATATTGTTGTGAATTTAATTATAAATGGTTGAGTCTCATAAAAAGAGACAGTTATGATGATAGTATTATAAAAATGTTGATGTGTGGTATGCTATTTTGAAATTGTTGATAGATGATTTGGTCTCACAAAGAGAGACAATTATGGTAAGCAAGAAGCAGAGAATGATAAGAACCATATAAATAATGGATTTTATGATGAGAACTTCATTATGAAGTACTTATGAGATAATTGATGGTCTTAAGGTTGACCAATGATTGAGAAGAAGAGATTGATAGAGAATAAATCTTATGATATGTGAAATACTAGTAGAAAGTTCTCATCAGGTTATGTGAAAAATAAAATATTAAATATTAAAGGACTATTTATGGAATTTGAAATACTTCTAGTAAATTTAATTCACTGAGCTTATGAAGCTCACCCCTCATTGTACAATGATTTTCAGGTAGCAGGCTTGGCAAATAGTTTGGTGAGTTGAGGTTCAGAAGAAATCATTTTTCTGTAAGCCGCGTACGTGTCATACTAATGAGAAAATAAAATGAAAAATTTATTTGTAAATCTTCATGCATTTTATGTTGTATAGAATGCTTAAAGATCAGATTGATGTAAAGTTTTTTTGATGATATTTATTGTTGCATATATGTGTCGTGCTGGGATTCTCAAAATGTGATAATACCATTTCGGGATGACCAACCCGAAATGGGTAGTTACAGGGGGAAAGTATTTCTTTGGTTTCTTAAGCACTTAAATTATTGTACTTTGACAATATATCTATAGCATTAATATTTCGGTGGAGCTTTCTAACAATTACAAAAGGACAATTTCTGCTGTCGAAAATAGTGGTCGAAATCTTTGATGGTTGTAGCACTACTCTTAGTATTTTGGTTGATTTAGTATATATTTGACTAATGACTTGTTGGTTTGACGGAGCACTGGCCGCTTATATGAGTGACTAGTGTCATTCCTGCATTAAAGAGTGATGAAAACTGCACAAATATAAGAGCTGCTGGAAGTCATTCGGGTTGTTAAGACTATTTTTGTTTGTTACGATGAACAATTCTTTGAAGTGTCAGGAGTTTCATTAGACCGTTGGCTATTGATCTTAAATGCTAATGTGGTTAATTTGCTTCTTTATAAGTAATATAACTAAAAATTGAATTTATTTAGCAATGAAGTACCAAAACGAATTTGATAAATGATTTTATGTTTACATAATATGTTTACATATCAGTCAAATAAAAATTGTTGGAAGGGAAACTTTATTACAGAGGAAGAAAAGACAGATGGAAGGCAATTTTGGAATGCCTGTATAATTCGTTATATAGTTAGTGGAAATTGTCTTGAGAGAAAAATTACAGAAGAGTTGGATACTACCTATGAAAAAACTTAGTTTTTTGACACTATTAACTAGGCTATTTGCAGCAAGTAACAATAATTCCAAATTAGTTAATGACTATGTAGTGAATGTTCTTAAAAGCTTTAAGATGCCCATCCTTAATTTTTATCTTAAACTTATGTAATCTGTTTCTATACAATGAATTATTGAAGTATCGTTAATTGGTCTTTAGATAAGTAGCATCAAGACAGATAAAGTAACATGTGATTATTAGCTAGGGAAGAATATGGCTAAGCTACCTAACAAATTCTACTGAAAAGTCCTTGTTAATTAACTTATACCGCCAGAGTATCAAACTGTTGTAGCACTTTTTAGATCAGGTTTTTACGCTATCCGTAAGTTTTTGTGCTTCAGTTCTTTATGTTGAAACTTTTCAATCATGTAACAAAGGAGATGTTCATCTTTTGTTTTTCAAAATGAAAAATAAATAAATAAATGATAGTGTCTCCACAAATTGATGACAATGGTCAAATTAAATCTGAAGATAATTTAAATTTGAGCATATCAAACTAATACATTGCAGCTTACCCAAAAAAAAAAAAAACACTAATGCATTGTTTATGTAGGACTAGTAAGCACCACGTGCTCCGCACGGTAATACCCTGTACACTGAGAGGGAGAGAACATCAGAGAACGTTTTTTGTGTTCCTGATTTTATAGTTTGTGTACGGAGAGAGAGAAGGTTAGAGTATAATAACTGAAATAGAAGGGGGGAAAACACTTTGTAGTTTGCATCCAAAGAATTTACAACTTAAAAAAGAAAAAAAAATGCTTTAATAACCTAGAAAAAAAGCTGATTATCATTTGGTTCTCTAATGGAAACTTTACTTACTTTCCAACAAAGGTTTGACGAAGGAAATGACCTGTGAAATGGTCGCTAAATTATCAAATGATTCTGAGTTTCAGGCAAACATAGAATCTTTTTCAAACTTGCATCATAACATCTACTGTTTAAATGTCACAATTCAAATTGACTGCGTTGAATGCAAATATAGAAAGCAGATATTGTAATGCCCCTGTACACTGAAAGGCCCTAGGACTTGAATTCGGATGCAAAATCCTTTCTGATGCCGTTGAGCTGAGAACCAAGTCCATTATATCGAAGTTAGCAGCAGAAATTTCCTTAAGGTATTGCATCTTTGATGTTCCTGCCAGTATCCATATTCCTCAATGCAATAACCACATGGACACCACGCAATGCAAGATATGCCTAATGTGCAGGTTCTGCCATATATTTATTGACTTTTGGGGTGCTTCAAGGTAATTTATCTCTATTGTAGTGAAGCATCGTGGTCAAATTTTGACTGAGGGGTATCAGTACAGATTCTACAAATAATTGCAAGAGAAAAGAATAAAATTAAGGTAATTTGAAAGTGGAATAGACAGGCAAGAGTAAGACAGTACTAAAATGAATAAAAAGAAGCTTTTTTTTTTCTTTTTTAATCTTCTTCAAAGAAGTTAACCCAAGATAAATTATTAATCTTTACATCAGGGCATCTATTGCACATAGAGATGGCAAACAGGTCGAGTAGGGTCAGGTTAATCGGATTCAGATCATATTGAGTCGCGAGTTGTTTAAGTCATGGGTCACTTCGGATCGGGTTCGGGTCATTTCGACTTTGGATTGCATCGGGTTTCGGGTCATTTCGACTTTGGGTTGCATTGGGTTTCGGGTCATTTCGGGTCGGGTCAACAAAATATATATTTATGCATAATTAAAAAAATATTTAATTTGCATATAATAGGACTAAACGAATTACATTATAAAAATTAATTAATAATAAATCAATGTTTAATTTTTTAAATAATATATTTAATTTTTTAATGGAATATGCAATGTTATAACTCTTAGTCTCAAAATTCAGTCTTAAATTATCTTAGACAACCGGTCTACACAGTTATTCTCACTAGTAACGTCTTATACCAAATTTTGGGGATTAAATTTCATATAATCACTTCATTTTATTATAATTTTTCAAGACAATTAAAAACAAAATTTTATTGTGATTTAAAGAACAACGAAAAATTTAATTTTTCTCAATTTTTTATTTAAAATTAATGAGATTACTTACATTAATAGAATCTTGAACCATGCATATCAACACATGTAAATTCATAAATAATTAATTATGATATAATTTATTTTTTTGACAATTTGTAAATTAACTATTATCACAGTTTTAGAAAGCAAATTATTTTTTTTATAAAAAATTATATTTTCAAATCATTTCGGATTCGGGTCACTTCGGGTTTTGAATCCTTTTGAATCCAGGTCATTTCGAGTTTTTGGTCACTCGGGTTAGGATTGAGTCAGATTTTGATTGTCTTATTTTAATGTATTTTCGAGTCGGATCGGATTTAAACCGAGTCGAGTCGGATCATATTTTACCATTTCTAATTGCACACGGTGCAATTAAAACTCAAATAGTATGCTTCTACTATGGCCTTGAGGATACCCTTAAATTCTAATAACATATACGGATTTTCTTTAACGTCAGATATTGTTATAAACTATAAAGAGTCGAAGTTGGAGATTGGGATTAGAAAGTTTACTTAATCCTCTTCTTTTCTTACTTCTACTGCATAGACATCTAATTATTTACGCTTTTTCTTATTAAGTTGATTTATTAAGCATTTTCATCATCTAATATATTGCATCATATAATTCAAGATAGTATAAAAAAATTAAATATGTATTGTAATCACATTAGAGCAACTAATTTTAGTAAAACATCAACTTTTTTTATCAAAAAAAGAAAAAGAAAAGAGATGTCATGGTATATCTTGGACTCTTTATGGCATTTTTCCGAGCATCTGAAAAACACACTCCATATATGTAACTTGTGGACAGCAATCCAACTAAATTCACTTGTTAAAGATCTGATTTTAGTAAATGATAATTAATTAGTAGACAATATGCAATTGTAACCTATTAAGATGAAAGCTAACATATCAGTTGGTGATTAATGCTCAACCTCAACCATGTGTAAAAGATTAGTTCAAGACAAAATCACCTATTGCTTAAACAATTACTGAAAGCATGAGCCTATCACTTAGTACAGCCATCTTCATTGAAGAGATGTACCTGAACCAAATGAATCATGCATAAACCTTTAAATTAAGTGATGGGATCATTTTTTTTAATCAGTAAGTAACTACAAGAAGAATCATTGCAGCATTTCTATCAATTTTTGGCACTTCGCACCGTTTACAATTCTTTAAATTAACATATTAACCCCGCATAAGTCCTACACTCCAAGGATTTTAAACTTTGAGCCCAAAATTTAATCATGTTAGATCTCTACCAAAGTAACATTCAACCTAAACAACGTTTTCAATGTTGCCAAAGTAACATTCAATCCAACCAATGTGTTGATGCCAAAAAAATGACGAAGAGTAGTCCTGTCTTCTTGACCTTCAACGGGGTGGAAATTAAGTTAGAGGACTGTAGATTTGGAGAAGAATAGAGCTTCGAGGTGACCTTGCTTTTGTGATCATGTTCATTTGACACACATGCACTGAGGTGAGAGAGTGAAAAGGGGGAAGAAAACTAGGGTGTTTCTTTATGTTCCCTTGGACGTCTCTTAGGTCTCTCCTCTCCATTTTAGTTTTTCTCTGATCATGTCCTTTTATGGGCATGGGTTGGAGCCTCTTTAAATAGATATTGGAGATTCTTTGTCTGGAGTTCCAAAATGGATTACATTTTTGGGTGTGTTTGCATCCTCTTTGTTCTAAGGGCTAAAACCTCTTTAAATAAGCATTGGAGATCCTTTTTATGGAGTTCTAAAGTGGATTACAACTGGAATGTGACTTCCTGAGCCTCGAGCCTTTTGAAAAGCAACATCTTCTTGTAGGAAGCAACCTTTGCTTGTGAGTTCTTCCATCAAGAACGAAATCTCCAAGCTTTAGGGTGGCAAATCCATCTCACGGTTAGAGTAAGCTTGATTCCTACGCTACTCGAGATACCCAATCATTATGATGCTTCGCATGTCCAATTATGCAAAGCCGAATAATTTTGGCTACATCATATGCCCCCCACTCCTTGGGAAAATTTGGAGAGATTCCTAAAGGAGTATAAGCCTTCCTTGCTATCCCAGTGGTACTGAAGTCATGGCTCTAGTTGGAAGTCTTAGTTCCAGTATGAAAGGAACTACATGGTTGAAGCTTTAATTCTACCCTGGTAGGAACTGCATGGTCAAAGTCTTAGTTTTTCCTTGGTGTGAATTGCATGGCTGAATCCTTGATTTCTTGGAACTGCATAGTTGAAGCTTTAATTCTACCTTAGTAGGAACTGTATGGCCAAAGCCTTAGTTCCTCCTTGGTGTGAATTGCATGGCCAAAACTTTGATTCCTTGGAATTGTAGGTCTTTGGAAGCGCTTAGTTTCACATCAAATAATGAATAAAATATTGCCATGAATACAAGTAACCTTAAAAATAATGCTTCAATACCTCTTAAATAATTGCTATGAATAATGTTGATACTGCCTTGATCGCCAATGAAATTTGTTTATTCGCACTTGAAATGAGCAGGTGAGGTGATTTGCAAATTTGACATGAAAAGGGTTTATTGCCATGTTTGTTGGGATTTTGTTATCTTATTGTTGAAAATAATGGGTTTTGGAGGAAACTAGAGTAAGTGGATCTTCAAATGTATCAATTCCACTTCATTTTTTCTGTGTTAGTGAATGGGTGTCTATCTGGTTTCTTCAAAGCTTCTCAGGGTTTAAGGATATGAGACTTCTATCTCCTTTTTATTTTTACTTTAGTTATGGAAACATTTGGTAAAATGTTGAGAAAAACAGCTAATGGGGGGGGGGGATTATGAATGGTTCCAAGATTGGGAAAAAATGATAGGGTAAGGAATGTGTCTCACCTTATTTTTACTAATGACACTATCGTGTTCTATGATGCGAAGGTTGACTAAATTATTCACCTTAGACATGTCTCTCTATGCTTTGAAGTGATTTCCGAATTGAAGATTAACCTTAGCAAAAGTGACTTGATTTCTCTTAGTGAGAATACTCATGGTCAACTCTTGGCAAGTGTATTGGGTTGCAATGTGGGGTTTCTCCCAATCACCACCTCAAGGAGTAAGATTCAAAGGCAAATGAATTTGGGATCCAATTATTGAGAGGTTTAATAAAAGTATAGTCGGGTAAAAAAAAGCATATCTTTTTAATGGGGGAGGATTGACTTAAATCAAAAGCACCCTCTCTAGTCTCCTATATTTTATGTTTCTTTTTCCAATTCCTATCTCGGTGGCTAATCACTTAAAAGGTATTCAAACAAGGTTTCTTTGTGGTAATGTGGAGGAGCATTTCAAGTATCACCTAGTCAAATATAGTGTCTTCAAAAAACCTCTTGACAAGGGGGGTTTAGGCCTCAAATCACTTGCTTTATTCAACCATGATTTGCTAGGGAAGTGGCTTTGGGGGTTTATGATAGAGAAAAATCTTTGGCAGATGGTGATTTGTGGTAAATATGGGATTGAGAATAATGGGTGGATGTTAGAGGAGGAGCAAGGAGTCTTTGGTGTCGGGGTTTGGAAATGGATTCAGAAAAGGTCGGAAACTTTTTTGGTGGGTAATAGCATTATTATCCGGCTTTGGCACTATTTTTTCTATAGGGAGTCCTTTGCAAAAACAATTATTGGATATCTATACTATGGTGAAAGATAAAGACTCCCTTATAAGTTCTCGATTCTCTCAGTCCAACTTGTTGATTTTGTGGGATGTGTTGTTTTATTGTAATATCCATGATTGGAAACTTGAGGGTGTGGGAATCTTTTTCGAGACCTTGTATACTTCAAGATGTGATTTGGATAGAGATAATAGAGTTTCTTGGAAGTTAAACTTCGAAAAGGGTTTAGAAGTTAGCTCATTTTATAAGATTCTTCTAGGTGGTACTTCAATGGAAGGCATGCTTAACTTCCCTTAGAAAGCCATTTGGAAACCCTATGAGCCAAAGCAAGTGAGCTTCTTTGCTCGGGAATAATTTTGGTAGAAAATATTGATGATGAACAATCTACATAAGGTAGGGAAGCTACTTGTTAACCGATGCTACATTTGCAAAGGAATTGCTAAGTCCATCAATAATCTTTTGTTGTGGTGTTGTTTGGCTAGAAAATTATGGGAAATTATATCATGTTCTAGAGATTTCTTAGGTGGTGGCCTTTTGGCATAGAGTGACATTCATGCTCTTAAGGAGTTAAAGAAAGCCCACTCCTTGATTTAACTTTCTATCTTTTAGGTTATGTGGCAAGAAAGACCATTAGGAATAGATGGTTTAATACCCTTAGGGCTCGTTTGGTTCACAAACAGGAATATAGTGGATAAGACTATGATTAACATGGGATAGTATAAAAGGGATTAAAGATGTAATACCTTAATCTTATGTTTGGTTTATGAGATTGTTGGATTGTGACTAAAGTAAAATAAAAAATTTAAATACCAAAATACTCTAGCACTATTCATCATCCTTAACAATCATCAATTTATTCACAAACCTTAAAATTTCACTATTATTATTATTATTATTATTATTATTATTATTATTATTATTGTTGTTGTTGTTATCATCATCATTATAATTATAATTATTTTTATTATCATTATCATTAATATAATAATATATAATAGTTATTACTATTTATCATCATAATTATAATTATCCTAATAATTATTAATATTACTATTATCATTATTAATCTAATTCTAATTTTTATTATCATTATAATATTATTTTCATAATTAAAATAATATTATTATCATTATTATTAAAATATTATTATACACTATAAATTTTATTGTAATAATAAATGTTACATTATTATAATATTACCATAATAATAATATATTATGATAATAATAATTATTATCATTATTCTAATAATATATTATAATTATTATTAATAATATTATTATAATAAGAAAAACATAAATATTATAGATCTAGCAATTTGCCTTCATTTGATGAAGCTTTGAGGGGATAATCTTTGTAAGAGAAAGAGAGGAAAAGTGATGCCTAAGATATTGAGAATTTAAAAAACAACAATGATTGGCGTTGACTTTTATTGTTTTTATTTTTTCTTGTTGTCATTTATTTATAAAGAAAACATGGAGAGAGAAAGATATATATATATATATATATATATATATATATATATATAGAGAGAGAGAGAGAGAGAGAGAGAGAGAGGAGGAGAGGATAGGAGAGGAGAGGAGAGGATAAAGAAGGTATAAAGAGAGAGCAACCACCAAAGAAAACCAGGGAAACAAGATTTTCTTTTTTGGCTTTTAGAAAATTGCTTAGATAACCTTGGACATTTATGGTTCAACTAAATGGAGAAACAATGCTAAGTGAGTTAATATATATGAAAATGCTAACTTGCACACTTAGGCAAAAATTAGCATTGTTCTCAATTATTTTGAACAAATTGTCTTTGACTTTTCCATGTAAAGTAGAGATTTTTTTGGATTTTCATATTTTTCTCTCTCTTCCACTCAGAAAACAAAATTATAGAACCCGATATGACTCAAATAATACGGACCAATGAGAATTGCACATGTAGCCAACTACTCCTGAGCATTGAAACGACTCGACTTGACTGCAGAAAAGAGTACGTTACTCGCTCCCAAACACCTTAATGTGATAACTTAGGCAGAGGTCATTCTTATGAATGAGAGACCATCTCTTGTAAGGCTCGAGGTGCAGAGGTGCCATCTCCTACAATGCTCGAGATCTAAAGGTCATATCCCAATAGTGTCACACTTCGGAAAGCTAAGAGCGCACCAAACGCCTATATAAAGAGATATTCATCCTCAACACCCAAAAAAACACCAAGACAAACAAGAAAAAGAACAGAGAGACATACACACAAGAAGTGTATATACACATACAAACACACAAAAGAGGGAAAGATGGAACTCCAAGTATTGGGAGAAAACATACGAGGAACAAAGAGAATCATTTTAGTTCTCTCCACCTCCCAAAATATCCCCTTACCTCAGCATAATTCTTTCCTTTTTTTTAAAACACCTACTGACTTAACCATCTAAGAGTTCTCCCCAAAGCACCGAGCTCCATGAGACTTCTTTTATAGATTCTCGCCCACACCAAATGCAGAGGAAACATTCCACGTCCTCCCCTCTTTTCATACAAGGACAATCCTATACAAGTATCTCATATAGAATCAACAAAGGCGGACTAGCTCTTGTCACTTATTTTCGCATCAACATATTGGCGTCGTCTATGAAAATCGACAAATGTATCTCTTGATGCTACCTAAAAGTATGTACACAAAAGCTGAGATGGACAATGCAATACTCTCCAAATGGCATATAGATGGACACGACCCCAACCAAGCTTAAGGAATCATCAAAACTCCAAGACTCACAGTGGACAGGACCCATCCAGTCCTTTGATCACACCAATGGTACCAAGCCTGGTTTAAGCTAAACCTATCCAATTTCTTCACCAAAAAACCAAGACATTAGCCATCATTGAAGATTGAGGAGGAATAGTCATCTCAATAAGAAGATTGGGAAGAAATAGTTATTTTAATCAGATTGAGCAGCAACACGTGCATGCTTGAGAGATGGAGAGGGATGAAGCCGAACTCACCACCTCCCGAGCTCTTAAGCTTACCAAGTCTGAAATCCACCAAGCTCTAATAGAGTCGAGGTGGTTTTAAACCGCTTCAAGTCCCTTAGAAGCCAAGGCCAATGATTTAAGTATCATACTCGCTTTGAAGGATGGCAGCCCCAGCATCTAGAATGAAGTCAAACCCCAGAGGGACCAATTCTCCCAAGACTTCTCCCAATAAGTCTCCTAAGATACCCTAAGTACAACAGGTCCTAACATTGAGATGCCCAAGGATCGAGCCCCATAATAAGAGAAGTCCAACCGAGCTATGGAGACTAGCAACTCTCCAAAAGCTCTCATGTATATTCATAGGAAGAATCTATACTAGACACTATCTTGTTCTCTAAAAGAAATGGTACAGATCCAGCCTTACACTCCCCTCCAAGGTCTATCAAGCTTAATCAAGGTTCAAGACGGGCAGATCACAACTCACTCTCCTCAAAGGCGACTAAATAAGAGGAGCAAACTTAGGGTATGTTTAGCTCCACCCTAAAGCTAACATACCACCCCAAGGACACCTCACTATCTAAGTGAAGAAGTTCAACCTAAGAATAACTTTGGAGGTCCTCCTTAGTGGTCTTCTAGGCCCAGGCTTCAGTTACCACTTGCCCCCCACAATCCTCTTCATCTAGGCAAGCAAAGCCATAATAGCATATCAAACTAAACCTTGCAAGGAGAAGAATCAAAACATACTCAAGCTTAGCTCACCACCAACACCTAAGGGTCTACCTACGGAAGGCAAAGCAACATGTAGCTAAGTCAGGACTAACCCATCTAGGGTTCACATGCCCCAAAAGTGCATCAACATCAAAAGACCTCATCTTTGGAAAAATATCAAATTCATAAAGAGGGTGCAAGGACCCCACCTTAGTCCACTTGAGGGATAGAATCTCGAAGAAAGAAGGCAAAACTCAAAGCTAGCCTTCATTTAAAGACTACTCTAGTTAGAAGGAAAAAAATACGATTTTAACACTTGTCAAAATTTCTTATAAGCTCTACTCAATAAAAGTAACAAAAATGTAAAGGCAAAAGAAGTAACAAAAATGTAAAGACAAATGAAATAAAAGTTACTTTATAAAAAAACGGTTTATAGAAGTGGAGGCCAATCTCAAAGCTAAGTTTATACAACGGTTTATAAAAAAAATGGTTTGTAAAGGCCGATCTCAAAGCTAAGTTGATCATCGACGCCACGAAGCTTTGTCATCTTGGTCTTCAAAGACACCACTTCCTTAATAGTAGATAAGCAACTAGAATTGACAATAACCAAGGAAGCCTGCAGCCCATCTCTCTCGACCTCCAGATCACAAATCTGTCTAGAGAGGCATCTCTTTAGCTCAACCCTCCTCCAACTATTTTGTAAAATCCGCACCACTCCACCAAAGTCTAGCAATAGTTCCATCCATGGATTGGATTGAGTTGCTCAAGAAGAAGGCATACATATCAATCTACACCATAAACAAATCAATTAAGGAAAAATTAAAGAAAACCCAAAAGTCGAATGTTCCAGAGAAAAGATCTTTACCTTGTAGTTGTGGTCAAGAGCATTGACCATCAACTGGTCAGAGGTCATGAACCACATCAGGACAGGGTTGGCAAGAAAAACAGAGCCTCTCAACAACTGACGAACAGTATCCATGCCAGTGAAAGCTGAGTTCATGCACTTTACCTCCCAATTCATATGGTAAGCATCAGAACTCGAGCTAGCCATAGAAACGGAGTCCCGAAAAGCGAAAGAAGAAACCATGAGGACTAGAATTGAGTCCTCAAGAGCTACAGAAGAGTTCCCAAGAACAGGAGTAGAGTTCTTAAGAGCAATAGATACCGAGATAAAGTAAGGAATAACAAGAACCCCCCAATCGCCGGTCTCTACCTCGACTCTCTAAAGAACCTCAACCTCATGAGTAGGATCCTAAAATGTTTTATCAATGACCGTAGAAGTCTCAGCCTCTCGGACCTTGGCTTACTGCATCTCAGTCAGTTGCACCACGGTCACCTCATACTTAGACCTCTTAGCTTCGGCCAGCTGAGTCAAAAGCTCTTTTGACCTAGCCCTATTTCTCCCAGATCGATCATCAAAAGAAGACTTTGCAGCCTTAACCTTTTACCTCTTCTTGGCCATCCTAGCAACTTTAGCTTGACCGAACATGGTGTCGTCCGAAAAAAAATGGCAACTTATCATAAACAAACAAAAATAGCAAAGGGAAAAGAAAAACAACTTAAAAGCTCCCCACTACCAGCAGAAGAATAGGAAAAGTGCAAACTGAGCTGGTAAGTCTTCAACAGTGACTCGTCCAAAAGATCTTTATCAGACATCCTAGCATAGCCCTCTAAGACCTTACCAATCGCTCGTTGCTCCTCATCACCCAAAGAGGATTCTTTCTAGTCAAGCATGTCACAGAAGTTCCACTCCAATAGCATCTAATGAGACTCTAGCCCCTCCACAAAGAAGAACCGCTCTTTTCAATCCTTGACCGAAGAAGGGGTGTCCAAAACCTTCCTCTTACTCCCCTGGATAAAAATTGAACCACCCAGGGTCAAAATGTTTCTTTAAGTTATAAACCCATTCGAACATTCGCACCTTCGACTTCTTGTCTCCCTTGCTGAACTTAACATACTTTTTAAATTCCAGCACAAACCCCACAATGCACCTCATCCCATTCGAAAGAAATTGAGTAAGGCAAATATCATAATGTTTTATGATCTCCCTAACATCAGGGTCAATGAAAAACCTCAATATTACCTTCAAATGATCGAGGTAACAACAAAGAGAGTACAACACCTCTTCCTTCAAAAGGGCACAAGCTCTCTCATCAAGACTATGGCGCCTAACTCTCCACTTATGAGAAAGGAGAAACCTAGTAGGGATGGACACTAAATCACTCTTGGTGATCTGACTAAGGATCCCTGCAACTCGAAGAACCTGACTCACAGGAACCGTCACCTCCCCACTCTCAAAAGCAACCTCCTTCATCTCGGTCCTCGCCTTCTTAGATCTACCAACTCCAGCTCTAGACATGATGTGATGGTAAAAAAGAAGAGTAAAGAGAAAAGAAGCTTGCAAGAAAAGAAGAAGAAAACTCTCAAAGAAGAAAAAAAGATAGAGATAGAGAGAGAGAGTTAAAAGAATAATCAAAGAGAAGAAAATAGGATTCAGTGGCAAAAACTCCCTTAAATAGCTTATGTCAAGGTAACAGCCCCTGTAACGCATGGTTAATGCTCCTCTCGGGTTGACAAAAAGTGCTTTAGGTAGTTGAAGCATCCACTCAATCATTTAAGGGGACAACTCACAATGACGTCTCAAAGAACAGAACATCATGTTACAAATGCGTGGTTCTGCAAGATAGTGGGCCAAACCTACTTAATAGGCCCAACAAGCCCAGAAAAAAAAGACATGTATATAAAGCACAGTTCGAATAAATACAAATTCCACAAAGCAATGCGGCTTAATCTTTCAACGAATATTCGCTTATCTTCAAGAGCCGACTACAATCAGTAATTCCTCCCGAGATCGAACTAAGACCTTCAAAAGCCATAAAGTTCCACTCCGGCCAAAAGAAATCACAACTTCAGTCATTTTCGCTCCTCTTCAGAAGTAGAGAACAATCAATAATTCCTTCTGAGGTCAAACTAAGAAGCTATAAAGTTTCAATCCAGCCCGAAAGAATCACGACTTCAATCATCTTCCCTCATCTTCAAGAGTAGACTACATTCAACAATTCCTCCCGAGGTCGAATTAAGAGCTTCAAAAGCCATAAAGCTCCACTCTAACCAGAAAGAATCATGATTTTAGTTATATTCACTCCTCAACAGGAGTAGATTACGGTTAACAACCCCTCCCGAGATAAAACTAAGCGCTTCAAAAAACCATAAAGTTTTACCCCGGACGACAAGAACTATCATACAAGTGTTTGAAAGCTTGTGTCCTATGACTCCTATCACAAAAGGATAGTGACTTCAGCCATAAAATCCCTTCCAAAGTAGAACTACGGCCTATGAACCTCATAGTTTAGTAGAGCAGAAGAGGGATTATGGTCCTGTTACATTTCCACCTGTACAGGATCAAGGTCCCGACCAAACAAACCCCTGACGAAGAGGCTACGATAAAAATAATCCCAATTCAGCGCATGAAGATAGTAAAGTTCGAGCCATATGATCCCTACCATGAGTAGAGCAGTGACTCCGGCCATATTATATTATAATTTCAACCATTTATCAATCTCACCTTAAATTAATCATCAAATATATCAATTTTTCTTATCATATATTTAATCATCTTGAGATTATCAATTTGACATTATTATTTACCTCATTATGAGGTTCACAGCATATAATCAATCAATCAAATAAATTTTTATCATATCATATTGTCATATTTCTTTCTCATCATATATGTCTCTCTATGAGATTCATTTGTCGATCAATAAATTCACAATCAAGAATGATGCTTTAGCATCTCAAGCAATAATAATCAATATTTAAAACAAATGCAATGTATGAATTTAAATTATCATATCATTTCATATTATCATTTGGGAATGTCTTCCCACATTTTGATATATTTTAGCTAGACCGTTTGCCTTCCCGATTCTTTTATTTTCAGTTAAACCAGCTGCCTTATTTTTAGCTAGATCGACTGCCTTCCCGGTTCTTTTATTTTCAACTAGACCGACTACCTTCCAGGTTCTTTTATTTTCAGCTAGACCGACTACCTTCCCGGTTCTAATTTTAGCTAGACCGATTGCCTTCCTAGTTCTTTTATTTTCAGCTAGACTGACTGCCTTTTCGGTTCTTTTATTTTCAGCTAGACTGACTGCCTTCTCAGTCTTTTATTTTATGCATATGAGCAATAATATGAAAACAAGCATGCATTCAAGCATTTAATTTAGCTATTCAGCTCTTTCTCAAAATTATTATTTTTATCATATTCATTAAATTATCTCTGCATATATCATATCCACTTTTCAATCATTTTTTTTTCATAAATTTCATAAGGCTTCCCAACATATTTTTCATTCATCCATCCTATCTAAAATATAAATTTTCATATAATTAATATTCAACACACTTTCAAATTCTTAATCAATAAATCCATTAATTTTCATATATAACAGAAAATATATCATTAAATTATCGTAATTCATCCATTTATTCAAATATCATAATTCCATATTTATATTGATTTCGATTACCAAAATTAAATCTAACTCACCACGTAGCAGTTAAAGCTACTCCTGGATCACCTCCTTGCCTTTCCTGCTCCTTTCAACAATTTCACCTGATTGCTGATAGTCAACACCTGACATAATATTTATATTAAAATTTCTAATTTATTATTCAGTTCTTCCATAATTCATACCCTTTAAATTTCAACATTAAATTTCGGGTAATTTCATGTATGCATAATAAAATAATTCACATTATTACCTTTTATTTTTCTTAAAGCTTCTCTCGAATCTCTTTAAAATTCTCTCGTAAACTTCTTCAAAATTGCAATCTTTCAACCTTTCTTTGAGTCCCTAGGTGTTTGAAGAAATAAAGTAATTTGAATTGAAGAAAGAAGGAAACCAAATGGGATTTGGTAGGAAAACAAAACAAAACAAAAAAAATTTAATTCTTATGACAAAACCGTTTACTGCACCCTTGCCACCCTTTCACCTTGTTGTCCAACATGCCTCTTTTGCATGTTGGGCAGCCAACACCTGGACGTCTAGGTGTTGGCCTTTTTCTTTTTCTTTTTCTTTTCTATTAACTACAAAACTACACCTGGACTTGCGTCCAAGATTTTTTTCAAAAGAATTATTTTATTCAATAATAAATCTTTCATGTATATATTATTTTAATCCCATGTAATATCTATCAAATTACTTCTTTATCCTTACTCTAAGAACACGGGTATTATAATTCTACACACCTTATAAAAATTTCGCACCCGAAATTTTCTTACCTATCTCATGAAAAAGCTGGGGGTACTCTTTTCTCATTCTTGCCTCATGCTCCCAAATAATTTCTTCAACATCTTTGTTCTGTCATAATACTTGAATCAAATGAATGACTTTGTTACGCAAGACTTGTTCCTTTCTGTCTAGAATTCTGACTGGTACTTGCATAAAGGTCAAATCTTCCTGAAGTTCTAGAGACTGGCTCGGAATATTATGGGATTCATCATGTAAACATTTTCTCAAAAGTGAAACATGAAACACATTGTGTAATTTCTTTAACTCTAGAGGCAAATCTAATCTATAGGCTACTGGTCCAACTCTTTCAATTACCTCATATGGCCCCACAAATCTCGGACTTAACTTTCCTTTCTTTTTAAATCTCAATACACCCTTCCACAGAGATATCTTTAAAAATACCTAATCACCAACCTGATACTCAAAAGGGCGTCTTCTATTATCAGCATATGCTTTTTGTCTGTTCTGTGCTACTTTAAGGTTCTTTCTAACCTATTTGATCCTTTCAGTAGTCAAATCTATCATTTCTGGGCCAAATATCATTCTTTCTCCAACTTCTTCCCAACATACTAGAGTTCTACACCTTCTACCATATAAAGCCTCAAGTGGTTCCATCCCAATACTAGTTTGATACTGATTATTATATGCAAACTCGATCAAAGGTAAATAAGCATCCCAGCTCACTAAGAAACTCAATTATAATACTTGTATTTGTAAATAAGGGTAAAGAAGTACTTTAATAATTACGACATAGAGTTAAAATAATATATATTTATAAATGCGAAAGATTTAATTTTTATAAAACAATTCTAAAAAAACGTGGCAATAGGTGTTGCCAACTGTTACCAAGTTAGGAGTGTGATGCTGCATGTAAGACAACATCACATTTTGGTCGCAACATTTGGAGGGGGGGTAAATGTTGAGTGTTGTTTTTTAAGTTTGGTGTGTGTGTGTATATATATATATAACGTTAAGTTATTTTATTACTTACCAAATTTTGTTTGGTTCTCCTTCAACTACGATTCAAATTACTCTTTTTCTTTAAACACTTGGGGACCGAAAGAAATGTTGAAAGAGAAAAATTTTGAAGGGGTTTACGGAGGAATTTTACAAAGAACCACGGGAAGCTCTAAGAAAAACAGAAGGTAATAATGTGAAGTTTATTTTTGAAATTTAACTTATATAAAATTTCCCGGAATTCAAAGTGGGAATTTTCAAAGGGAGTGAACTATGGAAAAATTGAAGAATAAATTAGAAATTTAATATAAATATTATATCAGGTGTTGACGATCAGCAACCGAGAAAAATTGCTGAGAGGAGCAGGAAAGGCATGGAGATGATCCACGGGTAGCTCTAAGTGCTACGTAGTGAGTTAGATTTACTTTAAGTAATCAAGATAAATATGAAATATATAGTGATAATATTAGAATAAATTATTAACTTATGCTTTTGTGGTAGATGAAAAATTGATTGATAGGTATGAAAGGAATAATGGATGTATAGAAAATTATTATATGAGAAGTAATATTATTAGAATAATGAGTCGATTTAATATTAAATGTGATAAAGGAAATTCTTGACGAGCTATGGTTGATGATTTGATATGATTTATGAGGAGAAGAATTTAGTGGAATTTTTCAAATAATAATTTGAGACTAATTAGGATAGCTAGTTTAAATATCTGAATACATGCTTGTTTTTATTTTATTATTCATATCATTATTCATATGCATATTCATATCATTATTCATATGCATATGCATGAAATAAAAGAACCGGGAGGGCAGCCGGTCTAAATGAAAATCAAAGAACCGAGAAGGCAGCCAGTCTAAATGAAGATAAAAGAACAGGGAAAGCAGCCGGTCTAAATGAGAACAAAAGAATCGGGAAGGCAGCCGATCTAAATGAGAATGAAAGAACCGGAAAAACAACCAGTCTAGGATAAAAATATGTCGACATATGGGAAGATGTTCCCAATATTAATAACATTTAACTTTATGCACTACATTTGCTTTAAATATTGATTGTTATTGCTTGATATGTTAAAGTGTTATTTATGATTGTAAATCTATTGATAGAGGAATGAGTCTCATAGAGAGACAAATATACTAAGGAAGAAATATGGAAATATGTCTGATGAGTAACTTAAAAAGAGATTGTGCAATAAGGGAATTATGAAATTGAGTAGTGATTACAAAATATTGTTATTGAATTATTTGAGGAAATAGATAAATGAATATCGGAAGAATTTTTAGAAGTAATTGAATTATAGGATGTAACTGGAAGTATAAAAATTGAATACTTCTAGTAAATTTAATTCACTGAGCTTGTGAAGCTCACTCCCCATTGTATAATGATTTCAGGTAGGAGGCAGGACAGATTGTTTTGTGAGTTGAGGTTCAAACTGAATCATTTTCTGTAAGCCACGTACGTATCCACATCCTCAGACTAATGAGAAAATTTATTTGTAAATATTCCTGCATATTACGTTGTATATAATATTTAAGTCAAGATCAAAATGATCTACCTCCCCTGTTGAGGGTTAAGGATTGATGTAAAAACAATTGTTGGTATTATTTTTATTGTTGCGTATATGTGTCGTGCTGGGATTTCAAAATATGACAACACTGTCTCGGGGGTGGACAACCCAAGATGCGTCGTTACATCAATACACTCGCCATCAGCATATATTCTAGTATTCTGATGATTCTCTATGTCGCCCATCAGTTTGAGGATGAAAAGTTGTACTAAACTACAACTACGTTCCCATAGCTTCTTGAAAACCCTTCCAAAGTCTAGAAGTGAATCGAGAATCTCTATTTGATACAATGCTTAAAGGTACACCATGTAATCTTACAATTTCCACTACATACAATTCAGTCAACTTTTCAGGACTCTATGTAGTTTTAATAGGAAGGAAATGCGAAGACTTAGAAAGTCTATCCACTATAACCCATACAGCATCATGACATCTCTGGGTATGGGGAAAACCAAAACAAAATCCATGCTCACATTCTCCCATGGCCATTCAGGTACTGGAAGAGGCTGTAGTAAATCTATTGGATGTTTATTCTCATATTTCACCTGTTGACAAATCAAACATCTAAAAATATAGTCAGCTACATCCTTCTTCATCCCTGACCACCAATAATTCTGTCTCAACCCCCTGTACATCTTATTATTACTTGGGTGAATAGAATACACAGAATCATTAGCCTCTCTTAGTATCTCCTTTCTCATCTCAACATCATTGGGAACACAAACTCTATATCTCAAGACCATCATACCATCTTCTCTAATTCTAAACTCAGTCGGCTTCCCACTCAATACTTCATGTTTGATCTTCTCTACCCCTTCATCTCCACTCTGCATATGTAACAAGCGATCAATAATAGAATATTGTACCACCATGTTTACCATCAATACTCCTCTATCACTGACACTTAACTGCATCCTCATTTTTCTTAATTCTATCATCAAGCTAGTATCATGACTCCCAATAGCAGCTAATCTCTTTCTAGACTTTCTACTCAATGCATTAGTTACTACATTAGCCTTCCCTGGATGATAATGAATTGTACAGTCATAATCACTAATCAGCTCCATCCACCTCCTCTATCTCAAATTCAACTCTTTGGGTAGGTAAATGCATCAAACTTTTATGATCAGTAAAAATTTCACAAGTGGCTC
Organism: Bretschneidera sinensis; assembly: GCA_023935145.1. Lineage (NCBI taxonomy): Eukaryota > Viridiplantae > Streptophyta > Magnoliopsida > Brassicales > Akaniaceae > Bretschneidera > Bretschneidera sinensis. The sequence goes on from CM043703.1 coordinate 43,317,560, forward strand.
CATACAGATGATGTCTCCAAATCTTCAAAGCAAAAACTATGGCAGCCAATTCTAAATCATGGGTTGAGTAATTTCTCTCATGGTTCTTCAATTGCCTAGAAGTATAAGCTATAACTCTCCCATGTTGCATTAACACACATCTCAACCCCTGATGTGATGCATCACTATATACCACCAATCCTTCATCACCATAAAGAAGCACTAATACCAGAGCGGTAGTCAATTTCTCTTTCAACAGCTGGAAACTCCTCTCACAATCCTCATACCATATAAACTTCACTTCCTTCCTGGTCAATCTAGTCAATGGTCCAGTAATCATAGAAAAATTCTGGATAAACCTCCCATAACAACCAACCAACCCCAAAAAGCTTCTAATTTCAATCACACTAATGGGTATTTCCCAATTCAACATTACCTCTACTTTTTGTAGGTCAACTACTATACCATCTCCTAACACAGCATGCCTCAAGAAAGATATTTCACTCAACCAAAACTCACATTTAGAGAATTTTGCATGAAATTTTTCTCTCCTCAGAATTTCCAACACTATTTCTAAATGTTGCCAATTCTCCTCTTCATTCTTAGAATATATCAGAATATCATTAATATATACAATCACAAATCTATCCAATAATGGTTTAAACACCTGATTCATTAGATCTATAAATGCTACAGGAGCATTAGTTAACCCAAATGGCATCATAAGGAACTCATGATGGCCATAATATGTCCTAAAAACAGTCTTAGGCACGTGCCCCTGCTTTATCCTCAACTGATGATGACCTAATCTTAAATCTATCTTAGAAAACACCCTAGCCTCCTGTAACTGCTCGAATAAATCATCTATCCTGGACAAAGGATATCTATTCTTGATGGTGATCTTATTCAACTGTCTATAATCAATATACAACCTCATCGTCATATCATTCTTCTTGACAAACAACACAGGGGCTCTCCAAGGCAACATACTAGGTCGAATAAACTATTTATCTAATAACCCCTGAAGTTGAACTTTCAATTCTCTCAACTCAGCTGGTGCCATTCTATAAGGTATTATAGATATGGGTGTTGATCCCAGAATCACCTCAATAGAAAACTTAATCTCCCTGTTTGGAGGCAAATGAGACAACTTCTCAAAGAATACATTAGAAAAATCTTTCACTACCAAGCTTTCTTCTAACTTCCTAGTCTCCTTTCTAGAATCCACCACATACGCTAAATACCCCTCACATCCCTTCTTCAACCATTTACTAGTAGTTAAGGCAGAAATAAGACAGTTGGCAAGTATCTTACGATCTCCCTGAAAATTAAACTCCTCTTGTCCTGGTATCTTGTACACCACATTCTTCCTAAAACAATCTACCCAAGCATGATATGTAGATAACCAATTCATCCCAGAATTAAATCAAAATCTATCATATTTAAAGGCAACAAATCAACTTCAAATTCTCTACCAGCTATACTAATCACACAAGCCTGACACATTGTCCTGATAATAACCCTGTCCCCAGTAGGAACCTCAACAATAACCGCATGCATCAAAGGACTAATACAAGCATCAATAGATTTTATATAAACATTGGATGCAAAAGAATGGGTTGCACCAAGATTAATCAATAATCTACCAAGTCTATTAAGAATGGATACCATACCCATAACAATATCAGGAGTGGCTTGTGTATCCGGTTAGGTCAACGCATAGACTCTGTTGTCTCTGGGCTATAATTGACCACTGCATCCTCTCTCAGCTATTGATCCTCTTCCTCGGCCCTACATACTCCCTAATTCACCACCTCTTTCCATTTGTCTTCTACCAACACTTCCAGCACCTATCTCAAAATGATCTCCCCACTAGACAATCTACACTCATATTTCCTCATTCACCACATACAAAGCAAATCTGAGTAAGACAATTCCGAGATAGATGCCCTGTCTGATTACATGTAAAGCAAAATCTTGTATCTCGATCATACATCAGGTTACCACTTCCCCTTAGTGGCTGTAACGACTTATCCCGGGTTGGTCACCCCTGAGACGGTGTTGTCACATTTTGAAAATCACAGCACGACACATATATGCAACAAGAAAAATAACACCAATAGAAATTTTTAAATCAATCCTCAACCCTTAACAAGGGGGATACATCATTATGATCTTGACTTAAATATTATATACAATGAAATATGCATGAATATTTACAAATAATTTTTTTTCTCATTAGTCTGAGGATGTGGACACGTACGTGGCTTACAGATAATGATTCTGTTTGAATCTCAACTCACCAAAATATTTGTTCTGCCTGCTACCTGAAATCATTGTACAATGAGGGATGAGCTTCGCAAGCTCGGTGAATTAAATTTACTGGAAGTATTCAATTGGTATAAATAATCTTTTAATATTTAATCATTTATATCTCATATAACTTGATAATAACATTCTACTATCACTACACATATCATAAGTTTCATTCTCTATCAATCTCTTCTTCGTATATATTTGTTCAACTTAAGACCATCAATTATCTCATAATTACCTCGTTATGAGGTTTGCAGCATCTAGTCTACTATTTAGATAGTTCTTATCATATCATACTTCTATGTTTCTTTCTTACAACAACTGTCTCTCTGTGAGACTCATTCATCTATAAATAAATTTACAAGAACAAACAACACTTCAGCATTTCAATAATACAATCAATATTTAAAACAGATGAAATGCATGAATTATTATTAAGGAATGTCTTCCCACATGTCGACATGTTTTTATCTTAGACTGGCCCCTTCCCAGTTCTTCTATTTCCAGCATATACCGACTGTCACGGTTTTCATTTATTTCCAGCATATACTGGCTATCATGGTTTTTCAATTAGACCGACCCCCTCCCGGTTCTTTTATTTCATTCATATGCATATGAACAATGATATGAAATATGCATATAAACAATAATATAAAAACAAACATGAATTCAGATATTTAAATTACCTATCCTGATTATTCTCAAATTATTATTGGAAATGTTCCACTAAATTCCTCTCCTCATAAATCATTTCAAATCATCAATCATAGTTTGTCAAGATCCACTAAATTTCCTCTCTTCATAAATCATATCAAATCATCAACCATAGCTCATTAAGAATTTCACTTATCATTTTTATTATTAAATCGACTCATTATTCCAATAATATTAATTCTCATAAAATAATTCTCTACACATCCACTATTCATATCACACCTATCAAGCAGCTTTCATCTATCACCAAGCATAAGTTAATAATTTATTCTAATATCATCACTGGATATTTCATATTTATCTTGATTACTTAAAATAAATTTAACTCATCACGAAGCACTTAGAGCTACCCGTGGATCACTTCCTTGCCTTACCTTCTCCTTTCAACAATTTCCCCCAGTTGTTGATCGTCAACACCTGGCATAATATTTATATTAAAAATTTTAATTTTTTTTCTTCAATTCTTCCATAAATCACACCCTTTAAAAATTCCCACTTTGAATTCCGAGAAATTTCGTGTATGCTAAATTTCAAAAATAAAATTCACATTATTACCTTTTTGTTTTTCTGAGAGCTTTCCGTGACTCTCTGTAAAATTATCCTGTAAACCCCTTCAAAATTTTACTCTTTCAACTTTTCTTTCAATCCCCAAGTGTTTAAAGAAATAGTATAGTTTGTATTGAAGAAGTAAGAAAACCAAAGATTTGCTAAGAAAAATTAAAGTAAAGCAAAAAGTGTGCGTGTACACACACACACACATGTAAAGTTAAAGTCTCAGCATACCCCCCCCCCCCCCCCCCCCCCCCAATTTGGCTGCCACAAAATTCATGAGCTGTCTAACATGCATTTGCATGTTAGACAGGTGTTGTTTTTTTTTCTTCATTTTCCTTTTTATTTTTTTCTCTCTTTTTTTATTCTTCTTATCCCTCCACGTCTAGACGTTTTTTCTCTTCTTTTTTTTTTCTTTTCTTTTTTTTTCCTTGTATCCACCCCATCACGCGTCCAATTTTTTTAAATAATAAACCTTTCACGTATATTTTAATTTCATATCATATTTATCAAATTATTTCTTTACCCATACTTTAAGAACACGGGTGTTACAATTCTACCCAGCTTATAAAAATTTTATCCTCGAAATTTCTTTACCTAATCAAGAAAGCGATTATGAATAATATTTCTTCATAGTTGCCTCACATTTTCACGTAATCTCTTCAACATCCTTATTCCGCCACATAACTTAAACTAATGAAATTATTTTATTATACAAGACTTGTTCTTTTCTGTCTAAAATTCTCACTGGTACTTGTATAAAAGTCGAATATTTATGAATTTTTACAGCTTGGCTCGAAATATTATGAGATTTATCAAGTAAATGCTTTCGTAAACATAAAATATGGAATATGTTATGTCACTGTTTCAACTCTGGAGGCAAATCCAAGCTATTCACAACTAGCCCAACTTTCTCAATAACCTCATAAGGTCCCACTTATCTCATACTCAACTTTCCTTTCTTTTTGATCCTCAACACACCTTTTCATTGAGATGTTTTCAAATACACCCGATCATTTACTTGAAACTCAAGAGGTCTTCTTCTATTATCGGTGTAGCTATTCAGTCTACTCTGTGTTGTTTTAAGGTTTTCTCTAACCAGTTTGATCATCTTATTGTTACTTGGTTTCATCGAATCTACATCATCATATGCCTTTCTCATTATCTCATTTCTCAACTTCGCATTATTGGGAACACAAATTCTATGTTCCAAGACCAGAATACCATCATTTCAAATTTTTGAGCTCATATTACCTTCTATTAAGCACTTCCTGCTAAATCTTCTATATCTCTTTATCTCTACCTTACATCTCTAACAAGCATTTTACTATGGATGACTGTACAACCATATTTTTTAACAATGATCCTCTATCACTGAGATTCCACTTCATTCTTATCTCTCTTAATCTATCATCAATTACACATCATGACTTCCAATAGCAGTCAATCTTCTTGTAGATTTTCTACTCAATGCATCAACTATCACCTTCGTATTTTCTAGATAATAGTGAATTATACAATCATAGTCACTAATCAACTCTATTGACCACCTCAAATTCAACTCTCTCTGGGTAGGTAAGTATGTCAAACTCTTATAACCCATGAATATCTCACAAGTGGCTCCATACAGATGATGTCTCAAATATTTAAAGTAAACACTATAGTAGCCAACTCAAAGCTATAAGTGGGATAATTTCTACATGAATCTTCAATTGCTTAGAATTATAGGCCACAGCTTTCCCATGTTATACACATCCTAACCATTGATGCGACGCATCACTATACACCACAAATCCTTCATCACCAAAAGGAAACACCAATATTGGAGCTGTAGTCAATTTTTCCTTTAGTAATTGGAAATTTTTTCTCACACTTCCCAGACCATACAAATCTCACCTCTTTCCTGGTCAATCTAGTCAATAATACTACAATAATAGAAAATTTCTGAAAGAATCTTCTATAATAACCAGCTAACCCCAAGAAGATTTTAATCTCAATCACATTACTTGGTCTCTTCCAACTTAACATTGCCTCTACCTTTTGTGGATCAACTGTTATGCCATCTCCAGATATTACATGCCCCAAGAAAGTTATTTTATTCAGCAAAAATTCACATTTAGGAAATTATAGCCTACAATCTCTATCTCCTCATAATCTCCAACACACTCTCTAATGTTTTAGCTGTTCTTCCTCATTGTTAGAATATACCAAAAATGCCATCAATAATTATAACCACAATTTGTCAAGAAATAGTTTAAACACCCTATTCATCAAATCCATGAATGTTGCTAGAGCATTTGTCAATCCAAATGACACCACAAGAAACTTATGACCATAACGTGTCCTAAAAGCAGTCTTAGGCATGTTTCCCTTCTCTATCCTCAATTGATGATAACCTGATCTCAGGTCTTTTTTTGAAAATAGCCTTGCTCCATACAACTTCTCAATTAAATCATCTATCCCAGGTAAAGGATATTTGTTCTTACTGGTTATTTTATTCAGCTGTCTGTAATCTATACATAACCTTATCGTTCCATCTTTCTTCTTCACAAACAATACAAAGGCTCCCCATGGTGATAGACTTGGTCGAATAAATTATTTGTCTAACAATTCTTAAGATTGAACCTTCAGTTCTCTCAATTCAACAGGTCTTATTCTGTAGAGTGCTATTGAAATAGTTTCAGAAACCAGAATCACATCCATGGAAAACTCAATCTCTTTACTATGAGGTAAATTAGACAACTCATCAAAAAATATATTAGAATAATCTTTCACTACTAAGATTTCTTCTAACTTCCTATTTTCCTTTTTAGAATCCATTATGTATGCCAAATACTTCTCACAGCCCTTCTTCAATCATCTCCTAGTGGTCAGAGCAAAATAAGATAGTTCGAGAGTATCTTATGTTCTCCCTGAAAGTTAAACTCCTCATGTCCATATCTTGAACACTACTTTCTTTCTAAAACAATCAACCATATTCAAAGATAATAAATCAGCTTCAGATTCTCTATCACTGATACGAATCACACAACCCTTGTAAACATTTACGATTATCACTCTATCTCTAGTGGGAACTTTAACAATAATATTATGCATCAAAGAACTAATACATGCATCAATAAACTTCATATGAATACTGGATGCAAAAGAATGGGTTGCACCAAGATCAACCAATATTGATATGTCCACCTTCTCTACACATAAAGCACTTCAAATTTTGACAATTCTAGGATAAATATCTTATCTGTACATCTATAACAAACTTCTGTTTCTCGATCATATATCAGATTACCACTTCCCCTTGGTGGCATACTTACTTCCTCTACCATGACTCTCAATTCCCATAACCTGTCTCTCAAATCTAGGGGTCCCACCAATATTACTTTGAGCTAAAAAAAGCAACAGATCCTACTTGCCTTTGAATCCGTACTACAGTTCCTTGTGACAAGGAGCACCTCATCTGGGGTGATCTCTCACCCTGTACACTTATACTACCACTATCTCTAGAACCTTCATGCCTAAGCCTCTTTAACCACTCTTTCTCTTTCCCTTAAACTTCATAAGATCTTTCCCAATCTGAAGTGCTATATCCACCAACCTGACATAATTTATATGTCTCACGCAAGATAGTTTTGATCAAATCTTAAAACATAGTTCATCTTTTAACCTTTTACACTTTTTCCTCCTCTAGATCTACCATTTCCGATACGACCATTGACAAGACCACAAATCTGCTATCATACTGAGTCATAGTCAATACATTTTCCTCAAATAAATAAAATCTCTTTCTTGTTGGGCTCTAAAAGTATAAGAAAAGTATTTATCAAGGATAACCTCCTTAAAATTATTCCAAGTGAAAGGGTCTACTAACATATGCACTTACCCCTGGGAGGGGTATCCTTCCATTATTACAAAGCTTTGCCTTCTAACTCAAATGAAGCAAACACAATCCTCTACCTGTCAGTTACTGGTAAAATACAAATTAATCTCTCTACCTGTTTCACCCAAAACTCGGGCTTAAAATGATTCATAGATCCTTTAAACAACAAGGCATTCGACTTAATATATCTAACAAAGCAATCTCTCTGCATCTCGTGCATAAATTCACTTTTCCCTTTTTGAACATTTACTGTTACTAGATTTATCACAACCTCAGGCACTGCCCTAGCCTGTTCATCAAATTTATGCTATATACTATCAACTTTATCATTTGTTAGTTTCATTTTATTAAGAGCATGTGTAAGAGCTTATCTTAGCTCATCTCTTTCAACTTGAGATTCTCTCACACCTTTACTAATATCAATTAAACTGTCAACATGTTCCCTTTTAGGAACCATAGATTTAGACTCAACCTCGACTTGTCAAAATATTGGGGGCATACCACGCCCTCTCAAATCAATAACTCTAACTCTAGTTCTAGCACGTCCACGTGTCATCCTTAGACTATTAAAATATAATTTATTTTAATTTTCCACTTTCTTACTATTGGAAAATCACCCTCAAGAATCCCAGGTTGTGATCTTTCCAAACAAATAAATCCATAATGATTTGGACCAAAACAAGAATCAAACCACAAAAGAGAAAACACAAGCAATTGTTATCGAGATTCGGTAATTTGCCTACGTCCCCGTGAGCTCCTCCGAGCTTTCTGCACTAAATCAATGGGGTTCTTACAATTACAGCAACACCCCTTCCAGAACCATGTGTTCTTGAAGAATGAGAGAAAAGAAAAGAAAGAGATAAGAACTAAGTGTTTCTCTAGAATTTTTCCCAAGAAAATTCCAATTACAAAGCCGTACAGCCTCAATCTCTCTTGCACTCTCTCACTAGAAAAACCTCTAAAGATTTGAGAGTCTTTCTCTCTAAACAACCAGCCTAATCTTGGAATGAGTCTCTCTTCTTGTTGTGTGTCTAGTTGTTTTGTTATTGCTCCTAGATAACCCTTTATATAGAGCAATAACTACTATGACCATTCTTGAGTTCAATCTCAACCCTTAGATCTCAAGAACCAAAGAATCATAGCTTTCTAAGAGTGGTCTAAGTAAACTTGTGCATTTTAATCAAAACTCACGCACCAGCTGAAAAATGCTGAAATCAAGTGTCAGATGTGCCTCGCGCCGTGGCTCAGAACTGGGTAGGCCACGGTGCACAACAGAGGAGAACTTCATCATTTGCTGGAGGTCGCGGTGCACCAAGCTTGAGCCACAGCACGCACTTGGAGGAGGATTTCCTCCCTTACTAGAGGCTGTGGTGCACCAAGCCTGAGCCGCGGCGTGCACCTACTGCTGAAACTAGATAGCTCCAATCTTTTAATTCTTAGACAAATTCCCAACAAAACTCTACCTTTGTCTAAGAGAACCCATTGTGCAAAGAACTCAGGATCCAAACTCAACATGAGTCACCACATCATCCGACTCCAATTCTAAGAAGTCCAAGGCAATATTAAACTTACTTAAAGGTAGAACTTTAGTGCCTAAATCTGCAGGATTTTCTTCTGTTGCCACTTTGTCCACATGAATGCTTCCTTCCGTAACATTTTCCCAAATGAAATGATACCGAACATCTATATGCTTTGTCCTCTCACAGAACACCGGATTCTTACACAAATGCAATGCACTTTGGTTATCCGAACACACCACCACCTACTCTTTTAGGACCTTCAACTCTTCCAACAACCCTTTACACCACATAGCCTCCTTAATCGCTTCCGTTGCTACTACATACTCTGCTTCGGTTGTTGAGAATACTACCACCGGCTGCAACTGAGCCTTCCAACTTATACAACATCTGTTTAAGTTGAAGAAGTATGAGGTAATCGATCTTCTCCTATCCCGATCTGCTCCATAGTCTAAATCAGCATAACCTTCTAACCAAATGGATTTACCCATCTTCTCGTAAACAAGCCCCACATCTGAGCTTCCTTTCAAATACCTCAGCAACCACTTCATCCCAAGCCAACACTCATTTCCGAGATTACTCATAAACCTACTCAGAACACTAATGGCATGAGAAATATCAAGTCTAGTGCTTACCATGGTGACCATGACTGATCCAACCGCAGTAGAGTAAGGGACCTTTTCCATTTCCTTCTTCTCCACATCCGATCTAGGACATTAATCGCTGGAGAACTTGAAATGACCAGCAAAGGGAATCTTTACTGGTTTACAATCTTCCATAGAGAACTTAGATATCATCTTTTCTATGTAAGAAGTTTAAGAAACCTTCACCTGTTTCTTTCCCTTTCCCGGATTATACTCATCCCAAGGATCTTTTGTGCATGACCAAGATCCTTCATCTCAAACTCTGAACTGAGTTGAGACTTCAACCTTTCTATCCTCTCCTTGCTGTTACCAACCAGCAGCACATCATTAACATAGATGAGGATAATCACCATTTCCTCCACCTTGTGACCTTTGTAGTACAAGCATGAATCATAGTAGCTCCTCATGAAACCCAAGCTAGTTACAAAGGAATTGAACCACTTATTCCATTGCCGAGGTGATTGCTTCAGGCCATAGAGAGATTTCTTCAATCTGCACACCAAATCTCCCTGCCTTCTTTCCTCAATAGCCTTCGGGTTGCCTCATGTAGATAGTCTCATCAAGCTCTCCATGTAAGAACACTGTCTTGACATCCATTTGCTTGATTTCCCAATTAAATTGACCACCATAGCTAACACTATCTTTATCGTCTTGTATTTCACAACCGGTGAGAAAATTTCTGTGAAATCTATACCTTCTCTTTGTGTGAACCCGTTCGCCACCAGCCTAGCCTTTATACCGAAATTTATCCCCCTGGAGTGTTCCATTCTTTGATCTTGTAAATCCACTTACAATCCACAACTCTCTGTTTTTCTGGTTTTAGGCACCAATTCCCAAGAGTTTGTTCTTCCTAAAAGAATGCATTTCCTCTTCCATAGCTAGCTTCCATCTTGACGAATCTTTACATCCCATGGCATCAATGTAAGTTTCTAGTTCATAGTTGATTATCCCTCCTTCTGAATAAGGAGCTGCTATATTAGCATCCGCAAAACCATATCTCAAATGTGGTCTGATCTGCCTCCTTTCCCAGTTTCTTGTGAGTTGACAATCATTACGATTTGCCGCATCATCCCCTTCTAGTTCAGCCTCCTCTTGAGTGTCATGAGCTTGACCTTCATCAATGGGCTCGTGTTTGAGTTTACCAAACACCTGACATTTTTCTTTATTCTTTCATGCGGTCTTATTAAACTTTCCTCCATCTATCACCCTTAAAGCATAATTTTTAGTTTTGTTTGCCTTCACATGATGCACTTTTATGACCACTTTGAAAATTACTACTTTTGTCACGTAAATGTGACTCGTTTTCAATATGAAGATGTTTTTGAAATTGTTTTAAAGTGTAGTCCTCAGACTTGTACAATATCTTTTTCTAAATTTTTTCTAAGAAAGGGGACTTGGAATGGATTCAGGTAAAATAATTTTTAAAGATCGGAGTTTATTGAAAATAACTTGTAGTTCATGTACTTGTTTTAAAACAAATTTATTTTCAACCATTTTAAAATCAAAGTATTTAGAAACTAAATACTTATTTATACCTTCTTCCTCCACTTTGTAATTATATTCAAGAACATTCCAGATATCACAAGCAGATTTGATGTCGGTAAGCAGATCGTATAGGTGATCTAATAATGTGTTCAGAATATGCCAATGACACAACAACTTGTCCTCCTCTATTTTATTTCTTTCCTTTTATAGTTGTTCGATCACTATTATTTGAGGCTGCTCTCATTCCTTAGGTACTATATCATCAGGAATAGGCTGCAGATTAGGATCCAGTATGTAGGAAATTTTCAACGATGTAAGCAAAAACATAATCTTGTCTTCCTATCGGTTGAAATTGTTTCCTTCGAATCTGTCTAGCTTGACGAAGTCTTGATTCATCCACATTGAATGATTTTGTCACCATTTTGTTGGACAGAATAAACCCTTAATATTATTATAATTTTTTTAAATGGAAACGAAATACGATAATCAAGACTTAGAGGCGTGTTGTAAACACTCTCTTTAAGGCTTTATTCGTCCCCACATTTATAAACAAGTTTGCTATGGGTTACAGATGAATAGTCCTCCAGAATCCAACCAAGTCTTTTCTTTTAAGTCTACAGACAGCAAAAGCTGAAGAAATTTCTGATTTAATTCTAGGACTCAACCTGACTGCAACAGAGAGTAGGCCACCTACTCCCAAACACCTCGATGCGATGACTCAGGTAGAGCTCATTCCTTACGAATGGAAGACCATTCCTTATGAAGCTCGAGGTGCAGAGGTGCCATCCCTTGCAAGGCTTAAGGTCTAAAGGCACATCCCAATAGTGCTGCACTTCGAAAAGCCAAGAGCACACCAAGCGCCTATATAAAGAGACATTCATCCTCAAAACAAAATAACACAGAAATATGCACACGAAAAAAAAAATGAACAGAGAAACATGCACACAAGAAGTGTATATACACATACAAACACATAAAAGAGGAAAAAGAGATAACTCCATGTACTGGGAGAAAACATATGAGGAACAAAGAGAATTATTATAGTTATCTCATCCTCCCAAAATATCTCCTTACCTCGGCATAATTCTTTCCCTTATTTCAAACACTTACTGACTTAACCATCGAAAGGTTCTCGCTAGAGTACCATGCTTTGGGAGACTTCTTTTGTAGGTGCTTGCCCACTCCAAACGTAGAGGAAGTATTCCATGTCCTCCTCTATTTTCATACAGGGACAATCCTAGACAGGAATCTCATTGAGAACTAACAAAGGCAGACTAGCTCTAGTCACTTTTTTAGCATCAACATAACCAATCCTCACGCAAGTCATTGGCGCGTGCAACCGATTATCAATCGTCGTATTTTGCATAACGGCATATCAGACAATTTCTAGCATTTTGGTGGTGGTGGTTTCTGATAACAATCGCTAGAGGATGAAGGATCTAAGGTGGCCAGCTTACATTCTCACAAGCAATGCATAAGGCAGTTGGAGCCAGTGAAGTGCGGTGAAACCTGATTGGACGATAGATTGTCAGCTACTGACTCCAACGGTATCGACATGTAATTTTTCAATCACCTATTTGTCAAAAGTTGCATAAAGCCTTCGGCAGGTAAAAAAAATAAATAAATGAATTTTATTGAATTACTTTGTTTCCTTTGTATTTTTTTTTATAAAAATTGTGGTTGTATTTGTTTTAAATCAAATTGAATGCCTTATGGCATTTTGGTCCAAAAAAGATGAGACATTATGCTAAATTATGCCTAAGCAACCAGCCCTTATATATATATATATACAAGAAAGCATATATTAAGCTTCAATTGAATTCCTGGTCAAAATTCCATTTGGTTGGTTGTTGAGCAAACCCGGTGTAAAAGATGCCTAGTGTTTTTATCACAGAAATAAAACTACAGTTGCTAACTTAGGGTTCTTTGTCGTGCTAGACTATTGAGCCTGTTAATGATTCATTGTTGAATTTAATTTAGTTATCTTTTGAGCTCACTGTAATTCTTTTCTATTCCTCTCTAGCCTTCATCCAATCTGCATCATTTGTGCCTCTTTTTGTTTGAGTGAAGATAATTGGCGATGGTTGCTGAGGAAGATATGGAGCAGAAATATGAACCACAGAAGAAGAAAGCACAATCTGATGAAAAAAATGTTGAATAAGTAGAGTACAAAACTCTAACTATTTTTAGGAAGAAGAAAATAAAACACTCTAAAGAGAACTCACAAAACACCAATTAGCAAAGCTTTTCTTATTTAGCACTTAGCTTTGTTCTTTTCTTTGGATAATTTACAATGCTTGAGGACTTGGGTATTTATAGCAAACCAAATGAAAACTACACCACACATATAATTAAACTAAATTTATTTACTACCCTACAAACTCATTAAGCACCTAATTATGTTGTCTTCCACACCACCTGTTAAGCATCTAATTATGTTGTCTTCCACACAACCCATTAAGAATCTAATTATGTTGTCTTCCACACAACCTCAGCAATAACAACATACCTGTAGCTCGAGGTTTCAACCCAAGAGGGGGGGGTGAATTGGGTTTTTTAAAAACTTTTGCGGAATTTATACAAGTTTATAAAAACTGATAAGCAACAAATAATTAATACAAGTAATAAGCTGTAAATAAAGAGTTTAAGGAAAGATGATGCAAACACAGTTATAATGATTCGGCAATACCGGATTCGTTCCGACCCTACATCCACTCTCTTCAAGGAACTCCTTGAAGTAATCCACTAAGAAAACTTAGTCGCACAACTTAGCCGGGTGTTGCACAAACCGTACACAAACAATTTACAGGAATTGCTTAAACTGAAAAATCCCCTTCCTTTCGGAAGTTTTCCCTTCCTCTCGAAAGTTTCCCCTTCCTCTCGGAAGTAATCCCTTTACAAAGATGGTGTAAAGTAAAAGGTAAAGAGACAGCAAATGAAAGCTTATTACAATAGAAATGTCTCTCTTTCAAAGTAAAGCTTGAAGAAATGGCTCAACAAGATTATTTCAAAGCTTTTTGTGTTTCAAGAGTATAAAAACTTGATTATATGAGATCAACTCTTTTTGAATATGTGCTTCTTCTTATTGAATGCTTTGCTGAATGGGTTTATATAGCAATCAATTAATATGGCCGTTTTGGACTTTAATTTGAAAAAGATTTACTTTAAAACGTTCAGATTTGGAGTCCAACGGTCATATTTTTGAATTACCAGTCGACTGGGTTCACTTGAAAAATACTCGTTTTCAGACCTTCTGGGTATCCAGTCGACTGGTATATATCATCTAGTCGACTGGGGACTTTCTGTCCATTTTACCAGTCGACTGGGTTGATTCATCCAATCGACTGGAAACTTACTAGTCAAAGTACCAGTCGACTGGGTTGTTTCATCCAGTCGATTGGGTACCTTCTGACCTACATACCAGTCGACTGGTATATGTACCCAGTCGACTGGGTTGTTTTCCAACCTAGTTTTTCTTCTGTTTTTCATTAAAAACATTTTAAAATAATGGTTTTAGAAAAACCTTTTGTGTTTAAGCCATTGAACAAGCTAATACAATGTATGAGTGAGACTTACATTGGTTCTAAACCTTAAGACCTATACTAGATCTTCAGTCTTCACTTGATACTTGATTTGGTTCGAGTTTTTGCACTTTGTTCCTTGGTTGAATGTGTTTGATCCTTAATACAACTTAGTTTAAATATGTTAGTTAAATAACAGTTGTGTTTTGCCATCATTAAAATACGGGAGAGGGTCAACAATCTACCCCTTTTTGATGATGACAAAACTAATAATGTAAAAACAGTTTTAAAAGACTAAGTGTTAAGATTTTACAAAAATTTGGACAGAGTCTCCTCTGTTTTTCGAGTAAAACCACCCTGTAAACAAGCAAACACAGTTTATATTTCTTTCAACCAATCCAAAATTAAACTCAACCAATCAATAAACATTTTTACAAAGATATGGAGCAATGCTCCCCCTAAATCTATGCATTGGTTGCGTTTTACTCAGATTTTCTCGTTTTTCTCATTTTTCTCTCCCGTTTTGACAATAGTAACCAAAGGGGGCATAACATAAAAAATAAGCTACTTAGCCAATACAGTCAAATAGGTTATAAGAATACAAAGATGTGCGCGAAGATTTGGCTTTATTCGAATTTCAAAAGCCTTCCCGAGAAGAACCGGAAGTTTTTCAAGCATATCAGCATTTTATAGCAGTTTTAGTGACCAAACAGAGTTTTAAAACAGTTCTAACATATCACAAATAGCGTAAATAAATGAAAGAAATATGGCTAATAGTATTACATCATCATAGAGAAAAAGTCAATACAAGCAGGGCCTCACAGAGCCATAACTAAGAAAAACATATATGAGATGTCCGTGCTATGTGATAAAAACTGGAAAAGCGCTAAGTACAGATAAAAGATAGAGACTCATGGTGCGGGAAAGTCCGAGCTGTCACGAAGAAGTTCCCTAATCTCAGCTAGGGAACCCTCGGTGTGCTCTCGATGTAACTCGAAGTCGTCCCGTAAGTGGTCTATGGAGGAGCTCAGTCTCTGGTAATCAGACTGCATGGACTGAAAACCGGACTCCATCGTCATCTGGAGACTCGTGATAGCTCGTAGGATGTCACCGTAACCAGTCTGACCAGTACTCGAGTCACCAATGGGAGGTGCTCGGGTATCTGTCTCCATCTCAGCAGCCGTATCAGCATCCTCATCACTGTCACTCGCATCCTCTCGGATCCTTAGGCGCTTTCCAGCCTTCGGATAGAGGAATCCGTCACGAACAGTACATCCCATCTTCTTCAGAGATGAGATGTTGATGATGTCGGTCAATCCGATATCCTGAGCCTCGGAGGCAGGCAAAGGTACCCAGAAGTGCTGGAGGATGAGCGTAATGAGCATCCCGTAAGGAAGACACCCGGAGTCATTTGCTTTGCCGTTTATCATGTTGGCGAGCAGCAGAGGATATATATTGAAGTGGTGCCCAGATTTTAGGCACCAAATCAATAACGTATCTATTTTAGATAAATACTCTCGACTCCCGAGTCTAGGGTGGATGGTCCAACTGACAATCAACTGAAACAACTTTGAGTCGAGGGGCAAGTCACTACAAGTGTGAAATGTAGTGGGTCTGTACACATAGTTAGGGTCGCCCTTGACTATCCGACAGGCCTCCTCAACTTCAAAGTTGTCTGGCCATCCATCCAGACTCCATTGAACCCCCCTTATAGGGATTCTCAGAATGCTCATCAAGAGGTCAGTGTTGACCTCAAACTCCACACCGCTAACTCTGGTTCTGAATCTCAGAGCCAGAGGACTGGGTTTCACCAAGTTCGCATAGAACTGGTGAACCAGTCGCGGGTAATACTTTTCATGAATTCTGACCAGTGGGGTCAGATTTATTACCTCAAAGGCTGGTAGAATATCGAAATTACCATGGCGAATAGAGTCGAAATCAAAGACTCTACCCGTCATGATTTTCTTGTGACGGATTATTGAATTATACCTCTTATGAGCCGCTCGGCTGTAAAACAGAGTCTGCTCCAGTTCTGTTCTGGGCTCCTTGCTGGATGATCCTACTGCACCCTTCCCTTTCGACTCCGAAGCCAAAGATTTTGAAGACCTTGGCTTTTTAGGCGCATTAGGTCCACTTGTTGTGAGTTTAATACGGATTTTGTCACTCGTTTTGGAGAAATCTGGAGTTTTTTGAAAGAAAAAAAAATTTTGGTAAAAATGAGAGATTTTAACCGTAGAAAGTTAAAAATCTCTTTAGGAATGTGTAGATCGGTGTGTTTAAAAGGGATTTGGATGGTTTTTGGATCAATATGATGAATTTTTCTAGAGAGAGAAAGCTTGGGCTCTTTGAAAATGGCGTAAAAATGACGAAAATGAACAGTCCCTTTTATAGAATCGCGATACCAGTCGACTAAGGTCGATATACCAGTCGACTGGGTCCCTTTGAATAGATGAACAGTTTCTTTACCAGTCGACTGGGTAAACGTACCAGTAGACTGGGTAAACTGACAGTGAGTTACCAGTCGACTGGGCTATCTTTACCAGTCGACTGGAGGACAAAGGGGTATTAAAAAAATTGGCTCCAAACAGGATTTGATCTTATAGACGACTGGAGAAGACTTACCAATCGTCTGGAAGTTTTGACAGAGAGTTACCAGTCGACTGGATCAAAATTACCAGTCGATTGGAAAAACAGGCAGAGACTTACCAGTCGACTGGAGCACATTTACCAGTCGACTAGATCCTGAGTAAAATTTTCAGTCCTGAATTTTTTAGCACGATTTTGTTTATCTATGACATTTTTGAGTGAAGGGAATAATTAAACATGGATTAATACTCTATCACTCAATGTCAAACATGCAAATGATGAAATGAGATGCAATCAAACATTCAGTTTATCAAAATCAAGCAATCCCATCAACATTCTAATCTTACAAAAACTAGCTTCACTTAAGGGTTTTGTAAGAATATCGGCTATTTGATCTTCTGAAGGTATAAATTCTAATCTTATATCACCTTTTTTAGCATGATCTCTTAGGAAATGATGTCTAATCTCTATAT
Organism: Bretschneidera sinensis; assembly: GCA_023935145.1. Taxonomy (NCBI): domain Eukaryota; kingdom Viridiplantae; phylum Streptophyta; class Magnoliopsida; order Brassicales; family Akaniaceae; genus Bretschneidera; species Bretschneidera sinensis. The sequence continues at coordinate 43,335,224 of CM043703.1, forward strand.
GCTTGGTTCTAGAGTGCTGAATAGGATTTTTGGTTAGGTTGATGGCACTAGTATTATCACAAAATATAGGAATATTTTTGAGACTCATGCCATAGTCTTCTAGTTGTTGTTTCATCCATAGTACTTGGGCACAACAACTGCCAGCTGCTACATATTCCGCCTCAGCGGTTGATAGTGCAACTGAATTCTGTTTCTTGGAGAACCAAGAAGTTAACATAGCACCTAAGAATTGGCATGTTCCACTTGTGCTTTTTCTATCTAACCTACATCCAGCAAAATCAGCATCCGAATATCCTACTAGCTCAAAAGATGATTCTCTAGAATACCATAATCCTATGGTCTGGGTTCCTTGTAGATATCTAAGGATTCTTTTTACTGCAACTACATGTGATTCCTTAGGATTAGATTGAAATCTAGCACACATGCATACACTGAACATTATATCAGGTCTACTTGCAGTCAAGTATAGTAAAGCACCTATCATGCTTCTATAATATTTAGAATCTACAGTTTTACCTCCTTCATCAAGATCAAGTTTGGTGGTTGTGCTGATAGGCATTCCAATTGGCTTTGAGCTTTCCATCCCGAACCTCTTTAGTAGATCTTTGATGTACTTTTGTTGATTGATGAAGATACCTCCTTTTAGTTGCTTGATTTGCAGTCCAAGGAAGTAGGTAAGTTCTCCCATCATGCTCATTTCAAATTCACCTTGCATGCACTTTGCAAACTCTTGACACATAGATTCATTAGTAGCACCAAATATAATATCATCAACATATATTTGAACTATCAAAGTGTCATTTTTGTGAGTTTTTGTGAAGAGAGTTGTATCTATTCTACCTCTTACAAAATCATTATCAATCAAAAATTTACTTAGTCTTTCATACCATGCCCTTGGAGCTTGCTTCAACCCATATAGAGCTTTAGAAAGTTTATAGACATGATTTGGAAGACTTGGATTTTCAAATCCAAGAGGTTGTTCAACATAAACCTCTTCTTCTATAAAGCCATTTAAAAAGGCACTTTTCACATCCATTTGAAATAGCTTGAATTTATTAAAGCATGCAAAGGCTAATAACATTCGAATAGCTTCTAATCTAGCTACGGGAGCATAGGTTTCATCAAAATCTATTCCTTCCTCTTGGTTATATCCCTTAGCAACTAGTCTAGCCTTATTTCTAGTTACTATACCATTTTCATCCATTTTATTTCTATACACCCATTTAGTTCCAATAATTGAATGATCTTTAGGTCTTGGAACTAGTTCCCAAACATTGATTCTCTCAAATTGATTTATCTCTTCCTGCATTGCAATTATCCAATCATTATCTTTTTCAGCTTCTATAAATGTCTTAGGTTCTACTTGAGACAAATAAGCTACAAAATTGCAAATATTTCTAATGGAAGAGCGAGTTCTTACCCCTTGTGAAGGATCACCAATTACTTGATCAATTGGATGATGATTTACATACCTCCAATCCTTGGGTAGATTTTTCTCTTGTTGACTTGAGGATGGTTGGTCCAAATTTGGAGTTGCCATCCCTTCATTTGTTTGAGAAGAACTCACTTTTGGGTCAACAATGGGAGTAGGAGTTTCCATTCTTGGAATAAAATCTGCATCATCTTTAAAGGAAACTTCTCCACTACTCATTGGGTTAGATTCATCAATAGTTACATGCACAGATTCTTCTACTACTAGAGTTCTCTTATTGAAAACTCTATAAGCCTTACTAGTAGTTGAATATCCTAAAAATATCCCTTCATCGGTCTTGGAATCAAATTTACCCAAGTTAGTTTTATTGTTATTTAAGATGAAGCACTTACTACCAAAGGCACGAAAATAGGAAATATTGGGCTTTCTCCCTTTCCATAGATCATATGGTGTTTTATCAAGCAAGGGCCTTATCAAAATTCTATTTAAAATATAGCAAGAAGTATTCACGGCTTCAGCCCAAAAATATTTTGGTAAATTATTTTCACAAAGCATTGTTCTTGAAAATTCTTCTAGAACTCTATTTTTCCTCTCAACAACTCCATTTTGTTGAGGAGTTCTAGGAGCTGAAAAGTTGTGATTAATTCCATTTTCATCACAAAATTTTGAAAAGCTTTGATTTTCAAATTCTTTGCCATGATCACTTCTTATGCTTGAAATACAAATTCCTTTTTCATTTTGTACCTTTTTGCAAAACTTTTCAAATCCTTTAAAAGCTTCATCCTTATAAGCAATAAAAATAACAAAGGTATATCTTGAATAGTCATCAACAATAACAAGAGCATATTGATGGCCACCTAGACTAATGGTACTAATTGGACCAAATAAGTCCATATGCAAAAGTTCCAAAGGTCTAGTAGTTGAGACTACATTTTTTGCTTTAAAAGATATCCTAGATTGTTTTCCCATTTGACAAGCATTGCAAATTTTGTCTTTCTCAAAATTGATTTTAGGAAGTCCAATAACTAAATCTTTTCTTGAAACAATTTTTAGCAAGTTCATGTTTACATGACCAAGCCTTCTATGCCATAGCCATTGATTTTCACTAAAGGCAGGAAAACATTTTTCATTAACGGAATGCAAAGATTTCAAATCAACTATATAGACTTTTCATGTCTATGGCCAATGAATTTGATCTTGTTGCTCTTGATGTCTATAACTAGACAATGAGAGGTCTCAAATGTGACTTTATATCCTTTGTCACATAATTAACTAATGCTAAGTAAATTTGGCTTAAGGCCTTGTACTAGCAAAATATTATCTAAGGTTGAGAAATCATTACCGACTTTTCCATGCCCGATGATCTTTATTTTAGTATTGTCTCCAATGGTCACAAGTCCACCATCTCTTAGAGTTAGCTCCTTGAATACGCTTTTATCACCGGTCATATGCTTCGAGCAACCGCTATCAAGGTACCAACAGTTACCTTTCTCTTTGGTGTGAAGACAAATCTACATCACACAAGGATATACGATAGCACTTTTAGGTACCCAAAATTTCTTGGGTCCTTTGGGGTTAGTCCTGGAAAATACGGTTCCTTTTGGGACCCATACTTTCTTAATATGAGGTGCTCTATGAACAAGTTGATGATGCATAGTCCTAGCATGATAATCATAGAAATTTCTAGGATGTCTTACATGTGAATTCCTATAAACCTTAGGATAATAGTTCCTAGGATACATGTTTCTATGGTAAGGAGTATGAAAATTCATTTAATTTCTATAAAGAGTATGATGATGCATTCTAGGATACCCATGATGATAATTCCTAGGATGAGCATGAGCAGAATGCATTCTTTGATTATACGCATTGTTCCTAGAATGAGCATGATAATGATTTCTAGGATGTGTATTAGCATTTCTAGAATGAGCATACATATAAGCATGAGTATTTTTAGAATGCTTCAATTTAGTATGATCATTTAAGTTTCTAGACTTCCTAGCATTTATCGAGGGAGTGCTTTTAACAATGCTAGGAGCTTTTGAAGTAGAAGCTCCATCTACACAAGAGGCTTTCATGAATAAGCTCTCTTTTGTTTTTTGTTTTCCCAATGGAGAATATCCTACACCAGATTTTCCTCCACTTAATCTTTGGGAAGAAAACACTTCTTCAAGTTTTTCTTTACCAAGCATAAGTCTAGATATAGTGCTGTTTAATTCAGAAATTTTATTTTTCAAATTCTCATTTTCATCTTTAAGAAAATCTTGAGACGAATTATACAGTAAAGATGATAATTTTTCTTTTTCTTCTCTAAGAACTATCGTTTCTTTAGAAAGAGATGATACTTCTTTCTTAAGAACAGAATTTCTAGAATCAAATTTCTTTAATTCTTCATGCATTTCATTTATGACTTCTAGCAGTTCTTCACTACTAGTAACAATATTATTTTTTGAAGAGAGAGAAGATGTTACCTCACTTTCATCATCGATTGCCATCAAACAAAGGTTGGCAATTTCTTCGTATCCGATTTCTTTGTCTGATGACTCATCTTCTTCGTCATCGCTCCAGGTAGTTGCTACCATAGCTTTCTTCTTGAAGCCCTTGTATGGTTTGCTTGAAACCGGACAGTCAGCTTTTATATGTCCTGGCTTCTTGCAGCCATAGCACATAAGTGGTTCCCTTTTTGAGGTGGGATCCTTTGAGTAAGGTTTCTTGCTTTTCTTCAAGAACCTATGGAATCGTCTGGTGATTAAAGCCATTTCACCATCCTCTTCACTGCTCTCTGCTTCTTGTTCTAATTCCTTTTCTTTGTTGCTCGTAGAAGCTTTGAGAGCAATTTGCTTTTTCTTCTTCTCATCATCATTGATGATGGGAGTCATTTCTTCCATCTCGTGTGTCAATAATGACCCAAGCAGCATCTCAACATCAAGCTTGTCAAGATTTTTGGCCTCCTGAATAGCTGTCCTCTTTGGTTTCCATTCTTGTGGCAGAGATCTTAAGATTTTTCTGGTTAGTTCAACTTCCTCAATATTCTTGCCAAGCAATTTTAAACCATTTATAATAGTAGTGAATCGTGAGTGCATTTCGGAAATGGTTTCGTTAGGAGACATCTTAAAGGATTCATACTCAGAAATTAGCATGTAAATTTTAGACTTTTTTACTTCACTTGTTCCTTCATATGTGACTTGCAATTTATCCCATATTTCTTTAGCAGATATTTTGTTATATTCAGAAATATCTAATGCACAATGTAGCATGCTTGTTGCTCTGCTATTGAGAGACATCGTTCTACAATCCTCGTCAGTAAACTCAGTTTTGAGTTTAGGCATTGTATGAAGAGTCTCTCCAATAACTATTTCTTTTGAGGGAATTTTAGGTCCCTCTTCTATAATTCTCCATAGATTGTAATCTTGTCCTTCGACGAAGATTTTCATTCTATTTTTCCAATAGTTATAATTTGAGCCATTGAACAATGGTGGTCTAGTATAAGAGTGTCCCTCAGAGTAGCTATTTGCTGCCATTGGATCAACTCTAGGAATTTAAGCTTAATAAAGAGAACGAAGCTCTGATACCAATTGTAGCTCGAGGTTTCAATCCAAGAGGGAGGGTGAATTGGGTTTTTTAAAAACTTTTGCGGAATTTATACAAGTTTATAAAAACTGATAAGCAACATCGTATCTTGCTACCAACTGCATAAGAAATGTCAGGTCGAGTCAAGGTTAAGTAGATCAGAGTACCTACCAATTGTCAATACATCATCGTATCTTCCAAATCTTTTCCTTCATGTGCACACATTTTGGCATTTGGTTCCATCGGCGTTGAAATCGGCTTGCATTCGAGCATTTCAAACCTCTTCAATAAATCTTTGGAATATTTTTGCTGACAAAGAAATATTCCTTCTTGTGTGCGATCAATCTCTAGACCAAGGAAGTGCTTGAGCTGTCCAAGTTCTTTCGTCTGGAAGCGGACTGATAAATTATCCTTTGTCTAAAGAATTTCTGCCTCATCATCACCGGTTATGATTAAATCATCCACATACACTAGCACAATCGCTAGCTTTCCTTTATTGGCTTTGACAAACAAACTGGAGTCTGCAGGTGTTACTAAATAACCACTTTGTATCAGAAATTCAGCAATCTTACCATACCACGCCCTGGGTGCTTGTTTCAATCCGTAGAGTGATTTTCGCAGCTTACACACATATTCAAGATAATCTTGGCTCTGAAATCCCATTGGTTAGATCATGTAAATCTCTCGATCTAGCTCTCCATGAAGAAAAGCATTCTTCATATCCATCTGCCACAAAATCCAGTCTTTGTTGGCTGCAAGTGCGAGTAGAACTCGTACAGTTGTAAGTTTTGCCACAGGACTAAATGTTTCATCATAGTCTAGTCCGTATTGTTGAGAGAAACCACGAGCTACCAATCGAGCCTTATACCTCTCGATTGACCCATCTGGACGGCGCTTTATCTTGTAAACCCACTTGCAGGATATGGGTTTCACATCTCCTGGCTTTGGCATCAGATCCCAAGTTTGATTTTGCTCAAGTGCAGTGATCTCTTCTTTCATAGCTGTCAACCACTCAGAACTCTGTGATGCTTCTTCGAACAACTCAGGTTCTATTACAGTTGCTTCTTCAATTATGGCTGTATTGGCATAGTTGAGATTTAGCCTTCGTGTTCTTGTTGACCTTCGGAGTTGAGATTGTGGAGTTGATTTTTTCGGTTCACTAGGCCCGCCTTCTTCGTCTTGTTGTTGATACATGCCAAATTGCCAAGGATTCTGAGTTACTCTTTGCTCGATATCATCGCCGTTTGGATCTCCTGATTCATCTGAACTTGGTTGGAGTTGAACAGTATGTTCCCCCATCTTTTGTTGCAGCTTGTCTCCAAATTCTCTCGAGTCTGGAAAAACCTTCTTTTCTAAGGACTACTGATGAGAGCCATAAAATGCAACATAATCGTACTTATTTGTTAGCACTTTAGGGTTGATTTAGGTTTTAATTGCATTTTTATTTGTTAACAACTCTAAAGTGGTATTCTTGGAGCATTAACTTATTTCGGTGCATTTTCAGGTATCTTGAGTTAAAAGAGATGGAAAAAATATCATCATTTTAAATACGAAGCTTCAATGAATACTCAAGTGAGAGAGTGGTCGCATAAGAGCCAAGATGAAGAGAAACTAAGAAAGGAGTTTTCACTAAGTCGTTAGAATTGCCATACAAATCAATCATTTTTGCAAATTAAACTGTATTTATGTAGGAAGAACCAGGAGATGAGCCATATATGGTTAGAAAGATCTGGAAGTCTAGTTTCTGGAGGATTTTACGGTTCATCAAAAGGATTTTTCTAGAGAAAGTTATGATGGTTTTAGCGGACAGAGGTAAGATCTCCTGAATAAGCATCAAGGAGAGGCGCACCTTGGATCAGTTGAGGCGCACCTTGCAGAAAGAAAGCCAAAAGACACTGGAAGAAGCATCAGGGAGAGGTGCACCCTGGATTATTTGAGGCGCACCTCACAGCAACACATAAGAAGCTTTACAAAGCCAAGGTGCAGCGCAAGAAATCCAAGGTGCAGCGCGCACATTGCCCCTGTTCTCCGAGTTAGACCCTAATTAGGTCTTTAATGATTTGTTCAAACTCTAAAACACCCTTAGGCCTTGTACACTATAAATAGACCACTTAGGGTTTGTAATTAGACATGCAAAAACCTAGAAAACTCAAGGGAGGCTGCCACCCAAGGCTAACTAATCTCCAAGCAAGGCGAAGGGATGAATCCCTAGGTGTAGTTGTTTCTATTTCCCTTACTTGATTCAGTTGTAATAGAGCTTTAGCGTACAAACATTGTTATGATTTACTTTTTAATCTAATTAGTAGATTTCTTATTAGTCCGGTGATTGCATGCTTCTTTTCCATATAAGTCTAGTCATGCTCTTCTTATGTGTATTTGTTTGGGTGTGATTGAGTTCGGTAGATCTCTTTTATAGATTTATCCATTGCTACAGTATTGTCATTTAGATATATCGTCGTCTCTTGATAATTTATAAGTTAGGTCATGTGTGCTTGAAAGTAAAGAATAATTCATATCAATTACATTAGGGTTTATACATGCACTTTAATTGAATATTTATCGATTGGCTGTTTGGGATGTGAAACTTGCAATCGAGATAAAAACAACTGAATCAAGTTAGGATTAGGGCAACGAACCTATGGAGGATTCCCAGATCCTTTTTGTTCCCCCATTATATTTCACAATCTATTTTACACAATTGTTTCACTATCAATTTCAGATTCTCTTACTTATTCGGATTCATCGTTTTGGATTAAAGTTTACCCCTTCCTTTGTAGTTAACTTGTTTCCCTGTGGAATCGACACCCCAAAGCTGTACTACAATAACCGTGTTACACTTTAGGCGTAATCAAATTTTAGCGTCGTTGCCAGGGAAACGCACTTACTTACAAAGAAGTTTGTCAACTCTAAGACAAAATGGTACTATCGTTCCTTTCTATTGGTTTTGATTTTCTGATTTTTTTTTTCTGTTCTGTTTTACTTATCACTTTTAAAAATAAAAAACAAAAAAAAATAAAAAATAAAAAACTCAGTTGGTATATGCTTAGACCGAGAGATTCGCGAGGGAGATTCATTAAGGGACCCGAATTAGAAATACCTTTTTCCCTTCCACGTCCGTCAGTGAGACCTTACCTAGATCAAACCCTAGTGTACACCCAATAGAAAATATAGAAAATCTTGTTAACATGGCTTAAAACCCTAATGAGATTGTTGCTAGGACACTTAAAGATTATTTACATCCTAGCCGAATAGCCACCCCCATCTTGTATCATGTTCCCCCTTAATGTTCAACAACTTGATTTTAAGCCGAGCATGATCCAATTGCTACCAACCTTCCATGGGTTTGAGAATGAAAACTCCTATATCCACATTAGGGAATTTGAGGAAGTAGTAGCAACCTTTCAAGATAGGGCAGATATCATATATGCCGTCAAACTTCAGTTTTTTCCCTTTTCACTTAAGGAAAAAGCCAAGGCTTGGCTGTACTCATTAAGGCCTAGGTCCATAGGTAGTTGGGATGAGATGACACGAGTTTTCTTCCAAAAACACTTCCCAACCCATAAGACCAATAACCTCAAGAGACAAATCTCAAACTTTGCACAAAATGAGAGCGAAACCTTATATCAAGTTTGGGAACGTTTCAATGACCTTTTGAATTCTTGTCCAAACCATGGGTATGAGAGTTGGCGGGTGGTTAGCTACTTCTATGATGGACTTCTAAGTAGGGAGAGGCAGTTCATAGAAATGATGTGCAATGGGGATTTTCTTCAAAAAGATCCCAACCAAGCCATAGATTTCCTATATGACCTATCAGAAAAATCCTACACTTGGACGGGACCAAATGCCATGGAAAGCACTAGGAGAAATCAACCCGTTGGGATGTATCAACTTAAGGAAGAGGATAACCTTAAAGCCAGTTTAGAGGCCCTAACTAAGGAAATTGAAGCCTTAAAAACCAGAAATGCTAGGGCTCCTGAATCGGTTGCTAGAGTAGAGTCCTATGAGCCTTGTTTCATGTGTAATGGGGTAGATCATTTACTTAAGGATTATCCAGTTTATTTTGAGATAAAGAAAGAGTGTAATGTTGTAGGTATACCCTTTGGGAAACCACACTCACCCTACTCTAACACCTACAATCCGGGTTGGAAAAACCACCCTAATTTTAGTTGGAAATCCGACATGCAACCCCCTGCCCACTCTAGTACCCAATGGCAACTGGAAGCAACTTCATATAATGCACCTTAACAATCTTTACCTTTGGAAGATATGTTTAAGTCATTTATGCAGGTACATGCCAAGAATGTGGAAGATCAAGGTAAAATAAATCAACAGCTGTTAGAGGAGCAACAAGGGATCAAAGTGGAACAAAAGGAGATAAAGAGCCAACTCACTAAGTTGACTAGTTTCTTGGCGATTCAAGAGCAAGGACAGTTTCCTTCGCAGCCACAAAAAAATTCAAAGGGACAACATATGGCACAAACCTCCAATCCTGGAAATCAAAATGTTAAAGAGGTTAATGCCATAATCACCCATAGTGGTAAGAAAATTGATGGTCCCACTCTACCATCAAACTTGAGCAACAAGGATGAAACCCCCAAGGAACAAGAGGCCCATGATGATTATTCTCCACCGGTGCCTTTCCCTCAAGCACTCCTTAAACCTAAGGAGATAAATACAGCATTAAAAGGTGAGATTCTTGGACAATTTCAGCATGTTAAAATTAATCTTCCTCTTCTTCATGTCATAAAACAGATTCCCAACTATGCTAAAGTCATCAAGGATCTATGCACACTCAAGAGGAAGCACAATATGAAGAAGACAGCATTCTTAATGGAGCAAGCAAGTGTTGTAATTAACAACAAGACACCGCCCAAATATAAAGATCCGGGCTGTCCAACAGTGGCTTGTCAAATTGGAAACAAATCTTGTGGCCAAGCATTGCTAGATTTAGGTGCTAGTGTGAACCTCATGCCATACTCCATGTACTTGCAACTCTGTCTAGGTGAGATCAAACCAATCTCCGTGGTACTTCAATTAGCGGATAGATCGATAAGAAAACCAAGAGGTATTGTAGAAGATGTTTTGTTGCAAATTGATAATTTCTACTATCCTGTTGATTTTTTGGTTTTAGATACTGTTTCTACTATAAACACGGAGTCCAAAATTCCTTTGATGCTTGGAAGACCATTCCTTGCCACTGCCAATGCCCTCATTAATTGTAGGAATGGCCTAATGACATTATCATTTGGAAATATAACTTTAGAGGTAAATGTTTTTCGAGTCTCAAAACAGCCACATGAAGAGGATGAGTGCTTCGATACTTACATGGTTGATAAGCTCAATTTGGAGGATGAGCACACTAAAGATAATTCTAACTCTTTGGAATTCCCTCCTAATAATTTTAAGTTCGATGATTCTTTAATTTATTCCGATGCCATTAATGTTGTTGATATTTTTAATAAGTCACAGGAATTTATTAAGAAATCATGGCAACTATGCTTTGAGAAGTCACTTAAGAGTAGTCACATGGATGCGAAAATCAAATACCCTACTGCTGATAATGAGTGGGCAACACCAAGAACACTTGAGCCATATGCGGTGGACTTTAAGTATTCCTTGCCAAAAGATTAGCATTAAGGCCATTAAAATGGAGCCTCATCTTCAGCACCACAATGAGGCCAGCAGTGAGAGTGGTGCAGCGTCTGGCTGAAGACATAAAACTTAGCACTCATGGGAGGCAACCCACAACATATCCTTTTATTTTTTTGTTGTTTTTCATATTTCTTTTTGTTGTTTTCCAGTTTTACTTTCGTATTTCTTTTTCAGGGATAAATATACGAAGCAGTTCAAATGGTGGTGCACAATTTTTAACTTCGGTGCACTTTTGGCTACAAAGGGAGTTTCCTTAACTTTTGCTTTCACATTGAGGACAATGCTTATTTTAAGTTGGTGTGGAGAAAACATATTCCTGTTTTTCATGTTCTTCATTGAACTGCTTGGTGTCATTTTTTTTTTTTTTTTTAGCATGCTTTGTGTTTGCCTTGGATGTAATTCACATGTCAATGATATAAGCTTAATTGAGATAACATACAGGATTTAGAAGGAGTTTAATTTTGTTTCAGTTTAAAATTAATTTAAGTATCAATCTTCATTTGGTTAGAGACTCTAGTTTGTGATAAGATTGTATGATTAGTCTTAAACATTTAGAGAAGTTTTATGCGGGATTGTTTGTGAATACTTTTGCGGTCTCAACAAGCTCTAGAACTTATTTGATAATCACTTGAGGCGAATTCCTAGAATGCACACTACTTAGGATATGATATAGGCCATTTTTGAACTGTCTGAGCCTTTCAAACCTAAATTTGCAATATATATCACTAGTCACCTATTTGAGCCTTTTTCTTGAAAAAGAATTTGAGCCTTGTTTCTTTCAAAAACTCATTTACTTATCCTTATGAGCCTAAAAATATTTTATCCTTACCTTTTTTTATTCTTTTAAAAGAACTTAGTTGTACACATTGTTGAGAAGCACTTAAGAGGAGTAAGGATGGAAATATGAAAAAAAAACCATAACCCAAGTATATTAAAGAAGATAAGTTGGGGGTTGTTGAAAAGAAAAGAAAAAAAAAGGAGAAAGAAAATAGGTGAATGAGTATTTGCCAAAAACAGAAAAGAAAATAGAAAAATAAGAGAAGTATGGCAAAGAAAGAAGGAAAAGAAAAGAAAAGTGGTGACTTATCAAGAGATATGCTCTTATAAAAAAAAATTTGTTGAAAGAGTTGAGCATTGAAGTAAAGTTATCTAGTGCTTAAAAGTGGTTGTATTTAAAGCTAAGCAATTAAGTTCTTTTACGTGTAAATCCTTCCCGTTCTTCGTTAACCTTTACCCTAGGCTAACATTACAAGCTTATTAAAGACTTATTGATCCAATGAAGTGTGATTTTTCTACAATAGTGGAGAATGATTTGAAAAATAAGCCTATGGAGCTTGTTTATGTGATTGATGTCACACAATTTGTTATGTTTTTAGAGGCCAAGACTTGTATTCATGAATGTTGTGCATAAAATCATCCGACTGTTTGGACTAATGGATTGTGGTAAATTAGATGTTAAGCGTCAATAACAATTTTAAGATTGATGTTTGGATTACTTTTGGACTTAGGTAAAATTTAATGATTCTATGTGCCATGTGCTATTTGCAATTTGCAATTTTTGAGACAAAAAGTGAATTACTTTTGGTTAACACTAATATTGCTTTTCATTGACTTTGATTCCCACCATAGAATTCATCTCTTGTTTTTGCTTGAATTGCTAGGGACTAGCAATGAGCTAGTTGGAGCTTGTGATGAGAGCCATAAAATGCATCGTAATCATACTTATTTGTTAGCACTTTAGGGTTGATTTAGGTTATAATTGCATTTTTATTTGTTAACAACTCTAAAGTGGTATTCTTGGAGCATTAACTTATTTCGGTGCATTTTCAGGTATCTTGAGTTAAAAGAGATGGAAAAGCGATCATCATTTTAAATACAAAGCTTCAATGAATACTTAAGTGAAAGAGTGGTCGCGGAAGAGCCAAGATGAAGAGAAACTAAGGAAGGAGTTTTCACTAAGTCGTTAGAATTGCCATACTAATCAATCATCTTTGCAAATTAAACTGTATTTATGTAGGAAGAAGCAAGAGATGAGCCATATATGGTTAGAAAGATCTGGAAGTCTAGTTTCTGGAGGAGTTTACGATTCATCAAAAGGATTTTTCTAGAGAAAGTTATGGTGGTTTAGCGGACAGAGGTAAGATCTCCTGAATCAGCATCAGGGAGAGGCGCACCTTGGATCAGTTGAGGTGCACCTTGCAGAAAGAAGGCCAAAAGATGCTGGAAGAAGCATCAGAGAGAGGTGTACCCTGAATTATTTGAGGCGCACCTCACAGCAACACATAAGAAGCTTTACAAAGCCAAGGTGCAGCGCAAGAAATCCAAGGTGCAGCGCGCACATTGCCCCTGTTCTCCAAGTTAGACCCTAATTAGGTCTTTAATGATTTGGTCAAACCCTAAAACACCCTTAGGCCTTGTACACTATAAATAGACCACTTAGAGTTTGTAATTAGACATGCAAAAACCTAGAAAACTCAAGGGAGGCTGCCACCCATGGCTAACTAATCTCCAAGCAAGGCGAAGGGATGAATCCCTAGGTGTAGTTGTTTCCATTTCCCTTACTTGATTCAGTTGTAATAGAGCTTTAGTGTTCAAACATTATTATGATTTACTTTTTAATTTAATTAGTAGATTTCTTATTAGTCCGGTGATTGCATGCTTCTTTTCCATATAAGTCTAGTCATGCTCTTCTTATGTGTATTTGTTTGGGTGTGATTGAGTCCGGTAGATCTCTTTTATAGATTTATCCATTGTTGTGGTATTGTCATTTAGATATATCGTCGTCTCTTGATAATTTATAAGTTAGGTCATGTGTGCTTGAAAGTAAAGAACAATTCATATCAATTACATTAGGGTTTATACATGCACTTTAATTGAATATTTGTCGATTGCCTGTTTGGGATGTGAAACTTGCAATCGAGATAAAAACAACTGAATCAAGTTAGGATTAGGGCAACGAACCTAGGGAGGATTCCCATATCCTTGTTGCTCCCCCATTTTATTTCACAATCTATTTTACACAATTGTTTCATTATCAATTTCAGATTCTCTTACTCATTTGGATTTATCGTTTTGGATTAAAGTTTACCCCTTCTTTTGTAGTTAACTTGTTTCCCTGTGGAATCGACACCCCAAAGCTGTACTACAACAACCGCGTTACACTTTGGTCATAATCAACCACCAAGAAGATACTTCATCGAACACCACATCTCGTGAAGTGTAGCACCTTCCACTCGTTGGATCGGAACATTTCAACCCCTTTCTCTGGCTGTCGTATCCCACAAAGATACATCTAACAGCTTTCTTGTCAAACTTGCTCCGTAAATGATCAGGAACAAATACATAACATACACAACCAAATACTCGAAAATAACTAAATGTAGGTTTCATGTTCCACAGTTTCTCAAAGGGTGAAACAAATCCTAACCTCGGTTGAGGAAGTTTGTTGATCACAAAGGCTGCAGTCCTCATTGCTTCAGCCCAAAACCTTTCCGGTACGTTCTTTGCATGTAGCATACTTCAACAAATTTCTGCAAGATGTCGGTTCTTTCTCTCAGCTACACTATTTTGTTGCGGTGTGTTGGCACACGTGTACTGATGACATATTCGACATTCCCTTAGGTATTGAGAGAACTCACTTGAGCTATATTCTCCCCTATTGTCTGTGCGCAAGCAACGGATCTTCTTTCCCACTTCTCCTTCAGCTGACTCTCTGAACTCTTTAAACTTTGAGAATGTGTCAGATTTTTCTTTCATAAAAAAAACCAACACATACCTGGAGAAGTCATCAATGAATGTCACCATGTACTGCATACCACCAATTGATGGTTGCTTAATGGGCCCGAACACATCAGAGTGTACTAACTCTAACAATTCCTTTGCTTTAAACTTTGATTCCTCGTATGGCAATTGGTGTGCTTTACCATACTAGCATCTCGCACAGACCGTGTTTGTTCGCACGTCAAGTTGAGGAAGCCCCTTAAACATCGACTTCTTCACCATCATACTTAGCTTGGAATAGCTAATGTGACCTAACTGCATGTGCCACAGATCTATTGTCTCATTTTTTCTTGTCTTGTCTACATATGCAGACTCACTAACATCACGTAGACTGACTCCAATCGTCGCCCGTCCATTGTCGGTTTTTCTGAGATTTTGAGATCACAATACACCTTCACATCTTGGGGACCGAACAAGACATAGTGGCCTGATGATGTCAATTAAGCCACAGATAGCAAATTTTTCTTCATTCCTGGGACATGATAAACATTTTGAAGTGGCACCTAGTTAGAATTATATCGAGGTGTAACTATCGTCTTACCGATGTGAGCTATCGGTAACCTTGAGTTGTCAGCTGTCACCACCACACGACTTCCCTTGTACTCAGACAAGTTTTGCAACTTCTGTTTATCACCCGTCATATGATTTGAGCAACCCGAGTCTAGGATCCAATCATTCTTGTAGTCAATTCGTTCTGGTGTTGTTACCGTGAGAGCTAATTCTTCTTCCTCCATAGCGAACAACGCTTCGGCATCCCAACCATCTTTGTTATTCTCCTTAGAATTGGAAGTAGCAGCATTACTTTCAGCAGGATTTTTCTTGGCCCAACAATCTTTCAACATGTGGCCCATCCTCCTACAGTTGTAACACTTGCCATCGAACTTTCTACTATTACCGCGATTCTTCAAAGCTCCTCATGGATGAGAGCCTCCCTTTCCTTAGTGACTTTTCACCTTGTCACCATCCTTTTTAGATCCACCACCAGTGTGCCACTTGAAATTGCCTTTGCTTTTGTTGGTGTAGAGTGCTTCCTCTTCACCCTTTAGCAAGACTCCTCCCATTTGCTTGGCCATAGCTTCTTAACATGCAAGCAAATTTTCAAACTCAACAAGCGATGGTTGTGTTGGCCATCCCTGTACAGTAGCAATGAACTCTTGGTATTCGAGTCTCAAACCATGGATAATTATTCTCTTTATCCTGGCTTCCCTAATAGATGCTGTCAGATCTAATTCAGAAATTTCGTGGCATATCGATTTCACCTTGTGAAAATACTGGGCAATCGTCGTGTCACGTTGCGCCATCGATAGCAGCTCGTTCTCGAGAAGTTGCAGTCTTGTATCATTCTTCTTTGTAAAGAGTGTAACAAAAGTGTCCCATGCTTCCTTTGGTGTTTTGACATCCCAGATGTGTTCCAACATTTCTTCTTCAATTGTGGTCTGTAAAGCAAACATCACTTTGCCTGCTTTAATTTTCCACTTTTGCAAGATGCCATTGGCATCTTCTGCCGCCGGTTGTGTAACTTCACCACCACCAACAACCTCCCAAAGATCTTAACCTTGAAGGTAAGACTCTATACACGTTGCCCACATGTTGTAATTTTGGTTGTTGAGTTTCTTGATCCCTCCAACAACTTGAAGATCACCCATCGTGTCGGTAAAATTTTGATAGTACCGAGCAAGTTTGATTTCAAGATACAAACTTGTAGAATACAAAATTCTCACGACTCAAGAAAACTTACTCCAAAAAATATTGGTATCGACCATCCCGCTCTGATACCACTTGTCACGGGCTGCCAGCTTAAGTCGCCAATCGTGCGGCCTTAGGCTCGGAAACACCTCCGTGGGAATGCCTAAGTCAGTCTTCCTCTTTGCACAGGGTCATTTTATCAGCATGACACTCGGCCTGTGCGGCGCCCTGCCTCTACGAGGACAGCCTTCAATCTACCTAGTACCTTATCTCGAGACCAACTAGTTTCGCCCTGCTTTGGGCTCATCAGGGAAGCAGCTCCAGCCCCCGACCAGTTTGTGCAGGGTGGCCTAATTCCTCTCACGCTCTTGCGAGCTCCCGCATTACTATTCTCCTTCACAACACGACACCCTGCACCCATTGTGCCACGGAAGTCGTTCCCTCCAGTCAATCCCGATTTTAGGGAGTGTCACATGATCCCGATTTTAGGGGTCGTGACATACGCCCCCCGTTAAAAACCTTACACACCCTCGTGCAAGCGTACCTTCGGCAACATCTCATACCAAAACCCACACATCCAACTCCTTACTCCCTGCCTACTTGCTTTCGACAAGTGTTTGGCGAGCGCGCGCATACCCTGCCTGCTTAAGCTCCCACAAGTGCTTGGCGAATGCACTCTTGCATACCCTGCCTACTTGGGGACAGTCAAGTGCTTGGTGAATGTGGGCACGCAGTTGAAGATGTGAGACCTGCTCTGATACCAATTGTTGAATAAGTAGAGTACAAAACTCTAACTATTTTTAGGAAGAAGAAAATAAAACACTCTAAAGAGAACTCACAAAACACCAATTAGCAAAGCTTTTCTTATTTAGCACTTAGCTTTGTTCTTTTCTTTGGATGATTTACAATGCTTGAGGACTTGGGTATTTATAGCAAACCAAATGAAAACTACACCACACATATAATTAAACTAAATTTATTTACTACCCTACAAACCCATTAAGCACCTAATTATGTTGTCTTCCACACCACCCATTAAGCATCTAATTATGTTGTCTTCCACACAACCTCACCAATAGCAACATACCTAACTTTGCCCCACTTTGTAATTGTAAGCAATTACATCATCAAACTAGCTATGGGCTTGAACAATACTATTGGACTTTAGATTGGGATGGGGATTACTTATGGTGGGATAACATTGATTCTCAACATAGACATTATGAGGTGGAGGAAATAGAGTTGGTTTTGAAGTTGGGCCTGCTTTGTTCCCACTCTAAGCCAGCAGCTAGGCCTAACATGGACATTGATTCTCAACAGAAAAGAGGTGTGTTTTTTAATTTTCTATAAATTTAATTGATTTTCATGATTCTAATGAAAAATATAGTGAGTGAAGATTAAATTTTATTTTAGTAGTTGGTTTTTTATTTTTAAAACTTTTGATGAATAGGAGAAAGAAAATTGTGCCTGGAAGTTTAATGAAAGCGATGATGAGGCCTAGATGGGGTGACTCAAAGCCTTCAGATGGTGATCAGGTAATATATTTTATTAAAAAAAAGAAAAGTTTGAAGGATTTGATGGTAAAGTAGAGAAGTCACTGGCAAATTCTAAGATGTTGGTTCGTATATTTTGAGGTAATATATCATTGCACGGTTCGAACATTGGATGGATTTGGTGTCGAGTCTACAAAATCAGAATATGGAGGTGAGGATATTGTTTCTAACTTCTGACAAGTTAGTCATTATATTGAATGAACGTTTACTTTACAGGCAAGGGTATCCCAATAAGACATGTTTTGGGAAAGAGCAAAATGATATTGGGATTGATAGAAGGAATTCCAACAATGTTGAAGGGTGAAGTGGCAATGGTTTTCACTTTTAAATTTCCCAAATTCTCCTCTGCATATGTATGGAAAATGAAAAAAAATAAGTAAATGAATAAAGGAGGAAAAATTATATGGAATATTAAGATTGATATATTTCATCCATATGTTGAGGAAAAATTATGCAAATTTTCATTCGTTGTGATTCGCATTTATATTAAGTTTGAACATCTACTTTTTCCATTGTTCTGACTCCTTAATTCTGATAAAGTTAAGTTGGGTCCAGAAACATTCAAATAGCGAGTAAATATGTTTCTCAATTGTAATGAGAGATGGTATTTGAGTGGTAAAGCCACTTTTTCCATAATACAAAGGTGGCCATGTGAATGAACAATAGTGTTCATGTGATTGAATAATAGTGCTCATGTGAATGAACAATAGTGTTCATATGATTGAACAATAGTGTTCATGTGAATGAACAATAGTGTTCTTGAAGCCTATAAATAGGCTCTCATTTGTAATCAAATATACACACTAAGAAGAGTATTAGAGAGAGTGTGAGAGTTTTCTTGAGAGTTACTACTTAGAGAGGAAAATTTGTTCTTTCTTTGTAAGTAATATTTTCCTGATTTTTTAGAGAGTTGTTTCTCTTATTACAATAGAGAATAGACAATTGTTATCTCATTGTAATCAGAGAGAAGGTGTTGTAATCCCTATTTTACAATAGTGAAATCCTCTTACGCTTGCCCGTGGTTTTTTACCCCAATTTGTTCGGGGTTTTTCTACGTAAAATATTTGTGTCTAGTTTATCTTCATTTTTCTCATTTCGCTTTAGTTGTGTGTTAGCTTCGACCCGGTATTTTTTCCTAACAGTGGTATCAGAGCTATTGTTTTAGGTGTTCACGCAGATCGTTGTGAACGAGATGTCAACTACAACAAAGTTTGATGTTGAGAAGTTTAACGGGAGTAATTTCTCGTTATGGAAAATGAAGATTAAGGCAATTTTGAGGAAAGACAATTGTTTGGCAGCAATTGAAGAAAGACCCGCAGAGATCACTGACGACAGCAAGTGGAACGAGATGGACGGCATCGCAATTGTCGATCTGCACTTAGCACTAGCCGATGGGGTGTTATCTAGTGTGGCGGAAAAGAAGACTGCGAAGGAGATTTGGGATACTTTAACAAGACTGTACGAGGCTAAGTCACTACACAATAAGATCTTCTTAAAAAGGAGACTTTACACTCTTCGAATGACGGAATCCACGTCGGTGACCGACCACATCAACATTTTGAATACTTTATTTTCGCAACTTACATCGATGGGTTACACAATAAAGGCATTTGAATATGTGGAGCTTCTACTACAAAGTCTACCTGACTCGTATGATCAACTCATCATCAACTTGACGAATAACATCCTTACGGACTATCTAGTCTTCAATGAAATCGCAGCTGCTGTTTTGGAAGAAGAAACCAGGCGCAAAAACAAGAAAGACAGACAGGCAAGTTCACAGTAAGCGGAAGCTTTGACGATGACAAGAGGAAGATCAACGGAACGTGGCCCCAGTGGGAGTCAGAATCATGGTAAATTGAAATCAAAAAGTAAGAAGAATTTCAAGTGCTACAACTGTAGCAAGAAAGGGCATATCAAGAAGGATTGTTGGTACACAAAGAATAGAGGAGTCCTTGAGTCATCAAATGCTCAAGGGAATGTGGCAAGTGCCTCAGATGATGGTGAAGTTCTATACAGTGAGGCAATAACTGTAGTTGGAGGCAAAAAGCAGTTCGTTGACGTCTGGTTACTAGACTCAGGAGCAACATGGCACATGACATCTCGGAGAGAATGGTTCCACAAATATGAACCAATCTCAGGAGGTTCTGTACACATGGGTGATGATCATGCTTTGGAGATCGCTGGTATTGGTACTATCAAGATAAAGATGTTTGATGGTATGGTTCGCACTATTTAGGAGGTACGACATGTAAATGGCCTGAGGAAGAATCTATTGTCTTTGGGGCAAATAGATAGTTTTGGATGCAAGACCCATGTCGAAAATGGGATCATGAAGATTGTCAGAGGTGCGCTTGTGGTTATGAAGGTAGAAAAGATCGCGGCGAATCTATTCATGCCTAAAGGAGAAATACTGCAGGAAGCTGATGTGTGTGTCACGTCAACCAGCAAGGGAGAAGAGTCGACGATGATGTGGCATCTCAAACTAGGCCATATGTCGGAACGAGGTTTGAAGATTCTCTCTGATAGAAAGCTGCTTCCAGGGCTCAAATAGGTAAATCTACCTTTTCTGTGAGCATTGTGTTACAAGTAAGCAGCATAGATTGAAGTTTATCAGATTTGATGCTAGGAGTAAATGCATTCTAGATTTGATTCATTCTGATGTATGGGAATCACCGGAAAAGTCTCTAGGAGGAGAAAAGTACTTTGTGTCTTTTATTGATGATTACTCTATGAGATGTTGGGTGTATCCAATCAAGAAGAAGTCAGATGTGTTTCCGGTATTTAAAGACTTCAAAGCACGAGTGGAACTTGAATCTGGGAAAAAGATCAAGTGCTTAAGGAGAGATAATGGAAGAGAGTACATGGACGGCGAGTTTCTTGCTCTTTGTAAGCGGGAAGGTGTCAAACGACAGTTCACAGTCACATACACGCCTCAGTAAAATGGAGTGGCAGAGCGGATAAATAGAACTCTTACAGAAAGGATGAGAGCTATATTGAGGACTGCAGGTTAACCCAACTCTTTTTGGGCAGAAGCAGTCAAAATCTCCTGTTATGTGATAAATCGATCGCCATCAACAGCAATTAATTTAAAGACGCCGATGGAGATGTTGACTGGTAAGCCAGCGGATTACTCTACTTTACATTCTTTTGGATGACTTGCGTATGTGATGTACAATGCCTAAGAAAGAACGAAGTTGAATACGAAATCTAGGAGGTGTATATTCTTGGGGTATGTTGACGGAGTAAAGGGGTATCACCTGTGGGATCCCACTTCCCGCAAAGTTGTTGTCAGCAGGGATGTGATCTTTGCAGAAGATCAACTACTACAAAAAGATGAAGACGATAGCACGTTGAAAGAGGTTTCAGAGACTACAACAATACAGGTGGAAAACAATCCGGTACAAGAAACTCCAGTTTCTATTGAAGCAGCACCAGAGCACGAGGTACAAGAACCAGTCGAGTCCAAAGCTCCTGAAGCTCGCCGGTCAACTCGTGAGAGAAGGCCGCCAGCTTGGCATTCGGAGTTTTTCGCTGAGAGCAATGTTGCATACTGTCTTTTAACGGAGGATGGAGAGCCCTCAACTCTCCAAGAAGCTACAAGTAGCTCATATGTGTCTTTGTAGATGTCAGCAATGTAGGAAGAAATTGAAGCTCTACACAAGAACAAGACTTGGAAACTGGTACTATTGCCACATGGGAGAAAAACCATAGGTAACAAATGGGTCTACAAGATCAAGCGGGATAGCAATGATCAAGTGGAACGGTTTCGTTCAAGACTGGTGGTAAAGGGATTCGTTCAGAAAGAAGGTATTGATTTTAATGAGATATTTTCCCCGGTGGTTCGACTTACAACAATTAGAGTAGTCCTGGCTATGTGTGCTAGTTTGACTTACATCTGGAGCAGTTGGATGTGAAAATTGCATTTCTTCATGGAGAACTTGAAGAAGAAATCTATATGCTCCAACCAGATGGTTTTGCTGAAACAGGAAAGGAGAACTTGGTTTGCAAGTTGAACAAATCTCTATACAGTCTCAAACAGGCGCCAAGATGTTGGTAAAAGAGATTTGATTCCTTCATTATTAGCCTTGGATACAACAGACTCAGTTCAGACCATTGAACATACTTCAAAAGGTTTGATGGTGATAATGATTTTATTATCTTGTTGTTGTATGTGGATGACATGTTGGTAGCAGGCCCCAACAAAGATCAAATCCAAAAATTGAAGGCACAGTTGGCTAGGGAGTTTGATATGAAGGACTTAGGACTAGCAAACAAGATTCTAGGGATGCAGATTCACCGAGACAGAAATAACAGGAAGATTTGGCTTTCCCAGAAGAACTATTTCAATAAGATCTTGCAACGTTTCAATATGCAAGATAGTAAGCCAATTTCTACCCCACTTCCTATTAATTTCAAGTTATCCTCAAGTATATATCCTAGCAATGAATGAGAGAGGAGAGAGATGTCTCGAGTACCGTATGCATCAACAGTGGGAAGTTTAATGTTTGTTATGATTTGTACAAGACCAGACATTGCACAAGTAGTGGGAGTGGTTAGTCGATTTATGGTGAATCCTGGTGGAGAGCATTTGAATATTGTGAAGAGGGTTCTGAGGTACATCAAAGGAACCTCAGATGCTGCATTATGTTATGGAGGATCAGATTTTACTGTCAGAGGCTATGTTGATTCAGATTTTGCAGGGGATCTCAATAAAAGCAAGTCTACTACTGGTTATGTGTTTACAATTGCAGGAGGAGCTGTAAGCTGGGTTTCTAAACTGCAGACGGTTGTGGCTTTATCTACAACGGAAGCAGAATACATGGCGGCTACACAAGCTTGCAAGGAAGAAGTTTGGATACAAAGGTTATTGGAAGAGCTCGGGCACAAACAGGAGAAGATTATTCTGTTTTGTGACAGTCAGAGTGCCTTGCACATTGCAAGGAATCCAGCTTTTCATTCACGAAAAAAGCACATAAGGGTTCAGTATCACTTCGTTCGAGAAGTAGTGGATATGCAGAAGATTCACACCGACGAGAACCTAGCAGATGTTATGACCAAGCCGATCAACACTGACAAGTTTAAATGGTGTAGATCCTCATATGGTTTAGCGGAAACGTAAGCAAGCATGGATTTGGCAAGTGAGGAATGATGGAAGGATTACGAAAGTGACTTTAAGTGGGAGAATGTAATGAGAGATGGTATCAAATATACACACTAAGAAGAGTATTAGAGAGAGTGTGAGAGTTTTTTTTTAGAGTTACTATTTTGAGAGGAAAATTTGTTCCTTATTTGTAAGTAATATTTTTTCGATTTTTGATAGAGTTATTTCTCTTATTACAATATAAATTAGACAATTGTTATCTCATTGTAATCGGAGAGAATGTGTTGTAATCTTATTTTACAATAATGAAATCCTTCTACACTTGCTCGTAGTTTTTTATCTCAATTTATTTGAGGTTTTTCCACGTAAAATATTTGTGTCTAATTTATCTTTATTTTTTTTATTTCGCTGTAGTCGTGTTATAGCTTCTGCCCTATATTTTTTTCGTAACATCAATCAATTACCAAAATTTATATTACTCGTTTAGTTGTGTTGGATTGTTCATTGTTCATTTGTTAAGAGGTGGTAATATCTCTTGTTGTAGTTCATGATGAAACCTCAGATGCACTACGGTGAGGCTGATTGTCCACTTCCAGCTCCAAGTACTTTCCCTAAAGATGATGAGCTTCATTTTGAAGTTGAATTAATAGATTTTTCTAAAATCAAGGTAAGAAATGTCAACTTTCATGTGTTTATCTTTCTGTTTATGACATTCTGGCATGATAGAATTTTGCTTCCCTGTACATGACTCGATTTCAGAGCTTGCAGGGGGCTGTTCGAATTCCACTGGGTATTCGATTCGAACACTACTTTCTGCTCAAACTTGGCTCATAGATTTTTCATGGGGGCTCGAGCTCGTGAAAACACTCGAGCACATACGAGCTTGAACCAGAGGACAATCATGCCCAATAGTTACAAATAATTGAGCTGCTCACAAGCCCGACAAGCCGAACATCTCTGTATTTGAATTCGGCTCGCCGGACAAAGGAGCCTTACCGATAGTTCGAATTCGGTTTGCTAGCTCAATAATTTCGAGCTGAGCCTTGTTCGAACCAAGCCCAAGCCATTTGTTAACGGTTTGGTTCGTTGCCCTAATATACATAAGCCATGATAGTTCTGTTGTTTGGAATTATTTAAGCTTTATAAATATTTCAGGGGTTGATTATTTTTGCACTACTTGTTTTACATTACATGCCCATGTTTATCAATATTAGCTATTATTTTCTTGAACTGAAGTTTGTTTGAAAACTAGAAAAGGATTGATATTAGCTATTATTCCGTTAGTTGCATTTAACATCTCTTTGGTTTTAATATTGAATTTTATTTGTCATGAGTTGCAGGTCATCAGCGATGATTTAGGAGTTCTAAAGAAGGTGCTAATGCTATAATTTTTTATTTTATAATCATTAAAAAAGCTTGGAACATGAAGATGATTTTTTTTTTTATTTTGGAAAGTGTGATGTCGAAATTCTTGCATTCATTGAAATGCTTTCTAATTGTTTAAGTTCTGATTAATTTATTAAGATCGATATCCTGTAGACTGTAGTTACTTCTGTCATCTATTTTAATGCTGGCTGCTGGGATGCACATATATTCTATTATTTGGATTGTTAACAAAAGGATCATGTACTTGCTGCATGGCTCTTTAATCTTATATTAAACCAAAAGGAGAGGAAGCATGAAACATGTTCTTCTATGACATAATAAGGCAGGGGAAGTATTAATGTTATTCTTTGTTCTTTTTATGGAGTTGAGGGAATATATTCAATTTGGTTGGCCCAAATGTGTGGATGCACAAGCATACAGACTCACTCTCACATATTCAAAACAAGGTTTTTAAAGAAACCCTGCAAATGAAATACATGTTAGTGAGTTTTTGTATCAGGTAGTAATGATGGTGGTGATTGTCTATATCTGGAAGGGAGGGTAGACTTGGTAATCAGATCACCTTATGCCAAATGAGAAACAAGATTGGGAACTGAAAGATTTTGTTGTAAAGAAAGATGTATTTCAATTAAGTATTTCTTCGAAAATGTTTTTTTTTTTTATTTATAAATTCTCCATTTATAGGAACAATGGCACGGGAAGAGAAGGCAGTAATATATGTTACCAGTCAGTACTCAATCTTCTCTAATGCCCGTGGTAGAAGGCTTTGAGGAAGTTCATTTTGAAATGGAGCTTATCCATTTCATTCAGGTGCGGAAAGTTCTTTCACCCTGCAAGTGATAATTCTCTGTTCGCCTTATTGCCCCCCAATCCTTATGAGAGTTGTGAACATTTTAGTGAAGTTTCTAGTGGATGAGAATTTAAATGTTTCTTTATGTTGATTGATATGTTCCGTGATATTTTTTCTTTGTTGGAAATCATAAGGCGTGATTTAAATGTGATTCTTGTTTTGATTTTTCCTACTTATGTTTTAATTTCAACAGATTATTTGTCATACTATCATCTATCAATATAAGTTTGCCTGTAGCTGTTAGTCAGGCACCAGGCTTAGTCGTGCTATCTAAAGTTAATCAGTTCTTGGATTAGGTTCTCCCTTGGTGTTATGGCATGCTCATTAACCTACCAGCTGATTTAGCGATATCTTGGGTCTGTTGGGTTATTATCATTATGAATAAACACCAATTGCACATATTCTGGATTTGTTAGAGATAATTAATCTTCTATGAAATGGAACTTTAAACTTCATATGAAAAGAGGAAAGAGGTTCAAGGAAACTATTCTTTCATGACCTTAGTCAAAAAGGAGTATTAATTGCTTTACTCTCTCTCATGCCTGTGGATGTATATTATGTTCGCATGGCCAAGATGATGAGGGCGTGATCTAACTCTCAAGTTTTGCTTTGAAGGTGCGGGACATGCTTGGAGATGACGCCTGATAAAACGACGACTTCATGATGGAAAAGGTGAGGTCTTACATATATTTAGCTTACAGACGTTGTTGGAACTTGATGCTTTGTGTTTTAATACATTTTTTTTTATCTCTCAAGAAAGTGTGCTGCTTACCAGTGTTTTAAAAGGCGGTTCTAGGGCGTGCCCAGCGGCGAGGCGGGTAAAAACATCCTGGGGCGTTAAAAGTTAGGCGTTTCATGTGCTGGACGTGCGTTTTTTGAGTCTAGGCAAAGGCATGCATTTTTTACGCCCCAGACGTCCGGGTGTACGCCCAATGACTGTTTTTCTTTAAACAGAGAAAATGGCTGAGACTGATTTTCTGCCCAGATTTTCAGAGAGAGAGAAACAAGGGGAAAAGAGAGGAAAAAGGGACAGAAAGGAAAAGAAAGAAAGAAAGAAGCGTTTTACCTCCTCCAGACAACAGCTGACGCCGGAAGTATCCATGGGTAGCTGGATTTATTTTTGGTTTTTCGAAGAGAGATAGTGAGTTTCCCCTTTTCTGAGAGAGAAAAAAAAACCTTACCCATGAACCAATCTTACTGCTTTAGATCAAAGAGATAGAAAATTGCAAATAAATGAAAGAAGAGAGAGAAAAGAGATAAGGGAAAAGGAGAGAGATGAGAGATGAGTCCGTCGGAGAGAAAGAAGTGCTATAAGCTCTGTAGGAAAATAGAAAAAGGAGGAGCTAGCTGTCGTGATTTTATTAGGTTGAAGAAAAGACAAGTCTTGTTTGGGTGTTGGAAAATTGCATTAAAGGGAAAAACAAGTTTCCTCACTTTTGCCAAACCCACTAAAATAAAAAGCCTTGTTTGAATGTTTGTAATTCAGATTAAGAGGCAAATAGATATTTTTCTTGTTTTTACCAAACACTAAAGCTATAAATCTATTTGTTTATTTATTTAATTTAATTGTCTAAACAAAATTCAAACCATCAAGTTATTAAGGTTGATTGGTAATTAATTTTTTTATATTTTTTATACTTTTTCAATTTTTTTAGCATTTTTACCATTTAATTTATTTAATTAATACTATTTTATTCAAAACACCCCAATGTTTCAAAAGTTTTACACCCCAACGTTTCAAAAATCTTACGCCCCAACACTTTGAGGCTTACACCCCGCTTTATTGAGGCAAAACACCTTGCCAAACGCCCTCACCTCTGAACACACTGCTGCTTACTACCTCCATTTGAGCTTATTTTCGCAATTACCACATATGTTCCTTTTCCTAATGATTATACTTCTATATGCATGACGAAATGGCTTTGATATATGAATTATATTCATATACATACCATGGTTACCGGGATCCCTATACCCCCTTAGAACCGCGATCCGGATTTTACGTTCCAATTCGTTGAGTATTCGCGTAATGGATCACTAAAATTGGCGATCCTAATTTTTCTTAAGATTTTTAACTAAAAATTTTAAGGAAAAAAAAATATTCTTAGATACAATAAAGGAAATAAGAGGATGGTCATACTTTATTTTTAAATATATGTTTTCTAATATTATTGTTATTGACTTTACTATTTTGTCAAGACTCTAATATCTTCTAAACTATTATTATGCACACATTTCTATTTAAATTTTACTCATAAATATAACTAATATGTTAATTTTATACAAATACTTATACATAATATAAACCATTTAAGTTTACCCTCAACGTACCGCATATTGGGTGGGTAACATACCACGTTCTCGTACCCGTACCGCGAACCAGGGCGTACCGAATTTCTGGTAACTATGATACATACCAAGTTATAACTCTTTCTATATAAAATCTACAGATATAATTATATTAATTTTTTGGACGAATTAGGTGAGTTTCCTATGGATCGCCCACTTCATGACAGTCGACTGCACGTCCATTACAAGGGCATGCTTCTTAATGAAGAAAAGAAAGTCTTCTATGATACCAGAATTGATAATGATGGTCAGCCCCTGGAGTTCAGTTCTGGAGAAGGATTGGTCAGTTTTTCACCCTTTTAAAGGAGAAAATTTTGTTACAAATTATATTTATTGAATTGACATGTCAGTAGCGATTGCTCCTGCTGTGTAGAAATGGAAGATCTGCTAATTGTATTTGTCTCAAGGTTTCATGATGGAACTTTTAATTTGATGGTGATTTGTTGCAGACTTAGTGTATTGGGATTTTCATTTTCTTACAGGTGCCTGAGGGATTTGAGATGTGTGTTCGTTTGATGCTTCCTGGAGAGATAGCCCTTGTTACATGCCCTCCTGATTATGCATATGATAAATTTCAAAGGTTGCAATTTGCACTCAAATTTAGCCTATAACCATTATCATATCTGATTTTGCTTCTTCCTCAAGCATAATACAGAATCTTTTTCCCATATGATCAGGCCAGCTAATGTTCCTGAAGGTACTCATATCCAATGGGAAATTGAGCTTCTTGGTTTTGAAATGCCAAAGGTAATTCTGTTGATACTTTCAAAAATATCCACATGTTGTTATGATAACGTCCCTGCCAACAAATTGATTGGAAATCTTGTCATTAGTTTCTCGTTTCTATTTATTTATTTGTGGGATCTACATCGTATGAGGTTTTTTTTTTTTGGGGGGGTGGGGTCTAATGGCTGGACTAAGATAGGTGGCACCTTATACATCGTATGAGTTTAATTGCGTTGAACCGTGTATTAATACATGGTTTAAATCATTATTTCAGGATTGGACTTGTTTGAACTTTCAGAGTATTATGGATGATGCAGAGAAGATTAGACGGACGGTATGCATTTCATGATTTTTAATTCTGCCACCTCTGATAATTTCAGAGTATTAAATATTTTACCATGACTCTAAATGCATAACAAGTGTTTTTTACTGTGTGCGTTGATTCTGAGAATAATAAATTGTTCTTTCGAACGGTTTCTATCTTGACTGTGGAATTTTATCACATTATATCTTGAATGGCAGGACACATTTAACTTTTATGGTGCTATTATTTATTTTCAGGGTAACAGGCTTTTCAAAGAAAGAAAGTTTGAACTTGCAAAGGTGAAGTATGAGAAGGTAACATATATGCTCTTAAGCACATTCACCACATTTTTTGAGGACTTTGGAAGCATTGGTTATTCTGTTCCCTGCTTTCGATCGATACATTTTTTGAAGGTGACACTAGGATTTGTCTGCCCCAGTATTTTCTACTGAACCCAGTAGCTGCCTTCATCATTTAGAAAATTGTAATAACATTTCAGCTGTCATATTTAAATGGATTGCTATTCCATGCCTCTGTTCACTGTTTCTGTAACACAAATGAGTTTATATCCAATTTTAAATGAACAAAGAAGATTGAGTTTGTTAGGGGTTTATGATGGAATACAAGAGGAAGAGTAGATTTAGGGAAATTAATCTAAGTACGGAGGATATTTTAACTATGGGGATAATTATATAATTGACAATATTATGAATTATTATCTTAGTTTCCTTATTGGAGTAGGACTAGGATATGTCAATCTTCTTATGATTTCTTCTTTATCTATAGATTAGGATTAGTTCTTCTTATGGTTCTTCATTATTTATAGATTAGGATTTTCCTATAGATATATGGAAGACTCATGTATTACTCAGTAGCTTATGAATGAATAAAAATCAACTTCTTGAATTGCAAATACGAGTTTTTAGTGTCCATATGATTTAGAGAGTTATCCCATGTTATTTGGGATTGATCCATGTGATTTGGATCATTTTATCTTTATTTCCTTGTTTTTACAATTCCTTGGCTAGTGTCCTGCATCAAAGTGGTATCAGAGCCTAAATTTTGATCCCCTCACCACTCCCATCATCGAGTCAAACTTCGTTTTCTTTGTGTTTCACCACAGCAAACAAACCCTAAACCCTAAATCAGTTTGCAAAAAAAAAAAATGAACAGTGACGCATGAACAATATGCATTAACCTCTTCCGTTGATTTGCCATCGGCTCCGCCACCACACTCACCTTCAGAACTCGCTGACCAGCCAGAATCCAGAATACTAGCTTCATTCTTGACGGAAAACACCAGATTCACCATCAGGAGGATTTTCAGATCCGACTGCCAAGCTGAGCCACTTTCTAGTTAAATTCTGAGCCCTTTTTTGTTGGATTTGAGCCGATCCAGAGCCAAGAAAATTCTAGGTTTTGGATTTTTCTGATTTGCTTAGATTCTGATTTTCTTTAAAAAAAAAAAAAAAAAAAAAAACAGGGGAAAAAATAGAAGTTGTTGCCTCTGTCCCTCTTATGCCATTTACTGTAATGTTTTCTTTTGCTTCCTTTGTTCTTTGATTGAAAAAAAAAAGCAAGAACAAAAAATGAGAGCTATTTTGTTGCTTTGGTTATGATTTTGTGATTTTGAAGAACAAAAAAAAGGGTAAAAAAAGAGAAAAAAACAAAACAAAAAAGGAAAAAAAAAACAGAAAAAGAGAGAAAAAACATATAGATATATGTTACTGCTTTGAGAGGTATGTTTCTTGTTTTATATGTATGAGCATGCTTAATTTTAGTGTTTTACTATGTCTTATCATACTTGGGCACGTTTTCAAAGTGTGCAAGCTAAGCTATTAAGTGATTACTCTCGTTTGGATGACTTGCAATCCAAAGGGATCAAGTATGGTTGACGTTATCTTCCCTAGAGTATGAATGGGGAATATGAAGAACTTAATATTGAGTTTATCATGATGAGAGACGACTTAAATTGAAAAACCAATATGAGTATGAGTGTAGTTCTCAATATGTTCATGCTTTGAATGGTAATGGTGATTAAACCTACGTAAAGTTAGTCCATAGTTACACTTACCTCATATAGTTTCTAAATTATACATTTACCTACCTGTTGTTAGCGTTCTGTTAGTTGTCTATTAGTCAATTGTTCAAAATCGTCAAACCTTATGCTGACTTATCAAAACTTATTAGAAACCTGACTTTACCCTTAATAATTTCAAAATCCAGTCAATGTTTGGATATTAGTTGGGTAAAAGATTTGACTAGATTTTGAAATTATTAAGGGTAAAGTTGGGTTTTCAATAAGTTTTGATGAGTTGGCATAAAGTTTGACTATATTTTGAACAATTGACTAATGAAAAGTTAACTGAAAGCAAACGACAAGTAGGTAAGTGTATATTCTAAAAATTAGGTGAGGTAAATGTAACCATGGACTAATATAAGGTAGGTTAAGCGTAACCATAGACTAATATAATGTAGGTTAATGTAATTTACCCTTATATTTATGATGATGAAGGAGTTGCTTATATAACTTATTATTATGCTCCTATTTTGTTGGGTATGATTGTGCTTACGGAAGTTATGATGGGTATGGTACATATGATGAGCTTGTGATAGAACAGTAGTCCAACCCAGTAGCTTCATCCCAAGTTCAAGAGAAGATAATCCAATTTCTGAAAGAATTTAAAGAATTATGCAAGCCTTTGGATGTTGTGACAGTGAAAGATGATCCCGAATTTGATAACTCAAAGCCCACTTATGATAATGAAGACTCCAAAGAGCAATAAGAGAAGATTTTGGAATATGAGCCAGTTCCAAGCAAAGATAAAGTCAACGAGAATGAAGATATTCAAGTGGAGGTTGCACCTATTGAGTCAGTTCTTTGTGCAGTTGACTTGGTTGAGCAAGTCTAGCAAGATTTTATTGAGCATATTGAAGATGTTGAAAAGATTCAAGACAACAGGAAGACAAGTTTAATTGTACGATTGAGCTTCAAGTTGATACACATCCTTGATATGGAGTTTATCCTACCTACCTGGTTTCAAGAACCTCGGTAACAAGCATTTCCAGTGCAATTTTTTTTCACCTTTTAGTTACTTCGGCTTCAATAAGTTTCATGACTATGCTTTATTTCTCCACTCATATGAGTTGTTGATCCTTCAACATTTTTCAACTTAAGGTTAAGTTCTTTCTAAGTGATGGAGAATGATGGAATACAAGAGAAAGTAGAATTAGGGAATTTATTCTAAGTACGGGGAATATCTTAATTATGGAGATAATTATGTAATTGACAATATTAGGAATTATTATCTTAGTTTCCTTATTGGAGTAGAAGTAGGACTAGGATTAATCTTATCTTCTTATGATTCTTCATTATCTATAGATTAGAATTTTCCAATATATATGGGATACTCATGTATTACTTATATCCCATGTCATTTGGGATTGATCTATATGATTTGGATCGTTTTACCCTTATTTCCTTGTTTTTACAATTCCTTGGCTAGTGTCCTGCATCAGTTTATATGTTTGCTTATGTGATTTATAACACGTAGGCCATGTTTGGGTACTGATTTAAGCACCACTTAAATCCATTCAAGGCATTTTTCCTTGAATCACTTTAAGTGGTACTGATTTAAGCAAACGTCTCCGTAATGTGTTCAAGTTCTTTGGGTCCTGGAATTAATTATAATGATGTTAAAAACTGCTGTCTTGCTATAGTAACCTGCATGAGGTTTCTGAATAGGTCTCCATTTTTATGTGTTACTTTATGTTTATGTGGAATGACCGAATGAGAGAAATAATTCATCTATAGATCTTTGAAGGTTTTTATAGAATACCATATGGTGACTGCAATACAGGTGCTTCGGGAATTTAATCATGATAATCCACAAGATGATGAGGGAGGCAAAGTGTTTGTAGATACAAGAGTAAGCATTCCTCTCTTCACACTTCTAAAAAAACAAGTGTTCCTCCCTTTCGCCCTTTTCTTTCTTTTTTTCTCCAGAAAGTAACTAATGGATCCATTGCTTTTGCATGATGTTGACTGAAAATAGCTTTAGCAACCTAACATGTCTGTTTTCTATTTTGATTGATTTTAATTTCCTTCTTGGATTTTCAAAGAATTTGTTAAATCTGAATGTGGCGGCTTGCCTCCTTAAAATGGAAGAATGCAAAAAGTCAGTTAAGGCCTGCAACAAGGTACATTGCATGATAAGTCCATTTTATTTTGTTTTCTATTTATTTTTTTCTATATTGGGAAAAAATGAGCAGTTGGATCTGTTGTTACGACTTATCAGTGTCTTAATGGGATGCTGATGTCTCTATCTATGAGACTTAATCTTCGATTTTTTAAGCAAATGTATTTTTATAGAATAAATGTTGTCGCTTGTATCCATTTCCGTTATTTGTTTTGTTAGCATATTTCACTTGTTGGTTTCAATTTATCTTGAAAGGATTGTAACCACTGGCACAATGATTCTAAACTTTCTAACATTTCAGGCCAGGCTTCCTGTGTTGAAATTTGCTTGCTGGATGCTGGTTTCTTGTTAGGCGCCTTGATGAGTAGTAAAGGGACAGGGCTGTGTATCATCCCTCAGAAAAGGAAATGGCATCTATGATGGATGATATTACTATCATTGTCTACGAGTGACCGTAAATTCTATCGGCCCGTGCATCCAAAGATAATGCAGTTATTAGGATTAATTGGTTATTTGGTTAGAAAAATGTCATAATTACTGTTGCAGTTCTTTAACTGGTGCAGGTAAATGATCCTCATGGGGCAAGGTCATCATTTTGAGTTTGAATATTGATGTGTCTTCCCTGTCGAACCATGCAGGTCCTAGATGCAAACCCTGCTCATGTCAAGGCTCTCTATCGCCGTGGAATGGCCTACATGGCAATTGGAGATTTCATAGAAGCAAGGAATGATTTCAACATGGTACGCTTGTAGTTCTGTCATTCTTTTATTTGTTGGAGCATTCTGGACATCCATTTCTGGGATCACTTATCGCTGCTAATTTAGATGATGAAAGCTGATAAGTCAGCAGAACCTGATGCAACAGCCGCTCTTCTGAAACTAAAGCAGAAAGAACAGGTAGGTTGATCAACAAATTTTCCATTTGTGGATTTACATGGAGTGGAAAGTTAACTATTTTCCTAGCAGGAAGTTGAGAGGAAGGCTCGAAAGTAATTTAAAGGAGTATTTGACAAGAAGCCAGGGGAAATTGCTCATGCTGGGACAGATGACAGAAAGGAAGAGGAGATTACAGAAGAAAATCAGAACAATGGTGATTGGGAGATACAGATGGAGACAAGGTAGAGGAATTGCGTGAAGCTGCACCTAATGCGCCTAGAATGGGTTGGCTCTACAACATGTGGCCTGCTTGTAGAAGATTATTAACTGTTGGGCTTCAGGTTGCGCTTGCTATGGTTGGAATTTTGATTATTCAACTTATCGGCTATAGAGGTGCTTAAATTAGATCAGCCAAGGAAAGAATAAGAAGAAAGTGTACAATTTTTGTGTATTACAGAAGATAGTGGATTTAACAAATAATGGTTCTTGATAGGAAATTTTTGCGTTCGTAGGTTGGTTTGATTAATAAGATATGTAATCGTCTGTAACTGCGCCATATTCTTACTTAAGAGCAGAAATTCTAACAGTCTACTCTTTAAGATTATGTTTTTTCGAGAATTTTAAAATCTGGGATTCAGAAATCATGGATTTGGATTTTGAAAGGCATACTCTCGAGGTAAATTTTTTCCTTTTATAGAATTTCTTCTTCCAATTGATTTTAAAATATTTTAAAGTCCTCACACATGAAAAAAAACATTTCAGATTTTCAAAATATTTTTCAGAAAATAACACATCCTAGAAGTGATTTGGAATGTAAGTTCATAATGAACTGTAGATAGAATGGATTACATAATTCTCAAAATAATCATCTACAAGTTTGGAATTTATGTTCCTTTGAAAATAATATTTAACTGCGCCCTTTTTGTACTAATTTTGGGTTTATTGATAACTTGAATTAAAATCCATTACTTACTTTTAAACTAGCAGCTGGGCATTAAACTCAGTATTCCCTGCGAGCATCGTAAGCCAATTCCCGGAGGAGAATAAAAGGCAAAAAGAAACAAGGTAAGCACTAGAGGAAACCTGTTAGACCCTCTAGACAGCACAATATCTGTACACGTGATGACATAAGTTGGTTGATGCCACAAGCACAGGCATGAGACTCCACGTGTCTCTGTACTGTGAAATGCGCCCAAAGCACCTAATAATTTGCGCAAATCTTAAAGAACAAAAACAATTAAGTACAAAAAAACCTCAACTGATGCTAGCAGAAAATTCAGTAATTCTGAGCTTTACATTTTCTAGATTAGAAGTATGAACAAACCTAAGTAAGTTTAACATATGCTTGGTTCCCAATCACAAGCAAGAGAGAAAAACAGTTACAAGCAATTCCTAGTTATGTAAAAGATTTACAGGCAATCATTTGGCATCTCTTAAATCTGTGTTGGCCTAAACTTTCCAACAGACAAACAAAACTCACAACCCTTCAGCGTAAAATTGCCACAGGGCGCATAACAGGTTCATGGTTGGGTCGATGATCAGCTCGAGGACTGGCCTTTTTGCATGGAGATGACACTTTTTTCTTCCTTTTGTTCAGATAACCATCATGTTGGACCCCCATGGCAGCAGAAAGCACCATGGCTCGTGAACCAGGCATGTGCTTTTTAAGGAATTTAAGAGCTAAACTTCTATTTAAATCTTCTGGAACATTGCTCAATGGTCTCTTACGAGTCCCTCGTTTCTCAGATTTCAGATGATCACGTGGAATACGATAACTTCCTTCTCCTGACCCAACCTCAAAATGTTAGTTCTGCTTATCAAGTATAATGAGAAAATATATGAAACAAAAAAGAAGGCTACAAGAGTGAATTCTTTTACCTTGGTGCCCTCTAGAACTATTTGGACTTTGAGATCTAGCCAGTGTAAGAGGGGAACCATTATTCCATGAAACTTTGCCAATACCCTGATAGCAGTTATTATCTTCAAGAGCAGGCATGGCACATGATTCTTCAAAGTCATCAACCCTAGGTAGCACTGAAGCATCAGTAATAGGAGTATCATCTTTAGACTCTCCAAACTCTGATAAACTCAGCTCTAGTTTATGAGTTCCCTTGGAGGAAACCCTATTTTTGTCTACCTCAATAAAATCATCTCTTGTTCCACACAAGGACACACTTAAAGTTTTCTCAACATTTCTGAATTCATTGGTGTCACAATTGTTAATATTTTCTACCCTATGATCAGATGTGCAACAACTGTCTACAGTATCCAGAACTGACTGGGGTGATGAATTTGATATGTTCATCTCTGAGCATGGCTTTTTCACTTCAAATATACTTGAAAACCATGGTGTGTCTTGCCTGGCATAAAACAGAATATATGCATCCTGAGATAGCACACAATCTTCTTCAACTCTAGTTACCTGCCAAAGATAAGAAAAAAAAACTCCTTCGAAATCAATAATCATGGTTTAAGCTTGCATTAAAAAATTCCTTTTGAAACTCATGACTAATGTACACAACTCAATCAACATACATCACAACTATAATTTAATTTGGATGGCCACCAAAGGGTAACCCTTGATAAATTATCATTTTTCAACCTGAATTCTTGGGAGTAAACCTGAAACCACTTTAAAACCTTGAAGATGAATTGTAAATATTTCAAAAGCTTGGGCTAAATCAATTTGAAATCCACACCATATAAATGAAGTAACTACGTAACTGTTGGAAGCAATCAAGCATTATTCAAGCTATCACAAAACAAGAAAAAAAAAAATTTTCTTCCCAAAGTTCATGATAAAAAATGGAGAACCAAATTATCAAAATTGGCTACATACACTTACCATCCTACTTTCTCAAGAACTTGAGAATAAAAATAAGACTCATATCAATAACATAGCTTTAGAAACAACTAGACTAAGAGATCTGGTTTATATTACCTGTGAGTCATCCAACCTGTGCCATGTGTCCGGGGAGGACCGAATGTAGCAGAAGTAATGACCAGAAGTTAAAGACCCTCCAATGTGCTCCACAAATGCATATAGATGATACTTCAACTCCACCTTTTGTAAAAAGTGAAAGGAAAGTTTTAGGGAACATGCATCATATGCAAGCTGTAATAAACTTAAACTTAAAACCTACATACACAGATCTCCATAGACTTAATAATTCAATCATCCCATCAATTTTCCAATCAACTAGGTCTTATCTTTTATGCAATTTTTGCAGTTGAAGACCACATAAGGCATGTTTGAAAGGAAATAGTTTTCAAAAACTTTTTTCCATGTTTGATAAACAGTTTTCAAAAGTAATTTTTTAAAACAATTTTCAAAAGTAATTTTCTAAAACAATTTTCAAAAAACCAATTTATAAAAAAATAAAAATAAAAAAAACAGTTTTCTGAATTCTTTGTTTCATTTTTACTCTATAGTATATAAAAAATATTAAAATTTTAAAAATAAAATAATATTAATTATTTTAAGTATTTAATAAATATGAAAAATAAAATTAATATAAATTTTAAATTTAAACTCAAAACTAAAAATAATTACAAAGTAAAAACAATTTTTGAATTACAGTTATCTAAACACATTTTCTTCAACAAAAAAAACCCATAATAAAACTATTTTCAATTTTATGAGAAGAAATTGAAAAAATATGAATCTTTAAGTAGATAATGAAACTTTCTGGTTAGCTCCCATATCCACAGTCCACACACTATAGCATATGTAAACATACCTAACAGATATCTACTATCAATATTTTTTGTATTAATATGTTAAAAGAACTTTTTACTTACATTGTTGCTTTGCCTGCTAATTGTGTAGGGCTGCAAGTCCAGCTCCAATGGGAACTCAACATGCTTCAAGATCTTCTCAACAGAAGTTCCATCATTCTTGAATCTCTTCAAATGGAATGCAGCAACTGAAGGGGCCTGATCCACCATAAGCTGCTTCTCCTTTGACACCGTTTCTTTACAATTATCACATATAAACTTTGTCTCTGGATCTTCAAGCTTTTCCACACTGGTGAAAGATTCTAGCGCACTTTGAAGAGTGTCAACCTCTTCAATCTCCAAACTCAGTCCAACCAAGGGCTCATAAGTGTCAGAATAGTGACTGCAATTGCAACATCCTAGCTGAAATTCAAACACCAATAGAAGGACAATCAACAAAAACCCATATTCTGAGAATTAAGGGAAGAAGCATTTATTTCAATGATACTTCAACATTAGAAAAAGAAAACAACTAAGAAAAGTTACTTTGGCCATACTCTGCTTATAAGACGACCACCAAAAACCCGCTCAACAATGTTAATATCTTGAGAAGACAAACTCTCATCCTTTTTCTTAGAATCCAAACAACATTTCTCAAGCTTGTCTAACAAGGATTGCAGGAATTCGTGAGCATCTTCCTGCCGGTATTTCCGGAAAAAGGATGAAAAATCTGATTGTTTATCATCAAGAATCACATACTTATTGAAGAAACAAACTGCCTTCTAAACATAATATATCTCATAAACAAGTGTGAACAAAATATTAAGCACTTCAAGATGTTAAACGCACAAAACATGGATTAAAAGAACAAAATTTAAAAATGTTTCATCACAATGATTAACTACTAACAATTTTCATATCAAAAAAGCAATGCATGAAATTCTAAAACGAGACAAGATGCCTATGTGCTGCAAGACAATATAAAGGAACCAATACCACATAATCTGAGTAAATATTGTCCCACTTCATAAACAGAAAAGAAAGGATACAGTTCAAATTGTTAACAAGCTCTGAAGGTGAGACAACCCCTCCTGAAAAACTTAACGAGAGATCAATGTGATCACGAAGTGTGCAAATAACGCAGAATCGTTCTCTATTACCTGACAATTAAAATTTTCAAACAATCAAAACCCCAAGTCATAACAAACGCTGAGGCACTAACAAGAAGGTTAAATTATTAAAGACCCCAAATTGATTAAAACACAAAAACAAAACAAAATAAGATTAAATAACAGATCATACAGTTACGAGGCATTGGGTGATCATAAGTACGAAGAGCCTGGACAAGCGGCACGGTGTGAGTGAAGCATTGCAGGACTGAATTAATGAAGCAAGTATTGCCTAAATTTGATAACCCTGCACCCTGCCAAACCAAAACAAAAAACATAAGGCAACAACCCAATACATGAATATCAAAAATTACAGATACAGACGCATACATAAATCCAAATAAACCCCCCCCCCCCCCCAAACATACCACTCCAGTGGGTTTGATTTCCTTGGATGCTTCGGCTTCTGACCAGCTAGACCACTGCGAACCCCACCGTGTCTCACAATGCTCACACCAACAACCACCATTGTACATTGACCTAAAGCTCCTACGTTGACACCGTCCCATGTAAGTTGATGGATTGTGTTCTTCTTGAGGATTATCGTCACGATCATAGGGCGAGAAACTGTAACTTTCATTTTTTGGTGGTGAATAAAGCTTATCATCTAGGGAACCAGAATGCTCGGGCATAATTACAGATATAGGTTGAAAGAGACAAGAGGCCAAAGCCTGACTATCATTAGTTGTCTCCATTGGTGAAGACGGTGACCCAGTTCCACAGGAAGATCTTGGAGCCACAGAATGGTCCTCTAGGGTTTCCATTGATGAAGATGGAGAGGACCCATTTGAATTTGGCACTGAAGTGACGAAAGGGTTGTTTTTATCTAGGGTTTCAATGTCAGATGATGATATTGAAGAACCATTGAGATTCGATGATGATGGGCTAAAAGTCTGGTTGTTCTCCTCGGTTTCCTTTGGTGAACATAATGAAGAAGAAGACCCATCAAGACTCACCAAAGGCGGATTACCTAGGGCTACAATTGGTGAAAACGGTAGAGAACCATTTGGGTTTGGTGATAAAAGAACCAAAGACCGATCCACTAGGGTTTCAATCTGTGAAGATGGTGAAGATCCATCAAGGGTTTTCGCAGAACTAGCCATTTTAGGTGAAATTGGTGAGTACCCATTTGGAATTGATGGTGAAGCAACCAAAGAATGGCTACCTAGGGCTTGCATATGTAAAGACAGTGAAGACCTATCAAGGGTTTCAACAGAATCGCGCATTTTCTGTGAAATTGGCGAAGACCCGGATTCATAAGAACCAGTCATCGTAGTCAAAATTGGAGAAGACCCACAAAGATTCTGTTGAGAAACAACCGAATATGTAGCACAGGAATCGGTCTCTACGATTTCTGTTGAGATATGGGTCTCCATTTAGAGACGAAGGGACGCGGATTTTGCAGTGAAAACGAAAGAGTATCTTGAAGAGGATATATAGAGATTGAACATGCTAATATTGAAAATCGTTTTGGCTCCTCAATTTCGAACGGTTTGTTTTTAATTTTTGAAAACGGAATGTGATTTGAAGAGGAGGCAATGCAAAAAAGAGGAGGGAAGATGACAAAAGCTTTTTAGGGGGTGTTTTGAAATGGGAGGGAAAATTGAGCCGCCATTTTCTTTTGGCCTTTTCCGCTTCGAACCGAAAAATAAACAGAGAAACCACAATAATATCACTACTGTTTGCTCGCTGTTACCATACCGGATGTAGTACGAACAAATATTCCGGAGGAGTTGCTTGTATCGCACATAAGAATCAAATTACGTGGAGTGGAATTAGGATATAATTTTACGCGAAATAGAATTGTGTTCCATTAAAAATTGATTAAATTTTATTTTTTTATTGAAATAATATTATATATAAAATATAATAATTAATTTGATTATTAAATAACTTGTACGACTAACACATTAATGATTTAAAATAAGAGAATAATTGATTTATCTATAAATCAGAAAGATAATCATGCACCAATAAACATTTGTAAAAGTTGAAACCGAAATTTTGTAATCCAAATTTATCAATTTTAACTTTTTTATTATTGAACCAATATCTTATCGACAATTAAATTTTAAATTGGGGCTCAACAATGTTATTATGGTATGTTTGGAGTCATAAATTATTATTTTTCATTCAAAACATTAACTTTTATTTATAATAACATCTCAACATATGTGTTTACTTGATCATTATTCTTAACATATTTATGGATAAAAAGATAAAAAAAAACATAAATGATATATATTTAAATAAGATTTTATAAAAAATAGATATCAAATTTTGATTTTATTAATAATATATATATAAATATTTAATACATTACAGATAAAACAAATAGACTATTAATCATTTATGAGAATACGTCCCCGTGTACATAAAAAAAGAATGTGTGGAACAAGAAATTCTGGAGTGACTATACACTTATAGACTATATAGAAATAATGCAGCCTCTTTAACCAATATATCTAGAGCCACAAATTTACCTTATGATGAAATTGAATATGGAAAGTGTTATAAAGTAAGTTTTATTGATATGAAAAATAAGTTCTAACTTTTTTTATTATTCTAAAATAAATTCTAACTTTCAGTACAGAAGCGTATAAAATTTTCATGGAAAAATTACAAAAATATTTTTTATTCAAAGGCAACTTCATAAACTAAAAACCATAGTACAACATCTTCATGGATGCTACCTCTCCAAAGATCAAACAAATTCAAGTTCAGAACATCCATAGGAGGGTTATCAAAATACAAAATAGTTGCAGGAGACAAATCCGATCCCTTTTTTGCTAAGGCATCTGCAACACCCCTTTCCTGAAAATATGGTTAATTTTGCTCCTTTGGATCAAACACAGCATAGACTTGCATTCGTTAATTAATGGGCCGTTAGGATTAGCATCAATGTTTGCAGATTTCAAAAGATCAATAACACTAGCGGCATCCAATAAAATAATCAGACTATTGAAGTTCATAGAGAGCCATTTTTAGACCCTCTTTGAGTCACCAAAATTCAGCACAAACACTTGTGGCCATCCCCAAAACACTTTTATAGTTTGGTGTAAACTACATTTGTATAATGTGTTGAAAGAAAAATGAGTATGGGAAAAATAGAGGAGCTGGCGCTGGAAAAAGGGATTTTATGATGAGGGAGACTGAGAGAGCTCGCGTGAGGAAGAGAGAGAAAGATTTGCAAGGAGTAAAGGAAGAGGAGTAGGGAGTAGCGTTTGCGTTGGAACAGTTCCAACAAAGTCGAACGAAAAAGTGCTCTTTAAGCTTTTTTTATTATGAGAAGTTATTGTCTGACACAGTACCATAAGAGATACATGGCACAAATACCCAACTCATCATTAAATGGTATGAAAAAAGAGAAAAAAAATATATTTTTTATTTTCATTCAAGGGTAAAATGGATCATTGGGTCATGTATCTCTCATGGCACTATTATAGAGTATAGATGTGATATCTATATGACGGAAAAAATTATTTTATAAAATAATTTTTTTTTCAAAAAATATATAATATTAATTTTTACAGTTTAATTTGAGAATGGATTTTATATTGCTTTGCGAATTAGGTTGTTCTAGTTTGATTCAAGACTTGAGCAAAGTTGAGCATAGGTTCCTACAATAAACATAGTTCTTTCTCTCTCAACAAAGAAAGACAGAGGAAACCCCTCAAGGGATTTAAAATTTTTGTAGGAAATCTAAGTCGGGTTAGACACTCATGATGGGTGATCCGACTCACTCGTTTAACTTTGAACCAAGAGAAATGGATGAAACCATGCATCTCTTGGCTGTTTTAATTGAAAATAACCACCCTCTCTCCGTAGTATATATATGTATTTGCATGCAAGAGAAGGTCGTTGAAAAATCCACTTCTAGAGAGAGAAAGAGATCTTAGAGAGAGAAACTTCATATTTTTCCTTTAAAGAGACAAAAAGGCATTTGGGTGGTGAAAACAAGTGTGTTTTCTGATTCTGTAATTACACACACAACATCTAGCGAGATTGAAGAGAGATCTTAGAGAAAGAAGCTTCGTATTTTTCCTTTAGAGAGACAAAAAGGCATTTGGGTGGTGAAAACAAGCGTGCTTTCCAATTCTGTGATTACATACATGACATCCAGCGAGATTGAAGAGAGAAGACACGGAGAGGAGTCCAAGATACTAGAAGATTTCGGGTCGAATCAGTAAGCACCCGTTAATACGCTGCGTAACTCTTTTACATTGGTATCAGAGCAAAGTTTTATATTCTTTGGGTATATATAAACCTTATGAACATGATTTTATGCATTGAATTGCTTAGAAATACATGTTCTAGTATGAAGCCCGAAATATAAAGGCGAAAACTTGAAAATGGAAACTTCTTAGCTTCTTGGAAATAAACTATGAAATTTCATATATGAGTAAAGTATAAATAAATGATTAAATCTGAAAATTCTCGTGGCTCAACACTTCATGTGCAGACAGAAAATAATCAATCTCTTTTTGAAGGTTTAAATGGGTTAAAAATGGAAACTTGTCCATTTGTTATTAAAATATCATGATTTTCTAGGATTATATAGTATTTATGATATATATATATATATATATATATGAAATCTAGAAAATTTGGCATGCTAACTCTCAAAAAAGAGAGAGAAAAATGAAACCTTGACCTAAAGACCAAAAACTTTGAAGTAATGTCATAAATTGTATGTTTAATTTCATGAAACATGATTTATATGGTTAGAAAGATAATTTCATAAGCTTTCTAACAGTATATTGCACAAAATTTTTGGTTATATGTAGAGAATAGGGATGGCAACGGGGCGGGGAATGGTCATTTAAGTTAAAATCTTGTAAATTTATAAATTCATTTAATAAAAAAAAACATGAATTTAAGATGAGAAATATAATATATTATTTATAGGGTTCGGGGAATTCAAGGCGGAGACCTATATCCCTGTCCCCGTCGCTACCAAGGTAACGGGAAAAAAATTTCCCTCATTCTCATCCCCATCCCCGAACGGAACGGGGCAGGGGGAGGCCCAACAGTTTTGAACAAAATTACCATCCCTAGTAGAGAAAGATATAGGCCTTGGAAAATCTGGGATTTTCGAGTAAAATGGCAAGTTTAGAGGTTGAAGATGACCTCTAAACCAGAACATTATTCACGCGCCATGGAGAGAGTGATTACACTATCTCACTCAAACAGACACGAAAATAGAAAACCAACCCCACCACCATAACCAGATCCTTCAAACGAAACGTCTGTCGTCAGTCTGGTCAACGATAGACACTGTTAAGGCAGCGCATGGTGTGCACGCGTTCTGACGGCGTGTATTCTTTGTCGGGCAGGTGATGAATAGTTGACATAATTCTAAACCACCACGGGCGGCTAATCTGGTGGCACGAAAAATTCATTTTTATCATAATTTTTTTTAATTTTTCTATCATAATTTCAAAAATTATTTTTCCCTGGATTATTTAATATTAATTTTTGGAATAAAAAATAATTAAATATTTTTAAAAAATTGAAAATTTCTAAAATTCAAGTTTGCATAATTTTGAGTGTGGCAAACTTATTTTTTAACATATTTTTTTTAAATGGGGTCAATATCCAGTGAGAGCTCATGAAAGCTCTTAGATTTCTGTTTTTCTTTTCTCTACGGTTGAGATCGAGTTCAATCAAAATTGTGTGCATAAATATTTGTTGTCCTGCGAATAAATTTTAATAATTGATTAAGTATAAATTTAAAGTGCTTGCAAACGTTAATAACTTTGGAAAGTAATGAACATGTTATTTATATTAGAGTTGTCTTAATTATAAAAAAGGATCCAGAACCTACATGAATAAGCATATAGATTTAGTAGCAAAGAAGTAGGATAAAGTAATAGTTAATGATCCCACTGTTTCTAAGTATCTTAATGCTCAAGTCATGTTCGGATGATGAATGAGAAACTATGAAAACTACTCTGAGGCACGATCGAAAAGTCATAAATAGTTTTATGAAGGTCACTAGTGAGTTGGAATTGGCAAAAAAGTGTCGTTTTCTTTCAGGAATGAGGTATACTATTGTGTTATCACAATTTTCAAATCTTCATAGTACAAGACATTTAAGTTTTTTTCTAGGAAAGACGGATCCTTGGATGATTAAGATAGGAAAACGAGTAATAGACGAAAAAATAAGCTTCTTTGGTTATACAAATTACTTGGAAAATTACAAAAGTGGTCAACTTTTGACCAAAAAATTACCCATTACATTATTTTCTACTGTTTCTAAGTATCTTAATGCTCAAGTCATGTTCGGATGATGAATGAGAAACTATGAAAACTACTCTGAGGCACGATCGAAAAGTCATAAATAGTTTTATGAAGGTCACTAGTGAGTTGGAATTGGCAAAAAAGTGTCGTTTTCTTTCAGGAATGAGGTATACTATTGTGTTATCACAATTTTCAAATCTTCATAGTACAAGACATTTAAGTTTTTTTCTAGGAAAGATGGATCCTTGGATGATTAAGATAGGAAAACGAGTAATAGACGAAAAAATAAGCTTCTTTGGTTATACAAATTACTTGGAAAATTACAAA
This sequence comes from Bretschneidera sinensis, assembly GCA_023935145.1. Lineage (NCBI taxonomy): Eukaryota > Viridiplantae > Streptophyta > Magnoliopsida > Brassicales > Akaniaceae > Bretschneidera > Bretschneidera sinensis. The sequence continues at coordinate 43,380,146 of CM043703.1, forward strand.
AGTGGTCAACTTTTGACCAAAAAATTACCCATTACATTATTTTCTAATAAGAAAAAGAAATAAAAAAAAGTGTAGACAATGCTAGAAGCTTGTGTGTTTGTTAATGAATGAATCTAAGTTAATGCAGTGGAACTTAGGTCTTTCTTCTGTACATTTTTTTTTTTTGCATGATGAATGAAATAAAGTGCTTTCGTTCAAGAATGTTTTATTATTTTATGTTAATGATCAAGGAATATACATGTTATATAATGAATTTAATATACATGAACTAAGTGGGAGTTCTAAGTTGATAGAGTTGAGATGAATTCTCACTTAGGACTTAAATTTTGCGCTAATTAGACTAAATTTATGATGATTAAACTTTTGTACATAGGAGATGATTAGGAACATAGTGAATTTTTGATTCCATGTGTTAAATAAAATTATTATCGAATTAGTTTGTATTAGTTGCAAAATAAATATGTGTGAATAAGGTTATGAGTGTGCTAGTATTTGATTAGTGATATGTCTCCATGTAGTTATTTAGACCATGGCTTCGAATCCTAAGACTGTAAAGGCTAAGTTGAATGAGGATGAAAAACTTAATGGTAAAAATTTTGAAGTTTGGCACCAATAGGTTCAATGCATCCTTGAAGCACTTAAAGAATGTATTTCATACTACATGTGCTTAGTACGACCTTAAAGAGAAGTGAGTGAATGAATCCATGTGTCCTCACTGTGTGAGACCCAGAGGCTTATATAAATTAAAATCCTCAACTAGTGCCCTATGTGACTTTCAACTATGTTCTCAAAGGGACAGGTTGATGTTTGCTACTTTAGCATGTTTCTGACGGCAATGAAATAATTAGCCTTATGAAGCATATCTAGGAAAGTTGTTAGTCTAAAATAGAGAGATATGAATGCGAAAGGAATACTGTTTTGTTTACATCTACCACATGTATTCACAGGTCAACCAATTATATCGTTTTTTTGAAGCTTAGACATAATTGTGGATATATGGTGAGGAAAGTAAAGTTTAGCATAGCCTTTGAAGGATCAGGTGTACTATGATTGATGTAATAAAATAAGTCTGGGAAAAAATAAGACATTTTTCTAATTTATTTAGGGTTGAAGTCATTGTGTATCCCTAACAGGTGCATAGTATTGAGCTCCCAAGTGCAGGTGTACTCGCAGATCGCATGACCCATTTGCCAGTATAAAGTTCTCCAAATGAAATTTGATGTTGAGATTCTCTCTATCTCTATCTATTGGGCAATGTCGAGCCCATCATGTGTGAGCAGGAGATGTAGGAAATTTAGGCCGGGTTGGATGCCCATGATAGGTGACTCAACTTGCCCATTTAACTTTAAACAAAGAGACATGGATGAAACCATGTAACTCTTGGTTGATCCATACATCTCTTGGTCGTTTTAACTGAAAATAACCACCTTCTCTGTAGTATATATATGTATTTGCATGCAAGAAAAGGTTGTAGAAAAATCCATTTCTAAAGAGAGAAAGAGACCTTAGAGAGAGAAACTCCACTTTTTTTCCTTTAGAGAGACAAAAAGGCATTTGGGTGGTGAAAACAAGTGTGTTTTTTGATTTCGTGATTACACACACGGCCTTCAGCGAGATTGAAGAGAGAAGACACGGAGAAGAGTCCAAGATACTAAAAAATTTTAGGTTGAATCGGTAAGCACCTCTTAATCCATTACGTAACTCTTTTATAGTTTTTCTCTCGGTGCACTTTAAGTCTCCTAAGCTATCTTGCGCTCTTTTACTGCAAACCCTAAGCACCGCCTCCAATGGCAGAGTCAACAAAGGGAGATGGCACAGAACCTAAAGACCTTAGCCAGCGTGGGATGGTGAATGAGCCTCCCAATCTTTCTTACAAGGTAATGCTCACTAACCATAGGTGTATGAAGGATGATGATGATGATTTTGCTAGTGAGGATGAGTTCGAGGAGGACGAGGAGATATTTATCTCTGCAAAAGACTCAAACAATTTTGGGAAATGGAAGGTAGATTTTAAGCCATTGATTTGGGTCATGATTACTATTGCATCAGATTTGAGAAAATGAGCGATTATAACCACGTGCTTGCTAAATAACCATGGGTAATTGCTAAAAAATAGTTAACAGTTCGTAGGTGGAGTCCTTGCTTTTGGCTTGATACAGTAATGATCAATTTTGTATTAGCATGGGTTTTTATTCCAATAATCACTTTGGAATTTTTCCATCAAAAAGTGCTCACTAAAGTAGGGAATGAGATTGGAAGGCCAGTGAAAATTGACAAACCAACTTTAAAATCATCGAGAGGTAAGTTTGCACGTCTTTGCATGGAGTTGGATTTAACAAAACCCCTTGTGTCTACAGTTCATATTGGTGGCAGATGGATCTCGGTGGAGTACAAAGGGCTCAACATGCTTGTTTTAGTTGTGGCCACTAAAGGCATCAAGCTGTGGATTGTGGGGAAAAGAAATATGATAGAATCCATGTGAGGCAGAGGTAGTAACTTCTCCAACGTCGACGGAGGTGATCACGGATATGGTGGCTACTTTTGGCCCATGGAATTGTTAGAGTTGGTGAATACTTCAACAGATCTAGATCTACAGAACCCCAACAACCACAAGGGTCCCGCTCCCCGGTTAGTGGCAGCACCCCCGAAACTTTTAGGCCCTGTACATGAGTTGGGTCTGGTTTTTTGCTTGGCAGTTTGGGCTTGGGCCTATGAATAGTCGTGGTTTTACAGCAGGGTAGAAACTCTAATTAAGGCGTCTTAAATTGCTTATACATACTCTCTAAGTACTAAGCATGCATTATAATGAGAGATTTATGAGGTTAATAATAATGAAACTTTTGGTAGGACATAACCCTATTTTGGGGTGAACCTGGGTAAATTATGTCTTAGTTTCTTTCTGTTTTTAATTCATGTGATTAACAGGTTTGGGTGGAAACCTCAGATAATAGAGGGGAATTTTGCTCAAACAAGTTTGGGCAATTTTGTGTGGCAAGCGACATTGCAAGACAGAAAACAACTTCATATACACTTCAATAGAATGGGGTGGCTGGGAGACTCAATCGGTCTCATGGAGAAATCGAGGAATATGCTGAGTTGTACAGGCTTGGAGTCGGAGTTTTGGGCAGAGGCTGTGACTACGACATGTTATTTGAAGAACAAGTCACTTACATCAACTTTGCAGGATCAAACACCATTTGAGGCACTATTCGGGAAGAAGCCGAGTTTGGCTCATGTTAGGGTTTAATGTTTATATGCATGTGCCAAAAGAAAAGATGAACAAACTTGATAGCAAATCAATGAAGCGCATTTTCATTGGTTATAAGGATGGGGTCAAGGGGTACAAGTTATGGAATCCAGAAAATAAGATTATAGTTTTCAGCAGAGATGTTGTGTTCAGAGAAACACAAAGGGATGTGGCGATTGTCCAAGATATATCAGAACAACCAAAGTAGGTTTAGATTGATCTTAGTCTGAGAGATAAAGAGTGGGAGACTATCCTATAGACTGCATCGGATACTTCAGATTCTGAGTCAGTTGGGTCTGAGCACGATATTCATGTTTCTGATGTAAAGGATGAGGATTCAGATGCTGACTCGGAGGTAGAAACCACACTTTTCATAAGAAGATCCACACGGGTTAGGAGACCATGCATCAGGTATTCCCCTAGTGCTTGTAGTGCATTATATGCTTTAAATATTATTGGTGATGATCCTAGCACAGTGAAAAAGGCAAGGTCCTTGGAGGATGCTATGAAAAAGGAGATGCAAGCACTGAACAAGAATCAAACATGGAGCCTTATAAAATTTCCTAGGGATAGAAAGGAAATTGGGTGCAAATAGGTTTTCAAGAAGAAAAAAAATGCAGATGGAATGGTAGAAAAGTACAAGGCATGTTTGGTTGCAAATTAGTACTCGCAAATAGAGGGAATTGACTATAATGAGATATTTTACCCGGTAGCAAAGTTGACATCTATCAGATTTGTCTTATCCATGGCAGCTGCTTATGATCTAGAGGTTGAGTAACTAAATGTGAAGACAGTTTTCCTTTATGGGGACTTAGAGGAGGAAATTTACATGAAACAGCCTGAAGGCTTTGTGAGCAAAGGCAAAGAAGAGCTGGTTTGTAAATTGAAGAAGTGTTTGTATGGACTAAAGTAGTCACCACAGATGTGGTACCACAAATCCGATACATATTCCGTTCAGCTTGGGTTCACTCGCAGCTATGTTGATCACTGCGTCTATGTGAAAAGGTTAGGGGTTGATTTTGTCATTTTAACCTTGTATGTTGATGATATATTATTGATTGGAAATAACAAGAAGATGATTAGCACTGTGAAGGCATCATTGGTAAGGCAGTTTGATATGAAAGACCTAGGGCCAGCAAACTTTATCTTGGGCATGCAGATAAAGAGGGATTATGAAAATCGAAAACTGTGGCTAAGTTAGAAAAAGTATATTGAATAAGTATTGAAGAAATTTAACATATCTAACAACAAATCGGTAAGGACTCTTATACCTTTGGGAACCAAGTTATCTACGAAACAATATCTAAAGATGGAGGAAGAAGCTAAAGAGATGGCACACGCACCTTATACTAGTGCGGTTGGAAGCTTGATGTACGCCATGGTGTGTACGAGACCATATATTACCCAAGCAATGGGAGTATTAAGCAGATATAATTCTAATCTTGGGAAAGAGCATTGGACTGCAATCAAAAGAGTTCTTAGATATCTTTGTGGAATGTCAGAGTTTGTATTGTGTTATAGATGTATGGGAGGTAAGAAGAATTTTGATATTATAGGATCGATTGATGCTAACTAGGGACGAGACATTAATAGCAGGAGGTCTATAAGCGGATATATGTTCAATTTGTTTGGTAGGGCGGTGAGTTGGATGAGCAAGAGGCAAAGTGTTGTTTCTCTTTCATCCATAGAAGTAGAGTATATGGCGATAACTCGTGTTGGAAAGGAAGTGGTTTGGCTTTAAAGGTTGTGTGCTGAGCTTTGGTTTAAATAAGGAGCAGTGAAGTTAAAATGTAACAATTAAGGTGCTATCTTCTTAGCAAAGAATCCTGCATTTCATTCATGGACGAAGCATATTGATATCCAATATCACTTCATCCAGGAAAAGATTGAAGAAAAGGTGATAATCTTGGAGAAAGTCGATACAATAGTGAACAATGCAGATTTCTTGACCAAGGCAGTTAGTTTAGTGAAGTTTGAGTGGTGTGCTACTGAGATGGGATTAAAGAAACAGAGTTCTAGGAAGTTTGCCATGTCTATGAAGTATTTACCAAGTGGGATATTATTAGAGTTGGTGTATACTTCAACAGGTTCAAATCTGTAGAATCCCCGAAGACCACGAGGTCCCACTCCCCGGTTAGGGGGCAACACCCCTGAAACTTTCAAGCCCTGTACATGAGTTGGGTCTGGTTTTTTTCTTGGCAGTTTGGGCTTGGGCCCATGAATAGCCATGGTTTTGCAGCAGGGTGAAAACCCTAATGAGGGCGTCTTAAGTTGCTTTTAAATACTCTCTATGTACTGAGCACACATTGTAACGAGAGATTTGTGAGGTTGATAATAATGAAACTTCTGGCATGATGTAGCCCTATTCTGGGGTGAACCTGGATAAATCGTGTCTTAGTTTCTTTCTATTTATAATTCATGCGATTGACAGATCTCGAACAGTTCAGGAATCTAGTTCAGAAGAAAGATAGGAAACAAAAGACTATGAAGGATATAAAAGTGATCAAGGAGGCTTGGAATATTAAAGGGTTGATAAGTCATGTGGTCCTAACCAGTCTACAGAAATAAAGGACAATGAAACATCAGTAAGAGTCAAAACGAAGGGCTAATACTATGTAAGAGGAGAAGAAGACTAAGGACAAAGCTTTACTGAGTTCGAATAATTCTGGGAGCATAGAGAGCTTAGGGACAACATCAGGGTCAAGGTTTAATTTGTTGACGAATATTGATGGAAAGTTTCAATGGGAATTTGAACATATGGAGGTAAGAACGGAGAGGGTTTCACCTTTTCCTATTATAATTACAGAAAGTTCAAGGAGTCAGTTGAAATGAAAACTAGATGATGCGGCAAAACTAAGCAGTACAATCGCAAGGATTGAGGGATAGCAAACTAAGAAGAAGGAAGACCACTTGGGTATCTCAAACAAGCAGCCTTTTGCTACAAATACTGACAGCGGTAGAGGGACACGAAAATTTTTGGAATTGGCTGGACTAACTGATTTAGGACTAGCAAATGCTGCCATAGAACAAAAACTGGAGGTTGCTAAAGTAGGACACAAGGGAAAGGTGCGGTTCAGGTCTCTAAGCCACTCAAAATTCTACAATGGGGCAAGGGGAGAGACAGTCTGCCGTGTGGGAAGTGAAATGACTCTCAAAACAACTGGATCAACCACTCATTTTTTTACAAAAGGAGTGTGAGGCAAAGGATCCAAGACCATCGATTAAGGATGGAGAGATAATAATGTGAACCTAGAAGCAGATCATAGTAGTCAATGGATTCTTTCTAATTCAGCTTGTTTTTGAACATAGAAAGCAGAGCAGCTCCAAGGAGATTTACTAATTAATTTTTTATCTAATAATGCTTTAATTTCTTCTTGACAGTATTTTAATAATTCTTGATTCATCTGGATAGGTCGTGATTTTGAAGGGATATCCTTTTCATTAAAATTTGGTTCATAAGGCAGAGATACTATGTGCTTTTTTCTTTCCTAAAAAGCATTTGGCAAATCAACACATATTTCCTTCTTAAATAAAGTTTCTAAGTCCTTTACTTGAGATTGTATTTGAGGTTCTTTGATTTGTTGTTCTATCTTTTGATAATTAATTTCTTCTTTTAGAAAATTGATATGAGCTTGCTTATTTTGTATTAAGTTTATTTGTTTATGCAGGCTATTGTTTTGTAATAAGTTTAATTCTCTAGTGTCTATAGGTTGTAAAAATGGGAAGAATAAACTTTGGCCTAGTATGTTAGTTTCTATTCCTAGATGACTAACTTTAAAAGGATATATTTGTGTTAAAAATGGGGTTCCTAAGATAATGTTTTGATGAATATTTTTAACAAGTACAAAGTGTGTTTTAAGGCAATATCCATCATTACATACATAAGAATTGGTAATTTTATATTCTACATTCAATTTTGATCCGCTTGCAGTATTTAATCATTCCGTAGTTTTCTCATAATATTTCGTGGGTACAAGACCTTCTTTAAGACAATTCTGGTTAGCACCAGAATCAACAAGAGCAGTGGTATTAATATGATATTCTTCATTAATAACAATAGAAATCTTGATATACCATTTCTGGTAATTAATTCTTTCTATTAAATTAACAAAGCTATCTTTTGGTTCATTTTCTATTAAACTAGTTGTTTCTAAAGTTGGGGCTTCTTGAGATTTTCATTTTTGTCAGTTTGTGATATAATTGATTCTTTAAGGTTATTTATTTCTAAATTAACCATCTTTGCTTTTAGATCTATAGTGTCTTTTTGAATATTTTTAATCTGTTCTTTCATGGAATTAACTTTCATTTGTAAATCTTGGACGGTAGCAACTTTTGGTTTTTGAAATCTTTTTTCTAATATTTTTTCAAGGTTATATGGTTCAGGGGTCTTAATTCTTTATTCTTCAAAAATAATATTTCTTAATTTTACTAAGTATTCTTTCTTAGTTATAGGGTCATCAATCTTATCAATAATATCTAGGAGGAATTCTTTTTGTGAAGTTATCATATTGATAGATTTACAATAACATAGACCTTCTTCACAATTACACTGTGAATCGTCAGAATCTTCTGAATCAGAAGTCTCTTGAATGGTATAAATAAGTTCTTCTTTATCAGAAGATGAGGATTCTTCTTCTGACCGAGATTCATTTAGCATGAATTTTGTTAATTGTTGCTTTAGTGTTTCATCAATTTCTAACTCATTAATTTTTTGCTTTACACGACAGTTCTTTGCCCAATGCCCAAGCCGTCCACACTTAAAGCAGGCTTTGGAAGAGGTTTGGGTTTGTGGTTTTTTTGATTTTTTAAATCTGGGCTTTTGGATTTTTGTAGTAGAAGGATACTTATTGGGCTTATAATGTTTCTTATAAGTTCGTTTTTTAAAGTATTTGGTTTTATTTTTCTTTTCAATAGACGGGGCCCTAATAGTTTCATAACCATACTGGTTACAGAATAAGCCTAATTCTTTTCTGCTTTGATGTAGTTCAGATTTCATTTTGGACTTTAGTTTAAGATCATTGCAGATGGCTAATCCTTCATAATTAATATAACCTATTAATTCTCCATATGAAAGATTATCATAAGGTATGGATCCGTTATTAACATCTCTAATTTTTTGACGAAATTTTTCAGCAAATAATTTTGAAAGTCCTGAAATAAATTTTTCTTTCCAATAAGCATTATTACAATTTTTTCTAGTGTATATTTTGGCAAGAAATACATCTTTATACCATCTAAAGTCTTGTATAGTTGGGCATGCCAGGTTAATAAAAATTTCAGATGATCTGGCTGAAAATTTGTCAGGGTCTCCTATAAAATGTTGAGTAATAGCATATATAAGGGTTTCAAAAGCATTTTCCTGTTTTATGTATCCAGTAGAAATACTAATTTCTCTAGTTCGATTGTCTTGGAATGATTTAGTTGTTTGTATATCAATTGAGGCATTTAATACTTCATTTCTGTTATCTTCAGTGAGATAATTATCCCACCAACCTTTAAGTATTCCAGTAAATCCAGCAATTATACTAGTAGTTATCTTTTTATCAGTATTATTAGGTCGTGTTTTATAAGCAGTAGCAGCCATAGTCATTTCTTGAAATGTATTTAATATATTGTGATCACTAGCTCCATCTATATTCCATTCATATAATTTATTATCATCATAGCGAGCTTGAGTAGCCGAAGATCTTTCTTCATATTGTATATCAGAGGGAGTTGGTCTAGTGTAGTAATTTCTAGTTCTTGGAAACAATGTTGAACTATTTTTATTGTTATATATTTTATTGATTTCATCAGTTTCTCTAATTTTGCTAATTAGGTCTTGGTCTATGACATTAATGTTTGAAGTTTTTTCATCGAGGTTTAAATTTTTTAATTTATCATTTATAGATTTCAAGACATCATCAGAATTTTCAAGAGTAATTAAATTTTTTTTTTCTATTTGGAGTGGTTTAAAAATTTGTTGAGATAGATGAGGAATGGTTTTTGTTTTTGAATTGTAGGAGGGTATGTCTTCTCTCCGGGGTTTTTTGAAGAAGAAGCAGGGGCCTTTTGCTTACTATCTAAAGAGGTTAATTTGTCATCTATAGAATCAATAGTAGAGGCAATAGCGGTAATATGTTGAGAAATTGTGTGAAGATTTTGATTAGTATAATTGTTTTGGGTGTAAAGATTACTAATATTAGTTAAATCAGCATTATGATCAAGTGGTTCATTTTTATTAGCATTTTTGAAGGGTGTTGCAATAATAGGGACTGAATATTGAGGTGAATTAAGAGTTATTCTCTGTAGTGGGGGGTGTATAAATGATATAACTTGACCGCTAGCAAGAGTCCATTTGTGATCAAGTTGAGTTATAACATCTATTTCTTTATATACATCAGGATGATTTAGGGCAAAAGAGTTATAAATCCTATTATTAAATGTATATATTTCATAGAAATCAAAGAAGTATATTTCACATTGAATTTCAGTCATATGAGAATACCATTGATTCCTTATGTGGGTTCTTTCATTTTCAGAAAAGATTGTCATAAACTAATCAGATTTCTCTTTATTTTTTAGGGATAAAAAATATTTTTTTAATATTTCTTTATTTATAGTATAATTAGATTTCATAATAACATTAAGTTCATTATCTATATCTGTTTTAGTTGGAGAATAATCTTGACCATTATCTTTTTTCCTATAAGAGGTTTCTCCTATGTGAGTTGTTCTAATGCGGATTTAAAAGATCCATTATCATAAAATCCTCTTGCTATGATTTGGTCAAAATTGACTCATAATAAACTTTTATTAGAATTTCTAGATAATGTATCTACACTATATCTAGGAGGCATAATTTGAGGATCTTCATACATAGGGGTTCTAATTCTTCTAAAACTGGTTGTCCTAGATAATGATTGTGAATTAAATCTAATAACAACACTACCATCCTTGTGTTCATCTACTTGAGATACATTGGAATTTGTTATCTCCCTGGGGGACATAACACTTCAAATTTCCAATGATCCGGAATTGTTATTTGATCCCATTTTAATAGTTTTGGCGTAATAGTGTTAGCATGAAAAGTATTAGCTTCTAATAATAAAGTTTCTCCTGGTTGGTTTGTATTAATGCTTTAGGGTTAATCTTAGTTGTCATAACTTTATAATAAACTTTATAAATTAAATTCAAATTACGAGTTCATGTCTTAATATCTAATCATTTTAATTGAATATCTAAAGTAATAGTATCAATTAAATTTGGATCATACAAACCTATAGAAAATTTTGGATAACAATTAAAATATACAGGACCATTATGAATATTGGAGGCAACCAATGATAATAATTAATTTTGAAAATTTAGATGTCTAGCATCTTTTAACATCATTAATACGGGAGTATCAATTCCTAAGCGATGCAAAGGTTTAATAGCAATTTGAACTAGTCCTAAATGCAAATATTTAAATCTTTCTTGTTTATGCTTTAGTATTGATGATAAAGATAATAATTTAATACTTTCATTTTCTCTACTAATACTGTAAGTTTGCTCTGTAGTTTTAATAAAATAATCAGACTTGAAATCAAAACTTCCTACTTGGTAAATTATGTTTATTTTTTGACTGGGAATATGCCAATTGAGTAGATCTTGCTCAATTTTTGCAATATTGATTTCTTGACTGTTCATAGCATGATTAGGATCTTGACTAATGTGATCATTAGGTGGGTTATCAAATCTTGGAGGTGATGAAGTATTTGAACCTGACATGGATGATAAGTCATCACCCTGTCGACATCTCCTAAATAGTCTTTTCATAAAAATGGATTGAAGATATGGCTAAGAAGGCAGTAGTTCAAAAGTGAATAGTGTTTCTACTGGGACCACCTACTGGGACCAGCCTGTCATCAGGCTGACCAACAGTAAACAAAGGGTTGACCAACGGCTTTACCAAAACGTAGACACAGCAGAACCAGAGACTTAATAGCAATATAATCAAAACAAGATTATGAGCAGAATATAAAGGAAACAGATGAACAGATACTTGGCTCTGATACCAATTGTGAACAGGATCGAGTGAATAGTGAATTATGAACAGTAAACTGAATAATGGATAACCAGTGAACAGTAAACATAATAAATAATATAAACAAGTCTGATATCAATATGGTTAATGATCTGAGCACATATTAAAACCAGTAATGAAAACAGTTTTTGAAATGATTATAAATAGATACTTTTATATATTGAGATTGCAAGAGCTTACAGTGCAATATGAGATGATACCTCACTTCTTTCACACTTTTTACAAACTCGCACTAAAATTCTCTCTTGAAAATGAAACTCTAAAATCAACTCTGGTTTTTACAATGATAGTAAACTTATTTATAGACGACACGAACTTCAATAGCCTTCAAATCCGGATGGGCGGATTCCAGAGGGATTTAAGTCCGTGAATTATTTTTGTCTTGTGGTTGATCTGACACTTGCTTTTGTCGGTCACGGGTCTTGCTCTTTTGCTTTTCATCTTGTCACGAACAAGAATCTTGCTTTTACTTTTGATCAGGAATCTTGCTTTTTGTTGAGTACTGCCTTTTGTCTTTTATCTTGTCACGAGCATCTGCTTTTGAGTTATCTGTCCAGCTGTCTATCCCTTTAGGTCATAATCATATCCGTCATATGGGTCCTGTGCATAATAATCTGGTGGAGTATTGAGATTATCGGTAGGAGTCTGGGTACTGTCTTCATCGCTATCCGATAACTGAGATAGCTCTTCAAGGAGCTTTTTCTTCTTTTCTTGTTTTGATAACTTGGAAGGTCCTGGGATTTTTTGATTGATTTTGGCATTTTGAGGATTATTGCAAAACCATGTCTTGACAGTGTTAAGATTGGAATATGAGCAATCATATTTTGCCCACCATTTGACCTTAAATATTCTTTTTATTGCCATAAGTTCCCACTGTGTACCTTCAATGATAGAACCAGTGATAATATAGTCCCAAGAAATTATCCATGGAATAGCAAATAGAGCATGAAAAAGTAAGTCATAAGAATAAGGCTTGTCATTGATGGTGGTTTGTCTGAAATATTGCAATGCTTCTTGAGTAACAGGAGGAAGGATAGTGGAATCGGTGCCAAAATATGGCCACCAATCAAAAATCCATTGAGGGAAGTCAATCTTGCATTTCTTGTCAAAGAATATGAACCAAGAATGGGTTTTTGGTCTAATATAAAACATATTGAACCATGCCATTTGATAATCATGATAATTATAAGTAGGGGGATTAAAAGTCACTGAAAAAGGATTTGGCTTATAGTGATCAGGAATCTTATCTGGAAGAACGAATTTGAGAATCTTGCATTTGGAATAAACAATAAAGTTGGGGTAAGAAGGGTCTCTTGTGTGGGTAATTTCTACGGATTTGGTGTCAACTAAAATCAGCTCATAATATCTTTGGGTTTTTCGAATATCTTCAGGGGCATATTGAAAACCTATTGGAAATACTTTATTGACATAAAGATAATGATTAATAAGTTCAAAATCATTTGTTGGTTTCCTAATGCTGGTACATCTGATATATTCTTGAATGGGTTTTTGGTAATATTGACTAGGAGGGATTTGAGATTGAGAGTATAGTGTTTGATTTTGAGATTGGCATGATGGTGCTTGAGAGGAGAGTTTTTGAGCATAGGATTGTGGAGATAGGATTGGGAATTCTTCTAGAGAAGAAAATCTGTTTGGCATTTGAAGTGTTTTTGGTTGAACTGGTGATAAAAGAGGTTTTGAAGAAGCATAATCTGATGGGTCTTGGATTTTTTGAGGTAATGAAGAGGGCTCAATCTTTTGTTTTCCCTTTTAGCGGGAAATCAGACTCATTTTTTTCCTGTGTTTGGATCTTGCAAAAATTCTTGTGTGAGGAAATCAGGAAGGGAATTATTCTCTCCTTTAATAAACTCTATATTAAAATCGAACACACTCAATATGGCTTGCCATATGGCAAATATCTGTTTTGAAACAAGATTTTGAACATTTTTTTGTAAAACTTCTTTTGCTGATTTACAATCAATGCGCAATAAAAATGTTTTATTGTATAAATCATCTTGAAATTTTGATATGCATAAAACAATGGATAAAATTTCTTTTTTGATTGTTGAATAATTTTTCTGTGCTCCAAGCCATATACCAGAATGATATCATACTATTTGTTCAGTGGTTTTTTGGGGAAAAACTTGTTTTAGAATACCTCCATATCCTATATCAGAAGCGTCTGTTTCGACGATGACTTGTGCTGTAGGACTAAGAATACCAAGACAAGGAAGACTTAATACTTTTGTTTTGAGAAGCTTGACGATTTCAGTATGTTGGGATGACCAGGGAATTGGATTCTTGCGAAGCCTCTTATATAAAGGTTCACAAGTTTGTCTTAAATGGGGAAAATAATCTGCTATGTAATTTAAACAACCAAGAAATCTTTGTAATTGGGTCTTGTCTTTGATCTCATCAGGAAATTTATTTGCAAATTCAATTGATCTATCAATAGGTTTGATAGTTCCTTGAAATATAATATGTCCTAAAAATCTTATTTTGGTTTGAAATAATTTCATTTTAGTTTCTGATAAAACTAATCCATTGTTTTTAATAATTTGAAAAAAAGCTTTTAAATGCTTAAAATGTTGATCAACTGATTTTGAAAATATTAATATATCATCAATATATGTTATACTGAAACTAGAGTAGTCATTAAAAATATCATTAATAATATTTTGGAATTCTGAAGGAGCATTCTTAAGACCAAAGGGCATTATATTCCATTCGTAATGACCAAAAGGGACATTGAATGCAGTCATGTACTTATATTTTTCGTTAATCTGAATTTGCCAAAATCCAGATTTTAAATCAAATTTTGAAAATACAGTAGAATCATGAAGTCTATCAAGAAGATCCTTTTTATTGGGTATTGGGTATCTTATCCATTGTAAAACCTTGTTTAAGGGTTTGTAATTAATAACTAATCTGGGAGCTCCTCTTTCTAATTCAGCTTGCTTTTGAACATAGAAAGCAGAGTAGTTCCAAGGAGATTTACTTGGTCTAATTAATTTTTTATCTAATAATTTTTTAATTTCTTCTTGACAGTATTTTAATAATTCTTGATTCATCTGGATAGGTCGTGATTTTGAAGGGATATCATTTTCATTAAAATTTGGTTCATAAGGCAGTGATACTATGTGCTTTTTTCTTTCCTAAAAAGCATTTGGCAAATCAACACATATTTCCTTCTTAAATAAAGTTTCTAAGTCCTTTACTTAAGATTGTATTTGAGGTTCTTTGATTTGTTGTTCTATCTTTTGATAATTAATTTCTTCTTTTAGAAAATTGATATGAGCTTGCTTATTTTGAATTAAGTTTATTTGTTTATGCAGGCTATTGTTTTGTAATAAGTTTAATTCTCTAGTGTCTATAGGTTGTAAAAATGGGAAGAATAGACTTTGGCCTAGTATGTTAGTTTCTATTCCTAGATGACTAACTTTAAAATGATATATTTGTGTTAAAAATGGGGTTCCTAAGATAATGTTTTGATGAATATTTTTAACAAGTATAAAGTGTGTTTTAAGGCAATATCCATCATTACATACATAAGAATTGGTAATTTTATATTCTACATTTAATTTTGATCCGCTTGCAGTATTTAATCTTTTTGTAGTTTTCTAATAATATTTCGTGGGTACAAGATTTTCTTTAAGACAATTCTAGTCAGCACCAGAATCAACAAGAGCAGTGGTATTAATATGATATTCTTCATTAATAACAATAGAAATCTTGATATACCATTTCTGGTAATTAATTCTTTCTATTAAATTAACAAAGCTATCTTTTGGTTCATTTTCTATTAAACTAGTTGTTTCTAAAGTTGGGGCTTCTTGAGATTTCCTTTTTTGTTAGTTTGTGATATAATTGATTCTTTAAGGTTATTTATTTCTAAATTAACCATTTTTGCTTTTAGATCTATAGTGTCTTTTTGAATATTTTTAATCTGTTCTTTCATGGAATTAACTTCCATTTGTAAATATTGGACTGTAGCAACTTTTGGTTTTTGAAATCTTTTTTCTAATATTTTTTCAAGGTTATATGGTTCAGGGGTCTTAATTCTTTGTTCTTCACAAATAATATTTCTTAATTTTACTAAGTATTCTTTCTTAGTTATAGGGTCATCAATCTTATCAATAATATCTAGGAGGAATTCTTTTTGTGAAGTTATCATATTGATAGATTTACAATAACATAGACCTTCTTCACAGTTACACTGTGAATCGTCAGAATCTTCTGAATCAGAAGTCTCTTGAATGGTATAAATAAGTTATTCTTTATCATTAGAGGAGAATTCTTCTTCTGACTGAGATTCATTTAGCATGACTTTTGTTAATTGTTGCTTTAGTGTTTCATCAATTTCTAACTCATTAATTTTTTGCTTTAGACGACAGTTCTTTGCCCAATGCCCAAGCTGTCCACACTTAAAGCAGGCTTTAGAAGAGGTTTGGGTCTGTGGTTTTTTTTTTTATTTTTTAAATCTGGGCTTTTGGATTTTTGTAGTAGAAGGATACTTATTGGGCTTATAGTGTTTCTTATAAGTTCGTTTTTTAAAATATTTGGTTTTTTTTTCTTTTCAATAGACGGGGCCCTAATAGTTTCATAACCATACTGGTTACAGAATGAGCCTAATTCTTTTCTGTTTTGATGTAGTTCAGATTTCATTTTGGACTTTAGTTTAAGATCATTGCAGAGGGCTAATCCTTCATAATTAATATAACCTATTAATTCTCTATATGAAAGGTTATCATAAGGTATGGATCCGTTATTAACATCTCTAATTCTTTGACGAACTTTTTCAGCAGATAATTTTGGAAGTCCTGAAATAAATTTTTCTTTCCAATAAGCATTATTACTATCTTTTCTAGTGTATATTTTGGCAAGAAATACATCTTTATACCATCTAAAGTCTTGTATAGTTGGGCATGTCAGGTTAATAAGTATTTCAGATGATCTGGCTGAAAATTTGTCAGGGTCTCCTATAAAATGTTGAGTAATAGCATATATAAGGGTTTCGAAAGCATTTTCTTGTTTTATGTATCCAGTAGAAATACTTATTTCTCTAGTTTGATTGTCTTGGAATGATTGATTTGTTGGTATATCAATTGAGGCATTTAATACTTCATTTTTGTTATCTTCAGTGAGATAATTATCCCACCAACCTTTAAGTATTCCAGTAAATCTAGCAATTATACTAGTAGTTATCTTTTTATCAGTATTATTGGGTCGTGTTTTATAAGCAGTAGCAGCCATTGTCATTTCTTGAAGTGTATTTAATATATTGTGATCATTAGCTCCATCTATATTCCATTCATATAATGTATTATCATCATAGCGAGCTTAAGTAGTCGAAGATCTTTCTTTATATTGTATATCAGGGGGAGTTGCTCTAGTGTAGTAATTTCTTGTTCTTGGAAACAGTGTTGAACTATTTTTATTGTTATATATTTTATTGATTTCATCAGTTTCTCTAATTTCGCTAATTAGGTCTGGGTCTATGACATTAATGTTTGAAGTTTTTTCATCGAGGTTTAAATTTTTTAATCTATCATTTATAGATTTCCAGACACCATCAGAATTATCAAGAGTAATTAAATTTTCTTTTTCTATTTGGAGTGGTTTAAAAATTGGTTGAGATAGATGAGGAATAGGTTTTGGTTTTTGAATTATAGGAGGGTATGTCTTCTCTCCGGGGTTTTTTGAAGAAGAAGCAGGGGCCTTTTGCTTACTATCTAAAGAGGTTAATTTGTCATCTATAGAATCAATAGTAGAGGCAATAGAGGTAATATGTTGAGAAATTGTGTGAAGATTTTGATTAGTATAATTGTTTTGGGTGTAAAGATTACTAATATCAGTTAAATCAGCATTACGATCAGGTGGTTCATTTTTATTAGCATTTTTGAAGGGTGTTGTAATAATAGGGACTGAATATTGAGGTGAATTAAGAGTTATTCTCTGTAGTGGGGGTGTATAGTTGATATAACTTGACCGTTAGCAAGAGTCCATTTGTGATCAAGTTGAGTTATAACATCTATTTCTTTATATACATTAGGATGATTTAGGGCAAAAGGGTTATAAATCCTATTATTAAATGTGTGTATTTCATAGAAATCAAATAAGTATATTTCACATTGAATTTCAGTCATATGAGAATACCATTGATTCCTTATGTGGGTTCTTTCATTTTCAGAAAAGGTTGTCATAAACCAATCAGATTTCTCTTTATTTTTTAGGGATAAAAAATATTTCTTTTAATATTTCTTTATTTATAGTATAATTATATTTCATAATAACATTAAGTTCATTATCCATATCTGTTTTAGTTGGAGAATAATCTTGACCATTATCTTTTTTCCTATAAGAGGTTTCTCCTATGTGAGATTGTTCTAATGCAGATTTAAAAGATTCATTATCATAAAATCCTCTTGGTATGATTGGGTCATAATTGACTCCTAATAAACTTTTATTGGAATTTCTAGATAATGTATCTACACTATATCTAGGATTAATTACCAGTCCTATGCCTTGACAAAACTTTTGCATAAATTCTTAAATTTTCTTTGGATTTTCAGAAGTTCCTCTCTCTCTCTCTCTCTCTCTCTCTCTCTTTCTCTTTTCCCTTTATCAAATCTATAGATCTTTTATAATATTTCCCTATCTTCTCTTTGTCTATTAATAACTTAAAATCCTTTTATATTTCCCTATTCTTCTCTCTTAAAAGCTTGCATACAAAATCATCAAAGATCTCAAAACTTAACATCTCTAAAGCTGTCAAAAAATATCATACAGAGCAAATTCTAGATTCCAGTCAGTTTATGTAATCAGAGATTAACCTTCTAATGCCTTCAAGTACAATAGAAATGCATGAACAATTTAAATCTATAAATATGAAAATCTTAAATTCCTAAATAAAAAAATTTGAATATGGGTTTACTTGAAGTTTACCCAAAAGAAGTGGAAGCTGGTGGTGGTCATAGGTTGTTGAAACAGCAGCTAGGACTTGCTGCCAAGTATGTTGTCGTAAGGAGAAAAGAAAAGTTTAGAGATGTAAATTTCGGGGACATATAGGACAGAGAAAAACCGAAAAAGGGGAAAAAGGGGAAAAAAGAGAAGAGGAGAAAGAAGGAAGAAGATTTCCTTTAAACTATTGTTTGATCACCGGAAAATTGGTGGTTGATGAAGAAACCCTTAAATTTTGAAAATCCCCAAAATTGGGAAAAAGGGAGACGCACAATATATAGGGTATGTTTGGGTAATAGTTTTCAGTTTTCAGTTTTCGGAAACAGTTTTCGAAAATGAAAATTGAAAACAGTATTCGAAAATGAAAACTGAAAACAGTTTTTTGATGTTTTCTGAAGAAAACATGTTTGAATAACTATAACTCGAAAACTGTTTCCAAAACATAACAGTAAAATGTTGTTTGGATAATCTTATTTTGAAAACTGTTTTGAAAATAGAAAACTGTTTTGATACACTTACTTATAATTGTTCACAGTTTTCAGTTTTGATTTTAAATTTGAAATCTATATTAATTTTATTTCTCATATTTACTAAACACATTTTTAGCCCACATCAAATACTTGAAAATAATTAATAATATTTTATTTTTAAAATTTTAGTATTATTTATACACCATGAATCAAACATGACCAAACTCCTCTCCCTCTTCATATCACATATGTTTGTTTGTTAAATTAATTATATAAAATTAAAATAAGAAATACTACACAATTTTCACGATTTGATAAAATGTGAACAACCAACCCATCATTCTTCTTGGAAAATTGTTCAATATCTAAAACATTGAGTCGTGTTGTCACGGTACTACAATCCATGAGTATCTCGGTGCCCGGGTTTGATAGACTAAAGGATGAGCATCTTACTTGTCTAGATTTTGACATCATCTTTCAAGAGATTAGTGAGGAAAACTGTTAGTCTTATGTTGACTTCTTACTTAGAGACGAATATTTGTTTCGAGGAACTAGATTATACATTCCACTTACGTCACTTAGGGATTTTCTAGTGTGGGAAATGAATGTCGGAGGACTAGCTGGACACTTTGGGAAGGATGAGATCGTGGCCTTAGTTGAAGATAAATTCTATTGGTCATCATTGAAATGGGATGTAGGGCGGATCGTGTCACAATGTCGCACGTGTCTTCATGCTAAGGCTAGAAAAAAGAATACTAGGTTATACACATCGTTACATGTACCACATATACCATGGAGGGACCTTAGCATGGATTTTGTTCTCTGATTATCTAGAACCACTAGAGGTCATGATTCTATCTTAGTTGTGGCTGATAGGTTTTCTAAAATAACCCATTTTATCCCTTCTCATAAGACCACCGATGTTTCTTATATAGTTAAATTTTTCTTCATGAAGATCGTTAGGCTCATGCCCACCTTTATTGTGTCGGATAAAGATGTTAAGTTTATAAGCTACTTTTGGAATACCCTTTGGAGACTTTTTGGGACCCACATGAAGTTTAGTTCTGCTTTTCACCCTAGGTGGATGGTCAAAATGAGGTTATCAATCGAAATCTAGGAAATTAACTTAGGTGTATTGCTAGGGATAAGCTTGGTAATTAGGATTTGTTATTACCTACTGCGGAGTTTGCTTACAATCATTCTGTCAATAGGTTTACTGAAAAAAAGGCCCTTTGAAGTTGTCCTTGGTTATTCGCCTCATCAGTTAGTTGACCTTATGTAACGACCCATCCTAGGTTGGCCACTTCCAAGACGGTGTCATCACATTTTGAGAATCTTAGCACGACACATATATGCAACAATAAAAATAATACTAACATAAATTTTTTACTTTAATCCTCTACCCTCAACAGGGGAGGTACATAAATCTGATATTGACTTACATATAATATACAACGTAAAATGCATGAATATTTACAAATAAATTTTTATTTTATTTTCTCACTAGTTTGAGGATGCGGACACGTACGCGGCTTACAGATAATGATTTCGTTTGAACCTCAACTCACCAACTAATTGTCATGTCTGCTATCTGAAATCATTGTACAATGAAGGGTGAGCTTCACAAGCTCAGTGAATTAAATTTACTAGAAGTACTCAATCTGTATAAATAGTCTATCAATATTTAATAATTTATATTTCATACAACTTGATACTAGCATTATACTATCACTACACATGTCATTAGTCTCATTCTCTATCAATCTCTTCTTCTTATTTATCGGTTCACCTTAAGCCTATCAATTATCTCAAAATTTTCTCGTAATGAGGTTCACATCATAAAATCTACTATTTAGATGGTTCTTATCACCATAACTGTCTCTCTGTGAGACTCATCCATTAGTAAATAAATTAACAATAACACACCACACATCAACATTTCAATAATGCAAGCAATAATTAAAACAGATGCAATGCATGAATTATTATTATGGGAACGTCTTCCCACATGTCGACATGTTGTTATTATCTTAGACCGGCCCCTTCTCAGTTCTTTACAGCTTATCCCTACTGTCATGAAATTTATTTTCAGCATATACCAGCTGTCACGGTGTCCCTTTTATTTCCAGCATATATCGACTGTGACAGTTTTTCAATTAGACCGGCCCCTTCTTGGTTCTTTTGGTTTTCTTATTTAATGCATATGCATATGAACAATGATATGAAATATTGCATATGAACGGTAATATATATATATATATAAACCACATGAATTCTAAATATTTAAATTAACTATCCGGTCTTTTCTCAACTTTCTGCTTGATAAGTTTCACAATTTTCATCTCCACATATATCACATCAATTTATTAACCAAAACTCGTCAAAATCTATTTATCACCATCATTATTAAATCAACTCATTATTCTAATAATATTTCTTTTCACATAATAATTTTCTACGTGTCTAATATTCATATCATACATATCAATTTAATTTTTATCTACCACCAAACATAAGCTAATAATTTACTTTCATATTATACTAGATATTTGATTTTTTTTTATTTAGATTACTTAAAGTAAATCTAACTCATCACGTAGCACTTAAAGCTACGCGTGGATCACCTCCTTGCCTTTCCCGTTCCTCTCAGAAATTTCCTCCTGTTGCTGATTGTCAACACCTGACATCATATTTATATTAAATTTCTAATTTATTCATCAATTCTTCATAAACCACACCCTTTGAAAATTCTCACTTTGACTTTCGGGAAATTTCATGAATGCTAAAAATTCCAAAAATAAACATTATTTTCTTACCTTATATTTTTCTGATAGCTTCTCGTAACTCTCTATAAAATTCCACTGTAAACTCCTTCAAAATTTTGCTATTTCGACTTTTCTTTGGGTCCCCAAGTGTTTAAGGAAGTAGAGAAATTGAAAGAAAACTTAAACGAAATCGATATGTATAACTTAATGCTTGCCTATACTTGATATATATATATATATATATAGACAAGATTTTTTTTTTTTAAATCTTTGGCAGCCTCCCCACGAGCCTCCACGTTTTGCCTACCAATTACACTTGGAAGACATACAATCACATGCACATTTCTTCTTTCTTTGGCTGCCACCAAATGGTTTAGGTGAAAAGCATACAATCCACCAAAATAAACTTGGCATACATACAATAAACTTGGCAGCAGGTGCTACCACTTGTTGCCACGTTTTTTTTTTTGGAAAACTTTTTTTTTGTTTTTGTTTTTGTTTTTCTTATATAATGTTCATGAAATTAATTAATTATTATTATTTTTTTAGAATTAATTTATTCAAATAATAACAAACATTTCACATATATTTTATTTTAATTCTATGTCATATTTATTAAATTACTTCTTTACCCTTACTTTATAAATACAGGTATTACAATTCTACCCACCTTACAAAAATTTCATCCTCGAAATGTTCTTACTTTACTCCAGAACAAAATGTGAATAATATTTCTTCATACTTGTCTCACGTTTTCCCATAATCTCTTCAACATCCTTATTCCGATCCAAAATTTGTTCTTTTGTCTAAAATCTTCACTGGTACTTGTATGTACACCTAATCTTTCTGAACTTCTATAGTTTAGCTCGAAATATTATTAAACACTTTCTTAAAAGTGAAACATGAAATACATTATATAAATGTTTTAATTCTGAAGGCAAATCTAGGCTACTCACAACTAGCCCAACTTTCTCAACAACCTCATAGGGTCCCACTTACCTCAGACTCAACTTTTCTTTTTCTTTTTTTTTGTCCTCAATAGCCTTTTTAGGGAGATATTTTTAATTTCACCCAATCACTTACTTGAAATTCAAGAGGTCTTCTCTTAGTATCAGCATAGCTATTCGGTCTACAATGTGCTACTTTACGGTTCTCTCCAACAAATTTGATCCTCTCAGTTGTTAGCTAAAAAATGGATGGACCAGATATATTTCTCTCTCCCATTTCTTCCCAATATATAGGACCTCCTACCATACAATGTCTCAATTGGTGTCATCCTAATACTAGTTTGATACTGATTATTATAAGTAACTTTAGTCGATGGCATGTAAGCATTCCAAACTTACTGAGGACTCATCACATTTTCCCTTAACGTATCTTCTAGTACTCTAAAAATCCTTTATGTCTGAGCATGAAAAAAAAATTATATTAAATTGCAACTGTATATCTGTGGCTTTCTGAAAGCCTCTTCAAAACCAAGATGTAAATCTAGCATCTCTAAATGACACTATTCTCAATAGTACTCTATAAAACCTCACAATCTCAGCTACCTCTTTCTTTAATCCTAACCACTAGAAATTTTGTCTCAATCCTCTATACATCTTATTGTTACTTGGTTGCGTCGACTCTACATCATCATATACCTCTCTCAATATTTTCTTTCTCAAATCTGCATCATTGGGAACACAGATCCTATGTTTCAATACCAAAATACCCTCACTTCAAATTTTGAACTTATATTGCTTTCAAGTAAGCATTCAATGCTTAATCTTTTCTATTTCTTCATCTCTACCTTGCATCTCTAAAGCATTTTACTATGGATGACTGTACAATCATATTCGTTAATCATGATCCTCTATCACTGATATTCAAATTCATTATTATCTTTCTAAATCTGTCATCAATTTCACATCAGGACTCCCAATAGCAGTTAAACTTCTTGTAGACTTTCTACTCAATGTATCAGCTATCACCTTCACCTTTTTCGGGATGATAGGGTATTGTACAATTATAGTCACAAACCACTTCATCAACCATCTTTGCCTCAAATTCAACTCTCTCTGGGTAGGTAAGTATGTCAAACTCTTATAACCCATGAATATCTCACAAGTGGCTCCATACAGATGATGTCTCCAATCTTTAAAGTAAACACTATAGCAGCCAACTCTAAGTCATGAGTAAGGTAATTTCTATCATGAATCTTCAATCACCTAGAAGTATGGTCATCGCTTTCCTATGATATACATATCCCAAACATTGATGTGATGCATCACCATACACCACAAATCTTTCATCACCAGAAGGAAAACACCAATACTGGAGCTGTAGTCAATTTATCCTTTAGTAATTGGAAATTTTTCTCACGCTTCCCTTTCCATACCAATCTCATCTCTTTCCTGGTCAGCCTATTTAACAGAATTACAATAATAAAAAAATTCTATAATAACCAGCTAACCCCAAGAAGATTATAATCTCAGTCACATTAATTGGTCTCTCCCAACTTAACATTGTCTCTGCCTTTTGTGGATCAATTGTTACGCCATGTCCCGATATTACATGTTCTAAGAAAGTTATTTCATTCAACCAACACTTACACTTAGAGAACTTTGCATATAGTTTCTCTCTCCTCAGAATCTCTAACACACAGTCTAATGTTTCATATGTTGTTCTTCTTTCTTAGAATACACCAAGATGTTATCGAAGAACACGACCACAAGATTATCAAGAAATGCTTCAGACATTTTATCTATCAAGTCCCTGAATGTTTCTGGAACATTAGTCAATCCATATGACATCACAAGAAACTTATTACTACGACATGCCCTAAAAACAGTCTTAAGCACGTCTCTCTTCTCTATCCTCAAATGGTGATAACCTGATCTTAGGTTTATCTTAGAAAACACTCTCACCCCTTGCACTACTCAAACAATTTATTTATCTTGGTAAAAGGTATTTGTTCTTATTCAACTATCTATAGTCTATGCACACTCTTATCGTTCTATCTTCCTTTTTCACGAACAACACAGGGCTCCCCAAATACATTAGGTCCGATAAATTGTTTATCCAAAAAATTTTAAAATGGTACGTTCAACTCTCTTAATTCAGCTGATGTCATTTTGTAGGGTGCTATTAACTATATGTGATGATCCTTGTATCACATCAATAGAGAATTAAATCTACCTACTTGGAGGTAACCTAGAGAACTCATCAGGAATTACATTAGAATAATCTTTCACCACTAAGATTTATTCTAACTTCTTATTTTTCTTTCTAGAATCCATTATGTATGCCAAATACTCCTCACAACCCTTCTTCAACCATCTCCTAGTGGTCAAAGCAAAATAAGATAGTTCAAGAGTATCTTATGTTTTCCCTGAAAGTTAAACTCTTCATGTCCATATCTTGAATACTATCATCCTTCTGGGACAATCAACCCAAGTGTAATACGTCGACAACCAATTCATTCTTAAAATTAAATGAAATTATATAATATTCAAAGATAATAAATTAGGTTCTGATTCTCTATCACTGATACGGATCACACAACCCTTATAAACATTTATGATTACCACTCTATCTCTAGTGGGAACTTCAATAGAAATATTTTTTCTTCAAAGGACTAATACATACTTCAATAGACTTCATATGAATATTGGATGCAAAAGAATGGGTTGCACCAAGATCAACCAACATTGATATGTCCACCTTTTCTATATACCAAGCACCTCAGGTTAGAACAATTATGGAATAAACGTCTGATTTGAATATATCTATGACAAGCTTCTGTCTCTCAATCATACATCAGATTATCACTTCCCCTTGGTGGTATACTTACTTTCTCTGCCATGATTCCCAATTCCCATAACCTGTCTCCCAAACCTAAGGGTCCCACCAATAATATTCTAAGCAACAGAAATAACAGATCCTGCTTGCCTCTAACTCTGTACTTCAGTTTCCTATGACAAGGAATACCTCGTCTGGATGGTCTCCCACCCTGCACACTCATACTAATACCACCTTTGGGTTTCTCAAATCTAGACTTCTTCCGCTAATTCCTCATTCATCTCAATTCTATCCCATCATTCTCAATCTGAAGTGCTATATCCACAAATCTAACATAATTAATATGCCTTATGTAAGATAGTTTTGATCAAATCTTAAAACATAGTTCATTTATGAACCTCTTATACTTCTTCTCCTCTAGGTCTACCATTTTCGATACAAACCTCGACAAAACCACAATTTCCTATCATACTGAGTCATAGTCAACCCATTTGCCTCAAATAAATAAAATCTCTATTTTGTTGGGCTCTAAAGGTCTAAGGAAAGTATTTATCAAGGAAAATCTCCTTAAACCTATTCCAAGATATGGGTCTATCAACATCTGCGCTTATCCTGTGAAGAATATCCTCTCATCATTCTAAAGCTTCTCCTTCTAACTCAAACGAAGCAAAGACAACCATCTACTTGTCAGTCACTGGTAAAAATATCAAATAAATCTTTCTCCATGTTTCTCCCAAAACTCAGGCTTAAAAGGATTCATAGATCCTTTAAACAACAAAACATTCAACTTAACAAACTCCCTGCATCTCATGCATAAACTCACTTTTCCCCCATTTTAAACGTCTATCATTACTGGATTAACAACCTTAGGCACTGCTCTGGCCTGTTCATCACGTCTATGCTATAAGCTACCAACTCTATCATCTGTTACATTTATTTTCTCAAGAGTATGAGTAAGAGCTTATCTTAGCTCATCTCTTTCAACTTCAGATTCTCTCATACCTTTACTAATATCAATTATATTAATATCGATCATACTATCAACACATTTCCTTCTAGGAACCACAGATTCAGACTCAACCTCGACTTGTCAAAAATATTGGGGGCCTACCACACCTTCTCAAATCAACAACTCTAACTTTAGCTCCAGCGTGTCCACATGTCATCCTCAGACTATGAAAATATTATTTATTTTAATCTTCCATTTTTTTTAAGTTCTCATGCAGTCTACAGAATCTTAAAACCTAATACTCTGATACCAAAATTGTAACAACCCATCCCGGGTTGGCCACTCCCAAGACAGTGTCATCATATTTTGATAATCTCAGCACGACACATATATGCAACAATAAAAATAATACTAACATAAATTTTTGCTTTAATCATCTACTCTCAATAGGAGATGTACATAAATCTGATATTGACTTATATATAATATACAACGTAAAATGCATGAATATTTACAAATAAATTTTTATTTTATTTTCTCACTAGTCTGAGGATGCGGACACATACGTGGCTTACAGATAATGATTTTGTCTGAACCTCAACTCACCAACTAAATGTCATGTCTGCTACCTGAAATCAGTGTACAATGAGAGGTGAGCTTTACAAGCTCAGTGAATTAAATTTACTAGAAGTACTCAATCTGTATAAATAGTCTATCAATATTTAATCATTTATATTTCATACAACTTGATACTAGCATTCTACTATCACTACACATGTCATAAGTCTCATTCTCTATCAATCTCTTCTTCTTATTTATTGGTTCACCTTAAGCCCATCAATTATCTCAAAATTTCCTCGTAATGAGGTTCACATCATAAAATCTACCATTTAGATGGTTCTTATCACCATAACTGTCTCTCTATGAGACTCATCCATTAGTAAATAAATTCATAATAACACACTACACATCAGCATTTCAATAATACAAGCAATAATTAAAACAGATGCAATGTATGAATTATTATTATGGGAACGTCTTCCCACATATCGACATGTTGTTATTATCTTAGACTAGCTGTTTCCCAATTCTTTACAATTTATCCTGGCTGTCACGGTTTTTCAATTTGACCGGCTCCTTGCTGGTTCTTCCGGTTTTCTTATTTAATGCATATGTATATGAACAATGATATGAAATATTGCATATGAACAGTAATATATATATATATATATATATATAAACCACATGAATTCCAAATATTTAAATTAACTATCCCGTCTTTCCTCAACTTTCTGTTTGATAAGTTTCACAATTTTCATCTCCACATATATCACATAAATTTATTAACCAAAACTTGTCAAAATCTATTTATCACCATCATTATTAAATTAACTCATTATTCTAATAATATTTCTTTTCATATAATAATTTTCTACGTGTCCAATATTCATATCATACATATCAATTTAATTTTTATCTACCACCAAACATAAGCTAATAATATATTTTCATATTATTACTATATATTTGATTTTTTTATTTAGATTACTTAAAGTAAATCTAACTCACCACGTAGCACTTAAAGCTACCTGTGGATCACCTCCTTGCCTTTCCCGTTCCACAATGAAATTTCCTCTTGTTGCTGATTGTCAACACCTGACATCATATATAAATTAAATTTCTAATTTATTCATCAATTCTTCATAAACCACACCCTTTGAAAATTCCCACTTTGACTTTCGGGAAATTTCATGAATACTAAAAATTCCAAAAATAAACTTTACGTTCTTATCTTATATTTTTCTGATAGCTTCTCGTAACTCTCTATAAAATTTAACCCCTTCAAAATTTTGCTATTTCAACTTTTCTTTGGGTCCCCAAGTGTTTAAGGAAGTAGAAAAATTGAAAGAAAACTTAAACGAAATCGATATGTATAACTTAATGCTTGCCTATACTTGATATATATATATAGACAAGATTTTTTTAAAAAAATCTTTGGCAGCCTCCCCACAAGCCTCCACGTTTTGCCTACCAATTACACTTGGAAGACATACAATCATATGCACATTTCTTCTTTCTTTGGCTGCCACCACATGGTTTAGGTGGAAAGCATACAATCCACCAAAATAAACTTGGCACACATACAATAAACTTGGCAGCAGGTGTTGCCACCTGCTGCCACGTTTTTTTTAAAAACTTTTTTTCTTTTCTTTTTCTTTTTCTTATATACTATTCACAAAATTAATTAATTATTTGTTTTTTTAGAATTGCTTTATTCAAATTGTTGGAAATCACCTCTAGATGCCCAGGTGGTGATATTCCAAACACTTAAGTCTAGAATGACTTGTAATAAATCCGAAACAAAACAGGAATCAAACCAATCAAAGAAAGAACACAGTAATTGTTATTGAGGTTCGGCAATGTGCCTACATCCCCGTGACCTCCTCCTAGCCCTCTGCACTAAATCAATGAGTTCTTAGAATTATAGCAACACCTCTTCAAGAACACGATCTAATCTTGATCTTAACACCGTTCTTGAAGAATGAAAGAAGATAAAAAAAAAGTGATAAGGACTAAGTGTTTCCCTGGAACTTTCCCCAAGAAAATTCCAACTTACAAAGCCCTTGAATCCCCAATTTGTACTACTCTCTCTCTAAACAACCAGCCTCTCTTGAATAAGTCTCTCATGTGTTTAGTGTCTTTGCACTCTCACACACCATGTGTTCTATTTCACACTCATTCACATGTTCTGTTTCATACATGTTCTGCACATTCACATCACCTGGATGCTCACCTCACATCATCCTTGAATCGCTCATAGATGACCCTTTATATAGGGTAATGACTTCCTCATCCAATCTTAGAAATCAATCTCCACCCTTAGATCTTAAAAACCAAAGACCTATGGATCTCTAAGAGTCTAAGTAATCCTATGTGTTTTAACCATGCTCCATACACCATCTGAAGTTGCTGGAAAAACTTGTCTCAGTATGCCTGGAGCCGCGGCCCAGAATAGGGCTGGCCGAGGCGCACAACAAGGCCACACTTCTCCAGGTTCTGGGCGCTGCGGCGCAGCCTCTCTGAGGTGCGGCGCACACCTGTGCTTGAACTATTCTCCTTGTTGTGGGGTGAGGCACACCTCCAAACCTGAGGTGCGACGCACACCTCCAAACCTGATGTTGAACTTCAACCCGTTTAATCTTTGGACAAATACCAACACAAATAATGATAAACCTTTCACATATATTTTATTTTAATTCCATGTCATATTTATTAAATTACTTCTTTACCCTTACTTTACAAATATGAGTGTTACACCTTATCCCATTGCCCCTTGATTCCCGGCCTTCTGAGTCAGCCGGATCTTTTTCCTCTCACATCCAAGACCTACATGTTGAAATCTGAAGCAAAATCGCATTAAGTAATGACACTTATAAATGGATTACCGATGTTCATCGGAGAGATAAAGAATTTAATGAGGGGGATTATGTCATGGTCTGTATTCGTCCTGAGCGGTACCCTAAAAACTCTTTCAAGAAATTGCATGCTAGAGCTATTGGATCATTTTGTATCACTTGCAGATTATGATCTAATGCTTATTTACTTAACTTACCATCTGATATGAATATTAGTCTGGTATTCAATGTGGAGGATTTTTTTCCTTATCAAGGTACCTTTGAGCCTCCCGTGTTGCCCATAGGGTTGTCTACATCAAATCAAATTGCAGATATATTGGATGACAAGACAACCATGTCCACATCAAATATTTTCCAGCATTATCTTGTTCAGTGGGAGGGGAGACCTTCATCATATGCTACATGGATCACTGAAGAAGAGCTTAGGCATCTTGATCCCTCTCTTATGGATCACTACTAGCAACATTACTCGTTGGAGTCGAGTTCTTTCCAGCTAGGGATGATTGATGGAGACCAGGCCCAAACCTATTCGAAAGGCACCCATAAGATATCTTGGGCTTAGCCTTAGTCTTCTTTTGATTCATGTTTATCTAACTTGAAAAATGTTTTGTATAGGTGTGAAGAGAAGGGATTTGTGCTTAATTGGGATAAGTGCCATTTTATTGTGTCTTCCAGAATAGTTTTGGGCCATATAGTGTCCGAAAAGGGGATAGAAGTGGATAAATCGAAAATCGAATTAATCTCTAAACTACCCACTCCTAAGAATATTAAAGATGTTAGGTCTTTTCAAGGACATGCCGGGTTTTATAGAAGGTTTATTCAAAATTTTAGTGCTATCTCTAGACCTTATGTAACCTTTTGTTGAAGGATACCGAATTTAAGTGGAGCTTTGAATGTGAGAAAGCCTTTAGGACACTTGTCTCTAAGCTTACAACCACCCCTATTATGCAATCACCCAATTTTACCTTGCCTTTTGAGATTATGTGTGATGCTAGTGACTATGCTTTAGGGGCTGTTTTAGGACAAAGAAGGGAGGGAAAACCATTTGTTGTTTATTATGCTAGTAGAACCTTGAATCATTCTCAAATGATGTACATCACAACCGAGAAAGAATTACTAGCCATACTATTTGCATTGGATAAATTTCGCTCTTATTTAATTGGTTCACCTATCACTATATTCACGAATCTCTCCGCCCTTAAATTTATTTTCTAAAAAACGGAGGCTAAGACCCGTTTGGTATGTTGGATTTTGCTTTTGCAGGAATTTGACTTGACCATCAAAGACAGAAGGGGGTGGAAAATGTTGTGGCAGACCATCTATCTCGTTTGGAATTTAAGAATTATACCGACATTTTGCCCATTCGCGAAGCCTTTCCGGATGAGAATTTATTTGCTGTCCTTTGTCACACACAATGGTATACCGACATTGAAAATTACTTGGTTTCCCGTCAAGTTCCATCTATATGGAGTGCATAAGCGTAAGTTTTTGGCTGAGGTAAAGAATTTTTATTGGAATGATCCTTATCTTTTTAAATATTGCCCCGATCAAATAATAAGAAGATGCATTCCGGATATGGAAATTGATACTGTGTTAACTTTTTGTCATACCTATGCTTGTGGTGGTCATTTTTCTATTAAAAAGACAGACGCAAAAATTTTGCAATGTGGTTTTTATTTTCCTACTTTATTCAAGGATACTAATGAGTTTTGTTGTTCATGTAAAAGATGTCAAAAGCTAGGTTCATTGTCCCGCCATCATATGATGCCTCTCAACCCGATCTTAGTGGTGGAAATCTTTGATTGTTGGGGGATCGATTTTATGGGACCATTCCCACCTTTTTTTGGGTATCTTTACATTTTGCTTACTATTGATTATGTTTCTAAATAAGTTGAAGCTATATATTGCCACACTAATGATAATAAAGTTGTTGTTAAATTTCTTAAAGATCATTTTTATATAGGTACGGTACTCCACGTGTTATGATTAGTGATCAAGGGTCACATTTTTGTAACCATTCTTTTGAGGCTTTGATGCGCAGGTATGGAGTCACCCATAAGGTTTCTACAGCTTACCATCCACAAAAATAACTCTCAATCTGTCTTTAGTGTGTACCAGTATCTGCTCTGCTTTGAATTAGTTGGATTAATAAAAGGGAAAGTGTTAGGTACTTTGTTTATCAATCAATATATTGGTTTTAATAGTGATTTTGTTCAAAGAATCAATGATGATTCTGATCTTTGTCATGTTATCTCTAAGTTAATCTCAATAATATTACAAGATTTTTTGGATTTATACCTGAATATTTTCTGAAGCCTCCGGTTGACATACACGCAGGTAGTGAGAGAAAATTCGTTTTTATTTGTCTGCAAAACTATGTTTTATCTTCTGATCTATAACTATTATCTTTTCCATAGTATTTCAGTTTCTTAGTTTTTATTTGGTGGTTTTTTTGCTCTCTTTCTTCTTTCTTTGGGAATGGGTGAAAATGGTTTGAAACCTTGCTATGGCCAAATGTAACTGTATATACCTGAGATTAGGTGTTAGATTTTTGCTATATAGTAGCAGTATTAGCACATCAACAATTGCTTCCCACTTGACGGATAACTTATCTTGATTTAGAGTACTTTTTGATGCGTGTTTGTGAGTGGAACAAGTGAAAATCATTCTTAGGATGAGGGATTGGACTGTGGTATATATGATTTTTCCTAAGATTGGTTTGATAAATGATATGTCAAAATTTGTTTTGACTTTGTAATTTCAAGTTAATGCATTTTCTTACCCCCATAAAAGATAAAAATATACCAAACTGTTTATTAGAAAGATGGTTTTACTTTTTAATTCAATGGCTATCTTGCTCGTCTGTTGGACATGAAACTACCCTTCACCCAAGCCCCCCAAATCTACACGTCGTGTGGAATTTTCCACCTTCTTTTGTGTACATCTTCTTAATAATGCTATTGTTAGTATTTGTCTAAGGTTTAAACATGTCTAAATATGATTCAAAGATGGTTAAAGTCTAAATTAAGGTTGGAAGATTAAAATACAACATGTTAAAGGAGTGCACACATGTGTGTGCATCCATTTGGGTGTGTGTGCACACCCCTAAACAACAAAGCAAAGTAGTGTGCACTGCTGCGTGAAGGGCAGCATCAGTGTGTGCCTCACCGCCCCTTCACCGGTGCCTCACTGCCCAGCAAGGAAGTAGCTTGGAGTAGGGCAGCGCAGCACCGCCCCTCCAGCAGCACCGCACCGCCCAGAATGTGGTGCAAAGGAGCTTTGCCTAGCGCCTCACCGCCCCCTGTTGAGCGCCTAGGCACTAGGCAAACTGATGCACACATGGACAGCTTGTTTAAACCTCCTCTTAGGTGCGTGGATGCAAGGTTAAAATGCACAACACCACTTAGGATTGATGGAGGGCCATAGTTAAGTGGTCATTAAGATCTAAGGGTGGAGATTGACTCTCAAGATTGGATAAGAAGTTGGTGCACTATCTAAAGGGTCACCTAGCTTCATTCTCAACAAGTTTGTGACATACTTTGAGATCAATTGTAAAAAGTGACATATAAGAGAGAATTATGTAGGAGTGCAAAGACACAAACACAATAGGGACTCATTGTAGAGAGGCTGGTTGTAAAGAAGAGAGAGTAGTATAGATAGAGAGCATTGTAATAGTTCTTATCATCTTCTTTCTTCTCTTTTTGGTTTCTTCAAGAACTTGAGCTTCTTGAAGAGGGTTACTATAATTGTAAAGAACCATTGATTTAGTGCAGAGAGTTCAGAGGAACTCATGGGGACGTAGACTATTGCCGAACCTCGATAACAAATAACTTGTCTTCTTTTCTTTCTTGCTTTCGATTGCTATATTTCTTTCTACAAGTCATTCTAGACTTAGGTGTTTGGAAGATCACCACCTGGGCATCTTGTCAAGGTGATTTCCAATAGTGGTATTAGAGCTTGTATAGCTGGGTATCGGAGCAAGAATAAGAAGGTGATGGAGCCAAAACTCCAAGAATCAAAGATCAACTTCTTGGGTGATTCAAGAACGGCGTAAAGATCAAGATCAGATCGTGTTCTTGAGGATAATTCAAGAACGGTGTTAAGATCCATCTTCAATCATGTTCTTGAGGTTGAAGAAAGCACTTGTGGGTATTGTATAAGTCTGGGATCTTGTTCGCAAAGATGGCTTCAAATTTCATGGTTGAGAAATTTGATGGAAAGGGAAATTTTTCCCTATGGAAGCGAAAGATCAAGGCGATTCTAATGCAACAGAAAGTGGACTTAGCTATTAGAGAAGATGATGTTTTTCCAGCAAGTGTCATGGAGGACCAGCGGGTTAAGATGAAGAAGATGGCTTACAGCACCATTTTCTTGCACATGTCGGATAGTGTCACAAGGGAGTGCGGAGACTCGGAAGATCCGGCTGTCATATGGAAGAAACTAAATGAGTTGTTTCTTACCAAAACTCTCCCTAACAAGATTTATCTTCTTAAAAGAATCTTTCTTTTAAAATGGATCCTAGTAAGGAGTTGTAAGATAATCTTGATGTCTTTAATAAGCTAGTTCAAGATTTGAATAGTTGTAGCATTACATTTCTGGATGAACAATTGGCTGTTATCTTGTTAAATTCTCTTCCTGATTGCTTTGATAATTTGATTAATGCTATTGAGTATGGAAGGGATACTTTAACAAAGGAGATTATGATCAATGCCATAAAGGCATATGATTTCAAACCAAGATGAATGAGACATCAAGTGGAGATGGCTATTCGTAAGAGGAAGGCCAGCAACTCGGAATGGCAGTAGCAACCATGGCAACTACCAGGAAAAATCAAGAGGTAAAGGGCAAAGCCATGGGAGAGCACATTACAAATCGAGATTTGGAAAAAGGTGCTTCTACTGCAACAAGGAGGGCTGTTTCAGAAAAGATTGCAAGAAGAAGATGTGGGATGAAAAAAGAAGCCATACCAACAATGAAGAGGCTTCGGTTGCCAAAGGAGAACAGAAAGATGATGTTCTTGTTGTGTGCTCAAATGTGAGCAGAGGCAAGGCAGCGAAAAGTGGATTCTGGATTTCGGGTGCACTTATCACATGTGCCCTCACAAGGCATGGTTCAAGAATTTCAAGGAAATCAATGATGGAAGGGTCTTCTTGGGGAATGACAATTCTTGCCAAGTGAGAGGGATTGGAGACATCCAATTGAGGATGTTTGATGAAGTCACAAGGCTGCTGTGAAATGTGAGGTATCTTCCAGATTTGAAGAGAAATTTGATCTCATTGGGGCAGCTGGATTCTATAGGGTATACATGCAAAGTAGAGGGAGGAAAGATCAAGGTGGTCAAGGGATCTTTGGTAGTGATCAAGGCAGCAAGAAACGATGGACTCTATGAGATGATCGGAGAGACAAAAATCAATGATCAAGCAGCAAGCTTGATGGCTAAGATGGATAGGGCAACCCTTTAGCATACTTGCTTGGGACATATGAGCGAAAAAGGGCCTGCAAATTCTTAGCAAGGATGGTCTACTTGGTGGTGACAAAGTAGAGAATCTGGATTTCTCTGAGAGTTGCATTCTTGGGAAGCAACACAGGGTCAGCTTTAGCACTGGAGTGCACAAGTCTAAGGGGACTTTTGACTACATTCATTCAGACCTTTGGGGACCAGCAAGAACACCAACACAGAGAGGTAACTTTTACTTTCTATCTTTAATTGATGATTATTTAAGAAGAGTGTGGGTTTATTTATTTAGAAATAAATAAGATGCCTTGGATAAATTTTTTGTGTGGAAGAAGTTGCTGGAAACTCAAACGGGTAGGGTAGTTAAGGCTTTACGAACTGATAATGGCTTAGAATTTTGCAATAAGGATTTTGATAAATTCTGTGAATTAAATGGCATTCTAAGACATAGAACGGTTGTAAAAACACCTCAGCAAAATGGAGTTGCTGAGAGGATGAATAGAACCCTTATGGAAAAGGTTAGGTGCATGTTAATAGGATCCAGTTTACCAAAATATTTTTAGGGAGAAGCTGTGGCTACAGTTGCATGCTTAGTAAATAGATCACCCTCTAGAGCTTTAGAGCTCAAGACTCCCATGGAGATGTGGAGTGGGAAACCCCTTGAATTAAGCAACCTTAGGACTTTTGGGTGTGCTGCATATGCACATCAAAATGAGGATAAACTTAGCCCAAGATCTAGAAAATGTGTGTTTCTAGGATATAGTGATGGGGTTAAGGGATATAGGTTGTGGTCCTTAGAAAAGAAAGGCATAAAACTTATTATAAGTAGGGATGTTATTTTTAATGAATTGTTATTTCCCTACTTGGAGAAAACTAACCCTGTAGGGGCTAGTGAGCAAACCAGTCCAAAAGTTGTGGAACATCGCATCAAAGAGAGTTCGGTTCAGGTAGAGCAAGGAAAGTAAGAGGGTTTGGACCAGGTAGAGCCCTTGAATGAAGGCTATGCTTAAGAAACTCAAGAAGAGGCTGAACAAGAAGAGATTGATGCAGCAAGTCATAATGACTACCAGCTCACAAGAGACCGGGAAAGGAGGGTGGTTAGACCACCTTTGAGATATGGGTTTGCGGATACTAATGTAGCAGCTTCTTGGACAGAAGGAGAGGTTAAACCAGAAACTTACACAGATGCCATAGAGTGTAAGGATTCATCAAGGTGGCAGCTGGCTATGGAGGAAGAAATGGATTCTATGAGGAAGAACAACTTCTAGGAATTGGTGCACATTCCGGGAAAACAGAGATTTATGGATTGTAAGTGGACTTACAAGGTCATAGAAGGGTACCCTCCAGGAGATGAAGTCCGAAACAAGGCTAAGCTGGTGGCGAATGGGTTAATAAGAAGAAAAGACATAGATTTCACGGAAACTTTCTCACCTGGACACAAGGTGAGAAGATGGTGGGTATCCTCATCTATGTTATTGATGTGCTGTTGGTTCGGAACAATAGGAAGAGGATGGAAAGGTTTACATCTCAACTCAGTGCGGAGTTCGAGAAAAGATCTCAGCCTTACACAAAAGATCCTTGGGATGTGTAGAATCCAAGAAAGGGAGAGAAACAGATTGAAGATTTCTCAAACTTCCTACATAGAGAAGATGATATCTAAATTCTCTATGGAAGATAGCAAACTAGTGAAGTTTCTATTGCTGGTCATTTCAAGTTCTCCAGCGATCAATGTCCGAGATCGGAGGCGGAGAAGAAGGAAATGGAAAAAGTTCCCTACTCTAGTGCTGTTGGTTCCGTTATGTTCACCATGGTTAGCTCTAAACCTGACATTGCTCATGCAATGAGTGTTCTCAGCAAGTTTATGAGTAATCCCGAAAACGAGCATTGGCTTGGGATGAAGTGGTTGCTGAAGTACTTGAAGGGAAGCCCAGAAGTAGGGCTGATTTATGAGAAGAGGGGTAAGTTCATCTGCCTTGAGGGTTTTGCGAATTCGGACTATGGAGCAGACCGGGATAAAATGAGATCGATTACCTCCTACTTCTTTAACTTAAACAGATGTTGTGTAAGTTGGAAGGCTTAGTTGCAGCCAGTGGTAGCACTCTCAATAACCGAGGCTGAGTACATAGTGGCTGCAGAGGCCATTAAGGAGGCTATGTGGTGCAAAGAGTTGCTGGAAGAGTTGAAGGTACTGGAGGAGCAGGTTGTGGTGTTTTCGGATAGTCAAAGTGTATTGCACTTGTGTAAGAATCCGGTGTTCCATGAGAGGACAAAGCACATGGATGTTCGGTATCATTTCAATCGGGAAAATGTTCCGAAAGGATGCATCCATGTGGACAAGGTAGCCACAGAAGAAAATCCTGCGGATTTAGGTACTAAAGTTCTACCTTTAAGTAAGTTTAATCATTGCATTGGACTACTTAGGATTGGAGTTGATTAATTGATGACTCAAGATGAGTTTGGATCCTGAAGTTCTCTGCACAATGGTTCAGGTTTAAACACTTAGACAAAGGTAGAGATTGTTGGTATTTATTTAAGGTTTAAACATGTCTAAACATGGTTCAAAGATGGTTAAATTCTAAACAAAGGTTGAAAGATTAAAATACAGCATGTTAAAGGAGTGCACACATGTGTGTGTACACCCTTAAACAACAAAGCAAAGTAGTGCGCACTGTTGTGTGAAGGGCAGCATTAGTGTGCGCCTCACCACCCAGCAAAGAAGTAGCTTGGAGAAGGGCAACACCGCACCGCACCGCCCCTCCACCAGCACTGCACCACCCAGAATGTGGTGCAAATGAGATTCGCCTAGCGCCTCACCGCCCCCTGTTGAGCACCTAAGCGTTAGGCAAACTGATGCACACATGGACAACTTGTTTAAACCTCCTCTTAGGTGTGTGGATGCAAGGTTAAAATGCACAACACCACTTAGGATTGATGAAGGGCCATGGTTAAGTGGTCATCAAGATCTAAGGGTGGAGATTGACTCTCAAGATTGGACAAGAAGTTGGTACACTATATAAAGGGTCACCTAGCTTCATTCTCAACAAGTTTGTGACATACTTTGAGATCAATTGTAAAGAGTGACATACAAGAGAGAATTGCGTAAGAGTGCAAAGACACAAACACAAGAGGGACTCATTGTAGAGAGGCTGGTTGTAAAGAAGAGAGAGTAGTATAGATAGAGAGCATTGTAATAGTTCTTATCATCTTCTTTCTTCTCTTCTTGGTTTCTTCAAGAACTTGAGCTTCTTGAAGAGGGTTGCTATAATTGTAAAGAACCATTGATTTAGTGCAGAGAGTTCAGAGGAACTCACGGGGATGTAGGCTATTGCCGAACCTCGATAACAAATTGCTTGTCTTCTTTTCTTTCTTGCTTTCGATTGCTGTATTTCTTTCTACAAATCATTCTAGACTTGGGTGTTTGGAATATCACCACCTGAGCATCTTGTCAAGGTGGTTTCTAACACCTATGCATGCTGGTTAATGCAAATATTCTATAAAATGATGGGTTATGTTATGCAGGATCAAAATGGAACCATGTTGATGGATGGTGAATTCAGATTTGATGCTTATTCTCTTGGGTCTTGTCTATGAGATTTGTTGATCCTGAAAGTGTTGGACAAGATAAGGGAAACAACGACGACATAAGTTCACTCATCTCTGTGAGGAGTTTGTATCATCATGTAATTTTATTCTGCTTTGGTATTGAGTACTTTCTCTAGTACCTCTTTTCTTTCCCCTCTTTGGTACATGTAGTTCCCTGTGGAAAATTGATGGTAGAAGAATGCATATTTAGATAGAAAATTCTTTCGTTCCCTGTTTTTTCTTCTTCTTGATGGAATAATGGCTTGATAAATTTTCTAGAAATTTTCGAATGTTCTTAAGTTTATATTTTTATATTTGTTTCATCATTCTTTTTTGAATAATCAGAGTGTTGTTAAGAGCTAGCAGCCAGAGGCATTCAACCTGGATGCTGACAAAGGAAGAATCATTTTTATATTTCTGTTTGTTTGAAGACACCTTATTTGTGATTATTATCTTTGTAGTACTAGAAAAAGTTAGAAAAAGAAAAAAGTAAAAATCTTGCACCCATCATTTGGGTCTGGAATTTTTAGGTGAAAATCATTAGGATTAGTTAGGTTAGTTTCACTATTTTCTTGGTGTCTAACATTTGAAGACTTCTGTTGTATTTTTATTTCATTTATTCAACTTTTTTCTCTTCTATTTTTTAATTAAGAAAATTATATTTATTGCATGGAGATTCTTTTTGTGATATAAACATGTTTAAGAAATTCATAACATTTTGTGGGTGTTAGGATTTGTTTGGATCCTGAAAAATGTAATAGAAAGGAAAATATGGAGGAAAATAAGAAAGAAAAAAAAATTATTTGAAACTCATTTTCTTCACTTAATTTTTTTTTTTTTTGTGTTATGTTACTGTTTTTTATAAAAAAAAATTACGTTGATATCCAAATGAAACAAAAAAAAAATAGTTCATTTTTTGTTTTTCATTTTTTTTTTCAATCTTCTTCTTCTTCTTCAGATTTAGAATCCAAACATACCAAAACTTCATGGAAAGTTGTATTTATGAAGCTAAAAATATATGTAAATCCTGTGGAAGTTGAGCAGTGGATTAGACATGTTGAGAAATATTTTGAAGTCTTACTAATGACAGATAGACAGATGGTTGCTTTTGCTTCATTTATGCTGGAAGGTGAGGCTTCTCAATGGTGGGAAGATATTCTGCCTAGATTGAGTACATAGATAGAACAACCCTTAACTTAGCATAAGTTTAAGGATGTGTTCTTTGCGAAATATTTTCCAGATACATTTCGAGCATAGCAGGAGAGAGATTTTATTCATCTAAGGCAGAGTACTTTATCTGTGGCTGAGTGTGATAGTAAATTTATAGCTCTATCGAGGTTTTTACCTGAGTTAGTGAATACAAAGGAGAGGAAATATAAGAGATTTTTAGACGGGTTACACTAGGACTAAACTCTCTTATATGAGTATTGAGAATTATGCTATACTAGTGGATAAAGCATTACAGATTGAGAATAATTTGATGGAGTTTAGAGGTAGGAGGGATTGGCTGAAGAGGTCTAGATTTGAGGGACCCAGAGATGGTAGCAGTATGAGTGTGCAGGGTAGGAGACCATCCCAGAGGGGGCGTTTCTTGTCACAAGAAACTATAGTATAGAGTCAGAGGCAAGCAGGATCTGTTGCTTCTATAGCTTAGAGTAATATCGGTCGGGCCCCTAGATTTGGAAGACAGGCTATGGGAACTGAGAGTTATGGTAGAGGAGTAAGTATGCCACCAAGAAGAAGTGGTAATTTGATGTATGACCGAAAGCCAAGGGTTTGCTTTAGATGTAATCAGATGGGGCATATGCCTCGGAATTGCCCTACTCAGATATGCTTTGTATGTGGTGAGGGAGGACATGTTGGTGTAGATTGTCCAGTGGGAAAATCTGCTGATGTAGGTGCTGGAGGTGTTGCGAGAAGACAAGTGGAGAAGGGTGGTGGATCAGAGAGTGTGTGGGGCAGAGGCAGAGGATCAGTAGCTGAGAGATGACGTGGTAGTCAGTTACAATCCAGAGACAGCAAGGTTTTAAACTTAAGAAATCTCACAAAACAATCCTTTTTCATCTCATGTTCAAACACACCCTCCCCCTCATAAACATCTTGTCTCACCACATCAGGTTCTATTCTACCCCTTTCCTTTAATCTCCTTTACAAATTATCAGCCTTTTCTTTTGTTACATTCATTCTCTATAGCATGATCAAGAACTTCTCTCAACTCATCCCTCATAATCTCAGATTCTCTCCCACCTCTACTAGTACCAATTGCACTAGCAACCTGTTCCTTTGCATAAACCACAGGCTCAATCTCCTCCTTTGCTTCAACTCTTCTAAATATTGGGGGCTACCACGTCCCCTTTGATTCAAAACTCTACCTCTAGCTCTAGCACATCCACGTGTCATCCTCAAACTCTGCATTAAAATATAGTTTATTTAAATCTCCCACTTCTTTAAATTTTTTATGCAGTCTACATAATCATAAAACCTAATGCTCTGATACTAAAATTGTAACGACCCATCTTAGGTTGGCCACTCCCGAAACGGTGTCGTCACGTTTTGAAATCACAGCATGACACATATATACAACAATATAAAACATCAACTGAAATTATATATCTATTCAAATTATATTATTATTGGCTGCCTTCCCGATTCTTTTATTTCCAGCATATACCGGCTGTCACGGTTTCATTTAGATTGGCTGTCTTCCCGGTTCTTTTATTTTCAGCATATACCGGTTGTCATGGTTTCATTTAGACCGACTGCCTTCTCTGTTCTTTTATTTCTAGCATATACTAGCTGTCACGGTTCTTTTATTTCATTTAGACTGGCTACCTTCTTAATTCTTTTATTTCATGCATATGCATATGAACAATGATATGAAATATGCATATGAACAATAATATCAAAACAAGCATACATTCGGATATTCAATTTAGCTATCCAACTCTTTATCAAAATTATTATTATATCATATTCATTAATTTATCTCCTCATATATCAAATTGAATTATGAATCATAGCTTGTCAAGAATTTCATTTATCTCTTCATTATATATTTAATCAACTCATTATTTCAATAATATTACTTCTCATATAATAAATCTTTAACATATCAATTATTCCTATCATACCCATAAACAAACTTTCATCTACATCCAATCATAGGTTAATAATTAATTCAAATATCATCACTTTATATTTCATATTTATCTTGATTACTAGAAATAAATCTAACTCACCACGTAGCACTTAGAGCTACGGGATCACCTACTTGCTTTTTTTGCTCTTTTCAACAATTTCCCCCAATTGTTGATCGTCAAACCTGACAAAATATTTATATTAAAATTTCTAATTCATTATTCAATTTTTTTTCATATTTCATACCTTTAAATTTCTATATCAATTCCGGGTATTTTTCATGTATGCTAAATTTCAAAAATAAAATCCATATTATTACTTTTTGTTTTTCTAAGATCTTTTCTTGACTCTCTTTAAAATTCTCCAGTAAGCCTCTTAAAAATTTTACTTTTTCAACATTTCTTTTAGTCCCCAAGTGTTTAAAGAAATGGAGTAATTTGAATTGAAGAAAGAAAAAACCAAACAGAATTTGGTAAGAAAATAAAATAAAACAATATAAAAATTGTTTTTATATCAAAACTACCACCCCCCACCGTCTGCACCACTTTTATGCATGAATTGGTGGCTAACATGCAAGAAATGCATGTTAGCTTGATAATAGCTGGACTCTAGCTACTGTCCATGTTTTTTTTACCTTACCCATACTCAGACGATTTGTTTTCTCAAAACAATTATTTTATTCAATAATAAATCTTATATATATTATTTTAATTCCATGTCATATTTATCAAATTACTTTTTTATCCTTACTTTAAGAATACAGGTATTACACGTAAGATCTGTGTCATCACTCGCATAAAGGTACTCGGAGCATTGGTCAACTTAAATGGCATCATTAGCCACTAATAAAGACCATCCAGAGTCTTAAAGGCCGTCTTCCATTCATCTCCCGGCCTAATGTGAATCTGATGATACCATTGCGCATATTAATTTTGGAAAACCACTTAGCTTATGTCATCACATCCAACATATTCTCAAGACGCGGGATAGGAAACCTATACTTAACAGTGATTTATTGATTGTGCAACTATCTACACACATTGTCCAGGTTCCATATTTCTTAGAGGTTAACAATGTAGGGACAGCACACGGGCTAAGACTTTCTCGAAGGAATCCTTTATTAAAAAGACCTTCCACTTCCCTATTCATTTCAGTACGGTCCCTAGGGTTCATGCGATAATATGGTAAGTTTTGCAACTAGGATCTTGGGACTAGATCAATGGCATTTGTATATCTTTCATGGGAGGTAGCTCATCGAGCATCTCTTCAAGGGTCACGTCCTGAAATTCAGACAATAGTTTACTTATATCAAGAGGAGAGTCGGTGGTTGGGCCGGGTGTACTCGGGGTAACCACTTAGGCCACTAGAGCTAACACGAGACCAGACTCTTCACCATATTTTCGAACTCTTTACATGTTACTAGGTGGAGACTCTTGGTCCCATGTGTCTCGGATGAGGACTAGCTCTTTAAATTACTGTCATTTTCCTTAGATCGTGCAGGCTTTAGAGTGATATTCTTCCCATTATACCTAAACACAAATGTATTTTCCTTTCCATGGTTAATCGCATCTATGTCATAAATCCAAGGAAAACTTAATAATACCTCAGTGACATCTATAGGTAGGACATCACACCACACGTCCCCTATATACTCACCTATCTATATTCGAACCTGACACCTCTCTATAACGAGTAAGGAAGTCTTATCTACCTAAGCAACTCTATATGGCTGAGGGTGCAGTTCCAGCTTAAGTTTTAATTTGGTCATAGCCAACTTTGCGACCACATTCAAGTAACTACCTCCATTAATAACAATCTTGCACACCTTTTCACCGCACTTAAGAAAAGTATGGAAAATACTGGTGCGCTTCCAAGTATCTTCATTGACAACAGGGGCGGACAATATGCATCTCATGACACCAACGACAACACCCTCTTCATATTCATCAACTTCTTCTTTAGGTCCTTCACATTCTTCCTCAAGGGGTTCCACTAGACCCTCATCATCATATCATTTCTTTTGGGATTCCTTAGTCTCCCGGCCTAGGGTCAATGTGCGGTAGGGACAACGTGAGGATATGTGATCTCTACTGTGATAATTAAAACACTCAATATCGACTTTAAATGGCCATAGACCATTAGTTATACCCTCCATTCCCCTAATCGAATTAGTTTTCTCTGCAAGATTGGGGTTTCTCCTAACCTGAGGAATTTCACTAGACATCGATTGTAACGACCCATCCTGAGTTGGCCACCTCTGAGACGATGTTGTCACATTTTGAAAATCCCAGCACGACACATATATGCAACAATAAAAATAATACTAATAGAAATTTTTGCATCAATCCTCAACCTCAACAGGGGAGATACATCAATATGATATTGACTTAAACATTTTACACAACATAATATGCATGAATATTTACAAATAAATTTTTATTTTATTTTCTCATTAGTCTGAGGATGTGGACACGTACGTGGCTTATAGATAATGATTTCGTCTGAACCTCAACTCACCAAACTATTTGTTATGCCTGCTACCTAAAATCATTGTACAATGATGAGTGAGCTTCACAAGCTCAGTGAATTAAATTTACTAGAAGTACTCAATTTGTATAAATGGTCTTTCAATATTTAATCAATTATATCTCACATAACTTGATAATAGTATTCTACTATCACTACACATATCATAAGTCTCATTCTCTATCAATCTCTCCTTCTTATATTGGT
The DNA here is from genome assembly GCA_023935145.1 of Bretschneidera sinensis. Taxonomy (NCBI): domain Eukaryota; kingdom Viridiplantae; phylum Streptophyta; class Magnoliopsida; order Brassicales; family Akaniaceae; genus Bretschneidera; species Bretschneidera sinensis. The sequence continues at coordinate 43,424,712 of CM043703.1, forward strand.
TCATCTTAAGACCATCAATTATCTCATAATTACCCCGTAATGAGGTTCACAGCATAAAGTTTACCATTTAGATGGTTCTTATCATATCATACTTCTAGGTTTCTTTCTCACCATAACTATCTCTCTGTGAGACTCATTCAACTATAAATAAATTCACAATAACACACAACACATCAGCATTTCAGTAATGCAATCAATAATAAAACAGATGCAATGAATAAATTTTAATTAGGGAATGTCTTCCCAAATGTCAACATATTTTTATCTTAGACTGGTCCCCTCCCGATTCTTTATTTCCAGCATATATCGGCTATCACAGTATTTATTTTTAGCATATACCAATTGTCACGGTTTTCATTTATTTCCAGTATATACCGACTGTCACGGTTTTCCTTTATTTCCAGCATATACTAGCTGTCACGATTTTTCAATTAGACCGACCCCCTCCCGGTTCTTTTATTTAATGCATATGCATAAGAACAATAACATAAAAACAATCATGAATTTAAATATTTAAATTGACTATCCTGATTATTCTCAAATTATTATTGAAAGAAAATCCACTAAATTCCTCTCCTCATAAATCACACAAATCATCCATCATAGCTTGTCAAGATCCATTAAATTTCATCTCCTCATAATTCGTATCAAAACATCAACCATAGCTCATCAAGAATTTCACTTGTTACTTTTATTATTAAATCAAATTATTATTCCAAAAATATTATTTCTCACATTATAATTTTTTATATGTCTAAAATTCCTATCATACCTATCAATCAATTTTTCATCTACCACCAAAGCATAAGCTAATAATTTATTTTAATATAATCACTAGATATTTCATTTTTATCTAGATTACTTAAAATAAATCTAACTCACCACGTAGCACTTAGAGCTACCCGTGGATCACCTCCTTACTTTTCTTACTCCTCTCAGAAATTTTCCCCGGTTGCTGACCATCAACACCTGATATAATATTTATATTAAAAATTCTAATTATTTATTCAATTTTTCAATAATTTACACCCTTTGAAAATTCCCACTTTGAATTCCGGAAAATTTCATATATGCTAAATTTCAAAAATAAACTTCACGTTATTACCTTATATTTTTCTTAGCGCTTTTCGTGATTTTCTCTAAAATTCTCCCGTAAACCCCTTCAAATCGGCCCGAAATATTATGAGATTTATCAAGTAAGTGCTCTCGCCAAAGTGAAACATAGAATACGCTATGTCACTGCTTCAACTGTGGAGGCAAATCCAGGCTATTCACAACTAACCCAACTTTCTCAATATCCTCTTAGGGTCCCACTTACCTCATACTCAACTTTTCTTTCTTTCTGATCCTCAACACACCTTTCCATGAAGATATTTTTAATTACACCCAATCACCTACTTAGAATTCAAGAGGTCTTCTTCTATTATTAGCATAGCTATTCAGTCTACTCAGTGATACTTTACGGTTCTCTCTAACCAGTTTGATCCTCTCAGTTGTTAACTCAATAATTGATGGACCAAATATATTTCTCTCTCCCACGTCTTCCCAATATATAAGAGTTCTACACCTCCTACCATACAAAGTCTCAATCGGTGCCATCCCAATACTAATTTAACAGTTGAAGCAGTGACATAGCGTATTCTATGTTTCACTTTGGCGAGAGCACTTACTTGATAAATCTCATAATATTTCGAGCCAAGCTGTAGAAATTCAGAAAGATTAGACTTTTATACAAGTACCAATGAGAATTTTAGACAAAAAAAAAGTCTTATATAATAAAATAATTTCATTAGTTCAAGTTCTGTGGCGTAATAAGGATGTTGAAGAGATTACATAAAAGTGTGAGATAATTATGAAGAAATATTATTCACAATTGTTTCTTGAGTTAGGTAAGAAAATTTCAGGGACGAAATTTTTATAAGGTGGGTAGATTTGTAATACCTGTATTCGTAAAGTAAGGGTAAAGAAGTAATTTAATAAATATAACATGAAATTAAAATAAAATATATGTGAAAGGTTTATTATTATTTGAATAAAAAAATTCTTTTAAAAAAAATGGACGTGTGGAGGCATAGTTACAAAGAAAATGGAAGAAAAAAAATTTGTGAACAGTATAAAGGAAAAAGAAAAAGAAAGTTTTGTAAAAAAAAATTTGTTCACTTATGCTGCATGTGTTGCGGCTGTAGAAATTGGAGCAGTAGGAAGGTGGCAACTGCCGCTTTATAAATTTTTTTTTTTTTAGTTTATCAAATCTTGTTCGGTTTTCTTCAATCTCAAATTCAAACTACTCTATTTCTCTAAACACTTGGGGACCGAAAGAAATGTTGAAAGAGCAAAATTTTGAATAGGTTTACGGGAGAATTTTATAGAAAATCACAAAAAGCGCTAAGAAAAATAGAAGGTAATAACGTAAAGTTTATTTTTGAAATTTAGCATATATGAAATTTCCCGGAATTCAAAGTGAGAATTTTCAAAGGGTGTAAATTATGGAAAAATTGAATAAATAATTAGAATTTTTAATATAAATATTATATCAGGTGTTGACGGTTAGCAACCGGGGAAAATTTCTGAGAAGAGTAGGAAAAGCAAAAAGGTGATCCACGGGTAGCTCTAAGTGCTACGTGGTGAGTTAGATTTATTTTAAGTAATCTAGATAAAAATGAAATATATAGTGATTATATTAAAATAAATTATTAGCTTACGCTTTGGTGGTAGATGAAAAATTGATTGATAAGTATTATAAGTAATTTCAATCGATTGCATGTAAGCATCCCAACTTACTGAAAAAATCATCACATTTGCCCTCAAATTCAACTCTCTCTAGGTAGGTAAGTATGTCAAACTCTTATGATCAATGAATATCTCACAAGTGGCTCCATACAGATGATGTCTCCAATCTTTAAAGCAAACACTATAGCATCCAACTTTAAGTCATAAGTAGGGTAATTTCTATCATGAATCTTTAATTGCCTAGAAGTATGGGCCACAACTTTTCTATGTTACACATATTCCAATCATTGATGTGATGCATCACTATACACCACAAATCCTTCATCACCAAAAGAAAACACCAATACTAGAGCTGTAGTCAATTTCTCCTTAGAAATTGGAATTTTTTTCTCACACTTCCCTCACTATACAAATCTTACATCTTTCCTGGTCAGTCTATTCAACGGTATTACAATAATAGAAATTTTTTGAAAGAATCTTCTATAATAACCAGCTAACCCCAAGAAGATTCTAATCTCATTCATATTAGTTGGTCTCTCCCAACTTAACATTGTCTCTACCTTTTGTGGATCAACTGTTATGCCATTTCTTGATATTACATGTTCCAAAAAGGTCATTTCTTTCAGCCAAAATTCACATTTAGAAAATTATAGCATACAATCTCTCTCTCCTCAAAATCTCCAACATAATTTCTAAATGTTTTGCACGCTCTTCCTTAGTCTTAGAATACTGATAGATGTTATCGATGAACACGACCACAAGATTATCAAGAAATGGTTCAGATATTTTATTCATCAAGTCCATGAATATTTCTGGAACATTAGTTAATCCAAATAACATCACAAGAAACTTATGACCATAACGTGTCCTAAAAGTAGTCTTAGGCACTTCTCCCTTATTTATCCTTAACTGGTGATAACCTGATCTCAGGTTTATCTTAGAAAACACTCTCATTTCTTGTAACTGCTCAAGCAATTCATTTATCCTAGGTAAAAGATATTTATTCTTATTCAACTATTTGTAGTCTATACACAATCTCATCGTTTCCATTTTCCTCCTTCACGAACAACACAGGGGTTTCCCAAATACATCAGGTCTGATAAATTATTTATCTAAAAATTGTTGAACTTTCAACTCTCTTAACTCAGTGGGTGTCACCCTGTAGGGTTCTATCAGATATATGTGATGAACCTGGTATCTCATCAATAGAGAATTTTAATCTCCTTACTGAGAGGTAACCTAGACAACTCATCAAGAAATACATCAGGAAAATCTGTCACTACTAAGATTTCTTCTAACTTCCTATTTTCCTTTTTAGAATCCCTTGTGTATGCCAAATACTCCTCACATCCTTTCTTCAACCAACTACTAGTAGTCAGAGTAAAATAAGATAGTTCGAGAGTATCTTGTGTTCTCTCTAAAAGTTACACTCCTCATGTCCATATCTTGAACACTACATTCTTTCTGGAACACTCAACCCAGACATACTACGTCGACAAAAATTCTTTCGCAAAATCGAATGAAGATCCATCATACTCAAAGGTAATAAATCAACTTCATATGAATATTAGATGCAAAAGAATGGGTTGCACCAGGATTAACCAACATTGATATACCCACTTTTTCTATATACAAAGCACTTCAATTTAGAACAATTATGGGATAAATATCTTATCGGATTACATCTATAACACGTTCTAGTATTTTTATCATGTTATCACATCCTTTAATTAGTGCACTCCCATATTTACCATAACTTCCAGTTCCCATAACTTATCTCTCAAATCTAAGGGTCCCACTGATATTACTCTGAGCTATAGAAGCAACAGATCATGTTTGCCTCTGACTCCGTACTATAGTTTCATGTAACAAGGAACGCCTCCTCTGGGTGGTTTCCCACCCTGTACACTCATACTGGTACCACCTTTGGGTTCCTCAAATCTAGACTTCTTCCGCTAAATCCTCCTTCCTCTAAATTTCATCACATCTTTCTCAATCTGAAGTGCTATATCCATCAATCTGACATAATTCATATGCCTCATGTAAGATAGTTTTGATCAAATCTTAAAACATACATCTATGAACCTCTTACACTTCTTCTCCTCTAGGTCTACCATTTTTGGTACAACCATTGATAAGACCACAAATATGCTATCATACTGAGCCACAGTCAACACATTCACCCCAAATAAATAAAATCTCTATTTTGTTGGGCTCTAGGAGAATAAGGAAAGTATTTATCAAGAAAATCTTCCTTAAACCTATTCCAGGTTAAGGGTTTATCAATATTTATACTTACCATGGGAAGAGTATCCTCTTATCATTCTAAAGCTTCTCCTTCTAACTTTAACGAAGCAAAGGCAACCATATGCCTATCAGTTACTGGTAAAATACCAAATAATCTTTCTATATGTTTCTCCCAAAACTTAGGCTTAAAAGGATTCATAGATTTTTAAATAACAAGGCATTCAGCTTAATATATCTCCCTGCATCTCATGCATAAACTCGTTTTCCCCCTTTTTCAAACGTCTATCATTACTGGATTAACAACCTCAGGCACTGCTCTAGCCTGTTCATCAAGTCTATGCCATAAGCTATCAACTCTATCATCTGTTACATTGATTTTCTCAAGAGCATATGTAAGGGCTTATTTTAGCTCATCTCTTTCAACTTCAGATTCTCTCATACCTTTACTAATATCAATTATACTGTCAACACGTTCCCTTCTAGGAACTACAGGTTCAAACTCAACCTCAACTTGTCAAAATATTGGGGACCTACCACGCCCTCTCAAATCAACAACTCTAACTTGATAATAACATTCTACTATCACTACACATATCATAAGTCTCATTCTCTATCAATCTCTTCTTCTTGTATATTGGTTCACCTTAAGACCATCAATTATCTCATAATTACCTTGTAATGAGGTTCACAGCATAAAGTCTACCAATTATATGGTTCTTATCATATCATACTTTTAGATTTCTTTCTCACCATAACTATCTCTCTGTGAGACTCATTCATCTATAAATAAATTCACAATAACACACAACACATAAGCATTTAAGTAATGCAATCAATAATAAAACAAATGCAATGCATGAACTATTATTAGGGAACATCTTCCCACATGTCGACATGTTTTTATCTTAGACTGGCCCCCTCCTGGTTCTTTATTTCCAACATATACCAGTTGTCACGGTATTTATTTCCAGCATATACCGGCTATCACGGTTTTCATTTATTTCTAGTATATACTGGCTGTCACGGTTTTCCTTTATTTCAGGTATATACCGGTTGTCACGGTTTTTCAATTAGATCGGCCCTCTCCCGGTTCTTTTATTTAATGCATATGCATATGAACAATGATATGAAATATGCATATGAACAATAACATAAAAACAACCACAAATTCAAATATTTAAATTGGCTATCTTGATTATTCTCAAATTATTATTGAAAGATAATCCACTAAATTCATCTCCTTATAAATCACATCAAATCATCCATCATAGCTTGTCAAGATCCACTAAATTTCATCTCCTCATAATTTGTATCAAAACATCAACCATAACTCATCAAAAATTTTACTTGTCGCTTTTATTATTAAATCAACTTATTATTCCAAATATATTATTTCTCACATGATAATCTTCTACATGTCCAAAATTCCTATCATACCTATCAATCAATTTTTCATCTACCACCAAAGAATAAGCTAATAATTTATTTTAATATTATCACTAGATATTTCATTTTTATCTAGATTACTTAAAGTAAATCTAACTCACCATGTAGCACTTAGAGCTACCCGTGGATCACCTCCTTGCTTTTCCTGCTCCTCTTAGAAATTTCCTCCAGTTGCTGACCGTCAACACCTGATATAATATTTATATTAAAAATTCTAATTATTTCTTCAATTTTTTCATAATTTACACCCTTTGAAAATTCACACTTTGAATTCCGAGAAATTTCATGTATGCTAAATTTCAAAAATAAACTTCATGTTATTACCTTCTGTTTTTCTTAACGCTTCCCGTGATTCTCTATAAAATTCTCTCATAAACCTCTTCAAAATTTTGCTCTTTCAACATTTCTTTCGGTCCCCAAGTGTTTAGAGAAATAGAGTAGTTTGAATTTGAAATTGAAGAAAACCAAATAGGATTTGGTAAACTGAAAAAAAAAAAAAAAAACAACAACAACAACAACAACAATTTATAAAGCAACAGTTGCCGCCTTCCTACTGCTCCAATTTCTACAGCTGCAACACATGCAGCATAAGTGAATAGATTTTGCAACACCTGGACTTCCAGGTGTTGCACGAATTATTATTATTTTTTACGAAATTTTTTTTTCCTTTATACTGTTCACGATTTTTTTTTTTTTTTTTTCCATTTTCTTTGTAACTATGCCTCCACGCGTTCATTTTTTTAAAAGAATTGTTTTATTCAAATAATAATAAACCTTTCACATATATTTTATTTTAATTTCATGTCATATTTATTAAATTACTTCTTTACCCTTATTTTACGAATACGGGTATTACATAGATTGTTGGTACTCCCTGACTTGGAAAGTGCCACGGCGCGGGATAGATTGCCTAAAATAATCCTCATAGTTAAGAGATAACTGAAAGGCCTCTTCTAATGACTCGGGGGATAGCAAACTAACCTCACGTTTAAGATTAACTCTCAATCTATTGATAAATCTAGAGACAACAGCCATTGCCTCTTCCTGTAGGTTACACTTCAATGTGAGTTCTTCAAAGCGCTTGATATATTCACCTACAGTTATAGATTGTCTCAAGTTTAGCATTTTTGTTCCACCAATTGCTTCCTATAATAGTGAGGAAGGTATTTTTCCCGCAATCATCCCCTCATCTCACGTCAATGTGTGATAGGGTCATCTCCCCGATTTTGTTGGATAGCTTGCCAATAACGATAAGCCGAACCTACTAATTTCATCCTCGCAAAGCGGGCTTTAATCTCATCAGTCATATTATGCCACTCAAAGAACTTCTCTAACTGGAATAACCACTCGAGAAAAACATCAGGATTTAATTTGCCATCAAAATTGGGGACTTCTATTTTGACTTTTCTAGTAAGGTCAATGAACTCATCCAAAGGATTCTTAGGCTGGTTAGTCCTAGGTTGTTCATAAGGGTGATCAACTGCCCTATCATGAAATAGACCCATAATGTCCAAATCAGTGTTATGAAAGGCGAATTTGGGGCGCGCTCGGGGGCGTTTTCGAGCTAAAACACCCTAGGGCGTGAATCCTGGGGCGAAAGTATCACAAGGTGTTCGTTTTTCGGGCTGAGTGAACACCCAGACATGAGGTGTACGCCTTTGACACCCCGAGCGTCTGGGCGTACTCCCTCTGTGCCCCTCAACACCGTGTGCAAAACCACCAAAACAACACCGATTCCAGCTAAAACCAACACGTTGACCCACACGTGCATCAAAACAAGCGCAACAATCATGAACTCAAATAGCAAGACCAAAATGACCCCATCGTCGACAGTTAAATTGAAGATCATGAGCGGTTCCTCGCGAGAGAAATAGAGGAAGAACCATGCGATTAGCATGAACAATAAGGCGATAAGAGAGAATGGGTGGTAGATTAGGCTTAAGAAGAGGATTAGAGGAGGATTATGGTATAATTAACGTGAAAATGGGTGAGGTTTTGGGTGATGTGGGTGGTAGCATTCGAGAAGGACGGGGGAAGACTGAATACAGTGAGGTCTACGAAGTCGCACCACGGATGACGCGCGACGTTGATTGATTGAGTGGTTTCATTGAAGCGAGAGATTAACTAGGTAGACATTTGTGTTTTGTGTTTGTTTGCAGAATATTTTGGGAGGAGAAAGAGGGAAAAATAGGAGTTTCGTGGATGCTTCTGGAATTGTTTAGCAGCAAAGAAGTCAACTCTCACAGTCTCACTAAACTCTCACTTTTATTTTATGAAAACCTGTTCCAACCCAACTAACCAAAGCCCAATTCATCAATAAAATCTTTAACCCAAAATTCAATTTATAATTTGGGCTAGGTTAGTTGAAGACTGAAGGCCCTAAACCCTCGTTTTTTTTTTATTATTAACGATATATGAGGTTGGGGTTCAAAATTCTGTCCATAAACAATTTTGATGACATGTTATTAGGCCTTTTAAACTCAACATTTATTGTCATGAAATATAAATACATAATTCTTAAAATGAACCCAAATAATGTATTTGAATTTGGTCTCTCCAAATTCAAGTTCAACGGCCTAAATTCAAATTCAACTGTCCAAATTTAAGTTTCCCAATTTTTTAGTATTTTATAATTTAATTAATATTATTTTATTCAAAACGCCCAAACATTTCAAAAGGCTTACGTCCCAACGCCTCGGGGCTTACGTCTCGCCTCATTGAGACAAAACACCTCGCCCAACGCCCTCGCCTCTGAAAATACTAGTCCAAATACTCTCCCACTGAAACATTTTCTTTAACAATTATACCATGCACATCTGGAATGCTTTCTACTTGGGAGTGTGTTTCCCTAGTAGGCTGACAATTGGGCTCTCTAATGGTAATGCCTGGGGGGGGGGGAGAGGACATCTGAGGGTGTCCCTATAATACCTCGACTAGTAGTTGTTTCTAGAGTTGCTACACCGGATCCCATGAGTTGTTTGCTGAAAGAAGTTAAGGCCCTAAGCACCTCATTATGATTTGTATTTAACTGGCTGTTGAGTTTTATTACTTCACCCCATAAGGTGGTCAGTTCTGTCTCTATGGTCTGGACTCGATGACTTACTTCAATTTCAAAGGCATCCAACCATTTTGCTAGGTTTTCATGTTTCTCATCAAGGTTTTTTTTTTGTTTTTTTGTATTTAAAGATAGAGGACTGGTTTAATGGAAAAATAAGGTACGTTGAAATCTAAATCAAAATCAATGAGTAAATTAACTAACAATCGGAAGGGTGATCAATAGTAAAAATAAAAAAAAAAACTAAAAAGAAGCAATTATTATTATTTTTATTTATTTATTTTCTTTTTTTTTTAATCTAAATACTAATTACTGATTTACCAAAAGACAAATATTAAAACAGTATCAATTGACAGCTTGTACCTTTCTCGAAGACTGATTTACCTCTCTGGCTGACTGTGAGAGTTGGTTCTAGGCTTTGCAATCCTGAGCACGTGCAATCAATTGAAAGACACAAAATAAATTGCCAACAATAGAAACTCTAAAATTTAAAGAACAACTTCTTGGTCTAGGCTGTATATTTTTAATTTTTTAAAAATATATAAAGAAATAAACAAGGAACAACTAACACCCTGTCTCCGCAAGTAACAAGCAACAAGTCGCTGCAGAAGCGACATTGATGGTGTCCAGTGGCTGCAGACGAGGTGGCGGCGGTTGGAGTCGGACGTGGTGGTCTAAGGTCGCTTGAGGTTGGTGGTATCACTAGTGGCTTTGGTCGTAGATCGGAGGGCCAGGAGAGTCACGGATTTGGAAGGTGAGGTTGGGTCGTTTATAGGTGTGAAAACGGCGCGTGGTGGCCAGGGATGGAAAGATCGGACGATTCCGATCAAGGTAGGATGGGTAGCGGCAGCAACTGGCAAGTTCGGTGGTGGCGCGTGGCGGAGGCGCCGGCTGCGCATGGCAGCTGGGTTTAAAAAGTTCAGGTTGTGGGCGGTTCTCTTGGTGGCGACGGTGAGATCGAGAGATCACCAAAAAAACGACGAATCTGCGTTAAATCCATTTTGGTCTAAGGCCCTGTTTGGACTTGGGTTTGTTTTTGGGCAGATTTTTTGGTTGGTGTTTGTGGTATGGCTATAGATGTAGGTTAGTTTTTGGAATTGATTTTGGGATTGATGTATAACAAACAAAGTTAAAGAAACCATGCAAACCTAAAGATTAGAATAGAAAACCAGATTACCTTGGAAAGAAAGAAATATGATCTCACTGTATTTTATTGAATATCAAAAAATGTCTGTAAAATGAAATACAATTAGGTACTTACACTAAAAATTTAAGCTAACTCTACAAATAAAAAGACTAAAATAAATAATAAAAATAGTTACTAAAGCTAAGACTAAAGTTAAGTCCAAAATAACTTGCGGGTGTCTCTCGAATACGTTCGGGCCAAGATTGGTTGGGTTTGGTCTCCATCACAAACAGTGGGAAGTTCAGTTGTAAGTTAGCTTAAGAGGTGCAAAGAGATCCTTTTCGTGAAAATGACATGAGAAAATTCTGGAGTTCTTTATGGAATTTGGAGTACCCAATGAAGTGGAAATTTTTTGCATAGAGCATTCTGCATGATGGAATCATGACTAAGATGGCACGGATGAATCGAGGTCTCGGAGATAATGAAATTTGTCCGAGATGTGATGGGGTTTGGGAAGACGCTATTCATTTGTTCAGAGACTGCATCCGCTCTAAAACCATCTGGCTGAGTTTGTGCACCCCGAGTGCACTTTCATCTTTTTTCGCTAGTTATCTCAGTGAGTGGTTTTATCAAAATTACAGAGAGCGTGCTTTGGACAGCGAAACTGGGGTTCCATGATCAGTTATTTTCATTCATACGATATGGTATATCTGGTGTTGGAGGAACAAAACAATCTTTGATTCAAATTTTGCTTGGCCTATGGATTCAAAGTTTATTAAAAATATAACAGCGGTCGACCATGAGGCTGTGAAAACTCGAGAACTCGCACCTAAGATAGAACGACTTATTGGATTCCAAGCTCCATTGGACGGTTATGTGAAACTAAATGTAGATGGAAGTTTGTCGGGTAACCCAGGTAATGTGGGTTCTGGCGGGTTGGTTAGGGACTTGATAGGTGATTGGCTTGTTGGTTTAATGGCTCATGTTGGCTTTACAATTGTGTGAACGGCAGAACTTTGGGCAATTTTTCATGGGATGAAGCTGTGTTGGGAGTAGGGTTTTCGACAGGTAAAAGTGGAGTCTGATTCGTTGGTGGAGTGAACAAGTTGCAGCAAATTCTAGTGGGGTGTGATCCAAACCAGAACCTCATTGTTGCTTGCAGGGATTTGCTTGGTAGAGACTGACGTTGTACGGTGAATCATGTCCACAAATGATCGAATTTCTGTGAGGATTGGCTAGCAAATGAGTCAGGTAAGATTGTTAATAATCTGTTGGTGTTCGAGTCTCCTCCTGCTGGTGTTATTGAGCATCTTAGGAATGATTTGCTTGGTGTGATAGGGCCGGTAGGCGATAGCTGTGCATTTCTTCTCTCCAAAAAAAAAAAAACATAGGTAAGTCATAATTGTGTAAAGTTTCCTCCCTGATTTTTATTGATTTGATAGTGCTCAGATCCTTTTTTATAGCACTGCTGTACGAATCACCCAAGCGGACCATCCTTTTGTACCACCTCTCACATCCCATTCATTACAATATTTATTAATTGCAAAATTGGTAAAACACCAAAAATTACTAATTTAATTTTTGTCGATTAATGGTAATCTTTACCCTTGGCATTTTTTCTTTGCAGTGAATCAATTTTTTTTGAATCACCATGTATATTTCACAAACTAAGGTATACTTCATTTACCCTTGGCATTTTTCACCCATACCTTAGTTTGTGAAATATACATGAAGCTTTTTGTCTTGTTTTTTATATTACCAACTGTAATTGTTGTGATGGATAAAATCTTTGAGTGAAATTTTGCAAATCCACTGCAAAGATGTCTTCTTCCAGCGTTAAAGAGAGTAAGGTAGAAGCAAAGATACATTAAACGAAGATCTCAATGTGTTCAGAGACCTGCAGTAAGAATATTGGAATCGAAAAGAACCAAGAAAAATTTCTATCAATTATGCGAAGATAACAAATACCTTACCAAAACTGAGTTGGCGCACAAGCAAGTACTTTTGAGACTGATCCAAACAAAGAAGATTGGCTCTGTTGGCAGCACTGTAGCAGTTATGGCCTGCTTTTGAGAGTGCTGAAAGTGGTTACTGATAAGTGAACTACTAAAGGGAACTATTAAAATAAACCATTTAATAAAATTGTAACATATAAGGTAATTAAATTAATAAAATTTTGATTTTGTTATTAAAAATCCAAAGTGAGTAGATGAAATGACAACAAAATAATTTATGTGATTTCTTTTGGTAATCCATTCGTATGGTCCAAATAGCAGTGCTCTAGTAATTAGAGGTTGTCCAATTTCTGCTGTAGCTTTTTACCGTCAAGCCTGGACATTTTACAGTAAGATTTCAAATGACTGTAAAGATAAAGAACTAGAGTTGTAATTCCATTTCTCATGGTTCAAATAAAAGTTGAGATTAATTTCTCTTTTAACACATGTGTGTGCTTATTTTTCCATAGTTTTGTCCCTAAAGTGTTTGTGACATGTTCCTATAGGTAGATGTTTGCCTATTGAACCACCATCTATATAAAATTTGTGGAGACACTACTAATTTTAGAGACTCAAAACTTATATGGTTCAAGAAATTCAAAATATGAGGGAGTAAATAGAAAGTGGCATGGAAAGTTCCATGGCACTGCTCACAATAACGCACGCCCAGTTCAGGCAATGCAACACATCCACTCAGGCAGGTGCTGGCCGGTGCCACTGCCCTAGTAGCGTCGTGTGCACTGCTGTATACAAAAATAGATGAGTCGTTGACCTTCAATGATCAAGGATAAAGCGCAGAGACTACCCAAATCTTGGGGAGGAAAATTTGTAAATTAAGCCTACAATACATCAAAGAAAAACAATAAAGTGATACAATCACATCCTAAACAAAGTGAACTAATTTTATTGCAAAATGTTGACCACCAACTCAACCCAACATCAATTTCAAAGAGATATATAAATAATTTTAATTCCTACCTCCCTTACTACAAAGCAGGAAATCCGTGTTTGTTTACAAAATGACATACCGACTCCTAAATCAAAAATCTAAAGACACATACATTCAAATCTCAAAACAACTCCCTTTGCTACAAAATAAGAAAACCATCCTGTCATAAGCCTGGAGAGTTTTAAAATATTTTATTTCTCTGAAAAAGAATTTTTTAATAACTCTCTTTACACTGGCTACACAAGATAATTGGCTGGTAAATTAAAAGACTCATTTGGTATTTTTTTAACACAACACAACAGTATTTAGAGGATTCTGTCCTGAAGATCTGTGATTAGAGTGGATGCTAATGAGCTGAGCTTTTTCCCAGTCTCTCCTGCAATGTTCTTAAGGGAAGAGATATCTTGTTGTGCCTGAAAACAAAATTCAAAAGGAAAAAAAAAACAAGATCAACCAAAAAGCAGTACATAATAAAAACAAGAACAATAAATGAGAGCTGGGACGGGGTATCCAGGGAACAGTGGTAACAGTGAAAAAGAAAACACAAAAAGTATGTCCAACGTCTTAAGCATAGAATAAATCTTCCACTGTATTGACAATTCAACCAATATAAATACAGCAAAAATATCAAACAGCAAACCTGAAAAGAAAGTCGGTTGAGCAGGTCACTAGCAGTAATATCAATAGGATTATCATTGTCATGACCGAAAAGATCAGCACTAGAAATGGCTGTAGAACCCTGTATATAATTGGAAAATTATAAGCCACATTTAACAACAAATTTCAATCTACAAACTCTTAACTCAAGATGAAATCAACAATTGAAAAGGGAACAAAGCGTAATTCCTTCTATATCTATATTAAGCTTTTATGCATATCCTTGGATTTATCTAATTATTCTTATGCCAAACCAAAAAGAAAATGTTTTAACCCCTGAAAGCAGATTGAGAATTTTAATCAGTCCTTTCATCCTCATTAATTTACCCTCAAATAACTCATGCAAGTACACAAAAATGTCATTTGCATTACCATTTTTTTAGAAGTGTCATATGCATTACTCAATAAAAATAATCTATTCCAGGTTTGAGGTTGTGCTATGAAACTACATTTTTTGAATATCTCATTAGCTAATATCAACTTCTTGTTTCAGCTGTTGTTTGTTTTTGCTTCACCAGTCCTTGAACATGCAACCTTGAGGAAAGGCAAGAATGTCACAAACCACCAAGGTTGCAAAGGGTTGGTAGTTAATTACAACTTGAACAAAATGAGAAAAGAAATAGGACAGGAAAGAACTGCATACAGAAAATCCTATTACCAAAGATCCCAGATCTCTTAAGAAACTGTCACTTAAAATAGAATATTTCCAGGAAGTAAGTGAGCAAGATACATACTGAAAACTTCTGCAAAGTAACTTGAGCCTCAACATCAGCAGATTTGTTCTGATCCCCAAAATACTGGGCAGAGGAAATAGATTTTGCATTTGAGAATTTCTTCCTAGCTTCATCAGTTTCCTGAATCTGATAATAATAATAGGATGCCATAAGAACAAAGAAATACCAAAGAAGCGCATCTATCATGCATGTGGAATCAAACCAAATCATGTAACAGTGGCCAACATCAATTCAATTCTTATATTTATGTTCATCTGAACATAAATACAGAAGTCTCACTTTAGGTAATGAATTTGATATTAAGACCTGTAGAAAGGCAAGTAACCAGCAAGAAAAAATTCTTCTCCACAATAAAGCTAAAGCTCAAATATCAAAATCTGTCTCTGAAGTTACACAATGAACTTCGAGTGGGTTATAACCTTCTATATCAGATGCTATTGCAGGTTTCTGAACAAAATTCTGCACTCTGTTGTGAAGTTTGCAATACTTGTCATTTCCTTATGGGAGGCAGGAATCCTACCATGGTAGAAGCTCAAACTAGAATTTGACAAATTAAACTCTCAAGAACTTAATCATTCTTCAATTATCAACAGACTCAATCCAAAAATAAATTGCTAGCTTATAACAAAGCAGCTAAATACTAAAGCATTAAGCTCCGATAAGATTAATACGAACTTTCTTATGAAGTTTCAAATCTCTCCGAAAGGCCATCAGCTATCTATCTTCACATACAAGTAATCAAGCAAGATGTTGTGAATCATTCCATAGTGCCCCCCCCCCTCTCCCCAACCTAAAAAAAAAAGAAGAAAAGTTGTGTGTGAACACCTGACATCTGAGGACGAATGATCAACAACTTGCAGAAACTGATTTAGCCACCAACTAACTGATCTTCATATAGAAGTTAATTACAGCTATTAGTAATGCAAAATGTAGGTAAGCATCTCAGAGGATGTAAGCTAATGAAGGGAAAACAATGATGGGATGGGGGCAAAGTGGCAACATGGAATTTAAGTTTATGACGATTTCAACTAAAGGGACAAAAGAAAACATGGAAAGGAACACAAAAAGAATAAAACAAGGGCATTCTTTGATTCAAGTAGAAAGATAATGATGCTACTGATTAAAGATTACTGTCTCCCTCTCCTGACTCGATTCAATTCAAAGAAAGCAATAACTTACAATAGAAGAAAAGCTAAGTCAAAATAAAAATAGAAATAATAAACCATCTCCTCTTCTATTGAAAAGAGATGAAGGGCTCGATGTCATCATCGATCCATCATCTTTATCGTCAAGGAACTCAAAATTTCCTCAATTTTGTAAGTTATACCGAAAATGTCTCTTTAGAAATCTACACAACCTAGTGGAATTTAAAGATGGCATGGCAATTGGCACCAAAGAAGCATATGCAAAACAGACAACACTAAACAATACAAGACACAGTTTGAAATAGAAACACAGAGCTACCACATGATTACTTTCCCTTTATCTACTATATAACAATTGAGCCAAACTTAGAAATTCTGATGTAACAATGTGTTCAATTAAAAGCAGACAACATTTTGTTTGTGCATGTATGCATAAAGCATATTACCATGTTTTCAATGTGTCTGCTTTTAAATATTTTAGACTTCCCAAGTGTCTTGCTAAGAGTTTGTCACTTTCAAGGAACTTTTTTTTGGTGAAATAGCCCAAGAAAGATTTGGGCTCGAGAACTTTTACTTAACTGTTGGCATATTAGAAATTTACAGCCCATGAAGAGATATTTCTGTCAGCCAGATCAGTGTTTGTAACTTTGTATATAGTTTGACAGGAAATAACCTAGTTTTGCTAAGTAACATACAAACAGGTAAAAGAAAAAGAAACAAAACATACTTGCACTTTTAAGGAATTTGAACTTGATTTCTTGTGAAAACCACTGTCCATTCCAAAATCTGCAAAGAAGTTCGATGACTTTGGTGGAGCTACATGGCTAAGCACTTGTTTACCACCAGAACTCTGATTTCCAGATTGAACAATGTCTACATACTCAAAACGAGATGCAAACGATGAGCCAACTGATGGAGTGATGTTAGCTGAGGATGACACTGGAGGAGCTGGTTCTTCAGGCTTCTGGTCATATAGATTTTCACTTGGCTGCATTAACAAAAAGTCTTGTTTAGAAGGCAGTTGTTTCGAATTAAACACAGATAACCAAGTGATAAATATCAAAATATAGATATCCTTTAAGATAACTTCTACAAATAACTAAATTGTTCAGGAATGTCAATTTATAAAAAGAATAGAAGAGAAAAGGCAGAATTTTTACCTTATTAGTAAGCTTACGAGCACCAAGGCCAGCCTTCCCAATTTTCTTCGCGCCAAGAGGCTTCTTGACAGTACTGATAACACCTGTATGAGAAGCTTTCGGCGAAGCAGAGACATCAGGTATTTCTTGCTTGCCTAAAGAGCTTTCTTTAGGAGCTTCAAAGCTCTTGACATCAGTGAGTCCATTAGCTGCTTGTGCTGACTGAAAAGCAACAGGTGATGATGGCAAAGCTACCTCTTCCGTCATACTTTTCGCAACTTCTTTTGAAAGGATTTGCCTATATAACTCGGCCGCTCTTGAGGTATACTTGGCCTCAATTTTGCCTCCATCAGTCCATCCATGCTGCTTAAAGAAAACCTGCGCACGGTTGTTTCCCCCAAACATCACCAGTCTCAACTGCTCAACGCTCCATGAGTCTAAATTTGTAGACCTGCATGAAAAAAAAAACAATAATTCATAAGCTCTTCTTTTTTATCTTTTCAGGGAATGATAGCAAAAAGGAAAGAGAAAAAAAATTGAACAGAATAAAAATGCATCACAGACATAAGTATCAGAAAAGAAACAAGTGGGTATACACTAGACATCTTCACAACTCTACACCAGCTATGTCAAAAGAACCAATGCATAACCAGTTGTGCCACTTAACTTGACAGTAACTAAACGGAGTTGCTTAAAAAGTATTCATGGAAACAGTCAGCAAGTCTTCTAAGGTGGAAAGACAGACTTCATATAAACTTATAAAGCAGTGTTTCAACCAGAATGCAGGCCTTTCAAATAATTAAAAAGAAAAAAAGGGTGGGGGGCCGCAAATGCAAAAACGGATGTTCAGGAAATGTTTGAAATGTCACTAAAAATTTAATGATATATTTTTAGACCACTGTTATGAATTTAGTGGCTCCTCACTATGAGTAAGTCAACCCAACAACCTTCCCCCAATAAAAAAAATTGGAGATCTAGAACAGAAACGATAGCTGCAGGTATGCATTTATTGTCCCTGTATGCATGTATGATATGTTGTCTTTTAATTCTGGATATAGTATTCGTTCAGTTAAGCAACATCAAAAATATGCTATCAAACTCCTTGATCTAATCAAAAGCCACTACACAACCAACTTAGCTCATATTTCTTACGACAGTAATCCTTAATTTCCAAACAAGTTTAATAGAAATAAAAAGAATCTTTCCAATGTGCACCAAAACATATACTCCCTAGGTAACAAAAGATGACAAATATACAAGCGTATTGCATATGTATATATTTTTTTATAGGTATATAAACATGTGTATGTTTATCTTTAAAATCCTACCTAGTATTCTTTCAAAGAGGTGGAAAAATCCAAGAAAATCACAATTGAATGTTTTGACCTTCCAGCCTCCACTAGAACGATACCAAAGTAAGAATTGTAATATTACAATTCTCAACAACCTAACTTCAACCTGCCAAGCCTTACTAATCCCTCAGCTGTTTTCCTTCAGAATTCACCACAAAAATAAGGAAGAAAGAAAGAAAAGTGTGCCTTCCCAGGTTGGCCAAGGAAAAACTAGACAGCCCGATTCACCAAAATCACTGTATCCTTAGCCTAAAAAGGTAATAAATTTATAACACCAATGATTGCCTTGATAGTGGATGAGTTTCAATAATAAATAGTGCTAAAGTTTTTTTCCTTTTTAAAAGCAGCAAATATACCAGTAATACGTGCTTGTGAGTGGTAAACCAAGGACAAAAGACTAAGGTTCTCAAGGTAGGAAGTTACCAAGCATGATGTTCATAGTGAAATCACCTGCAATTCCCCTGCCCCGATGACGAATAGCAGGACCAAACCTTAAGTAGCACTATAAAAGACAAGATATCATGCATCCCACTGAATTCACTAAGGTCTCACCAAGACACCAATCAGTTGGCCATGACCAGCCACGAGCCAAACCTCCAGGCCTTTGAAACTTCCTCCTTACCCGTTACCAGGTCACCATATTATCACAATTCACAAATCACATTATGAAATATATTTAACAATCTTAAATCACCATAGCGATCCTTCACATGGACACCGCTAATTAGATGTCAATGTATGGACACCCAATTTACTCTTTTATATAAGTAAATGCCCAAATTACCTTTTTTGATAAATAAATTCCTAATTTAACCTTTTTTAAGTAAATGCTCAATCTACCCCTTTTTATATGTCAATGCCTAATTTACCCTAGGGTACCAACATTTTTAACAAAGAACTTTCACCAAATAAGCCAAATAAACTGAATGTAGAACATTCACCAGAAAAACTTGGATTGTAATTTTTGAAATTTAAGGTTTATAAGAAAATAGTGAAA
The DNA here is from genome assembly GCA_023935145.1 of Bretschneidera sinensis. Classification (NCBI taxonomy): domain Eukaryota; kingdom Viridiplantae; phylum Streptophyta; class Magnoliopsida; order Brassicales; family Akaniaceae; genus Bretschneidera; species Bretschneidera sinensis. The sequence goes on from CM043703.1 coordinate 43,444,283, forward strand.
TCCTATATCTCCATTGGTTCCCAATCAATATATGCATGTTTTCTTCCTCAGCTTTGGTGTTATTTTATCAACTTATAATCTCAAATATTCCAGAAATTCCAAAGGCCGACTCAAGAAGCTTGGATTTCTTTATGAGCTTGCTTCTCTGATCGTATTCCAATCCAATAATTCGATCGTACAACTCAATCTATCCACTCTCATGAGACAAGTCAATCTACATTACTATTTCATAACGACGACAATCATTTACTATTAGATTAGGGATAAAAGATTCTATGATAAGGACCATTATTTTAACAAGTATCCTTCAAATCCCTACTTTTTTCTTCTGATAAGTCCTTCAAATCACTACTTGTAACCCAATCAATCCCTTTGAAACAATTCCAATTCAGAGCAACCCAAAAAAGCAAAGAAAATGGAGGAGTACACCTCTTTTCTGATTCTGCAGATATGAGGATAAAGAAAGAAAAATGGGATCTTTTGCAACAAGATATAGAGCATGATTCTGAATATTGTTTGCTAATTGGGACAAGAAGCATTTTCCTTCTGAAGTGGGCAAGGAGGGCAACAAAGATTTGGAGAGTACAGGGCTACATGTAAAGAAGTATACTAAGGGGAAATATGAGTCAAACTATATTTTTCAACGTAGAAACCAATTTGTGGTTGATGATTAGTTTAAAAGGAATGGCCAACTAAAATTTCAACAAAGGATCTGGCTTCAAATGAACAACTTGACATAATAACTCCAAATGACTGAAAGTGGGTTTGGAAAATGAGAAATCATTATGAAAGTTTAATTTGTTTATGAAATTAGACAACTTTCATATGAGAAACAACAATTTATAGAAGAGAGGAAAGAGGGCCAAAACCATGTACATATTACACACAAATGTGCGCAATCGCGCACACACCCCCATATCAAGTGTTTAAAAATTATTAAGAAAACTATAATTCAAAATGCAGCCAAATGACAGTGGGGAATAAGTGAGAAATAGTAGACATCTATAAATACGATAATTTCAACAAAAAAAATTGTCACAGCTCTAACATGCAACCTTTGTTTCAAGCATGTTTCAAAAAGTTGAATGTCGAGCCTCTATAATTATTGAACATTATTTAATGTTGCTTCTTTGCAAGAATTCATTCGTGTTAGGAAAACAAAAAGGTCCTTGAACAGCTAAAATAGGCCCTCAATTGGAGAGTTCTAAATGTCAAGTTCTCCGAGTTTCAAAGCATTATTTTTAGTGGATATGAAGTTGGTCCCTGAAAGCTCAAGAAGCAAAACCTCAACCTCTTACGAAAAAACTTATATATCCAAAATTCATGAATTTGCAAAGCTCATAGATCAAATTTCCCATTTTCATTCTTTTGTTGATTTGAACAGTCCATTACTCAAATCTCCAGCCCTTGAACAGCTAAAATAGGCCCACAATTGGCGAGTTCTAAATGTCAAGTTCTCCAAGTTTCAAAGCAATATTTTTAGTGGATATGAAGTTGGTCCCTGAAAGCTCAAGAAGCAAAACCTCAACCTCTTATAAAAAAACTTATATATCCAAAATTCAAGAATTTGCAAAGCTCATAGACCAAATTTCCCATTTTCATTCTTTTGTTGATTTGAACAGTCCATTACTCAAATCTCCAACAATATACTATTAACCTTATCTATATTGTAATTCCTACAACAAAGCACGAACTCATGTTTACAGACCCTAGGCCCCTACCATATATTCCATCATACCCATTCAATTTCGCAGTAATCATAATTGTGGATCAACTAAATTTCTCGGGAGATAATAAACGAGTAACAAATTAAACTTATTCAGATCCCACCAACATACTTAGTAATACCAAAGTACAAAGATGCTTCCTAAAAATTCCAGGCTTTTTTTATGCATGATTAATTATTCTGATGCTCGCCCTGAGATTAATTTCTTATAAATAACCAAACCAAATATCTCAATGAACATAATCAGTCGTACATATGCACATAACACAAGAATGGGCACCTAAGTAAAACCAAGAAATACATCAATTCACAGCTCAATCTAGTAGAACGCGCAAAACGAAGGCCCAAATCAGTCGCATATGACACAAAAATGGGCACGTAACTAAAACCAAGAAACTAAATCAATTCACAGCTTAATCTAATAGAAAGCGCAAAACCAAGGCCCAAATCAGCTGATTGAACACCAAAAACATTTACAAACCAAATTACCTCACAAAGCTGATGTGAACACCAAGACTTCGATGAACCGCGGAGCAATCAATGCATAGAAAGATCCCATATGTAACCGATGCCCAAGTCGGGTTCTTTGCATTACAATCAAAACACGTCTAAAACCACAAAACCCAATACGAAAAACATTAAACCTATAATCCAATTTCAAGATCTATTAACAGAACTCCCAGATCTAAATCAGATCTCACTCACACCAATCAAATCCCTCCCCGAAACAGAAACAAAACACGCCAAAAACGAGCCATGAAAATACAAAACAGGAAGCAAAAAAGGCAAAACCAACAGACCTTGTTTTCTGATTTTGCTTTCAGTTTTCTGAAAATAGCGTTCTTGTCAGTGAGATTTTCAGAAGCCATTAGAGACATAAAGATGGAAAGAGAAATCTAGAAAACGAAGATGATTGTTTTCAGAGAGACAACGTGAGGAATATGAATCTGAAGAGGTGATCGACCACCTCCTCAGGGCAATGAGGGGAGAGGGAGAGGGAGAGTCGAGAGATACGAAGCGAAACCACAAATTGTTCTCTCTTGTTTTTTCGAATTACACAAACAAAAACTCGGTGCTTTTATTGGACTAGAATTTTGAAACGAAGTGACGAGAAAGCCCTTGACAGTATTTTTTTAAGTACGGTTTGAATTGACCGAAATGTCCCCTGCGTCTGAGCTGTGGACCTGTCGTTGCAGGTGGTGGTTAACTGGTTATTACCAACCGCCAAGTTTTAAGTAGTGCTATATTGACCGAAATGTCTCTACATCTGAGCTGTGGTTGCGGTTGTCGTTACAAAAACCGTCAAACTTACGAATACTATTATAAGCTGAGATGTTAAACGCTTAACCAACCAAAATACACTTTCCGTCGACCTCTATTTTACGATTTTAGTGTTACCTTTAAAAATAAGTTTACTTAAACAGTAAAAGTTGACAAAAGTCACGCCTTGCAGTTGACATGCAAAATTATGTTGATCATACCATTTTTTAATTGGTAAAAAAAAAATTGAATTTAACATGTTGGAATCCAAATTTTCACTACTACTCTCGGAACATAAAATGTTAGAAACAAAGCAAATTTTTTAAATATATAATTTTACAAAACTATCCCTTTCCATCTATTAAGTTTTTTATTTTTTCTTTTTCAGAACATCATCATCATGGTTACTTCCAAAAAAAAAAAAACCAGTCAAATCATTTTCTTTCTCTTTAATCTTTTTCCTTCAACTCTATGATTCAACAAGTTCCCTATAGGATTCGGTTCTGACAATTGTTTTTGGCTTAGGTCCAAAGTTGTAAACGTATATCTGCCAATTGAAGCCTAAGGCTATTCCCTGGGAAATTAATTACCTTGTCTGTGAAGTTAGATTGCTGCTTTTTAACAATAATAGTTCCAGATTTCTTTCGCTCGCACGCTGCTGATTGGCTAGCAACCAAAGCTGGAGTAGGTTCTTGCCTTGTGGACTGGATGTTCTCTTCCCATGGAGCTCTGTAAAATTTTTTAGTTTTGATGTCGTTGTTTCAACTTTATTTTGAATGAATTTAAGTTTCCCATAAAAAAAATACGAAGTTATTGCCATATGCTTAAAAACCTGAAGATTAACCAAGTTTCTTATGTTTTTGGGGATTCTACTAGTCAAATTATTTAACACGAAACCAAATGCATACAAAGATGTGCAATTGCAAATGCCTCCAGGATACTTCCATTCAAGAAATTGAGATCGGCCTGAAAAAGAGTTTCCGACAAAAATTAATTAGTTCCCTAAGCTGTGAGCATAGTCCTATTTGAGTTTGAATGTGAGGGACAAAGATGAGAGAGTTACATCCTATCATATAGATGTAACGTTAAAGAAGAAAAAAACTATAAAAAAAAAGGTGATTTGGTTTTATTGATATTCCTTTTAGGAGGTAATCGATGCGAAAATGTTTTGAAAAGAAACAAATAAAAAGACAACCTCAATAAATGAAAAGGATAATTTTGTATAATCACATTAAAAATAAATTTTTTATTTTGACTATAACATTTTGTGTTATGACAACATCGTTATCTTTTATATGATTGTTACAAACTTGTAAATCATCAATTCCCTCATTTTATTTTTTATAGAATGAAATTATTACTTAAAAAAATTTATTCTAATAAAGTAGTAAACTCATGAGAAACAATTTAGTCAGAGAAAGTGATTACAATTATTAGGGTCGTTTCAAGGTATATGACAACATGAGGAAATTTATTGAATTTTTTAAAAAGTTGCAAATATTGTAAGTGTAAAAATTGTATTTTAGGATTAGAGCAAAATATTGTTTAAAGTGATTTCTTTAATTTAATCTATTTTTTATGTTATTTTTTTTAAAAAAAAATGCCCTTGTTATCTTATGCTCCCAAAATTCATGTATCTAAAGTGATTTATTTAATTGAATCTATTTTTTGTACATTATTTTTAAAAATGCCCTTACTCTCTTACGCTCCCAAAATTCATATATTTAAATACCTCTCATAAAAGAGCGTTACTTCTTCATAAGGTACTCATACTATTCTAAGACATAAGCTTCATAGTCTTAATTGAAAACACTAGAATCGTGAAATAAAAAATAGCTAAGTTTCTGGTGTTGATCTAGTTGAAAAGGTAGTTATTCTTAGATCATTAAAGATAGTGAGAACGTTTGGATAGTTTCTTTTCTCTACCTATAAAGATAGACATATTGGTTCCTACATCTATGGTGTGACCTGTAGAGGAACATGAGCTTGTTGTTCAACTAGTTCCTATTAAGACTCTTCAACAGCAAGATATAATGTGTAGGGTACCAGTTGTGATCCACCAAGCAAAGAAGATCCGCTAGTATTATGATCTATATGATCTATTCAGATGAGAATAACTATAATATTGGCAATGTTATGGATCACCTAGTGACTTGTTAGAATCTGTTTTCCAGTTTTCAGTTAGATTTGTGGTTAGAAACGATAAGAGATAAGTTGCATTCAATAAAACTCAATATTGTTTTAGGGAGAGTCTGTAGATTTTTCTAATGGTTGTAAGACTAAGAAAGACTCCAAAGGGATTGAAAGTTTTCTAAATGGTTCACTCGGAGAGAAAGGATTGTTTATAACCAAACTTTCTCTATAGTAGCTCATCAGGTTTTAGAGCTACAATTAGATAAAAAATAAAAAGTGATTTCCTATATAGAGACTTTTTTAAGGATGTGTATATGATACAACCTAAGGAATTTAAGGAAAATGGTGAAAACTTTTGAATATGTAGAGATACAAAAGTCTATATAAGAGTTTAAAGCAAGCTTCTAGACAATAATATCTAAAATTTGATGATATAATGACTTCATAAAGGTTGGTTGAGAATAAATGCAAAATCAGTGAATATGTTTCAAGTTCATTAGGAGTAAATTTATTTTTCTTATCTTGAATAAGGATGAAGTCTTGCTTGTTGGTAGTGTCTTATGACTGTTGCATGAAGTTAAGTAGCTAATGTCTAGGCATTTTGACATAAAATGATCTTGAAATGACATATAGTGTTTTTGGAATTAAAAATCCATAAAGAAAGACCTTGTTTCTTGTTGAGACTTTCTCAGATGACATACATTGATTATGTTCTGGAAAGATTTAGTATGCAACATTACAAACTTCGAAATGTTACAGTTCCTAAAGTAACAAACTAAGCCCTATGCAGTGTTTTTAAAGTGAAACTGAGAAAGAATCTATAAGAAATGTACCATAAAGAGGTCCCATGATTTCAAACTGGTTTACAAAAGGTTCGAAAAATATCTTGAGATAGTGGAGTATGCATATACAAAATTTACCATTTGTCAGAATAAAATGAAGTTTTCATCATATTATATGGTTATGGTTTAAAGAGATGCTAATTTAGGAAAGTGTTAGATAGACACTTGTTGTTTTTTCTGTCATGTAAGCTAAGGTTGTGACATGCTTTAGACCACCACACAAGCTATTTAATTAAGAATTAAGTTGTCAAGTCATTCATGGTAATCTATATTACTATAACCATACGGATGCATTGTGATAATAGTTGTTCTGTAAGAATAATGAAAGACATCATAGGGTCCAAGAATATGGAATTAAAGTGATTAAAAATTAAGGAAATTAATAAAGTATGGTGACATTACATAGAAGAATAGTAGAACAAATACTTTGGTTGCTAATGATCTAACCAAGGGTCTTCGCCCTAATGTAATAAAGTGACATTCAATAAAGTATAAACTTATGGTATCTTACAGATATGCTTGGTTAGTGGGAGGCATTGCAAATACTTATCTATTTACATTATTCTTTATCATTTACATCTGTTGATAATGTACTTCAGTAATTTATATCTTTTGGTGATGTACTTTAGTTACTTACATAACCTATATATCACATGCCCTTCAGTTATATACAGTTTGATATCTTTATCGTTTTTTTATATTACTGTATAGTGTATGTGGATATTTGATGTATATGTTATGACATGTCATATATGTATGTTTGAAGTCTTAAGACATGTATCAGTCTTAAGCATAAAGGCTTAAGGCATTCGTTTCAAGTTAAAGCCTTGCCTGTATGTCTCCTAACACCTAGAGGTTATTTCAAGATGTTGAGTTGCTATTGAGACATACAAGTTCGTTATTAAGTATGCTTATGCTACATTAAGAAAGAGAAAGTAATGACCAACAAGTAAAATTGACATATCAAGATCACATAAAAATGCTAATTTTCTTGCCACATTACTATACTAAATCCATTTCGATAGAGTAGATTGGCTCATGTAATCATGGAAGGTCCTGTGTCGCTAAATGATGGAGTTATCACCATGATTCAGAGTTAAAGGCTTTATTGGATCAGATTAACACTTGGAGTAGTCTCTAGACCAATCATTTTGTGTTTTAAAAGTGTGCACACATAAAATTTTATAGTTATCTTAACTTAAGAGTCGTTTTAAAATGATAAGTTTGTTTTCTAAAACTAAGCACAACTCATGTCTTCCAAAGGGAGAATGTTGAAATTTTCCTATAAAAGTGGGCTTACATTATTTGTGGATTTTGGGTTTTATTAAAATAGGCTAAGTAAGTGGTCTATTGGTAAGACTTAAAGATAGCATATATGAGGTGATATGTTATTTGGGCCCAACTCTTTTTATGGGTTAAGTGTGGACTGGCTAATGTCGGTCGTAGTAGCCCATTAGGGTTTTGATGAGCAGCCCATTGAAATACTATATAAAGGCTATAGTTAGGTCTCCCCTATCACATTCTTAACATAACTATATAGTACTTCTGTCTCATCAATAAGCCGTTTAACAAGATCGAGGAAAAATGAGGGGAAATATCAAGTCTATTTTTCTTTCTACTAACTGTTTCAGAATTCAACGTTTTTCTTGTATGAGTATGTGAGGATCTTTGATTTTCACTGCAGGATTCATCAGAGTCCAAAATAAGTACGATATAAGATTAATTATACCATATTGAATGTTCTACAATCCAGTATAAATAACCTTGGGATGAATTATTTTGTGTCAACTCTTACATAACCATCATTGATATTTATCTCTATTAAATAAGTATTTGTTAGAGATAAATATCAATAAAAAATAGTTAAATTTAATTGACTGAAACTATGTGACATGTTGGAATTATTGATTGAGTTGTCTGTGTAATGAAAATGAGAATTTTTTTGGTTAACTCGAGTCTAAACCCATAATTTTAGACCGAACCAATAAAAAGTCAACACGTCAGCTTTTGTGGTGTCATAAGAGAACTGGTTTAGTTAACTCAGGTTAAGGAATAGCCAATGAGAAGCCTCCACATGGCAAATCTGTCTCCAAACAAGACCAAAAAATTAGTGGACAACGCGGAGGACTAAAAAAATATTGAAATTAAAAAGTCACTACTCTTTCTCTCATCACCCCACCATTGTCTAATAAGAATGTGCCACTTGTCTAATCATCCCCATTTAAAACCCCAATCCCCAGTTCTCTCCCCATCACCTCACACAAATTCTCTGTTCCTCTCTCTTCACGAAATTTCACTCTCCTCTCCTCCTATCTCTCGACCACCGTATTCTTCCAGTGCTAGACCATATCCCGTTATAGCTCCGTCGTAGCCACTATCCACTCTCCTCAGAGGTAATTGAGTTCTGATGTAAATCTTTTCCCAGCTTGTCCTCTGTTCGTTTTAATTTGGCTTAGGGTTTTAAGTCTTTTCTATGTTATTCTGTCTCGACTATAATTATTGATTTCAATCTCTCTGTGCATGACGACATCCCAGCCGTTACACGACTGTTATCTTGCCAAGTTTGTTCTACTCTAAAATCCACAAATGCTTTGAATTTTCTTCGTAAGGTTGAAATTTGTGTTGATTTGGAAGTTAAGTTGGATTCTGTGGTTTTTATTGTACCATAAGATGTAGGATATTCATAATATGGATATTCATTAACGGATTTTGTGTGGTGTTTAGTTTATTATAATTATATGATTCTCAATTGCTTAACTATTTTTCACCTTTTATTACTGTATTTCTTTTCTATTTTTAGGGTAAAAAAATTACCTTCATAATCAAAATTTTCTTCTCTCTTCATTCTTACTTTCTTTCTCATCTCTTCCTCTGCCAGAAGCAAAAAAATGAGGCATGTTCTATATTGATATTTCTTTTCTCCCTCTCTTTTACTCTAATAACCTTTTATGTCTTATCTCCTATGCTAATAGTTCTCTTTCCTCTGTACAACTATTTTCCCTTTGTTCTCTATTCGTTTCAAGGCTACAAATCTCATTGATAAGGAGAAAGGTACACTTTATACATATGATAAGAGATTTTTTTTCCTGTTTTATCTTCTCTTTTTAGGTAATATATATAATGCAAATCAATGTTTTAATATGCGTATTTTGATGTGTATTTTGCTTCTATATCAATTTTGTAATTATTCTGTTTTTTTGCATATTATGATTTTGGATTTTTTGTCATTTTATCTATACTGTGCTTAAACTACCTGACTATTATTTACTTTTCCTAAGATGGTTTTTAGCTAATTTTAGTCTTAGCAACCTGGATTCTTTAATGTTCTCACTGGTTGTTGGTAGTTTAAGGAAACAAGAAAATATCAAATTTACTCATGTCCTATTCCAGTTTGTTGAAAGTCCTGGAAAACAACTTTCACATATATGTTCAATGTTTAAATGCACTTCTGATATGAGAAAGTTAAAGGTAGAATGAGATATGACTACTGATGTTTTATAATCAATGCATTTTGAGCAACTCTAGAAAGTAGATTTCATTATTATTGCTGTTTGGTTTGTAGTTTTCAACTTCTTCTCCTTTTGAAATTGAAACTTCAAAGCTCACACACTAACTTTGTAGATTTTTTTATTTATTATTGTTTAGTTATAAGTTTTCTATTTTTTTCCCTTTCTGAAATTCAAACTTCAAAGTTTTAAACACTAACTTGCAGTTCAGTCCAAGTTTATAATTATAAACACATACATGAAGAATTTGATAACACATTTTGTTTTTCGTTCCTTTTTTATGCTAATGGTAATATTAGTCTTTAAAGGTTACTTTGACAACATGCATTTAGTTTAGTCCTTTTTTTAAAAAAAGGTATATGTTAGTTTATTTTTTGAGGCCAAAGAGCTCTTTTGGGAACTTTTTAGATTAAGGAGAACCCGAGGAGAAGATTCTATGGTTGTGGTCGTTATTCTTGTACTTGTTGCATTGTGCATTGATTAGGCTCTTAGAATAAGGATTCAAGCTATCAAGAATTGTGTAGATGGGAAACAAAATTTGATAGTATTTTGTTATGATTGGAAGTAGAACTTGATATATGTCAAGAATTGTGGCAACCTTTTGAGAAGATAGTTATTTGTCTTCTCGTTGATTTCTCTCTTTGATGTGTTAACATGTTAAAAAGGTTAAGAACAATTCTTGTAACTATTGACCCTCACCTATATTTTAATGATGACAAAACACAACTCTTATTATACTAACGATGTTATCTAAGTATATTAAGCAATAAGAGCATTCAACCAAGGATCAAGGTGCAAGAACTCAACCCGAATCAAACATCAAGTGAAGACAGAAGAACTAGTATAGGTCTGAGGAATTAACACAAGTTGTAAGTCTCACTTGTTCAGGTAATTAGCTTGTCTAATGGCTCTTTTTGAAAAAGCATTTTAAAAACTATCGTTTTAAAATCATAACCTTTTAAAGGAATGAAAAACTGGGTTGAAAGGCAACCCAGTCGACTGGGTAATTACACCATAAGATTGGTGTTTTGGACAGTGTGTCCACAGCCGACTGTATGCTTCATACCAGTCGACTGGTGTTATGGACAGACAGTCCCCAGTCAACTAGTAAGATCAACCCAGTCGACTGGTACTTTGGGTAGAAAGTGTCCAGTCGACTGGTACCTTCAATAGCCTTAAAAATGGGATTTTTAAAGTGGACCCAGTTGACTGGTACTAAGATCCAGTCGACTAGTAATTCGAAAAACATGACCGTAATGGCTCCAGACCTGTACATTTGATGTACAAAAGCGTACCAAATCTGCACAGAACGGGCATATTACATCAAAGCTATATAAACCCATTCAATTGAGCATTTAACAACAAGGAGTTACATATTAAATCTGGTTTTTACTCTTTGATACACAAAAAGCTTTGAAAAATTTGTGCTGAGCCATTTTTTAAGCTTTACCTTGAAAGAGAGATATTATTCAGTTGTATAAGTCTTCATCGTTGTCTCTCTACCATTTACTTTGCAACATTTATTGTAAAGGGATTTACTTCCGAGAGGAAGGGTTTGCTTACGAGAGGAAGGGGTTGTAAGGTTTGTGCAACACCCGTGAAGTTGCACGATTAAGTTTCTTAGTGGATTATTTCAAGGAGGTTCCTTGAAGAGAGTGGACGTAGGGTCTGAACGAATCCGATATTGCCGAACCACTATAAACTGAGTTTGCATTCTCTATTCCTTAAAATCTTTATTTACAGCACATATTACTTGTTTATATGCTTGTGGTGTTATCAGTTTTTATAAACTTGTGTTTAATTAGCAAAAGTTTTTAAAAAAACTCAATTCACCCCCTCTTGGGTTGAAACCTCAGTCTACAATTGGTATCAGAGCCTCGTTCTTAATTTTAGGCTTAATATCCTTGATTTGATCCGATGGCAGCAAATAGTTATTCTGAAGGACACTCATATACTAGGCCTCCTTTGTTCAATGGCTCCAACTATAACTATTGGAAAAACAGGATAAAAATCTTCGTTGAAGGACAAGATTATAATCTGTGGAGAGTCATTGAAGAAGGACCTGGAATTCCATCAAAGGAAATAACTATTAGAGAAATCAATCATACAATGCCTAAACTCAAATCTGAGTACAATGATGAGGATTGTAGAATGATGTCTCCCAATAGTAGAGCCACAAGTATTTTATATTGTGCTTTAGATATATCTGAATACAATAAAATCTCTGCATGTGTTTCAGCTAAAGAGATATGGGATAAATTGTAAGTTACATATGAAGGAACTAGCGAGGTTAAAAAATCAAAAATCTATATGCTAGTTTCTGAATATGAATCTTTTAGAATGTCTCCTAATGAAACAATTTCTCAAATGCCCTCACGTTTCACAACTATCGTTAATGGTTTGAAGCTTCTTGGTAGGAACGTTAAGGAGTTTGAACTAACAAGAAAAATCTTAAGATCTTTGCCACCCACTTGGAAAACAAAGAAGACAGCCATCACAGAGGCCAAAGATCTCAACAAACTTGATGTTGAGACACTTCTTGGGTCATTGTTGACATATGAGATGGAAGAAATGAATCTCATTGTCAATGATGATGAAAAGAAGAAAAAGGTGATTGCTCTCAAAGCCTCTACATGCAACAGATAAGAGGAATCGAAAGAAGAAGCTGAGAGCAGTGAAGAGGATGGAGAAATGGCCTTAATCACCAAACGATTTCATAGATTCTTGAAGAAAAGCAAGAAGCTATACACAAAGGATTCCACCTTAAAAAGGGAACCACTTGTGTGCTATGGATGCAAGTAGCCCAGTCACATCAAGGTCGATTGCACAGCTACAAGCAAACCATACAAGAACTTCAAGAAGAAAGCTATGATTGCAACCACTTGGAGTGATGACGAAAAAGAAGACTCCTCGGATAAAGAAGTCGAATACAAAGAAATTGCAAATCTTTGTCTCATGGCAATCGATGATGAAAATGAGGTATTATCTTCTCCCTCTTCTAAAAATAACATTGTTAGTAATAGTGAAGAATTGTTAGAAGTCATAAATGAAATGCATGATGAATTGAAGAAATTCGATTCTAGGAACTCAACTCTTATGAAAGAGGTATCATCTCTTTCTAAAGAAATGATAATTCTAAGAGAAGAAAAAGATAAACTATCCTCGTTACTTTATAATTCTTCTCAAGATTTCCTAAAAGATGAAAATGAAAACTTAAAGAATAAGATATTAGAATTGAATGGCACTATATCTAGACTCATGATTGGAAAAGAAAAGCTTGATGAAGTGCTTTCTTGTCAAAGATTAAGTGGAGGAAAATCAGGGTTAGGTTATTCTCTATTAGGCAAGCAAAAATCAAAAGAGAGCTTATTCATGAAAGCATCATGTGTGAATGAAGCCTCTACTTCAAAGACCACTAGCAGGGTCAAAAGCATTCCCTCAATGAATGCTAGTAGGTCTAGAAATACTAATTCTAATGTATATACAAGAATGAAGCATCTTAGAAATACTCATGCTTATATGTATGCTCATTCAAGAAATGCTTATACACATCTTAGGAATAACCATCATGTGCATCCTAGAAACAATATGTATAATCAAAACTTGCACACTGCACATGCATATCCTAGGAATTACCATCATGGTTATCCTAGAAAGAATATGCATATTCATAATAATGCAAGCATGTATCCTAGAAATCATCATCATACATTTTTAGAAATGACATGCATATTCATATTCCTCACAATAAAAACATGTATCCTAGGAATTCCTATCCAAAGAATTATAAACATGCACAACTAAGTCATCCTAGAAATTTCAATAACTACTACCCTAGGATTGTGCATCATAAACATGTCTACAAATATATAACACCTTATGTTGTTAAGAAAGTATGGGTCCCAAAAGGAACCGTATTTTCTAGGACTAACCCCAAATGACCCAAGAAATTTCGGGTACCTAAAAGTGCAATCATGTATCTTTGTGTGATGTAGATATGTCTCTACAACAAAGAGAAAGGTAACTGTTGCTACCTTGATAGTGGATGCTCAAAACACATGACCGGTGATAAAAGTGTATTCAAGGAGCTAACTCTAAGAGATGGTGGACTTGTCATCATTGGAGACATACGAAAATAAAGATCATCGGGCATGGAGAAGTTGGTAATGATTTCTCAACCATAGATAATGTATTGCTAATACAAGGCCTTAAGCCAAATTTACTAAGTATTAATCAACTTTGTGACAAAAGCAACAAAGTCACATTTGAGACCTCTCATTGTCTAGTTATAGACATCAAGAGTAACAAGATCAAATTTGTTGGCCATAGATATGAAAATGTCTATATAGTTTATTTAAAATCCTTGCATTTGGAAAATGAAAAATGTTTTTCCGCTTTTAGTGAAAAACTTATGGCTATAGCATAGAAGACTTGGTAATATGAATATTGATTTGCTTAAAATCATTTCAAGAAAAGATTCAGTCATTAGATTTTCGAAAATCAAATTTGAAAAAGATAAGGTGTGTGGCGTTTGTCAAATGGAAAAACAAGCTAGAATTTCTTTTAAATAAAAAAATGTAGTCTCAACTACTAGACCATTGAAACTTTTGCATATGGACTTATTTGGTCCAATAAGTACCATTAGTCTAGGTGGCCATCAATATACTCTTGTTATTGTTGATGACTATTTAAGATATTCCTTTGTTATCTTTATTGCTTATAAGGATGAAGCTTTCAAAGGATTTGAAATTTTTTGCAAAAAGGTTCAAAACGAAAAAGGAATTTGTATTTCAAGCATTAGAAGTGATCATGGAAAAGAATTTGAAAACCAAAGTTTTTCAAAATTTTGTGATGAAAATGGAATTGATCATAACTTTTTAGCTCCTAGAACTCCTCAACAAAATGGAGTTGTTGAGAGGAAAAATAGAGTTCTAGAAGAATTTGCAAGAACAATGCTTTGTGAAAATAGTTTACCAAAATACTTTTGGGCTGAAGCAGTAAACACTTCTTACTATATCTTGAATAGAATTTTAATTAGGTCTATGCTTGACAAAACTCTGTATGAATTATGGAAAGGTAGAAAGCCTAATATCTCCTATTTTCATACTTTTGGTTGTAAATGCTTCATCCTAAATAACAATAAAACTAACTTGGGTAAATTAGACTCTAAAACTGATGAAGGGATCTTTTTAGGATATTCAACTTGTAGCAAAGCTTATAGAGTTTTCAACAAAAGAACTCTAGTGGTAGAAGAATCCGTTCATGTAACTCTTGATGAGTCTAACCCAATTAATAGTAGAGAAGTTTCTTTCAATGATGATGCAGATTTTATTCCAAGAACAGAAATACATACTCTCATTGTTGACCCAAAGAATAGTCCACCTCAGACAAATGAGGAGATGGAAACTCTCAAATTGGACTAACCATCCATAAGCCGACAAGAGGATAGTCTTCCCAAAGATTGGAGGTATGTAAATTATCATCCGATTGATCAAGTGATTGGTGATCCTTCACAAGGGGTAAGAACTCGTTCCTCTACTAGAAATATTTGCAATTATGTAGCTTATTTGTCTCAAGTATAACCTAAGACAATTATAGAAGCTGAAAAGGATAATGATTGGATAATTGCCATGCAAGAAGAAATAAATCAATTTGAAAGAAACAATGTATGGAATCTAGTTCCTAGACCTAAGAATCATACAATAATTGGAACTAAATGGGTATTTAGAAATAAGATGGATGAAAATGGAATAGTGACTAGAAACGAGGCTAGACTAGTTGCTAAGGGATATAATCAAGAAGAAGAAATAGACTTTGATGAGACTTATGCTCCCGTAACTAGATTAGAAGCTATTTGAATGTTATGAGCATTCACTTACTTTAATAAGTTTAAGTTAGTTCAAATGGATGTAAAAAGTGCCTTCTTAAATGGCTTTATAGAGGAAGAGGTTTATATTGAGCAACCTTTTGGATTTGAGAATCCTAGTCTTCCAAATCATGTCTACAAGCTTTCTAAAGCTCTATATGGGTTGAAGCAAGCTCCAAGAGCATGGTATGAAAGACTAAGTAAATTCTTGATTGACAATAACTTTGTAAGAGGTAAGATAGACACAACTCTCTTCACAAAAACTCACAAAAATGCCACTCTACTAGTCCAAATATATGTTGATGATATTATATTTGGTGCTACTAATGAATCTATGTGTTAAGAGTTTGCAAAATGCATGCAAGGTGAATTTGAAATGAGAATGATGGGAGAGCTTATCTACTTCCTTGGACTTTAAATCAAACAATTGAAAGGAGGCATCTTCATCAATCAAAATACACTAAGGACCTTCTAACGAGGTTTGGGATGGAAAGTTCAAAGCCACTTGGTAGACCTATGAGCACATCTGCAAAACTTGATCTTGATGAAGGAGGTAAGTGTGTAAACACTAAATATTATAGAAGTATGACAGGAGCTTTACTTTATTTGACTGCAAGTAGACCTGATATAATGTTCAGTGTATGCATGTGTGCTAGATTTCAGGCTAATCCTAAGGAATCGCATGTAGTTGCAGTAAAAAGAATCCTTAGATATCTACAAGGAAATCAAACCATAGGATTATGGTACTCGAGAGATTCATCTTTTGAGCTTGTAGGATATTCAGATGCTGATTTTGCTAGATGTAGGTTAGATAGAAAAAGCCAAGTGGAACATGCCAATTCTTAGGTGCAATGTTAACCTCTTGGTTTTCCAAGAAACAAAACTCCGTTGCATTATCAACGGAATATGTAGCAGCTGGAAGTTGTTGTGCCTAAGTGTTATGGATGAAACAACAACTAGAAGACTATGGCATGAACCTTAATAGTATACCTATACATTATGATAATACTAGTGCTATCAACCTAACCAAGAACCCTATTCAGCACTCTAGAACTAAACACATAGAAATTAGACATCATTTCTTAAGAGACCATGCTAAAAAAGGTGATATAAGACTAGAATTCATACCTTCAGAGGATCAAATAGCTGACATTCTTACAAAACCTCTAAATGAAGCTAGTTTTTGCAAAATTAGACTATTAATAGGGTTGTTAGATTATGATAAACTGAATATCTAATAGCTTTATCATTCATCATTATGCATAACTTGACATCTAGTGAATGAGTATTAATTCTTATTTAATATCTCCCTCGCTCAAGATGGCATAAATAAACAAATTTCGTGCTAAGACTCAAAAACTGGAACCTTTTTTAAGGGTCCAGTCGACTGGTAAGTCTACCCCAGTCGATTGGTAAGTCTCTGCCTATTCTTCTAGTCGATTGGTAATGCTACCAGTCGACTAGACCTTGTTTGGAGCCATTTTTTGAAATTCGGTTATCAACCCAGTCGACTAGTAAGAAATACCCAGTCGACTGGTATCTTTCTGCCAATTCATCCAGTTGACTGGTACCCTAACCCAGTCGACTGGTATGCAAAACTATTCTTCTCCGCAAAGGACTCAGTCGACTAGTATCCTCACCCTAGTCGACTGGGATCGCGATTCTATAAATAAGCTGTTCATATTTTTTTTCTTCAGATTTTCACGCCATTTTCAAAAACCTTAGCTTTCTCTTTCTACACAATCTCACCATTTTGATCCAAAAACCATCAAAACACTACCAAAACACATTGATCTACTCATCCCCAACATCTATTTCAACTTTCTACGGTTGAAATCCACCATTTCCTCTCAAAACCCATTTTACCCAAAAACTTTTTTTCCCAAATATGTCCGATAAAATTAGAGTAAAATACACCATTAGGGGACTAAATGTGCCTACAAGGCCAAGTTTCACCAAATTCATGGCTCCGGATTCATGAGGGAAGGGCGTGGCGGGCTCATCCAGCAAGAAGCCCAGAACAGAGCTCGATGACTCTCTGTTCTCCAGCCCGGCGGCCAAGGACAAGTATACCTCTGTAATAAGGAAAAAGAAAATCATGACGTGTAGAGTTATTGACTTCAACTCTATTCGTCATGTTAATTTTGATATTTTACCTGTATTTGAGACTATTAACTTGACCTCACTGGTCAAGATACATGAGAAGTACTACCCTAGACTGATTCACCAGTTCTATGCGAACTTGGTGAAACCCAGTCCACTGGCTCTGAGATTCAAAACCAGTGTCATGGGTGTGGAGTTTGAGGTCAATAATGACCTCTTGATGAGCATTTTGAGGATCCCTGTGGGAGGGATCCAATGGAGTCTGGATGGATGGTCAGACAATTTCAAGGTTGAGGAGGCATGTTAGATAGTTAGGGGCGACCCTAACTATGTGTTTCGACCCACTATATTTCACGCATATAGTGACATGCCCCTAGACTCAAAATTGTTCAACCTCATTGTGAGTTGGATCATCCACCCTAGACTAGGGAGTCGGGAATATCTATCTAAGATAAATACCATATTGATTTGGTGCCTTAAAATTGGGCACCACTTCAATATATACCCCCTGCTGTTCGCTAACATGATTAATGGCGAAGCGAGCGACTCTGAATGTCTTCCTTATGGGATGCTTATCACACTCATACTCCAGTATTTTCGGGTGCCTCTCCTCACTTCCGAGGCTCAAGACATCGGCCTCAAGGACATCATCAATGTCTTCTCACTGAAAAAGATGGGATGCATAGTCCGAGATGGCTTCATCTACTCCAAGGCCTGGAAGCACATTCGGATTTGAGAGGACGACAGCAATGACGATGAGGACGAGGGTGCTGCTACTGATGCTGTTGATATGGATACGGATGGCTGAGTACCTTCTATGGATGACTTGAGTACTGGTCAGGCTGGGTACGGCGATCTACTTTAGGCTATCATGAACCTCCAGTTGACCATGCAGTCTAGCTTCCAGACCTTGAGCTCTTCCATTGAGACCTTCCGGGATGACTTTGAGCTACACCGAAAGCGCACCGAGTGTTCCCTGGTTGAGATTTGGGATCTCATTCATGACGGCTCTAACTCTCTTACTCCCTGAGTCCTTTATCTATCCCCTTTTTGATGTACATGATGATATTGTTTCTCATTGTCTTAGCATGGACATATTTTCATGTTTTATTGTATTTTGTACTTCTGTTTGGCTCTACGAAGCCTGTCCTTGTATAGACTTTTGATATAGATGATGATGCTTCATGCTTAGACCTATTTCATGTACTTGTTCTACTTATATGTAATTTAGTTGCATGCTATATATCACTTTATATTCGGTTAAATGCTTTAAAACTGCTTCTGCATGTAAGGAAACTTCCAGTTCTTCTCAGGAAAGCTTTCGAACTCTGAATGATGCCATATTTTTGCATACAAGTTTGTTTATGTATTCTATTCATGTCTATGGAAGCTACATAGCTTATTTTTTGGTTTACTATCCCCTTTTCTGCTGTTGTCAAAACAGGAGAGAAAAAAAATGAGAAAATGTGAAAACTAACTATAAACTCAAACTAGTGCATAAATTTAGGGGGAGCATAGCTCCAAAGATATTGGTATATTGGTATATGTTTATAAATGATTGAGTTGATTGGTTAGGCTGCATGTAAACTGTTTTTGATCCTTTACAGGTTGGTTTTGTTCAAAAAACAAAAGAGACTCTGCCCGATTTTTTTCAAAAAATCCAACCCTTAGTTTTTTAAACAGTTTTCTCTCTTTAGTTTTGTCATCATCAAAAAGGGGGAGATTGTTGACCTTCACCTATATTTTAATGATGACAAAACATAACTCTTATTATATTAACGATGCTATCTAAGTTTATTAAGCAATAAAAGCATTCAACCAAGAATCAAGATGCAAGAACTCAACCCGAATCAAACATCAAGTGAAGACAGAAGAACTAGTATAGGTCTAAGGTATTAACACAAGTTGTAAGTCTCACTTGTTATGGTACTTAGCTTGTCCAATAGCTCCTTTTAAAAAAGTGTTTTAAAAACTATCATTTTAAAATCATAACCTTTTAAAATAATGAAAAACTGGGTTGAAAAGCAACCTAGTCGACTGGGTACTTACATTAGAAGACTGGTGTTTTGGACAGTGTGTCCACAGTTGATTGGATGCTTCATACTAGTCGATTGGTGTTGTGGACAGACAGTCCCCAGTCGACTAGTAAGATCAACCCAGTCGACTGGTACTTTGGGCAGAAAGTTTTCAGTCGACTGGTACCTTCAATAGTCTTAAAAATGAGATTTTTAAAGTGGACCCAATCGATTAGTACTAAGATCCAGTCGACTGGTAATTCAAAAAATATGACTGTTATGGCGCTAGACCTGTACATTTGATGTACAAAAGCATACCAAATCTGCATAGAATATGCATATTACATCAAGGCTATATAAACCCATTCAACGGAGCATTTAACAACAAGGAGTTACACATTAAATTTGGTTTTTACTCTTTGATACACAAAAAGCTTTGAAAATTTTGTACTGAGGCATTCTTCAAGCTTTACCTTGAAAGAGAGATATTATTTAGTTGTATAAGTCTTCATCGTTGTCTCTCTACTATTTACTTTACAGCATTTATTGTAAAGGGATTTACTTCCGAGATGAAGGGTTTGCTTCCGAAAGGAAGGGATTGTAAGGTTTGTGCAACACCCATAAAGTTGCACGACTAAGTTTCTTAGTGGATTACTTCAAGAAGGTTTCTTAAAGAGAGTGGACGTAGGGTCGAAACGAATCTGATATTGCCGAACCACTATAAACCGAGTTTGCATTCTCTATTCCTTAAACTCTTTATTTACAGTACATATTACTTGTTTATATGCTTGTGGTGTTATCCGTTTTTATAAATTTGTGTTTAATTAGCAAAAGTTTTTAAAAAATCAAATTCACCCTCCCTCTTAGGTTGAAACCTCAGTCTACAGTAACTATATCCTTATGTTTAAGTGCTATTGGTATTGGTAATCACGGGAGAATATTGCTTCTTTTTATAAGGAGTATCAGGGTCTTATACTACTGATTATAAAGACATGGTATTGAAAAGAAGGTTTCCCATAGCATTAAAATATGAGTGTCTTATCCTTGCATGTAGTGGTGTGGATCTTTTAGAATTCAATAAATATTATCATTAGGTAATTTATTATCACATTGGTTACCGACAATGGTGGGGTAAGGGGAGAAAAAGCTGTAAGTTTTTAATTTCAAAATTTTTCGATTCTCTGTACATTATCCGCCATTTTTTTTGTTTTCATCTAAAGACAGCTATGCTACGTGGCGGTTGCTCATTGGTAATTCCTTAACCCAGGTTAACCAAACCAACCTTCTTTTCTCAGTCCCATAAATGTTGACATGTCAACTGTTTACTGACTCGGTCTAAAACTACATATTTAGACCTGAGATAATAAAAAAATTATCCACGCGTCAACATATAAATAGTTCTTTACAAGTGCTTAATTTGACCATATTACCATAATATATAATTGGTTCAAATTTCCCCTCTACTGACATATCCAAAAACGATGCCTTGCTTAAAAAGCAATATAACGATCTGCATAAAATTTTTACCATAGCATACTGAACCAATAAACAAAGACCCAAATGAACAGTAAATCATATGAATTAAAAACCAATTCCATGTGACGTGTGAGTATCCTGCCCTTTCTTAATTAAATGAAATAACTAAACCAAATCTCTTTATCTCCAAAAAGATGCAATCATGCCTTTAAAATACAAGTCTACCCGAAAATCCAGGGTTGAAATTAGATTTAAGCCAAAGTTTTTACTTAGATACCAAAGTTACTAATACATAGATATTGCAAGAAATAGAAAGAATGCTTGTTAGTATCTCATAAGAGTTAAAGGCCATATCCAAAATTAAAAGTCCAATGAAAGCCCAAAAGGCAAGCTGATTGAGTGAGAAAAACCCACAGAAAAAATCCGAGTATCCAAGTAATCCACATCCAGAAAAAGTAAAATAAAGTGAATATAAACTAGGCCTACCTTAGAAAAAAAAAAAAAAGACTAGGCCTAAGTCAATCAATGGAGGTCAAAACCCATAAGTGAAACTTTAAGCTCAGAACAAATAATCCAAATATAGAATTAAGCATGAGATTTTGTGATTTTGAAACCTCAATCTTAATTTTTTACCACTGAACTATGATCACTGCTAAGTAAATTAAGAACTTACCGGCCCCTTACGACCTTATACCACATCAAGAGACCAACAAATAACATTTTGCGCTAATCAAGAAACCATGGCTTCCCATAAAAAATTATAATGCAAAATGAAATACCTTTCTATTATGTTTATGTATGTTTGTATGCAGTTGGGGAATTTATTTGTTCAAATGCTTGAGAGAAAGGGGACAAAAATGAAAATGACTAAAAAGTTGGCTGACGATCTAAGTACAGTATACAGGCGATGTTTGGAAATGTATTTAAGAAAAAACTGTTTTAATTTCTACTTAAATACATTCTTGCCATAATAGCAAATTAGCAATAACATAATATTTTGGTAATATTATTTTTATTTTTTCTTTTTTACTTTATATTATGTTTATTTGAGATTTATTAATAATTAAAAGGGAATAAATTTTTTTTAAAATCAATTCTACGAGTTAACATGTATTAGATACACAAGATCTTTGATAAAGAACTCCTTACATAAGACCAATATAAATTCTTATGACACCTGATTTTTCAACGTAAAAGAATCCATACCATTTTCTTTTAAGATTTATCATTAGTCTTTTTTCATTTCTCACTTCTCTATGCATAATGTCAGTTTGATATGCAAATGTGCACACTCATCACTTTTCTTTTCTTTTTTCTTTTTTAAAAATTGAATTAATTTAATAATTGATATATGACCTATATATCTACATTATAAACCAGGATGATGATATAAAATGTGTTATTGCTAGACTGTCAGTAATATAAATACTATATTTTCATGTCTTCATTAAATAATTGATTCACTTTAAAAGTTTGGTGGAGGTCAATAATTTCGTGGAAGTAACAAAAATTAATTATAAAAGCTATAGCAAATATACATTTTTTTTTCTTCTTGTAAGTAATATTTGTCCTTTAAATACATCAACAAGGTAACCTCCCAAACAACTATTTTTTTTTTTGCTCAAAGAGAAAGAGTATTAAGAGTGTGGAAGTGTGGTATAAAGGTTTAAAGTGGAAGATGACAAATTAAATGCTATATGCATAGCTTATGACCACTTAACTAAGGGTATTTTTGCTATAAAACATGACACATCATCATGTTAGATATTTTTTGGACCTAAATTGCTAGGAAAGACTGATTTGTAAGGTACTTGCTAAACTTTCGGGTGGGTTGTCTGAATTGCAAGCTAATAGATTAGGAGCTACCTGGTCATGCACTCTTTTAAAAGCTTCACTATCATTGCTTCTAAAAAAAGGGAATTTTTAGCTTTCTTTGGCAGCTATTTTTGGAAAAAAAATTTTTACCAAATAATAATTTTAAGAAAAGCAATGAAATCTATTCCCACTAGTTCTTTTTCTGTGGGCAAAAGCTTCCCCAAGCGCACCCTTACACTACAAGAAAAAAGTAGCATCTATGAATTATCATTAACGGACACTATTCCGTTGGCAATATGTGTTTTTGACGGATTATCACTGATAGACAAGTGTTCGTCATTTAAAAGGCAAAATATTATCATTGACGGAAATTTTTGTCAGTGATAAGTATTTTTCCGTTGCTAATATGTTTTTAAAAAAAGATAGGAATTTAAAATTATTTTTGAAAAAAATAAGTGTCACCAAGTGATAATAAAATAAGAATTCTAGAAAATAAAATAAAATAAATAATTTTTTTATATAAAAAATATCATTGACATACACAATATTTTTTAAATAACTTATCTTCAAGGGATTTAATTCTTATCACTGACAGGTGTCCATCGATGATAGCGATTAAATCCCTAATTACGCGAATCAACTCCACTTTCCTCATTTAGTCATTTCCACCATTTCTCTCTATCTCTCCACCACGAATCTCTCTCTCCACCGTGAAACTCTCTCTCTCTCTCTCTCTCTTCTTTATCTCTCTTTCCTTCCTCTCTTCTTTCTCTTCCTCTCTTATTTTTTCTTCTTTCTCTCTCATTCTTTTTTATTTTTTCTCTCTCCCTGCTACCACCACCTTGTTGCCACCATAACATCAATGGTACAAGCATCGCCACCTCCACCACTCTGGTTACCCCACACTCTCTCATCTATTTTATTCAATGCATTTTTAATTTATTTCACATTATTCTCAATGAAATGAGTTTAATTTTATGTCTTTTTATGAAGAGTTTTGGATTTATTGATTAAGGTTTCGGGTTGCATTAATTTCACTAATTTTAAGACTTAGGATTTAGGGATTCAATTACCAATTAAGATATTAATTAAATAAGTGGTCCGTCGGTGATAATAAAAATAAGGATTCTATAAAATAAAAAATATAATTATTTTTAAAAAAATAGATATCATCAACGTACACAAATTTTTTTTTTAAAATAACTTATCTCCAAGGGATTTAATTCCTATCATTGGCATAACGTGTCCATTGGTGATAGGGATTAAATCACTAATTACGCGAATCAACTCCGCCTTCTTCATTTCGCCGTTTCCACCATTTCTCTTTATCTCTCCATTTTGAAACTCTCTCTATTTATCTTCTTTCTCTTTCCTTACTTACTCTTTTCTTATTCCTTCTTCTTTCTCTCTCATTCGTTCTTTTTCTTTCTCTCTATTTTTTTCTCTCCTTCTTTCTTATTTTTTTCTCTCTCATTGTTGTTGTCAACGCGTCGCCACTGTCACACCGATGCTACAAGCTTCACCTCCTCCACCACTCTGGTTACCCCACTCTCTCTCATCTATTTTATTCAATGCATTTTATATATTTTTAATTTATTTCACATTATTCTCAATGAAATGAGTTTAATTTTCTGTCTTTTATGAACATTTTGGGATTTACGGTTTGGGTTTTAGAGTTTGAGGTTTAGAATTTATGGATTAAGGATTAAGGTTGCAGTAATTTCACTAATTTTGAGACTTAAGATTTAGGGTTTCAATTACCAATTAAGATATTAATTAAAAGTTTATAATTATTAGTCTCTTAACACGTAGGTATTTGTTATTGAAATATAGTTCTTAAGTAATGAATTATCCTAATTAAGTAATTGATAATTGGTTATTGATATTCTATTCGTTAAGTAATTAATATAATTAAATAATTTAAATTTTATTAATGTACTTGTAGATTTAAATGTTGTTTTTCACGTAGGTATTTGTTATTGAAATATAGTTCTTAAGTAATGAATTATCCTAATTAAGTAATTGATAATTGGTTATTGATATTCTATTCGTTAAGTAATTAATATAATTAAATAATTTAAATTTTATTAATGTGCTTGTAGATTTAAATGTTGTTTTTTCTATTAGATTTAATAATGCCTGAGTTTGTTAAGAAGAAAACATATGGAAGAAAACTAAATTTAGGATTGAAAACCTTATGAAAACTTTCTTGATACTCTGGTTGAGTAACTAAATTTAAGATTTTTACTATTTCATCTTCCTAAATCTTGACTCCAAATTTTATTCACGTGGGTAAGAATGATGAAAACTACGAATGAGAAAAAAAATAAAATACTTGATTTGAAAACCATGATAAATTAGTTAGTTTTAGTTACCTTTTGTTGAATTAGTTAATGTAAATAGGTGGTTGGACTACATATGTTATATTTAGATTGGATTGTGTTAGTTTTTATTTGATTTTACAAGATATTTTGTCATTTGAAATTTTTAAGAAGTCTGAAAAACATGGAAGACTCTGCCGGATTTCCCACATAATTTTTCATTAATTTTAACCTTATAAATTTTGACTTGTCTTATATATTCTTTATTTGCATATATCATGCATTGTATCTTACCTTAGATTGCCCGTCCAAGGATTATTGAGGGTCACAAATGCTCTTATTACATATTAATTAATATATTTATAATGAGAGTTTTTGTGCTCAAATAATTCTCGGATTGTCCAGTGTGGACAATTTAAGAATACTTGATCTATGTTGCAGTTAGTATAGTTCATTGCCTATTTTGTTTTGATTAAATTTCTGTAGCATCTCTTCTTGTTATCTGGGTACATACTAAATTCGGGGTTATCTTCATCGAGATATAACATCGAATTTAGGTTTTGTACTTGGAAAACTAAGGAGAAATTCTGGTGAAATTTTCTCAAAATGAAATGGCATAAGAGTTACTAAATTCAATAAGGATTACACATTCTTGAATAAATTAAGACCCCTACCTATTAGTGAATGGAAGGATGTGGTTAGAAAGCATGCATCAACATGCATATAGGCACCGTTTGGGTAGGGATTTAAGAAAGCTTAAATCAGCTTACTTAAATCCCTTCAAGACAATTTTTTACCTTGAAGAGATTTAAACAAGTTGATGTAAGCTTGATTAAATCCCTCCCAAACGTTGCCATAATGGATAATTTGTTCTTTATATTTTTATTCGCTAATACGTTATCATTTTTTTGTCTCTCACAGTTTTACTATCATTTTTTTTGTCTGTTTCTTACTTTCCTATATCTTCTATTGATTGATTTAGTTATATAAATCCAAACCTATGTATACTGCCTCATTGGTTTTGTTATAACTTTATGTTAAATCTATACTTGTTTAATTCTACATTAGCTTCATTGAAAAATCTATTTAATGAACTACACCTCGAAGATAAAAATTGAGATGAAGAGTTTTTTCGTAAAGAAATCAAATAATGAAAATTGTATCATGCTTTTTATTTGTATCTTTTTGATATGTATGGAAAATTAATGTGCATGATTGAAGGAATATATAAGATTTAGAACCAATCAATAATAAGGGATTCAATATTGTTTTAGTATCTAGAACAATGTCAGTTTATCGAAATTCGATGAAACATTGGGCTATAGATCATGCAATAACAATGGAATTTAGGGATGGAATTGAATGTTTTCTTAACTTGCGTTTGAAATCTATTGTTTGTGTGTATAGGGAACTACTCAATGTCCTTGTTATAAATGATAGAATTCTAAGATTTTAAGTCGAGATGAGATTACTGAGAACCTATATAAGAAGGGTTTACTCCTAATTATAAGAGGTGGATTCATCACGGGGAGGATTGTTTCAGTTGGAAAACTTCTAGACAATCAACTCACCGTGTGGAGGAAGATTTCAAAGAAATGAATCGGATGGGGGCCATAGTAATGGATTTTATTGGCCTTGAATTTAACTGGGATGGCGAAGAGGATCTAAATCCTCATGCTACCAAGTTCAATGATTTTTTAAGAGATATCGATGAGCCGTTATGGGAGGGTTGTAAGAAGCATACTAAGTTACCAGAGGTTTCACAACTATTGAATTGTAAATTGAACTTTGACATGTCTGAAAACTATTTTGATCGGTTAATTTCAATAATTAAAAGTATGTTGCTGGAGGACGAGAAGTTACTTGAAAATATTTACAAGTTCAAAAAGATGGTGAAGGAGTTAGGACTTGGGTATGACAAGATATATTCATGACCAAATGATTGTATGGTGTATTATAAAGAAGACAAAGATAAGAAAGTATATGGTGAGTGTGGCCATGTTTGGTTTAAACTTAGGCAAAGTGGTAATATGAAGTAAAAAGTCATACCACACAAGGTGTTGCGTTATGATAGGAACACTTTGTGTTACGTTTTTAATGCCTTTCCTACCCTATTTGGTTTTGTAATTCTCTTAACTTTGTTATTTTGAGCTCAGTTTCTTTTTTTAGTATTTAGAAAGCTTGTGAACGTGGGAATGGTAAAATAAGGTGCTAAAATGAGTTTTCCTAGTTACTTTAGGAAATCTAAGTGGATTGAGAAAATAGTCTTATCATTCTAAGAAACTTTTCTAATTATGGAAACTTTCCTTATCTATTATTTTCTGATTTCTTTGTAGAGAATTTCCACCTTGGAATTATTTGGATGATGTGTCAAAACACAAGAGAATATTAGAGTCCATTAGTGACATGGGTATGTCCAACCTAATGTGGGCTTGCCCAACAAAAATCACATAATCTCTTGTCAACTAAGCAAGGTGCAAGGTCCAAGCCCAAAGTGGAAGAAGATTCGGATGCAACAGCCTACTGGGTTTTGGCCCGTCATAACAGGCCCAAACAATATCATTTTTGATACTTTCTTAGGTCCAAATTGAAGTTCAAGACGTCATCCTTCCAGCCCAACAAGTTTCAGCTCATTTGGAGATGTGTGGAAGAAGATATGACCGTTTGAATTCTGCCAGTTGGGTCCTCCTGAAATTTTGGGATTGTATTCCTCTTTCTTACTTTTGGCCATTCCTTGATTCTTTGCATGTTTTAGGGATTGTTTCCTTGCATGTTTCATGGCTTGTTTTTAGCATTGTTTTCTTGCTTTTCCTAAGCTTAAAGGGTTTTCTAAGCTATATAAATAAGGTGTTTGTAAGCTAAAAGAGATCATCTTTTCTCTTGGAACCATCTCTACTCAAAATTCAAGAAGCAAAAGGCTGAAATACTCCACCATTCCATCTCCAATTGTGAGCACATTAGGACTTTTTCAAAATGTGTTCTCCTACGGCTATCATCATAGCCGTGAGGTTCATCATCATTAACATCTCAAGCTTCCTTGAGTGTGTTCAAGAAGTGTACCCCTTACGGCTATTCTTTTTAATTGTTTCAGCCTTGGATTCTTATGTTAGAGATTATTATTAATTCAATGAGTTGGTTAATTTTCAGATTTATTCTTTAATGTTTTTGAATTGTTCATGATATGTAGACGTATGAATTCATTACATATGTTGAATTTTCAGTTATGTTATATTAAAAACTTTGATATTGCAAATTATTGAAGCCATAATCGCACTTTCGATCACCTAATTGATATGGAGTACGATTTAAAGTGGTAAAAGCTATGAACAATAGCCAATGTTCTGGAAATTGCATATTCTTTATCCATGGACTTTTTATAGGAATAAGGAACATGTTATTGAATCATAATTCCTTTAGATCTTAATGATTTGTTTAAGTAATTGTAAGGATGCGCTGAGTATTAACTTGATTGCTTAAACAAAATAACTAGCTGATGGACTTTTCCTAAGCTTAGTGATTATCTAAGAAGGAATTTATAAAGTGCATGATCTCTTTAGGCTTGCACTTTGATTCAATTCGGATATGTGATTGAGGCACGAATTTGTTGTCTACATTGAAACAATTTGATTAGTCATTTAACAAACTTGATTTTCTGAATTGTGAGAGAAAATGATCAATTGTAAATAATTGTTCTTTAATTTCCTTAGTAAAATTAGAAAAAAGAAAAATCAGATCATGAAAACCCCCCTTAATCTTGTGTAATGTTAATAGATGTAGATTTATATTTGTTTATAAACTGCTAATTAAACCAACCAAATCATTTTTTATTATTTTTTTGACTCTTTAGTATAGAGTACCCACAATCCCCGGCCAATAACGATACCTTACTAATCACTTTACTACAATCTTCTGCAGGGTTTGTTGATGACCGAAATAAATGGTCTATCAAATGGTGCCGTTGCCAGGGATTGCAAAATCTCTATATTTTAGTGTCATTTAACTTGTTAATATTCTGTTTACTTGTAAAATTTGCATATAATATACCTTGTGTTTTACTTTATTGCAATTTTAGCATGTGACTTCCTTAAAACCATTTGTAACGTTTGTATGAAGGGAAGCTCATTATTATTTGTATTTCAAACTTTAACTTATATATTGATTCCTTTGCTTTTTTTATTTAGGTCCATGAATGTTAGCAGTCAGTAGAAAGACTCAAGAACTTAGAAAATGCTTGGCTTTACTAAAAGAAGTTGCACTTTCTACAAATCAACCCCCACCTCACCAAGTAGGGAGGCTAGAGTCGGAGGAGTCAGATAATTTTTCACATCACTTGTCAAACGAGGAAGAAGACATACCTGACTTAGAAGACGTAAGTAAGGAAGACGAAGTACCAATGGCTGAAACTATTAGGCAAATGCCTTCAACTGATGGGGGAGCTGCACCAACTTGTATTACTTATCCAGAACCAGCAATTGGCAAGATAGTTGAGTTCGAACTGAAGAGTGGGTTCTTGCACCATTTGCCCAAATTCCATGGGCTCACTAACGAAGATCCTCACAAATATCTCAAGGAGTTCCAGTTTGTGTGTTCAAGTATGTGCCCACAAAATGCGGATCTCAACGTTCTGAAGCTGAAGTCATTCCCTTTTTCACTTGAAGATAGGGCAAAGACTTGGTTGTTTGATCTACCCTCGGGTGATATCAACACATGGGAGAAGCTGATGACTGCATTTCTGACTAAGTACTTCCCTGCCTCAAGGATTACTGTCTTGAGGAAGCAGATAACTGGAATTGAGCAAAGGAAGGATGAGGCGTTCTATGCCTATTATGAGAGATTCAAGAGCTTAATTGCATCATGTCCTTCACATGGGATGAAAGAAGGAAATCTTCTTACTTACTTTTATGAGGGACTTCTTCCCTTCGAACGTTAATTGTTAGATGCTGCTGTCGGAGGTTCTTTTGTCGATAAGACACCTGATGTTGCTAAGGAGTTGCTCGCCCAACGTGCTCTTAATTATCAACAATACGATGGAGTGTTAAACTCCACTCGTGGGGTGAATGAGGTATCTTCTAACTCTGCTTTTGAGGAAAAAGTTAATAAAATGTCTACTCTTCTGTCTTAGATACTGAACGTGAATGGAGCACAAGTACAACAAGTTGCTCAAATCTGTGATGTGTGCTGTACTCAAGGGCATCCAACTGACCAATGTCCCTAACTGATCAACAATGGAGGATGGAAGTCTCTTAACGCTGTTGGGTTTCAAGGTAATCAAGGTGGACAAAGGTACAACCCTTTTTCTAACACATATAACCCTGGGCATAGAGATCACCCCAATTTTCGTTGGGCCAATAATGATAATGTTCAGAACCCTCAAGGTTAAGGGCAAGTGTTTCCACGCCCTTCAGGTTTGTTTATGAGGCCTCAGGTACCTCAAAACTTTGTCCCTAATTCTATTGTGCCTACAAATTCTGTTGCTTCTAATTATGATGAAATTTTAAAGTCCCTTGCTCAAGGGCAACATAATTTAACTACTGCTACTCAAGCTCTTGTTACAGGTCAACAGGCTCACACTAAGGATATTGCAGAGCTGAAGAAGTAATTGGGACAAGTGGTGAACTTCATGGGGAAGATAACAAAGAGTGGAAAATTGCCTAGCAACACTGTTCCCAACCCAATTATCGAGCAAGCTAAAGCCGTTACCACAAGGAGTGGTAAAACCCTTGTGGATGTTCCTAAAACTCAGAAGAAAGCCAAAGTGACCCACGATGAGGAAGATGATATTGAAAGCACCAAGAAGGAAATACATAAAGAACCTACCACTTCAATGGTGGAAGTGATTGGTCCTCCATCATTTGAGAATGTTTTAAAACCTTAAAGTAACAAACAAAACCCTAAACACTCTTTTGATTCTAATCATTTTGCTCGTGTACCTTTTCTTAGTAGGTTTGCCAAAACCAAGAAGGATGAATCTGATCAGGCCATCTTGGAGATTTTTAAGAAGGTACAAGTCAACATGCCTTTGATTGAGTGCTTGAAGCAAGTGCCAAGATATGCCAAGTTTCTGAAGGAACTTTGCACTACAAGGAGGCAGACTCGTGAGAAGGAGGTGGTGAAGTTGAATGAGACAGTCTCTGCTGTCATCCAAAGGAAATTGCCACCAAAGCTTAAGGATCCAGGGAGTTTTTCTGTTCCTTGTGTGATTGGTACCAACAAATTTGATAATGTCATGCTAGACTTAGGAGCTTCAATTAATGTGATGCCTTATAGTCTTTATGCTTCTTTAGAGCTAGGTGCACTTAAAAGTGATAATTTGTTATCCAATTAGCTGATCGATCTAATAAGTATCCTAAAGGATACGTTGAAGATGTTCTTGTGCAAGTGAATCAACTCATTTTTCCTGCAGACTTCTATGTCATTGATATGGAAGATTCGCCCCTAAATTCTACTCTATCGCTTTTAGGGCGCCCATTCATGAGGACCGCAAGAACAAAGATCGATGTTTATGAGGGAACTCTAACCATGGAATTTGATAATGAAGTTATACGCTTCAACATATTTGAAGCCATGAGGTATCCATTGACTGACATTAAACCCTATTTTTCTATTGATGATATTGACTCACTTGCACAGAGATTTTTGGAAGCAATGGAAGAGGATGAGTTGAAAGTAACACTCTCTCAAGGAGTTGATTATACTGAGAATGGAGAATCCATTTCTAGAGCTGAGTTAGAGAAGGCTGAAGAGCCCATTGTGATCAAAACTGTAGCCTCCCTTGAGGCCTGACCCATATTACCAAGGTCTATTCCTCCTTTGTCCTTTCCTACTTCCACTAATAAAATGTTACCTTCAGTGATACAGGCCCCTACACTTGAGCTTAAGGTTTTGCCAGATCACTTAAAGTATATCTTTTTGGGGGACAAGGAGACACTACCTGTTATTATATCCTCAAAGTTGGAGGAGGACCAAGAAAAAAGGCTTGTGGATGTTCTGAAGAAGTACAAGACCGCCATTGGTTGGACTTTGGCATATATCAAGGGAATTAGCCCAACCATGTGCGTCTATAGGATCCTGTTGGAGGATCCACCTATGATGAAGGTTGTGCAAGATGAGGTAATTAAGTTACTTAATTGTGGCATTATTTACCCTATTTCAGATAGCAAGTGGGTGTCTCCTGTTCAAGTTGTTCCAAAGAAGTCAGGAGTTACTGTGGTAAAGAATGAGGAGAATGAGCTTGTACCTCAAAGAGTGGTAACTGGTTATCGAGTTTGCATAGACTATAAGAAGCTCAACGCTTCAACAAGGAATGACCATTTCCCTCTGCCCTTCATCGATCAGATGCTTGAGAGGTTAACTGGTTATCCTTTTTATTGTTTTTTGGATGGATATAGTGGGTATAACCAGATCTGTATAGCGCAAGAGGACCAAGAGAAGACCACATTCACTTGCCCTTTTGGCACTTATGCCTACAGACGTATGCCATTCGGATTGTGCAATGCACCAGGTACATTTCAACGTTGTATGCTCTCCCTTTTCTCTGAATACATTGAGAATATCATTGAGGTCTTTGTGGATGATTTTAGTGTCTTTGGTAGAGATTTTGATGCATGCTTAGGAAATTTGGAACTTATTCTGAAACATTGTGTTGAAACTAACTTGGTTCTAAATTGGGAAAAGTGTCACTTCATGGTGACTCAAGGGATTGTTTTAGGACATATCATATCTGCTAGGGGGATTGAGGTTGACAAATCTAAGGTAGATCTTGTGCGTTACTTACCCTCTCCTACTTGTGTGAGAGAGGTTCGTTCATTTCTTGGTCA
This sequence comes from Bretschneidera sinensis, assembly GCA_023935145.1. Classification (NCBI taxonomy): domain Eukaryota; kingdom Viridiplantae; phylum Streptophyta; class Magnoliopsida; order Brassicales; family Akaniaceae; genus Bretschneidera; species Bretschneidera sinensis. Next base: position 43,477,163 of record CM043703.1, read on the forward strand.
TGCAGGATTTTACAGGCAGTTTATCAAGGATTTCTCTAAGGTATCAAGGCCCTTGTGTCGTTTGCTCCAGAAGGACACTCCCTTTGAGTTTGATGAGGAGTGTAAGAAAGCTTTTGAGAAGCTGAAGGAGTTATTGACTACTGCTCCCATCATGTCTCCACCTAATTGGTCCTTACCTTTTGAATTAAGGTGTGACGCCTCAGATTACGCTGTTGGGGCTGTTTTGGGACAAAGAATGGACCAAAAGCCCTACGCCATCTACTATGCCTCTAGGACACTCAATGATTCTCAACTGAATTATTCCACAACTGAAAAAGAGCTCCTTGCTGTCATTTTTGCCTTAGATAAATTTCGCTCTTATTTATTTCAAACTAAAGTTGTTGTTTATACTAATCATGCAGCTTTGAAGTATCTGATGACAAAAAAGGAGGCCAAACCACGACTGATTAGATGGGTGTTTTTGCTTCAAGAATTTGATTTGAAGATCAAGGACAAGAAGGGGAGTGAAAACTTGGTAGCTGACCATTTGAGCAGACTTGTTCATGAGGAAGATGTCCTACCCCTGCAAGAATCATTCCCAGATGAGCAACTCTTTGGGATTGAGGTAAGTGAGCCTTGGTATGCTGATATTGTGAATTATTTAGTTACTAGGCAATTTCCTAACACTTTACCTCGTTCTAATAAAGAAAAACTTAAGCATATGGCTAGGCATTACATATGGGATGAACCTTATTTGTGGAAGTATTGTAGTGATCAAATCATTAGGAGGTGTGTCCCTGAATCCATAAATTGATACTTGCCTTTTGTTATTCTGAGTCGTGTGGTGGACACTTTGGTGCTCGTAGGACAGCCCGTAAGGTATTAGATTGTGGTTTTTTTTGGCCTTCTATTTTTAAGGATGCATACTTGTATTGCATGACTTGTGACAGGTGCCAGAAGACAGGTAACTTAGGCTCTAGGGATCAGATGCCCATGGCCCATATTATAATTGTTAAGATTTTCGATGTTTGGGGCATTGATTTCATGGGGCCGTTTCCTTCATCTAACGGGTTTCTTTACATTCTTTTGGCTGTTGATTATGTGTCTAAGTGGGTGGAGGCTAAAGCCACCAGAACTAATGACTCTAAAGTTGTTGCAGATTTCTTGAGATCTAACTTATTTGCTAGGTTTGGAATGCCTCATGTGATTATTAGTGATGGTGGATTACACTTCTGCAACCGTACGGTTGAGCCCTGCTCAAGAAGTACAAAGTGACTTATAAGGTGGCAACACCTTATCATCCTCAGACGAGTGGACAAGCAGAGGTCTCAAATCATGAGATTAAGGGGATTTTGGAGAAGACTGTGGGCCCTACACGCAAGGATTGGAGCAAAAGACTTGATGATGCACTTTGGGCTTATAGGACAGCTTACAAGACGCCAATTGGGATGTCTCCATTCAGACTTGTCTATGGTAAAGCGTGTCACTTACCAGTTGAGCTTGAGCATAGGGCAGGGTGGGCTGTTAAGTCTTTCAACATGGACATTGATGAGGCTGGTTTACGTAGAAAACTCTAACTGAATGAACTTGAGGAAATCAGAAACGAGGCATATGATAGTGCATGGATCTACAAGGAGAAAACTAGAGCTTTTCATGATAAGATGATCCGTGGCAAGGCCTTTATTGTGGGCCAAAAAGTTCTTCTTTTCCATTCTAGACTTAAACTTTTTCCTAGTAAGTTACGTTCTAGATGGGTTGGTCCATTCATTGTCACTAATATTTTTCCTCATGGTGCTATGCAGATAAAAAGTAACAAAACTAGAAATGAATTCAAGGTGAATGGTCATCGCTTGAAACCTTACTATGAGGCTTTTGAGGAGCACACTGTGGAGGATGTACCCCTCCTAGAGGTGCCACTCTCAAAGGACTAAAAACGAGGTACAAAGTCTAGGCTAAAAGACTGTAAACATTAAAGCACTGCTTGGGAGGCAACCCAATTCAACCGAAGCTGTGGAGGAGTCATTAACACAGATTTGCATTCTCTTTCTCTCTTCTATTTACGTTGGTTGATCTTTATATGTTATTTGTTTTGTGTGATTTTCGTAAATACTTTACCCATGTTTATATTCTATATTACATGCTTATTCTGATATACATTGAGGACAATGTACGATTTAAGTGTGGGAGAGGAATTTACATCTTTTTGAGTCATATCATTGCTTTTCAGGTTTTAGGACCCCTTCCAACTCAATGATGAAACTGATTCTTAATGGTTTTTAAAGAGTTTGAGCATACTTTTAAAGATAAAACAAGAAATGGAGTTAATTTGCTTATATTGTAGTCATACTTGGAAATTTTGATGCACATTAGCCTTGATTTGGGTAATCTATTGCTTTAGAGTGAAGCATGGAGACATATTGAATAATACTTGCATAATCCCACAATAATTGATCCATTATGCATATCAATTCAAATTCTCTTCTGAGTGCATCTTGTGAATATAATGTTTTCTAGAACTTGCTTTTAAACCGCTTGAGACGATCGTACATGTTCAGATTTGGAGAAGACGGAGGTAAATTAGGATTTTACCACCATGACTAAATAGCCTTTATCCTGATAATGATTTGACCCCTAGATAGCATTTTGAGCCTGAATTAGCTTATTTTCTTCGTTAACCCACATTCATTTACCCTTACGAACTTAAACACTTTACCTACCATTTTTCCTTGGAACTAGGGAGCTTAGATCTTGTTTATGTTGATTTGTAACGTGGAGATGGTGGAAAAACATAAGTGTGGGGAATTTCGTGTGGTTCTAAGGTGGCTGTTTCGAAAAAGAAAAAAAGAAGATAAAAGGAGTAGTAGAAAAAAAAAAAAACTATTGTGATTCAAAGAATACAAGTTCCGAAGAATTGGGAGTATTATAGTCTTTAAAGCAAGTTGAAAGCCAAAGTGATTAAATCTACCCTATTGTGATGGAAACATGGTTCTTAATAATGATGATCTAATTATGATGTTATTGAATGCTTTCTAGTTCTAAAGAAATTTTGTGACATCTTTTCTCTTCTTTCTTATGAAACCTTGACCCCTTAGCCCCATTACAACCCTTTCAAAGACCTCCTGATCCTTTGATGTTCTGTTTTTGATGTGGAGAGTGGGTGCACAAGCAAGCCTATGGTTTAATCTATTTTCACAAGTGATTGAGTGATTAGTATAGCTAGCACCACATTTAAATGAGTGAAAACCAGAGTGATGCATTGTGAGATGTAAAATTTGATACTATTTGTGCATTAACTCGAGGGTGGCATATTACACTTACTCTTGACTGATTATTCACACACACACTCAAAGTACGAATGTTATATAATCTTAATAACTCTGTGGCTTATTTATTTGAGGTAAACTTGTGCTCTCCGTACTTTATTATGCCATATTGCCTAAGGGATCTCTGAGACGTAAGTTGGAAGGATTAGAGTTATTTAATTTGTGTTATGTCATTGTGGTGTCATTTAGTTTCTGCTGTTTCTCTTGAGATTCTACTAGGTTATATACTGTTTTGTTTTGCTAAGGGACTAGCCAAAGCTAAGTGTGGGGGAATTTGATAGGAACACTTTGTGCTACGTTTTTAATGCCTTTCCTACCCTATTTGGCTTTGTAATTCTCTTAACTTTGTTATTTTGAGCTTAGTTTCTTTTCTTAGAATTTAGAAAGCTTATGAACGTGGGAATAGTAAAATAAGGTGCTAAAATGAGTTTTCCTAGTTACTTTAGGAAATCTAAGTGGATTGAGAAAATAGTCTTATCATTCTAAGAAACTTTTCTAATTATGGAAACTTTCCTTATCTATTATTTTCCGATTTCTTTGTAGGGAATTTCCACCTTGGAATTATTTGGATGATGTGTTAAAGCACAAGAGAATATTGGAGTCCATTAGTGACATGGGTATGTCCAACCTAACGTGGGCTTGCCCAACAAAAATCACATAATCTCTTGTCAACTAAGCAAGGTGCAAGGTCCAAGCCCAAAGTGGAGGAAGATTTGGATGCAACAGCCTACTGGGTTTTGAGCCACCATAACAGGCCCAAAAAATATCATTTTTTAGACTTTCTTAGGTCCAAATTGAAGTTCAAGACGTCATCTTTCCAACCCAACAAGTTTCAGCTCATTTGGAGATGTGTGGAAGAAGATATGACCGTTTGAATTCTGCCAGTTGGGTCCTCCTGAAATTTCGGGATTGTATTCCTCTTTCTTGCTTTTGGCCATTCCTTGACTATTTGCATGTTTTAGGGATTGTTTCCTTGCATTTTTCATGGCTTGTTTTTAGCATTGTTTTCTTGCTTTTCCTAAGCTTAGAGGGTTATTCTAAGCTCTATAAATATGGTGTTTGTAAGTTGAAAGAGATCATCTTTTCTCTTGGAACCATCTCTACTCAAAATTCAAGAAGCAAAAGGCTGAAACACTCCAACATTTCATCTCCAATTGTGAGCACATTAGGACTTTTCCAAAATGTGTTCTCCTTTATCTATCATCATAGCCGTGAGGTTTATTACCATTAACATCTCAAGCTTCCTTGAGTGTGTTCAAGAAGTGTACCCCTTACGGCTATTCTTTTTAATTGTTTCAGCCTTGGATTCTTATGTTAGAGATTATTATTAATTCAATGAGTTGGTTAATTTTCAGATTTATTCTTTAATGTTTTTGAATTGTTCATGATATGTAGACATATAAATTCATTACATATGTTGAATTTTCAGTTCTGTTATATTGAAAACTTTGATATTACAAATCATTGAAGCCATAATCGCACTTTCGATCACCTAATTGATCTGGAGTACGATTTAAAGTGGTAAAAGCTATGAACAATAGCCAATGTTCTGGAAATTGCATGTTCTTTATCCATGGAATTTTTCATAGGAATAAGGAACATGTTATTGAATCATAATTCCTTTAGATCTTAATGATTTGTTTAAGTAATTGTAAGGATGCGCTGAGTATTAACTTGATTGCTTAAACAAAATAACTAGCTGATGGACTTTTCCTAAGCTTAGTGATTATCTAAGAAGGAATTTATAAAGTGCATGATCTCTTTAGGCTTGCACTTTGATTCAATTCGGATACGTGATTGAGGCACGAATTCGTTGTCTATGTTGAAACAATTTGATTAGTCATTTAACAAACTTGATTTTCTGAATTGTGAGAGAAAATGATCAATTGTAAATAATTGTTCTTTAATTTCCTTAGTAAAATTAGTAAAAAGAAAAATCAGATCATGAAAACCCCCCTAATCTTGTGTAATGTTAATAGATGTAGATTTATATTTGTTTATAAACTACTAATTAAACCAACCAAATCATTTTTTATTATTTTTATGACTCTTTAGTATAGAGTACCCACAATCCCCGGCCAATAACGATACCCTACTAATCACTTTACTACAATCTTCTGCAGGGTTTGTTGATGACCGAAATAAACAGTCTATCATGTTACCTTCCACTCACACCAAGACTTTAAAGGTTTTATATGTCGAAAAACACTGTCAAATGCATAAGATGGCTTCAAAGGTTTTATATGTAGAAAAACACTGCCAAATACATAATGGCAAGATAAGAGCAAATGTAATAAACTAAACAGGGTCATCCACTCGACAGATGGTGATGGATAAACACTTATTGTTTAATATCGTAATATAAGAGTGATTTTTAGGTCAGTAAAGTTCGAAACTTATGATTTTAGAGGCATAAATGTAAAATACTTGTCTAATGGATGAACCGGGAGTACCGACATATCTGTGGGATCGAACATGACTCGTGGGAACAAACACCATCTATTTTGGATCACCAGTTAGAAAAAGTGTGGGTTTTAGGTCAATAAAGTTCAACACTTAGCGGTTCTACTAACTAGTGATCCAAAATGGATTCTGTTTGTTTCTGCGAGTCAACATTTATTGTTTAATATCATAATATAAGTGTGATTTTTAGGTCGATAAAGTTCGAAACTTACAATTTTAGAGGCATAAATGTAAAATACTTGTCTAATAAATGATTCGGAGGTATCGACACGTTCATGGGGTCGAACAAGACTCGTGTGAACAAACAAAATCTATTTTAGATCCCCGATTAGCAAAGTGTGGGTTTTAGGTCAACAAAGTTTAATACTTAGGGGTAACAATGTAAAAGAGTTGTCTAATGGATGACCCAAGGCTACTGGCACGTCTTTGGGGTCAAACGTGACTCGTGGGTATAAAAGAAATCCATTTTGGATCACCAGTTAGTAAAAATGTGGGTTTTAGTTCAATAAAGTTCAACATTTAGTGATTTTGGGGGCAAAAAAGTACAAGACTTGTCTAATGGACGAAGTAAGGATATTGGCATGTTTATGGGACCGAACATGACTAATGTGAACAAACAGAATCCATTTTGGATTACCAGTTAGCAAAAGTGTAGGTTTTAGGTCAATAAAGTTCATGAAATAGTGATTTTAGGGAAAAAAATATAAAAGACTTTTCTAATGGATGAACCGGGGGTATCGACACGTCTGTGGGGTTGAATATGACTTATGTGAATAAACATAATCCATTTTAGATTATCTGTTAGCAAAAGTATGTGTTTTAGGTCAATAAAGTTAAACACTTAACAGTTTTAGAGGCAAAAATATAAAAGACTTGTCTAATGGATGAGCCAGGGGTATGGGCATGTTTGTGGGGTTGAACGTGACTTGAGGAACAAACAGAATCCATTTTGGATCACCAGTTAGCAAAAATATGGGTTTTAGGTCAATAAAGTTTAACACTAATAGTTTTATGGGTGAAAATGTAAAAGACTTATCTAATGGACGATTTGGGAGGACCAACATGTCCGTAAGGTCAAACGTGACTTGTGGGAACAAAATCCATTTTGGATGACTGGTTAGCAAAAGTGTGGGTTTTAAGCTAATAAAGTTCAACACTTAGTTATTCTAGGGGAAAAAAGTAAAAGACTTGTCTAATAGATGAGCCGTGGGTACTGACATATCCTTGGAGTCGAACGTGACTCGTGTGAATAAAAAAAAATCTATTTTGGATCACTGGTTAGCAAAAGTATGGGTTTTAGGCCAATAAAGTTCAATAATTACTAATTTTAGTGACAAAAATATAATAAAAAAAACTTGTCTAATGGTCGAATTGAGGTTACCGGCACGTCCATAGGGTCGAACGTGACCCGTGTGAACAAATGGAACCCATTTTGGATCACCAGTTAGAAAAAAAATGTGGGTTTTAGGTCAATAGAGTTCAACACTTAGCAGTTTTAGAAGTAAAAATATATATAAAAAAAAACTTGTTTAATGGACGAGCTGGGGTATCGGCATGTCCATGAGGTTGAACGTGATTCGTGTGAAAGAATGGAATCCATTTTGGATCATCGGTTAGCAAAATTATGGGTTTAAGGTCAATAAAGTTCAACACTTAGTGGTTTTAGGGGCAAAATGTAACAGACTTGTCTAATGGACAAGTCGGAGGTATTAGCATGTTTATGAGGTTGAACGTGACTTGTGAGAACAAACGAAATCCATTTTGAATCACGGGATAGCAAAACTGTGGGTTTTTGGTCAATAAAGTTCATTACTTAGTGGTTTTAGGGGCAAAAATGCAAAAAACCTATCTAATGGACAAATCGAGGGTACCAACACATATGTGGGGTCGAATGTGACTCGTGAGAAAAAACAGAATCCATTTTGGATTATTGGTTAGCAAAAGTATTGGTTTTAGGGCAATAAAGTTAAAACGTTTAGCGATTTTAGGGGTAAAATTGTAACAGATTTGTCTAATGGACGAAACAGGGGGTACTGACACGTCAATGGGGTCGAATGTGACTCGTGTGAATAAATAAAATCAATTTTGGATCACCAATTAACAAATATGTGAGTTTTAGGTTAATAAAGTTCAACATATGGCAATTTTAAGGCTAATAGAGTATGGATTCAAAAGCATAAGTTTTGAACTTTTACTTAGTATTAATTTTAATATTTGTTTATATGAGTATATATCTTATGTCTATTGTTTTGTTCAATAAGACTATAGATTCGCCTGTTGCAGGGCAGGTCGGTTTGACTGTTACAAGCTTGGGCAATATCGACCAGGAGGATACAAACTTGGTAGACCCATGATAGTTTTTTATGTGCATTTTTTTTTTTTGTATCAGATTAGTATTTTTCGCATAGATTTGTATTTTTGGAAGAGATTTGTATTTTGTAAATATTGTTTTATTAAAATCGTTAGCACTTTATCTGTTTATTGATAGTTTTTGATAAATGAATTTCGAACATGTTTTAAATAAATCGAAAATGTTTTTTGTAAAAATAAAAAAAATAATAATAATACCATCGACGGATTTATTCTGTGGGTGACAAGTTTTATTCTTAAAATTATAATTTATTTTTTCAAACATATGTATCATCGACGGAGACTTGTCCGTCAGTGATATTTTTAATTCTGAAAATTAAAATTTAATCTTTTAAAAACATATCATTGACATTATTTTAATATTTTTTATATATTAAAAACGATAATCTTTTTAATTATTTTTAAAAATGATCACTTACAAATTATACGTCGGTGATAGCTTTTTCGATGACAAATTTTTTTCCGTCCAAAATAATATAATAGTAGCAACGAAAGTATCATCCACGAAGCTTTCATTGATAGATTTTCGTCCATAATAATTATCATTAAAGAAATATAAGTTATAATTAATAGATTTAGGTCATATTTGAAGTTATATTTAAATTAATTTAAAATCAAAACCAATTTAAAACAAATTAATTTAAATATGATTTCAAATAACTTTTTTTTTTCCTTGCTGCGTTAGAAGTCGGGTAGATTACAAGAACCTAAGCCGTAAGGTCATATCGTGAATTATAATGACACTAGTGAAAAGGAGAGAACAGCCCTTAAAAAAAAAAAAAAAAAAAAAAAAAAAGAAAGGAGAAGACATTGACCTGAACCAACCATGATATATATTATTAGTATTTACTAAAAGGAAATGTCACGTTAATCATCTGCAACATATGATTATGAGCTTGCTAGGCAATAATTAACGGATGTGTCATTGTAATTACCAAACAAACAAGGTTTTCAATTTAAAAAAATGGCAAACTAGCTAGTTAGCTTAGAGATCATTTATCATTTTATTTTTTTCATAAAAAAGAACCCCAATTAACCTTTAAAAAAAAACACTTGTACTTCATTTTAAAAACAGCTTGAACTTTTTAGTCGGGCCTGATAGTGGTCTTTGGATTGGGCTTGAAATCTGATACATTTTGTGGTTGTCATTGGGCTTGGGTTTGGCTACATGAGTATAGCATTTGCAAATCTATAACTCATAATTCTCACTTTCTTCCTTTTTTTTTTCTCATGCTAAACATTATTTCTCGGTCTCTAAATCATGTAAGTAAATACTTTTGATACTAATGATGAGTAGGAAGGAAAACTGGGAAGTAAAAAAGAGAGTTAGAAATTATATTCTATTGAAAAAAATGCCATAAAAGAAAAGTGTATGAGATATGTGCTTTCCTTACATATTAGATTTGCATTTCTATAAAATTAAGGGATTTGGAGAGTGAAAGTTAAAATAAAAAATATATATTAAAAATAATAAAAAATATCAATTCTCTTATTTTTTATCTTCTCGTTTTTTTCCTCCCACTTTTCTTCTAAACAAGTAAATTATTTTGATTATATTATAAAAAAATATTGCAATTCACGATTTATTATAGAGCCTTGTTGGAATCGAGGAGACGTTTCCGATGTGGGATTGGTTGTCCTCTTGCATGTAGGTTTTCCCTATTAGTGGAAGTCGTTTATGTTATCAAGTGTCACGCGAATTACAAGGAGCTTACTCTGAAACACTATAAGAATATATTCTTCCATAAAGACTTGGCATATGTGAAATCACTATTCCATCTTTACGGGGTAACCATTCGTGAGATTCACCGACTCCATCACGAGTCAACATCTGAACCAAGGAAAGCCATTTATGTTATTGTTAAATGTCACGCGAACCATAAGAAGTTCACTCCGAAACATTATTGATACATTCTTCCACATACTTGGCATATGTGAGAACAATTGCTCAATCTTTTACAGGGTCACTATCCATGAGATTTATCTACTCCATCATAAGTCAAGCATCGTGAGAGTCAATACTCACTTTGCCGGATTCGAACTATCAATTTCGATATCACTTGTTAAGAAGCCGAGAAAAACCTTGTATGTCATTTAATATACATGGATTAATACTAATTTGACTTAAACACTTAAACTTATAAGTACTCGATCCAAATCATATATATAAATGACTCATTTATTTTATTTTATTTTTATTAATTTTCAAAGTCTTTTCTTACTAAATATTCCCAACAAGCTTAACATTCGATCCAGACCAAGCAATCTTGGATTGAAGCTAGCTTGTCGCCATGACAGTGTACCATATTACAAACACATATTACTAATTAATTATGAAAGCAGGTTATAGTCATGAGAAACATGTTTTAGTAAAAAAATAGACCCAACCTTCCCTACTCTTTTGTACTTTTCCCAACATATGACGTCACACATTTTATATCATATCAGTATTAATCGAGGTCTAATTTTGGTCTGTTTCTATATCTCTCTCCTCCACTTCAAATATTTTTCTGAATTTATGCTGTTAAATAAACTTTCTGAAAATGACAAATAACTTTTGTTAAATTTGTTCATTATCATATGGGTAGATACACTGAACTAGCTAGAATTAGATGATTAAATTTCAAGTTAAAGATGCACCTAACCACCTACTTAAGTGAAAACTATAGTACATAATAGTACTCATAATGACTTTTTTTCTTCTTCTTTTTAATTAATTAATATTCTTGTTTCATTTGTTCTAGAAAATAAGCCATTTATAAAGGAGCAATGCTATACATAAATTTGATTTTGACACTCATGTGACATGCCGATATTTATTTTAATAATTGTTCAAAAACTTCACTGATAATATGTATGTTTCGTTAATTTTATCTTTAATAAAATCACTGTAATAAATAAAAATTATAGTTTATCTAAACATTTTTTGATTAGGTTGGATATTCAAAACTCTATTGATAATTTTAAAAAATTTAAATAATAATATTTTTTTAATATCACATTTATATTTATGTTTTAATGAAAATTTTTAAAATTTACTAATAAAATTTTAAACAAATTTAAACATTAATTTTAAACTTAATCTAATTATTTTCCAATAAAAATGAGGTGGGTGCATAGCTTTCTATAAAGTTGCAAAAGAAAATGGGCAGCAGGGAATACGAAAGTGTGCTATAATTGGTGAGGAAAAAATCTCCGAAGATGGACCAAATAAATGATAGGTAGTAGCAGTTGTATGTCCATTTTGTTATGTGGCTACTTCCAATAATTACTTTGACAAAAAATGGAGAAGCAGCAAGATATAATGTAGGCCGTAGGATGAATGCACGTTTGTAATGAAATTTAATGTTTAATGAAAACATACAGAAAATCAATGAGATGCTTTTGTGATGTCACTATCACCATGGGTTAATGCCAACATGGAGGATATCCATTTGTTTGTTTTTTTTTGGGTGTGTTTGAGCTGTAAGTTTAAAGTTACAAGTGGAGTGAACTTGCCAATTCGATTCATTAGATTTTCGTATTATATGTTATAAAATAAATTGCTACCCAATCTTCATCGGGTCGCTTTTGCCAATTTTTTTTTTTATTTAGAATTAAATGAAAAATAAAATTTATTTTAATTTTAAATAAATTTTTAAAAAATTCATTTTAAATTGAATTAAAATAGGTTTTTATATTTATTTTTTATTATATAAAATTATAAAATTTAATTAAATTATTATGTTTATAATGTTTGAAATAAGTGAAAAATTAAAAAAGAAAAGAAAAGAAAAGAGAGATACAAAGAAAGAGACTGTTTTGATCAAAATACTTCTTTGCTTTTCATTTTGTAGAATTTAACCATAAATTATATTAATTTTGATAAATGAAATTTACAACAAAATAATTATTTAATTCTATTGTAAATTCATTCACAAATAAATTTTATAATTTATTAATTTTTTTAAAATGACAAAATATTCGATTGTTAATGAATTTTTATAAAATTTATAAAATTCATTTGTTCCAAAGATATTTCTAATAAGTAAAAATAAATTCTTTATAAATTATAACACATGCTTTTCAAAGCAATCTCAAAATTAACTTAACCATTAAAACTTTGAACTAAAGATTTGAAATTGGATATTATTGTTTTTATCAACCATTGTTAATCTTTTAAGTTTAATTTCCTGAGCTACTAACCTTGTAGGGTTTGTATCATGTTCTAATATTGATATATATAAAAAATGAAAATAACATAAATGGTGTGGGCTATTTCTTTCCAAAAAAATAAATGGTGTGGGCTCTGCCACATTAACAGTATCCGAGTAAGCATATGGCACTATTACAAGGTCCAAATCATGATTGAAAATGTGGGGCAGCCTTAGATTTTAACACATGCAATCTGAGTATGATATGTCAGTGTCAACTGTCCACCAATAAATAAATACATGAACGTGCGCAATGTACAGTAGCACAAGATTAACTGAATAGACACATGGAACCTGAATAAGATATATCAACGTCAACTGTCCACCCATAAATAAATACGTAATGTACAGTAACACACAAGGATTAATTGAAATAGAAGGTCTCTTAGATTTTATCATATTACATTTAAATCTTTAAAGTTTCAATTTACACAATTTTATCCATAACCTTTCAATTATTACATTTAAATCTTTAAGTTTCAATTTACAAAATTTTGTCCATAACATCTCAATTGTGCATGCTAATTAAATCGTTTAGTTGCTATAAAACATTTGTCCATTCAATTCAAAATTCAAAATGCTTTACCCAAAATTTACATGGCTACAAATTGAAAAGTGGAGAGTAATTAATTTTATATATTCTTTCTCCAATCTAAATGTGAGATTGAGCAAAATTTAAAATATATATATATATATATATATATATATATATATATATATATATAATTCGCATTTAATATCATCTTTATTTTTCTTTTAATCCTCCATTATCAACAATTGTATTTCAATATCTCTAACAGTTTTAATTATTAGAATTCAAAATGATTTTTAAAATAATTTTAAATAAAATAATTATGAAATTAAAAACTGTTTAATTAACTTTGAATAAAACAATTATGAATCATTTTGCATTCCACACAATAACTTTATTACTTCAATTTTGATTAACATTCATTTTAAGTACACGTACATTCGTAACAAAATGAGATGTAATACTTTATTTATTTTATATATATATATATTAATTACGATACAACACAATCGATATGTTGCCTTTGTTTAATTAATTCTTACAGTCAGTTCAGTTGGGGTAATTCCAATTTCAATATCACTCAATTCTGCATGTTTGATTAAAAAAATGAAATTACAGTTCCATGGCAATCCCAAATTGCTTTAATGGGTGGAACAGCAAATGAAAATGGCAGATGTTTCTTTTTAAAGGTAATAAGAAACTTTGGCTTAGATTGTGCTTTAAGTTTAAGTAGGCAAGCTTTATTTTTTGCTTTAAGTGCTACTTAAACACCCTCCAAACATCTCCTTTATTGATACGGTCAAGATCAGCAGTTGCAAAATAAAAAGTTTACCCAGGAGAAGTTAACGCATCCTTCCTAGACAAACGAAGAAACAAAATAATACTGGAAAAAATTGCTTAAGCTAAAAAACGCAACTCCAATACACCCGCCAAAATGGGTCCAAAGTATAGCATTCAGGAGCTGCTTGATGAGTGAGATTAAGGTGAAATTAGATTATTTTAATCTTACATGAATAGATATAGATTTACTATTCATGTGAGATTAAGGTGAGATAAAATTAATCTTAATCCTACATTTTTTGTCTCACCTCCCCTCATGAGATAGAATCTATCCCATCCATATAAGACTAAATTTTTTATTTTTACCATTGAATAATAATAATTATAATATTATTTAAAATATTTTTATATTATAATAATATTATTTTAATAAAAATAATTGTTAAAATAATAATAATAGTAATATTATAGTAATAATAAATAATTACTATTGTTAAAATAATAAATACAATAACTATAATAATGATAATGATTATTATTATCATAATTATATTAATACTGATAATAATATATATATATTTCATATAATCACAATAATAGTAATATTAATAATGATCATAATAATCACAATAATAATAATGATTATTATTATAATCATATTTATAATAATGTTATAGTAATAATGATAATAATAATTATCATAATAACAATAATAAAAATATTATTTTATAATTATAATAATATTAAAATGATAATGATGGTAATAATAATTATATTAATAATATCAATTATTATTATTCTTAATAAATTATAATTGTAATTATAAAAATATTATTATGGTAATTAGAATAATAATTATTATAATTATGGTGATAAAAATAATAAAATAATAATAAATATTATTTATTACTCTTATAATAATAATAATAATAATTAAATTTTAAGGTTCGTGAAAGAATTAGAGATCGTTAAGGATGATGAATAGTGTTAAGGTACTTTGGTACTTAGATTTTTTATCAAATTTTAGTTTCAGTCCAGCATTCTCATGAACCAAACATAATATTAAGGTATTATCACTTTAATCCCCCTTTATTCTAATCCTATCCCACTATAATATTGTCCGTGAACTAAAGAGACCCTTAATACCATACCACTAACTTTCTTCACTCATAACACCAAATTTAGCCAGAGAGTCAGCCATCTCGTTGCACTCCCTTAAGGCATATACAATTTAGGTTCTTGGAAGCTATGAAAGTATGACTTCAATGAAATAGTTAACTAAGTGATATCTACATGGTTTATCAAGTCCTTTAACCCAGCTAATTGCCACACACGAGTCACTTTCAATAATGAGATCAAAAACATCGTTTCAATCTTTCTCTTCGTAGAATCATTGTCATTAAAAATTTATAAATGAGAACAAAATATGAGAATTAAGATTAAGAGGCGTGTTTTAAGACTTTATTCGTCCCCACTTATATAAACAAGTTTGTTATGGGTTACAGACGAATAGTCCTCTAGGATATAACCAAGTCTCTTGTTTGAAGTCCGCAGATAGTAAAATCTGAAGAACTTTGGATTTAATTTTACTTCGAAATATTTTGTCAGAGTTTTGAGAGAGAAAGAGAAAAGAAAGAATGAAAATAAATGGTGTTTTGGATGTGGAGAGAAGGGGGTATTTATAGGTGCAGAAGCACATCTTCAAATGGTTTCGAAAAGACATAATTTTTTTTCCAGATTTAATGAGAGCCTTACGATCATGTCTATTAGTTTTTAACAGACCTGATTGTATCTGTTTAAAAAACAGTTAAAAATAATTATAATCTTACATCTTTTCTGTTTAAATCACAATAATTATTATACTGATGCCTTTTGACTTATGGTCTAGGCTTTATCCAAAAACTATATACCCGAACAACGAAAATGGGCTGGGCTTGGGGTGAGGGCTCCTTTGCGACGATGCACACGTGCGAAGTGAAAAGTGCGCCTAAAGCGCCAATGTGACGTGATCAAGCCCAGGATGGGGCCGAGGCCGAGGCACAGGCGTGGTACGTTGCGGTGCATTGAAATGTGAGCATTCACTCTATCCTTTCTTATAACAGAAGTAGATAAGAAACATGAGGCATTTGACTAGGCCATAATTTGGTGTCTAACAAAAAATTCCTAATTCATTCGGCTTCCTTCACTGTTTCCGCTAGGAAAATAAATTCAGATTCCATAGTTGAGTGAGATATACAAGTTTATTTCTTGCCCAAGAAATTGCACCCACACCAAGGGTGAATATCCACCCACTTGAGGATTTGTTATCTCTCACATTTGTAATCCAACTCGCATCAGTGTATCGTTCTAATACACTTGGGTAACTGTTATAAAATTACCCCAAAGCACTGGTTTTCTTTAGATATCTTATTATCCTACCAATGGTTTTTTAGTGTTCTATTATAGGATTACTGGTATATCTACTAAGTTTACATACATAATAAGAAATATCTTGTCAGTGCATTGCGTAAATTAGACTATCAATAGCACTCGTATTCAAGTTGTGCCACTGCCTTACCAGAATTATTTTGTAATTTGATA
The DNA here is from genome assembly GCA_023935145.1 of Bretschneidera sinensis. NCBI lineage: Eukaryota > Viridiplantae > Streptophyta > Magnoliopsida > Brassicales > Akaniaceae > Bretschneidera > Bretschneidera sinensis. Next base: position 43,493,383 of record CM043703.1, read on the forward strand.
CTTGAATCAAAAGGAGTATTAAAATATTTGAAACCAAGATGTTTAAACTTAGTTAACACTTTCTCAGTATAGTGAGATTGACTTAAAGCATAATCCCTACTATGTTTCTTAGTTTTGATTCCTAAGATTGTATCTTTACCCAAGTTTTTCATCTTAAAGATAGAATACAAATACTTCTTAGTTTCATTTACTCATTCCATGTTGTACCAATGATCAACATATCATCAATATATAAACAAACTATCACACCATAGTTTTTGGTGAATTTGGAGTAAATGCATCTATCAGCACTGTTATGTTTAAAACAGAAAAATAAAATAACAGAATCAAATTTCTTATGCCACAGTTTTGGGGCTTATTTTAGACCATAAAGAGATTTGACTAATTTTCACATTTTATTTTCATTGCATGGAAGAACAAACCCTTTCGAATTGTTCCATGTATACTTCCTCATTTAAATCCCCATTTAAGAAAGCAATTTTACATCTATTTGGTGAATATACAGATTATAAATGGATTCTAAATCTATTAGAACTCAAATAAAAGTAATACGTGCAATTAGTGCATAATTGTCAAAATAATCAATCCCTTCTTTTTATCTAAAACCTTTAGCTACTAATTTCGCATTGAAAATTTGAATAGTTTCATCAGTATTTTATTTTCTCTTAAAGACCCACTTACACCTAATAGGTTTGGATCCTTTGGGTAAATCTACCAATACCCAAGTGTTGTTACCCATTGTGGAATCTATTTCATCATTAATGACTTCTTTCCAAAAGAAGCATCTCTTGAAGCCATAGCTTCCTTAAAAGTTATAGGATCCTCTTCTAGGTTAATCACGATAAGTATTTTATTCAATACATTATTATTTTGATCACCTTCAACTAGAAATAGCAATGATTGAGAAGAAATGAAATCAGGGTCCAAAGTTTTCTCTTTTCTTGCCCTAATACTCCATCTAGGTTTAATAGTCATTTCAAGAATATTAGTTTCTCTATTTTTAATTTATGGTCTTAAGTCTTCATTAGACTCAACTCTTTGAGACTCTTCTTCTATAATCTAAAATCAGTAGAAAACTTATTTTCAAAGGATTCTACGTCACGTGACTCAATAATAACGTTAGACTCCAAATCAAGAAGTCTATAGGCCTTACTATTTTTTAGCATACCTAACAAATACATATTTAATAGCTCTAGGTCCTAATTTTGTTCTTTTAGGGTCTAGAATTCTACAATATGCTAAACACCCCTACACTTTAAAATAATTTAAGTTAGGTTTTTTACCTTTCCAGATTTCATAAAGACTCAATTTTGTTTTCTTTCTTAGAATTCTATTATAAATATGATATGTAGTAAAAAGTGCTTCACCCCATAAGTTTAATGGCAATTTAGCATTAACAAGCATGTAATTAACCATTTCTACTAAAGAACAATTTTTTCTTTCAACCAAACCATTATGTTGTGGTGTGTAAGGTGCAGTGCATTGATGTATTATACCATGCTCTTAACAGAATTGATCAAAATCATTTAAAAAATATTCACCATCTTTATTAGAATGTAGAATTTTAATCTTTTTGTCAAGTTGATTTTCTACTTCTGACTTATATTTCTTAAAAATATCAAAAGATTCATCTTTGGATCTTAACAAGTGTTTATACAAATACCAGCTTGCATAATCCACGAAAGTGATAAAATATCTTTTATTTCACCTCTTGTTAACATATCATTTAATTAACATAAATCTGAATGTATTAGACTTAAAATTTGTTAATATCTTTGCACCTTAGAAATATGTTTCTTTACCATTTTAGATTGAACACATATTTCACATTTTTCTAAATCATCTTTTCCAATATTTATTAATTCTAAGTTGTACATACTCTTTAAATAACCAGAATTAATATATGCTAAATGACTATGCCATAAAGAAGAAGACTCAACAATATAAGTAGAACCTGTGGTTATTATTATTACTACTACTACTACTACTACTACTACTACTACTACTACTATTATTACTTAGCTTATACATGTCATTACAAGAATATCTTTTACCGACAAACATGCCATTCTTTGAAAGTATGACTTTGCCGGATTCAATAGAGACTCATAAACCTTTTTTTTTATTATCTAAAAGATCAACAAAATTTAGTTTTTTTCCAATCTCTGGTACATAGAGAACATTAAGAAGATTCAGACGCTTTCCAAATGTGAAATCAATCTCGATCATTTCTATTCACCCATATTTGATTTTAATAATGACAAAACACTACTTAAATTACACTAAACATTTTATCTAAGTGTTTAAGCGGCCAATGCATTCAATACAAAAACAAGATGCAAGAATACAACACATCCAAACACCAAAAGAAGACAGAAGATCTAGAATAGACACTAAGGTAATTGAATCACATTGTAAATCTCCAGATTTCAATTACCTAGCTTGATCTATGGCTCAATTCACAAAAGGCTTTGACAAAACTAAAATACAAAAAAATGTTTCTAAGTCAAAAACTATTTTGAAACATAAAAACTGAGTTTAAGGACAACCCAGTCGATTGGGTCTCTATACCAGTCGACTAGAAAAAGGGATAGTAAGTTCCCATTCGATTGGTAATAAGACCCAGTTGACTGGTAACTTCACCTAGTCGACTGGTCTTATGACCCAATCAACTGGTACCTCCCTTAGCCTAAAAGTAAACTTTTTTCACTTGACCCAATCGACTGGTAATTTGAAAATATGATTGTTTGAGACGTTGAACTTGAGCATTTAATGCTCTAAACCTACCAAATTAGTGTTTGGCAGTCATATAAGTCCAAGGCTATAAAAACTCTCTTTAGTGAGCATTTAAAAAGAAGAAGATAGCACATTCAATTCATCTTATAGCTCATTAAAGCCTTGAAATATTTATTGTGAGCCATTCTTCAAGCTTGTTCTTGAAAGAGAGATATTTTTCATTTGTAAAGCATTCATTACTATCTCTCTACCATTACTTTACATCTAATACCATTTATTGTAAAGAGAAAGAGTTGTTTGTAAGTTTTGTGCAACACCTGTGAAGTTGCTCGACTACGATTAATGTATTACTTCAAGGAGGTTCCTTGAAGAGAGTGGACGTAGGGTCAGAGAGATTTCGATATTGCCGAACCACTATAAACGGAGTTTGCATATTCTCTTCCTTAACTCATTAATTTTCAAGCATATTATTTGATTGTGTTCCTTGCTTGTTGAACCTTTAAAATTGTGAGTTAATTAGCAAAAAGTTTTTAAAACCCAATTCACACCCCTTTTAGGTTTGGATCTTGGTTTACAATTGGTATCAGAGCTTCATACTCAATTTCAGGCTTAAAATCCTTGAGTTGATCTGATGGCATCTAATAGCTATACCGAAGGACATTCCTATACTACACTTCCTTTGTTCAATGGATCTAACTATAACTACTAGAAAAATAGAATGAAAATCTTTGTCGAATGACAAGATTATAATATATGGAGAGTCATTAAAGAAGGACCTAGAATTCCTACAGAGGAAATAACCATTGGAGAGATCAATCATACAATGCATAAACTCAAAGCAAAGTTTAAACTCAAAGCAAAGTTTAATGAAGAGGATTGTAGAATGATGTCTCTGAATAGTAGTGCAACTAGCATGTTACATTGCGCTCTAGATATAGTTGAATACAATAAAATTTCTACATGCATTTTAGCTAAAAAGATTTTCGATAAACTACAAGTTACATATGAAGGCACTAGCGAAGTAAAAAAATAAAAAATTTATATGCTAGTGTTCGAGTATGAATATTTCAAAATGTCTCCCAATGAAACTATTTCTCAAATGCACTCACATTTTACTACCATTGTTAACGGTTTAAAGCTTCTGGGTAGGAACATTGAGGAATTTGAACTAACCAGGAAAATCTTAAGATCTTTGCCATCCACTTGGAAAGCAAAGAAGACGGTCATAACGGAGGCGAAAGATCTCGACAAACTTGATGTCGAAACGCTTCTCAGATCACTATTGACACATGAGATGGAAGAAATAAATCCCGTTGTCAATGATGATGAGAAGAAGAAGAAAATGATTTCTCTCAAAGCCTCTACAAGCAACCAAGAGGAAGAAAAAGAACAAGAAAGTGAGAGCAACGAAGAATATGGTGAGATGACATTAATCACCAAAAGGTTTCACAAGTTCTTGAAAAAGAGCAAGAAACCTTATACAAAGGATTCCACTCTAAAAAAGGAACCTCTTGTGTGTTTCGGTTGTAAGAAGCCTGGTCACATCAAGGCCAATTGTCCAACAACGAGCAAACCATTTAAGAGCTTAAAAAAAGATATGATTGCAACCATATAGAGTGATGACGAAGAAGAAGAATCTTCGGACAATGATGTTGGATACAAGGAGATTGCCAACCTATGCTTGATGGTAATCGACGATGAAAATGAAGTGTCCAATTCTTCCCCTTTTAATAATAATAATATTGTTAGTAGTAGTGAAGAATTAATTGAGGTAATACATGAGATGCATGAAGAATTGAAGAAATTTGATTCTAAAAATGTAGCAATTTAAGCAATTTGATCACCATAAACAAGAAGATAAGGTGTAAAAAAAACTTATGTGCAAAAAGCTAAGCATAAACCAGAGTTGGGAAGACCTCTCGGGAAGAATCAGAAGTTTGCACAGAAAATTGAAACATTAAATGCATATTTATGAGTAGTAAGGGCTCAAACTAAGCAACTATATAGCTAAAACAAATTCACATTCATGAGCTAAAAGCTGTGAAAAGTAAACGTGCATATACAAATTTTCATTCATCATAAGCTTAAGTAAACTGATTGTTAAATCTAATACAACCCAAGCAGATGAATGTATAAAAAGAGAATAAAAAGAAATATTCTTGCTAAAATATCCATGGAGCTAAAAAATAAATACAAAGACAAGTGATAAAAAAAATTAAAGGCTTGGCGAGCAAGGGAGTCAGAGCTGTCTCGGAAAAGATCTCGAATCTCAGCCAAAAAGCCTTCCGAGTGCTCTTGGAGTAACTCAAAATCATCCCGTAGGGTGCTGTTATTATGACACATATGATCAATGTCGGTCCGCACCATCTGGAAGCTCTGGTAGACAGAAGAGCTCAAGCTCCAAAATCTGAACTGCATAGACATCTGGAGACTCGCTATCGCCTATAGTAAATCATCGTGTCTGGTCTGACCAACAGTCGAGCCACCAAATCCAACATGTTGTGGACTAGGTGCTTGCTCGTCAGTGTCCATGGCAGTGGAAAGAGCTGCATTATCAGGTACATCATCGTCCTCATCGTTTTTATCATCATCCCTGATCTGAATGTTCTTCCTAGCCTTAGAATGAACCATTCCATTTTAGATCGTGCATCCTATCTTCTTTAGTGAAGAGACATTGATAATGTCTTTAGGGTCGATGTCTTGAGCTTCAGAGGCAAGCAAGGGAACTTTGAAGTGTTGGGGGATCAAGGTGATGAGCATGCCATATGGGAGGCACCTGAAATCATGTGCTTGGTCATTGATCATATTGGCAAGCAAGAGTGGGCAGATATTGAAATGGTGTCCAGTTTTGAGGCACCAAATCAATACTATGTCTATCTTGGACATATAACCCCAACTCCCGAGTCAAGAGTGGATGGTCTAACTCACAATGAGGTTCAACAAGTTTGAGTCAAGGGGCATGTCACTACACTAATGAAATGTAAGGGGTCGAAAGACATACTTAAGGTCTCCTCTAACTATCTGATATGCCTCCTCGTAATCAAAATTGTCTGAAAATCCATCCACACTCCACGAGATCCTTGCCACGGTGATTCTAAGTATATTGACCAATAGGTCAGTAGTTACCTCAAACTCTATGCCCATAACACAAGTCTTAAATCTAATAGCTAGGAGATTGGGTTTAACTATGTTGGCGTAGAATTGATGAATGAGGTGGGGGTAGTATTTATGGTAGATATTAACAAGTGGGGTCAAGTCTATTGCCTCAAAAGTGGGAAGTACATTGAAATTAGCATGACGAATAGAATCGAAATCTACGAATCTACCCGTCATGATTTTCTTATGTCTAATGATAGTGTTATACTTGCTTTTGATGGTGGAATTCCAAAAAAAACGAATCATCGAGCTCGATCCTCGATTGCTTGCTCGAGGAACCAGTTATCTATTTCCCTTTAGAGTCTGGTCCCATGGACTTTTGTGATCTAGGCCTTGTGGGTGCGTGAGGTCTGGCAATAATTCTCTTGATTCGTATTCTCTCATACATCTTAGAAATTTTTGTTTGGTGAGAGGTATTTGGGAAAATGATGAAGATTCAACTGTGAAAAGTTGAAAATGATGTAATTTGAGGTAAAATTAAGAGTTCTATGGAGTTATTTCAAAAGTTTTTGGACTAAAAACAAGGATTTTTTAGAGAGAGAAAGCTAGGATTTTGCAAAAATGACGTAAAATCTGAGAAAAAATGAAGCGACTATATATAAAATTGCGATACCAGTCGACTGGGTCCTTAATAATTTAGGGATTTACTGATATACCAGTTGACTAGGTCAGGGTACCAGTCGATTGGAAAAACTGGTAGTAAGACACCAGTCGACTGGATTGACCCTACTATTCAACTAGGTTATCCAAACAAATTTCAAATTTTTGGCCCCAATTGTTGTCTTGTGGTACCAGTCAACTGGTAAAATAGGCAGTGAGTTACCAGTCGATTGGATTGACTCAACTAGTCGACTAGGAAAATGGACAGAGAGATTCTAGTCGATTGGGTCATCTAACTAGTCAACTGGGTCTTTCAAAAATCAAAAAATTTTGAGCTCCTACTAGGAATTTTGCAAGAAATGATTTATCTATACCATTTTGAGTGGGTTAGATATTAAATAAGAGTTAGTACTCATTCATTAAATTTTAAATATGCATATGATGAATGTAGATGCAATCAAACACACATATTATCATAGTTTATTAAGCCCATTAATAGTTTAATCTTGCAAAAGCTATCTTTGTTCAAGGTCTTAGTAAGAATGTCAGCAATTTGGTCTTCCGAAGGTATGAATTCTAATCTAATATCACCCTTTTAAGCATGATCTCTTATGAAGTGATGTCTTATCTCTATTTGTTTGGTTCTCGAATGTTGAATTGGGTTTTTAGTCAAGTTGATAACACTAGTATTATCATAATGAATTGGTATATTCTTAAAATTCATGTCATAGTCTTCTAGTTGTTGTTTCATTAACAGAACTTGTGCACAACAACTTTCGACGTCTACATATTTTGCTTCGGCGGTTGATAGTGCAACTGAATTCTGTTTCTTAGAGAACCAAGAGGTTAACATTGCACTTAAAAGTTGGCATGTTCCACTAGTGTTTTTTATATATAGCCTACAACCTACAAAATCAGCATTCGAGTATCCAACAAGCTAAAAAGTTGATTTTCTAGAATACTATAATCCTATATTTTGAGTGCCTTGTAAATATCTTAGGATTCTTTTTATGGCAACTATATGTGATTCCGTAGGATTAACTTGAAATATAGAACACATGCATACACTGAACATTATATCGAGTCTACTTACAGTTAGATATAGTAAACCTTCTATCATGCTTCTATAAGTTTAGTATCTACATACTTAACTCTTTCATCTAGGTCAAGTTTTGTAGAAGTGCTTATAGGAATGCCAATTGACTTTAACATTTCCATCCCAAACCTCTTCAATAGGTACTTGGTGTATTTTGATTAATTGATAAAGATACTTTCTTTCAATTGTTTGATTTGGAGTCCAAGGAAGTAGGTAAGCTCTCCCATCATGCTGATTTCAAATTCACCTTGCATACACTTGACAAAATCTTGACACATGGATTCATTAGAAGCACCAAATATAATATTATCAACATATATTTGGACTAATAGTGTCTTTTTTGTATTTTTTGTAAAGAGGGTTGTATCTATTTTTCCTTTTGTAAAACTATTTTCAAGTAAAAACTTACTTAGTCTTTCATACCATGCTCTTAGAGCTTGCTTCAATCCATAGAGAGCTTTAGAAAGCTTATAAACATTGTTTGGAAGACTAGGATTTTTAAAACCAAGAAGTTACTCAACATACACCTCTTCTTCTATAAAACCATTTTAAAAAGCACTTTTCACATCCGTTTGAAATAGCTTAAAGTTATCAAAGCATGCAAAGGCTAATAGCATACGAATGGCTTCTAATCTAGCTACGGAAGCATAAGTCTCATCAAAGTCTATTCCTTCTTCTTGATTGTAACCCTTTGGCAACTAGTTTAGCCTTGTTCCTAGTTACTATTCAATTTTCATCCATTTTATTTCTATATACCCATTTAGTTCATATAATTATGTGATTCTTTGGTCTAGGAACTAGTGTTCATACTTTATTCCTTTCAAATTGATTTAATTCTTTTTGCATAGCACTTATCCAATCAACATCTTTTTTGGCTTCTACAAAAGTTTTAAGTTCTACTTGAGATAAGTAAGCTACACAATTTCAAATTTTTTCTTATAGAGGATCGAGTTCTTACTCTTTGTGAAGGATCACCAATCATATACCTCCAATATTTGGGAAGACCATCCTCTTGTTGACTTGTAGATGGTTGATCAAGATTAAAAGTATCTACCTCTTGACTTGTTTGAGGTTGGCTCTCCTTCGGGTCAACAATGGGAGTAGGTATATCCACTCTTGGAATAAAATCTGCATCATCATTTAAAGATACTACCCTACTACTAATTGGGTTAGATTCATCAAAGGCAACATGTATGGATTTTTCAACCACTAGAGTTCTTTTATTAAAGACTCTATAAGCTTTACAAGAGGTCAAATATCCTAAGAATATCCATTCATCGATCTTTGAGTCAAATTTACCTAAATTAGTTTTATTGTTATGTAGGATGAAGTACTTACAACCAAAAGCAAAATAAGAGATATTAGGCTTTCTACCTTTCCATAGTTCATATGGAGTTTTATCAAGCATAGGCCTAATTAATACTCTATTTAAAACATAGCAAGAAGTGTTTACAGCTTCCACCTAAAAATATTTTGGTAAACTATTTTCACAAAGCATAGTTCTAGCAAATTCTTCTAGAACTCTATTTTTCTTCTCAGAAACTCCATTTTGTTAAGGAGTTCTAGGTGCTGAAAAATTATGATCAATTCCATTTTCATCACAAAATTTTGAAGAGCTTTGGTTTTCAAATTCTTTTCCATGATCACTTCTAATACTTAAAATAGAAATCTCTTTTTCATTTTGAACCTTCTAGCAAAAGTTAACAAATACTTTATATACTTCATCCTTGTAAGCAATAAAAATAACAAAGGTATATCTTGAATAGTCATCAACAATAACAAGAGCATATTGATGGCCACCTAGACTAATGGTACTAATTGGACCAAATAAGTCCATACGTAAAAGTTCCAATGGTCTAGAGGTTGAGATTACAATTTTCGATTTAAAAGAAATCTAGTTTGTTTTTCCATTTGACAAGCACCACAAACCTTGTCTTTTTCAAATTTGATTTTGGGAAGTCTAACAACTAAATCTTTTCTTGAAAGAATTTTAAGCAAATCCATGTTCACATGGCCAAGTCTTCTATGCCATAGCCATGGGTTTTCACTGAAAGTGGGAAAAACATTTTTCATTTTCCGAATACAAAGATTTTAAATCAACTAGATAAACATTGTCATGTCTATGGCCAACAAATTTGATCTTGTTACTCTTGATGTCTATTACTAGACAATGAGATGATTCAAATACGAATTTGTTACCTTTGTCACATAGTTGGCTAATATTAAGTAAATTTGGTTTAAGGCCTTGCACATATAAAACATGATCAATGGCTGGGAAATCATTACAAACTTTGCCATGCCCAATGATCTTTATCTTTGTATTGTCTCCAATGGTGATGTGTCCACCATTCATTAGAGTTAGCTCTTTGAACATGCTTTGATCACTGGTCATGTGCTTTGAGCATCCACTATCAAAGTACCAATAGTTACCTTTTTCCTTGGTGTGGAGAAATATCTACATTACACAAGGATATACAATTGTACTTTTCGGTATCCAAAATTTCTTGGGTCCTTTGGGGTTAATCCTAGAGAATACAGCTTCTTTAGGGACCCATACTTTCTTAATATTATAAGGTGTTCTATAGTTGTAGACACGTTGATGATTCATAATCCTAGGATGATAGTTATTGAAGTTTCTAGGATTTCTTGAATATGTATGCCTATAGTTTCTTGTATAAGCATTCATAGGATACATATTTCTATCATGAGAGTTATGAACATGCATGTTAACTCTAGGATATGTATGATGGTAATTTCTAGGATGAGCATTTGTAGCATGTGAGTTGTGAACGTACGTTATCTCTAGGATATGTATAATGATAATTTCTAGGATGTGCATTCATTGAATGATTATTCCTAGCATTTGCATATATTGAATGAGCATACATATATGCATATGAATTTCTAGGATTTTTGCCTCTAGCATTAGAATTCTTAACATTTGGATTTAAATTTACATTCTTAAGCATACTAGCATGCATTGAAGAAGTACTTTTAATCTTGCTAGTGGCTTTAGAGGTGGAGGGTTCATTCACACATGTTACTTTCATGAACAAAGTCTCTTTTGACTTTTGTTTGCTTAATGGAGAATAACTCAATCCGGATTTTCCTCCACTTAACCTTTGGAAAGATAGTACTTCATCTAGTTTTTCTTTTCCAATCATAAGTCTAGATATAGTGCTACTCAATTCCATTATTTTCTTCTTTAAAATATCATTTTCATTTTTTAGAAAATCTTGTGAAGAGCAAAATATTATGCATGATCAAAACACACTCTCTCTATCCCTTCATTCTTCCTCTCATTTTGAAATTCTTCATTTATTCTAAATATTTTAAACAAAAGAATTCAATTAAATTCTATAATTTAATATGAAAAGACCAAATAAAAAAATTATTTTCAAATTATTTTCATTTTGTTTCAAATGAAGTCTAAGCAATTATGTTTGGAATCAAATTTGTAAAAGAGAAATGGTGAGGACTAAGGAACTTCACCCATGTTCAAACAAGAAAGGAAATTAAGGATAGTCAAATTTGATATGTTAGAGAGAGAGATTTATAGATTTAGGATTTTTTTAAAATAATAATTTATATATATTATAAAGTATCGATTTTCAAAAACTATTAAAATTGAGAGTGCTTCCAAATATTTTATATATTACAATAATATATTATAAAGAAAATTTTATAATAAATACATATAAAATATATATTTATCATCAATATTTTTAGAAGTTAATTAATTAATTTATTTGTTGAACCAAAATAAACAAATATTGTTGTTGTTCATAATAAGTTTACATTTTTATGTTTAACAGTGACTAAATTTAACAAGAAAAATATAAAGTGGTCAGATGGTTAAACAAGGGGTATCTTGAAGAAGTTTGCCCAAGTTTAAGTAATAAACCCTAACTATTCACGATTTAAGCCCCAATTAGTGGGGTCCATAACTAACTTGTTTTTCACCATTTTGCAAATAAATAGTGAATTTTCTCATGAATTCATGCTCTCAAAATTTGAGACCACGAACTTCTATCTGATTCGCATTGATACGTTCGGATTTTCAAATTATGCCCTAATTCATGTACCCTTCAACAAATCTTGTATCTCAAGGTAAATCTATATAACAACTCAAGGATAGATTGAATGAAGCTCTCTTATTTGTTGTGAAAGTGCTGATATTCTATTTATAGTGTTAATTGTTACAATGAGATAAGGATACTAAGTGATAAGGTTACTTGAACAGATAAGAACAACATCACAAAATAGAAAGTTACAGATAATACTAATATTTAATTACATATGATATTATTCTAGTTAACACTATCTCATTGTTACATTAGGAAACATTACAAGCTCAACCTTCACAAGCTTCCTAAAACCAATATTGAGTCTTGTTAAATGCAACTTATCTTCCATCATTTCTGTCCACAGATCTAGCTGAACACTAGCAAACAACTTCTAAAAACTTACTAGGTGATCCACCACATAGCCAATATTATAGCCACTCTTATTTGAATAGAAAATATAGATCAAAATATTGGCATATTTTCTCTCCCTAGTGGATCACAACTGGTACCCTACACAATTGCATCATGTTGTTGAGGAGTTTTAATAAGATCTAGTTGAGAAACTAGTTCTAGTTCCTCCACAGGTCACATCATAGATGTAAGAACCAATATGTCCATCTTTATAGGTTGATAAAAGAAACTGTCCAAACATCCTTACTATCCTTAATGATATGAGAACAACTACTTTTTAAGCCATATTAACACCAGAACTGAGTTGTTTTTGATTCCACAATTATAATATTTTCAGGTAAAATTATGAAACTTATTTCTTAGGATGATTTGAGTACCTTATAAGGAAGCAACAAGAGTATCTTGAATCCAATTTTCCTTTATTTGGAATATATATAGGTATATTTCTGCAAAATATTTCCTAAGTATGGAGATTATCAATGTTAAGGTTTCCATCTAGTTAATAATTTCAATAGAACTTTAAATATAACTTTACTGGGTACTTTATTGATGACTTACTAAACCATAGTAATGGCCTCGACCCAAAGATAATCCAGTCTTAACATGCTTTATTCCACAATCTTAAATGTGTGATTTCGCCTTCCAATCACACTTTTATGTTCAAGATTGCCTAATATAGTGTTACGGGTCACTATTTTCGCATCCTTCAAGCATCTAGCAAACAGACATTTGAGTTGTCTTGAAACTTTATGTTTTTCAAAATACTAATTTACTGATCAAACCTAATCATTCTTAATGACTATTCTGAACTAATTCTCAGCTTAAGTCATAAATCTTGAACTTGTCAAGAAAATCAAACTTTCCTTTAATAAAAGAAATTGTCCAAACATCATTACTATCCTTAATAATCAGAGAACGACCAGAAACTTAGTTGTATTTGATTCCACAATTATAGTATTTTTAGGTAAGATTATGTCACTTATTTCTTAGGATGATCTGAGTACCTTATGAGGAAGCAACAACAGTATCTTGAATCCAGTTTGTCTTTATTTGGAATATATATAGGTATATTTCTATAAAATATTTCCTAAATATGGAGATTATCAATGTTAAGGTTTCCATCTAGTCTATAATTTAAATAGAACTTTAAATATTATTTTACTGGGTACTTTATTGAGGACTTACTAAACCAAAGTAATTGCCTAGACCCAAAGATAATTCAGTCTTGACACGCTTCATTCCACAATCTTAAATGTGTGATTTCACCTTCCGGTCACACCTTAATGTTCAAGATTACCTAATATAGTGTTTCGGGTCACTATTTTTGAATCCTTCAAGCATCTAGCAAACAGACATTTGAGTTTTCCTGAAACTTTATGTTTTTCAAAATACTCATTTACTGATCAAACCTAATCAGTCTTAATGACTATTCCCAACTGTTTTTTTTAACTTAAGTCATAAATCTTGAACTTATCAAGAAAATCAAACGTTTCTTTAATAAAAAAATTGTCCAAACATCATTACTATCCTTAATAATCAGATAACGACCAGAAACTTAGTTGTATTTGATTCCACAATTATAGTATTTTCAGGTAAGATTATGTAACTTATTTCTTAAGATGATCTGAGTACCTTATGAGGAAGCAACAACAGTATCTTGAATCCAATTTGTCTTTATTTGGAATATATATAGGTATATTTATGTAAAATATTTCCTAAATATGGAGATTATCAATGTTAAGGTTCCCATCTAGTCTATGATTTAAATAGAACTTTAAATATTACTTTACTGGGTACTTTATTGAGGACTTACCAAACCATAGTAATTGCCTAGACCCAAAGATAATCCAGTCTTGATACGCTTCATTCCACAATCTTAAATGTGTGATTTTGCCTTCCGATCACACCTTAATGTTCAAGATTACCTAATATAGTGTTTCGGGTCACTGTTTTTGAATCTTTCAAGCATCTAGCAAACAGACATTTGAGTTTTCCTGAAACTTTATGTTTTTCAAAATGCTCATTTACTTATCAAACCTAATCATTCTTAATGACTATTCCCAACTGTTTCTCAGCTTAAGTCATAAATCTTGAGCTTTTCTTGAGCTTGTCAAGAAAATCAAACTTTCCTTTAATTGAGAAAATGTATCAACAACATGGTCGATCATCAATGAATTATAAAAGTGTTTACACTTACACAATGTAGTTGGACAAGATCTATTGAAAATAAATGTGGATGACTTCCAAAAGATCAGATCTACGAGATGCATTCTTTTTTTCTTGGTTAATTTATCTCTAAACAAGTCAACACATATATAGTTGAGAGTAGGCCGAATGTATTCCTTTATCACCATTTTTACTCTTTGCTTAGAAATATGACCAAAGCATTTATGCCTCAACATGGAAGACTTTCCTTAATTAGAGATATTTTGCTAATACTTCAACTTTATTTGAGGTTTTATAGACTTCATTTGAATCTTAACACAATCTATACAATCCGTAGAATAAGGTGCAATGACTAATAGCTTTCGAATCAAAAGATAATTTAACTTTATAATCTTTAACATCAAAAGTGTAGCCAATCTTGTCCAAAACCTAAAAAAGGAAAATAAATTTTTCCTTAGGATCATATATAAAGTGTATCCCTAATAACATTTTAAATCTAGAATGTATATTTAAACTAGCCACTCTTATGAACTTTATGTCCACCTCATAATTGTTTCCAACTATGAGTTTAAACTCTTCTTTATTTAGCTTTTCCTTATGATTCCTTGTATGATAAGAGCAACATAATTATCACTGTCTAGCCATCACACTAAATGGGGCTTTAGTTACATTAGATTCATTTAGAATAAGACCAAATGAGTTACCCTCATAATGATTATCCTTTATCCAAGTTTTTACTTTTATTGCAATCTTATTTCTCGTGATCTTTTTTTATACATAAAAAACACTTAATTTTACTTTTAAGGACAACATCCTTAAAACTAAAGCCAAATCTGATCAGATTCTTTATTAATCCTAAAAAAATTTAAAAGCACTAGATTAACCACTCCTTACTTTTCTTAATACATGTTTTGGAAATAAGTTAGGTACTATGGGATTTCTCTCTTAATTTAAAAATTGACTATCTTAATTATGTACTCCAAAACACATCCTTCTACGTCATACCTTACGGAATTTAACTTATTCAAAATTGAACCTGTCTAAGCATTCAATGACACTCGATATCTTTTCACTATAAAAGTCCACTCAATAGGTGCTTTAGAACAGATCTCTTAATAGTTGGCAGGCACACATGGTCAAGCTTAATCCTTGCATCATTAGCCTATTACTAAATCAGAACTATTATCCTTATGCTGTGTAAGTTTATCCTTATTCATTACCAAGTCTATGCCTGTCATCATATTGACAAACTCTACATTTTTTTCACTTTATGAAATTTGAACCAATCAAAATTTCAATGGATACCTTATTGATCTTGGCAGTAAATTGTGACTTTAATTAACGGTGACTTTTTTAGTTAAACAATGTAACTTTATTAGCAAACTGTGGCATAATAATGTACTCAAAATCATATATGAATACATCCTCATGAGAGTTCATACACATCATCATGTAAGCACATTTGGGCAGAATTCATGACATGCAATTATGAAACCCCCCACATAGTAGTGGCCATGAAAATTTATTCAAACCTTCGCTAATTTACCACCTTTGGGTGTATAAACCACTTTAGGTCAATCAATTTCAACCATATGCTTCCTATGTGACCCTTTCAATTCCAATACACAAACACATCTTTGGGTGAATGGTCATATACTAGAACTAGAGACATCCTACTACTGTATAGGACTGAAATTTTACAAATCTAATATAAAAAAGGTCACATTGGCACTACAATGTCAGCTAAATCCATGAAACTCTCCCATACCGGAATATACTTTATATTACCCACACCTTAATTATTTGATATGATCTTAGCCTTATAAACATAGGGCTAATTATGTCTCTAAGATCACAATTCAATCATATGACATTAACTTTATGAAATGTATTCCTTGATGCACTTCTATTAAAATGTCATATTTTCCATGCTAATTACATTGTTAACAACTTTTTTTAACTTTAGGAATAGCTTTGAGTTGATTTAGAAATTATTCGGGGCACTTTATGTGAAAACAGGATAAAAATAGGGTGACAGTTGACTATGGTTAACCTACAGTCGATTGTCAAAACTTTCTATCCAAGCCACAGTCAACTATCAAAAGTTTATTGTAGACCTTCACCGTATTTTAATGATGACAAAACACAACTGTTATTATACTAACTAAGTGTAGTAAGCAACAAAAGCATTCAACCAAGGATCAAGGTGCAAGAACTCAAGCCGAATCAAAGTATCAAGTGAAAACTGAAGAACTAGTATAGGTCTAAGGTTTTAGAACCAATGTAAGTCTCACTTATACATTATAATAGCTTGTTCAATGGCTCGAACACAAAAGGTTTATCTAAACCGATCGTTTTTAAAAAAACATTTTCAATTAAAACAGAAAAACTGGGTTGGAAGACAACCCAGTCAACTGAGTACATATACCAGTCGACTGGTATATGAGATAGTATGTCTCCAGTCGACTGGGTCAGTCATACCAGTCGACTGGTGAAATAGACAGTAAGTCCCCAGTCGACTGGATGAAAAATACCAGTCGACTGGTAACCCAAAAGGTCTGAAAACGAGATCTTTTCAAGTGAACCCAGTCGACTGGTATCACGACCCAGTCGACTGGTAGTTCAAAAATATGACCGTTGGACACCAAATCTGGACATTTTAAAGTAAATATTTTTCAAATTAAAGTCCCAACGATCATATTATTTAATGGCTATATAAACCCATTCTATTGAGCATTCAATAGAAGGCTGCACACATTCAAAAAGAGTTGATATTTCACAATCAAGTTGTTGTACTCTTTGAGACACAAAAAGCTTTGAAATATTCTTGTTGAGCCATTCTTCAAGCTTTACTTTGAAAGAGAGACATTATTCAGTTGTATAAGCTTCCATTAGCTGTTTCTCTACCATTTACTTTACAGCATGTTTTGTAAAGGGATTACTTCCGAAAGGAAAGAGATTACTTCCGAAAGGAAGGGGATTACTTCCGAGAGGAAGGGGATAGCTTCCGAGAGGAAGGGATTGTAAGGTTTGTACAACACCAGAAAAGTTGTACGACTAAGTTACTTAGTGGATTACTTCAAGGAGTTCCTTGAAGAGAGTGGATGTAGGGTCGGAACGAATCCGATATTGTCGAACCACTATAATCTGAGTTTGCATCCTTTTCTCTTTAAACTCTTTATTTACAGCACATTACTTGTCTTAATTGTTTGTTGCTTATTCGTTTTTATAAACTTGTATTAATTCCGCAAAAAGTTTTAAAAACCCAATTCACCCCTCTCTTGGGTTGAAACCTTGATTTACAATTGGTATCAGAGCTTCGTTCTCATATTTAGGCTTAAAATCCTTGAGTTGATCCAATGACAGCAAATAGCTACTCTGAGGGACACTCTTATACTAGACCACCTTTGTTCAATGGCTCCAATTATAACTATTGGAAAAACAGAATGAAAATTTTTGTCGAAAGACAAGATTACAATCTGTGGAGAGTCACTGAAGAAAGACCTAGAATTCCTTCAAAAGAAATAACTATTGGAGAGACCCATCATACAATGCCTAAACTCAAAACTGAGTACATTGACGAGGATTGTAGAATGATGTCTCTCAATAGCAGAGCAACAAGTATGTTACATTGTGCATTAGATATTTCTGAATATAATAAAATATCTGCATGTGTTTCGGCTAAAAAGATATTGGACAAATTACAAGTCACATATGAAGGAACTAGTGAGGTAAAAAAAGTCAAAAATTTATATGCTAGTTCTGAGTATGAATCCTTTAAAATATCTCATGACGAAACTATTTCTGAAATGCACTCACGGTTCACCACTATTATAAATGGTTTAAAACTGCTCGGTAGGAATATTGAGGAGTTTGAACTAACCAGAAAAATCTTGAGATCTCTGCCACCCTCATGGAAACCAAATAAGACAGCCATATAGGAGGCCAAAGATCTTGACAAACTGGATGTTGAGACATTGCTTGGGTCATTGTTGACATATGAGATGGAAAAAATGTCTCCCATCGTCAATAATGATGAGAATAAGAAAAAGAAAATTGCTCTCAAAGCTTCTATGAGTAGCAAAGAAATGGAAACGGAAAAAGAAGCAGAGAGCAACGAGGAAGATGGTGAAATGGCTTTAATCACCAAACGATTTCACAGGTTCTTGAAGAAAAGCAAGAAACCTTACACAAAGGATCCCACTTCAAAAAGGGAACCGCTTATGTGTTATGGCTGCAAGAAGCCCGGTCACATTAGGGCTGATTGTACAGCTTCAAACAAACCATACAAGAGCTTCGAAACGAAAGCCATGATAGCAACTACCTTGAGCGATGATGAAGAAGAAGAAGAGTCATCGGACAAAGAAGTCGGATACGAGGAAATTGCCAACCTTTGTTTGATGGCAATCGACGATGAAAGTGAGGTAACATCTTCTCCTTCTTCTAAGAATAATATTGTGAGTAGTAGTGAAGAACTGCTAAAAGTAATAAATGAAATGCATGATGAATTGAAGAAATTTGATTCTAGAAATTCAATTATTAAAAAGGAGGTATCATCTCTCTCTAAAGAGATGATAAGTCTTAGAGAAGAAAAAGAAAAATTATCGTCTTTACTGTATGATTCTTCTCAAGATTTTCTCAAAGATGAAAATAAGAATTTAAAAAATAAAATTTCAGAATTAAATAGCACTATATCAAGACTTATGCTTGGAAAAGAAAAGCTTGATGAAGTGCTTTCTTCCCAAAGATTAAGTGGAGGAAAATCTAGTGTAGGATACTCTCTTTTGGGAAAGCAAAAATCAAAAGAGAGCTTATTCATGAAAGCCTCATGTATGAATTAAGCCTCTATTTCAAAAAATCCTAGCAAGATTAAAAGCACTCCCTCATTAAATGCTAGAAATTCTGGGAATTCAAATGTTCATACAAAAATGAAGCATCCTAGAAATACACATGCTTATATGTATGCATACTCTAGAAATACTTATACACATCATAGAAATAACCAACATGCACATTCTAGGAACAATATGTATAATCAACATATGCACTCTGCTCATTCTCATCCTAGGAATTACCATCATGGTTATCCTAGAAATAATTTGCATACACATAATAATGCTAGCATGTATCCTAGAATGCATCATCATACATATTCTGGAAATGACATGCATTTTCATATTCCTCACCATAGAAACATGTATCCTAGGAACTATTATCCTAAGGATTATAGGCATGCACATCTAAGATATCCTAGAAATTTCAAGAACTACCATCCTAGGATTGTGCATCATCAATATGTCCATAGATCACCATATACTGTAAAGAAAGTATGGGTTCCAAAAGGAACCGTGTTTTCTAGGACTAACCCCAAAGGACCCAAGAAATTTTGGGTACCTAAAAATGCTATCGTATATCTATGTGTGATGTAGATATGTCTCCACACCAAGGAGAAAGGTAACTGTTGGTACCTTGATAGTGGATGCTCAAAGCACATGACTGGTGATAAAAATGTATTCAATGAACTAACTTTAAGAGATGGTAGATATATCACCATTGGAGACAATACAAAAATAAAGATCATCGAGCATGGAAAAGTCTGTAATGATTTCTCAACCTTAGATAATGTATTGCTAGTATAATGCCTTAAGCCAAATTTATTTAGCATTAGTCAACTATGTGACAAAGGCTACAAAGTCACATTTAAGACCTCTCATTGTCTAATTATAGACATCAAGAGCAACAAGATCAAATTTATTGGCCATAGACATGAAAATGTCTACATAATTGATTTGAAATCCTTGCATTCTGAAAATAAAAAATGTTTTCCTGCTTTTAGTGAAAATCCATGGCTATGGCATAGAAGACTTGGTCATATGAACATGAACTTGCTAAAAATCGTTTCAAGAAAAGATTTAGTTATTGGACTTCCTAAAATAAATTTTGAAAAAGACAAAGTATGCGATGCTTGTCAAATGGGAAAACAAACTAGGATTTCATTTAAAGCAAAAAATGTAGTCTCAACTACTAGACCTTTAGAACTTCTGCATATGGACTTATTTGGTCCAAATAGTACCATTAGTCTATGTGGCCATCAATATGCTCTTGTTATTGTTGATGACTATTCAAGATATACCTTTGTTATTTTTATTGCTTACAAGGATGAAGCTTTCAAAGGATTTGAAAAGTTTTGCAAAAAGGTACAAAATGAAAAAAGGAATTTGTATTTCAAGCATAAGAAGCGATCATGGCAAAGAATTTGAAAATCAAAGCTTTTCAAGATTTTGTGATGAAAATGAAATTAATCACAACTTTTCAGCTCTAGAACTCCTCAACAAAATGGAGTTGTTGAAAGGAAAAACAGAGTTCTAGAAGAATTTTCAAGAACCATGCTTTGTGAAAATAATTTACCAAAATACTTTTGGGCTGAAGCCGTGAACACTTCTTGTTATATCTTAAATAGAATTTTAATTAGGCATCTGCTTGATAAAACTCTATATGAGCTATGAAAAGGAAGAAAGCCTAATATCTTCTATTTTTGTGCATTTTGTTGTAAATGCTTCATCTTAAATAACAATAAAACTAACTTGGGTAAATTTGATTCTAAGACTGATGAAGGAATATTTTTAGGATATTCACCATCTAGTAAGGCTCATAGAGTTCTCAATAAGAGAACTCTAGTGGTAGAAGAATCTGTACATGTAACTATTGATGAATCTAACCCAATTGGTAGTAGAGAAGTTTCCTTTAAAGATGATGCAGATTTTATTCCAAGAATAGAAACTCCTATTCCCATTGTTAACCTAAAAGAGAGTCCACCTCAAGCAAATGAAGAGACGAAAACTCCCAATTTGGACCAACCATCCTCAAGCCAACAAGAGGAAAGTCTACCCAAAGATTGGAGGTATGTAAATTATCACCCAATTGATCAAGTGATTGGTGATCCTTCACAAGGAGTAAGAACTTGCTCTTTAATTAGAAATATTTGCAATTTTGTAGCTTATTAGTCTCAAGTAGAACCTAAGACATTTATAGAAGCTGAAAAAGATAATGATTGGATAATTGCAATGCAGGAAGAAATAAATCAATTTGAGAGAAACAATGTTTGGAAACTAGTTCCAAGACCTAAAGACCATTCAATAATTGGAACTAAATGGGTATATAGAAATAAGATGGATGAAAATGGAATAGTAACTAGAAACAAGGCTAGACTAGTTGCTAAGGGATATAATCAAGAAGAAGGAATAGACTTTGATGAAACCTATGCTCCCGTAGCTAGATTAGAAGCTATTCGAATGTTATTAGCCTTTGCATGCTTTAATAAAGTCAAGCTATTTCAAATCGATGTGAAAAGTGCCTTTTAAATGGCTTTATAGAAGAAGAGATTTATGTTGGGCAACCTCTTGGATTTGAAAATCCTAGTCTTCCAAATCATTTCTACAAGCTTTCTAAAGCTCTATATGGGTTGAAGCAAGCTCCAAGAGCATGGTATGAAAGACTAAGTAAATTTTTGATTGACAATGATTTTGTAAGAGGTAGAATAGACACAATACTCTTCACAAAAACTCACAAAAATGACACTTTGATAGTTCAAATATATGTTGATGATATTATATTTGGTGCTATTAATGAATCTATGTGTTAAGAGTTTACAAAATGCATGCAAGGTGAATTTTAAATGAGCATGATGGGAGAACTTACCTACTTCCTTAGACTTCAAATTAAGCAACTAAAAGGAGGCATCTTCATCAATCAACAGAAGTACATTAAGGACCTACTAAAGAGGTTTGGGATAGAAAGCTCAAAGCCACTTGGAACGCCTATGAGCACAACTACTAAACTTGATCTTGATGAAGGAGGTAAAACTGTATATTCTAAATATTATAGAATCATGATAGGTGCTTTACTTTATTTGACTGCAAGTAGACCTGATATAATGTTCAGTGTATGCATGTGTGCTAGATTTCAGTCTAATCCTAAGGAATCACATATAGTTGCAGTAAAAAGAATCCTTAGATATCTACAAGGAACCCAAACCATAAGATTATGGTACTCTAAAGATTCATCTTTTGAGCTTGTAGGATATTCAGATGCTGATTTTACTGGATGTAGGTTAGATAGAAAAAGCACAAGTGGTACATGCCAATTCTTAGGAGCTATGTTAACCTCTTGGTTTTCCAAGAAACAAAATTCCATTGCACTATCAACCGCCGAGGCGGAATATGTTGCAGCCGGAAGTTGTTATGGCCAAGTAATTTGGAAGAAACAACAACTAAAAGACTATGGCATGAACCTCAAAAACATCCCAATATTTTGTGATAATACTAGTGCTATCAACCTAACCAAGAACCCTATTCAGCACTCTAGAACAAAGCACATAGAAATAAGACATCATTTCTTAAGAGACTATGCTAAAAAAGGTGACATAAGACTAGAATTCATACCTTCAGAAGATCAAATAGCTGACATTCTTACAAAACCTCTAGATGAAGCTAGTTTTTGTAAGATAAGAATGTTAATGGGATTGCTGGATTATCATAAACTGAATATCTGATTGCTCATTCATTCATTATATGCATGTTTGACATTTAGTGAAAGAGTATTAATTATTGTTTAAATATCTCCCTCACTCAAGATGTCATAGATAAACAAATTTCGTGCTATAAATTAAGACTAGAAATTTTCTTAAGGGTCCAGTCGACTGGTAAAACTATATCAGATGACTGGTAAGTCACTGCCCTTTCATCCAGTCGACTGGTAAATTTGATCCAGTCGACTGGTAAGTCTTTGTCTTCTTCTCCAGATGACTGATAAATCCTATCCAGTCGTCTGGTACCTCTAGACCCTGTTTGGAGCCAATTTTTGAAAATCAATTATTATCCAGTCAACTAGAACAAACTTTCGAGTCGACTGGTATCTTATTGCCAGTTCACCCAGTCGACTGGTACATTAACCCAGTCGACTGGTATGAAAACTGTTCATCTTTTCAAAAGGACCCAGTCGACTGGTAACTCGACCCAGTCGACTGGTATCGCCATTCTATAAAAGGGACTGTTCATTTTTCTTATTTTTTACGCCATTTTCGAGCACCCTTGCTTTCTCTCTCTAGAAAAATTCATCCTTTTGATCCAAAAACCATCCAAACTTCATCTAAACAGACCGATCTACTCATCCATAACGAGATTTTTAACTTTCTACGGTTAAAATCTCTTATTTTCACCAAAATTTCTTTTACCAAAAAAACTCCAAATTTCTCAAAATGGCCGATAAAATCCATGTTAAATTCACAACTAGTGGACCAAATGCGCCTAAAAGGCAAAGGTCTACAAAACTCTCGGCATCGAAGTCATGGGGGAATGGTATAGCGGGCTCATCAAGCAAGACGCCCAGAACAGAGCTTGATGAGTCTCTGTTTTTCAGTCCTACGGCAAAGGCAAGGTATGACTCAATCATTCGCCATAAGAAGATCATAACGGGTAGAGTTGTCGACTTCGACTCTATTCGCCATGGCAATTTTGATATCTTGCCAGCCTTTGAGGCGATTCACTTGACCCCATTGGTCAAAGTGCATGAAAAATTCTACCCGAGACTGATTCACCAGTTCTAAGCGAACTTAGTGAAACCCAGTCCTCTGGCTCTGAGATTCAGGACCAGAGTCAGTGGTGTGGAGTTTGAGGTCAACACTAACCTTCTCATGAGCATTCTGAGAATCTCTGTAAGGGAAATCCAATGGAGTCTGAATGGATGGCCAGACAGCTTCGATGTCGATGCGGCCTGTCAGATAGTCAGGAGAGGCCCTAACTATGTGTACAGACCCACTACATTCCATACATGTAGTGATATGCCCCTAGACTCGAAGATGTTTAAGCTGATAGTAAGTTGAACCATCCACCCGAGACTCGGGAGTCGAGGGTACCTATTTAAGATAGATACGGTATTGATTTGGTGCCTTAAAACAGGGCACCACTTCAATATATATCCTCTGCTGCTTGCCAATATGATAAATGGCGAAGCGAGTGACTCCGGGTGTCTTCCTTATGAGATGCTCATTACACTCATACTCCAGCACTTCCGGGTGCCTCTGCCTGCCTCCGAGGCTCAGGATATTGGACCGACAGACATCATCAATGTCTCATCACTGAAAAAGATGGGATGCGCGGTTCGTGACGGCTTCCTCTATCCGAAGGCCGGGAAGTGCCTACGAATCCGAGAGGATGAGAGCGATGATGATGAGGATGAGGAGACTGCTGCAGATGCTGCTGCTGATATCGACACAGATACCCGAGCACCTCCGATTGGTGACTCGAGTACTAGTCAAACTGGATATGACGATATACTTCAGGCCATCTCGAGCCTTCAGATGACGATGCAGTCCGGATTCCAGTCCATGCAGACGGAGTACCAGAGATTGAGCTCCTCCATCGACCACCTACGGGACGACTTCGAGTTACATCGAGAGCACACCGAGGCTTCTTTAGCAGAGATTAGGGATCTTCTTCGTGATGGCTCGGACTCTTCCGCTCCTTGAGTCTTTGTTTTCGTTATTATGATGTACTTAGGGTTTTCCAGCTCTTACCACATAGCACGGACATATTTTGTATTACTTCTGTATTATATATGGCTCTATGAAGCCCGTTCGTGTACTAACTTAATATATATGATGTTGCTTTTACTTTAGCCATATTTCATGCATCTATCTACTCTATTTGTGATATGCTTGCATAGTTTCTAACCGCTTTTACTCAAGAATATGTTCTAACACTGATTATGCATGTATGGAAACTTCCAGTTCTTCTCGGGAAGGCTTCCGAACTTCGAATAAAGCCAAATTTTCGCGTACAAGTTTGTTTAATCATACTCTAGGTGACTGTAGTGGATAAGTCACTTATTTTTTGATTTCTAGCCCCTTTGATTGCTGTTGTCAAAACGAGGGAGAAAAATGAGAAAAACGAGAAAACTAAGTAAAAAGAAACCAATACATAGATTTAGGGGGAGAACTGCTCCAAAACTTATTTATTGATTGGTTGAGTTGATTGTGGTTGGTTGGAATATTTATAAACTGCATTTGCTTGTTTACAGGGTGGTTTTATTCGAAAAACAGAGGAGACTCTGTCCAATTTTTCGTAAAATCCAAACACTTAGCCTTTTTATCTGCTTTCACATTATTAGTTTTGTCATCATCAAAAAGGGGGAGATTGTTGACCCTCGCCTGTATTTTAATGATGACAAAACACAACTGTTATTATACTAAGTGTAGTAAGCAACAAAAGCATTCAACCAAGGATCAAGTTACAAGAACTCAAACCGAATTAAAGTATCAAGTGAAGACTGAAGAACTAGTATAGGTCTAAGGTTTTAGAACCAATGTAAGTCTCACTTATACATTGTAATAGCTTGTTTAATGGTTCGAACACAAAAAATTTTCTAAACCGATCGTTTTTAAACAAACATTTTCAATTAAAATAGAAAAACTGGGTTGGAAGACAACCCAGTCGACTAGGTACATATACCAGTCGACTGGTATATGAGACAGTATGTCTCCAGTCGACTGGGTCAGTCATACCAGTCGACTGATAAAATGGACAGTAAGTCCCCAGTCGACTGGATGAAAAATACCAGTCGACTGGTAGCTCAGAAGGTCTGAAAACGAGATTTTTTCAAGTGAACCCAGTCGACTGGTATTACGACCCAGTCGACTGGTAGTTCAAAAATATGACCGTTGGACACCAAATCTAGATATTTTAAAGCAAATATTTTTCAAATTAAATTCCCAACGGCCATATTATTTGATGGCTATATAAACCCATTCTATTGAGCATTCAATAGAAGGTTGCACACATTCAAAAAGAGTTGATATTACACAATCAAGTTGTTGTACTCTTTGAAACACAAAAAGCTTTGAAATATTCTTGTTGAGCCATTCTTCAAGCTTTACTTTGAAATAGAGACGTTATTCAGTTGTATAAGCTTTCATTAGCTGTTTCTCTACCATTTACTTTACAACATCTTTTGTAAAGGGATTACTTCCGAAAGGAAGGGGATTACTTCCGAGAAGAAGGGGATAGCTTCCTAGAGGAAGGGATTGTAAGGTTTGTATAACACCGGGAAAGTTGTACGACTAAGTTACTTAGTGGATTACTTCAAGGAGTTCCTTGAAGAGAGTGGACGTAGGGTCGGAACGAATCCGATATTGCCGAACCACTATAATCTGAGTTTGCATCCTCTTCTCTTTAAATTTTTGTACTTGTCTTAATTGTTTGCTGCTTATTCGTTTTTATAAACTTGTATTAATTCCGCAAAAAGTTTTAAAAACCCAATTCACCCCCCTCTTGGGTTGAAACCTCGATCTACATTTATGTTCAAAACTTCACTTTAGGAAGTAGACTGTAGCAAGCCATAATCGACTTCAAAAGTTTATGTCAAAACTTTTCCCTTAGGATAGTTAACTATTCACTAATGACAAACGACCATTAACTCGACACCTGATGGTTTTTCTCGATTTTCACATCTTTTTTTTACACCCAAAATATTTTTTTCTTTATATCCAAAAACCATTTAAGGGTTAATTGATACTTTATATATTGTAATCCTTATAAACACTATTGATTTAACCAAATGACTTTAATTTAGCAAATAACTAGCAATATATCAATTGAATCAACACAATCAAAATCCCTAAAACATGTTTCTACAAACATTGAATCAATTTATATGAACATGCAAAATAATCCTTATATTAGCATCAACTATCATATGAATCAATCAAGTATATTAACTTTAGTGCTAGAATTAAAAACCATAGCATACTTTCTATCAAACTTTATTCAATCAATTGATTGAGACTCAATTAGGGTTCATACTTTTATTCAATCCATTGATTTAGCCTTAATTAATAGTTTAAATCCAATCTATGGTGGTTTTGATACCACATATAGGATTTCAATATGAATATCCTTATTTCCCAAGAATTCATAGATGAGTAGAAAACACATAATTTATAAATAAAAAGTAAATGATACATACCTTAGATCCTCAGCTCTATCTTTATAGCATCAAAATCCTCAGTCTATCCAAGGAATAATCCTTGGTTAGGTAATAGGTGCTTCCTCTCCTTATCCTCTTTTAGCACACTAGCCTCAATGGGACGGCTAACTCTAATGTGTGTAGAGAATATGATGTCTCTAGGGTTGAGAATTGGAGGGATGACCTAACTTATACTTTCTATAGTGATCTAATGATATGTCCATCAAAGGTTCAAAAGTCTACTATGACCTACACTAGTTAACACATATTAAACACATTAGAGTATTAGATCCACTATAAATAAATTGCTCTATTGAGCTCACTTTATGTCTCATTTGATAGACCAACACTTAATCCGTTTTATGAAAAAACCCAATAAATTACTATTAATGCAAGCCCACCAAATAGGAAAAATTATGACACCAAATTCTATATAAAGCCAGGACTATGGATCACTTACATGTGTTAATGCACAAAGAAAACACACATGGAAAGCATTGTTGGCTTTGATTTTTTCGGAAAATTGTGATGAAAAAAACTTCAGCTGTACAAAAGTAAAAAATAAAAATAAAATTTTCTTCTATTTGAATGCTTAAAAAATTTAAACTAAAGAACATACTAACTCTTTAGCATGGAGTATTGGAGTAATAGGTAAAAATAAGGGGTTTGAAATGTATTTTTTTATATTATTTTTATTTTACTTTCATTTTATTAAGTTAAATATCACTTTTGTTTATGAGTTTAAATCGTTTTTTTAATTTTATCTATGAAATTTCAATTTAAGTAATACATCTCTTATAATTTTAAAATTATTTCAATTTTATCACCATCATCACATGCCATCACATCCTTGTAAAGAACTTAAGGGAATTATCATAACAACGTTCCACATAATTAAAATAGATGCTGACTTTGCTAAATTAGAATTTTAAAATTCGAACATAACAAAAAGAATAAAAAAGAAATTACATCGGCGAAAAACGAGAACATTCGAAAAGTTGGTACCAGAAAGAGCCAAGACAATTCAGCACGTGGTAAAAATAATTGTCATTTGGCTGTGCCGCCAAAATGGAAGACTGCAATCGCAGTCACAGGCTAACATTGTCGTAATGGTCGACACGGCGGCTAAAAAGATTAAAACTTGGCGACCAACACGTCACGTGTGGACACGGTCGTTATATAGGATAGGAGCATGAATCACGTGCTGCCGCCATCCCACGTTAAGTAATATTTTATAATAAAATCCCCCACACGATTGCCTTGCTTTGAACCGACTCTTCAAGCAACGGTACGGACAGTTGCTAGTGTCTGTTACAGGGTAATGCGCGTTGCTCTCACACGTTTGAGAATTTCTTTTACTTTTAATTTTATCAAATGTCCTTAAAAAGATTCTTTTACTTTTATATGACATTCTAGCCGTTCCTTTTTATGTCTGAATAAAACAGTGAATGTGATATTTAAAAAGTTATTTATAACTATTTTAGTTTAAATAAATTTTATAATTTTCATAAAATTTAATTAAATTTAATAAGTTATTGTGCTTAGTTTGCTAATAAAATATAAAATTCATTTAAAATAAATTAGTTTTATGTTTGGTTTACTACTAAAAATGTAGAATTTATTTATAAATGAATTCTAGTAAAATTGAGTTACTTGTTTACAAATTCTATCAATTTTGATAAAATTTGTAAATGAACTCTACCTTGAGCTTCTATAAACTTACACTGGACAAAATTACATTTTTTTTAGCAGTTATATTTCTCTATATTTCTAATATTTCCAATTTTTACACTCTAGTTATTGATTAATTTGTTTTCTTTATCTCTTTTGTCGCTTTACAAAATTTGAATTGTATTTAGATGATAAAAAGTGTGCGTCTTATACAACAGTAATAATGTAACCTGTTTCTTTTTTGTTTGTTGTATGTGTTTGTCTACTCATCTTTGATGTGTCTTTAACAAAGGGAATTTGATGACTGCAGTAAGGTTAAGGCATGTAAGTGGGAATCACATTAAACTTGGAGAACCAGGAAGGAACTTTGAAACTGTCCCTTATGGACTGGCTGTCATGTCAAAGATATGTCTATAAGCATCAAATATGTCTCTATAAAGGATTACTTTGTCTGATAAAAAAAATAAAAAAAACAGGAAAAATAAGAAGTGTTATAAAATTATATAATAGTATTAAAAGTATTTAAATAAAATTTATGAAATGAATTGAATTTTTGTTGATTCAAATCACAAAATTCATTTTAACTCTACAATTTAAGTAGAATTATACTAAACATGAAAATTAATTTGTAAATGAATTCTAATTTCAGTTCGTTTTAAAATAAAGTGTGAATTTATTTGTAAATGAATTTTAATTTCAGTTTATTTGAAAATGAATTGATTTTTATACTTAAGTTCATACCAAACAGATTACGGATTAGTGAAAAATCGAATTCAAAATTACACTATGCGAAGTACTTAACTTGAATTAGATAGATAGATTTTTTTTATATATAATTAAGTAGATAAAATTTATCATGGGACATTTGGTCAAATTTATTATTAAATAAAATACATGTGGTACTTTCTATTAGTTTAATCA